>JBBDGP010003951.1:0-600000 GCA_037952835.1 Lithobates septentrionalis | reverse complement strand
CTCCATCGGAGCCCTCCTTAGCAGAGGTTCTAAAGAACCTTCCCCACTTTATTCATATTTAAAGAAAACATTTTCTATGGCTACATCCACTTTAATAACAAGTTAGGATGGACTCGTCAAGAGATCAGTGAGGCATCCAAAAGACACGAAGGAAATTTCAGTGTGTCCTCATTTCCCGCTGTCCTGTGATTCAGCAGAGGTGAATCTACTTCAGATAGCAAGACCCCCATATTGTTTATTAAGCAAATCAGGGAATTATCTTGTTATCATCTTGTACGGTTCATCGCATGGTTCGGCGAGGCAGCATATCTAAAGAGACAGTCAGCTGGTTAGGACGTGGACCATTACGGGAAGTAAGAGAGGGAGATGAGCATGAATCACCCCAGCAGACACTAGATCACACAGCGTCAAACTCCTACACCTTGACAGAGATACAGCAGTCTGTCTTAAATCGGAACTCCAGCCAAAAAAACTGCCTTTGGTTAGAGCGGGGGGGGGGGGGGGGGGGGGGGGGGAGATGTTAGGACCTCTTTCAGACTTTTATTGCCATCTGTGTGTTTACTAGAGGTACCTTCACTTCCTGTGTATATCTGGCACTTATTTTCAGAGTGGGCAGAAAATAGACATTTTCCCAGCTTTGTTACAGACAGCAATAGATACCTGACATATCTGTTCAGTTTTCTATAAGTGTGCTTTATTGTTGCCTGCATCCATTTACCCTACAGATCCTGTCCTTTTTGCACAGGGGGAAAAAGTGTGTATGTTGAAAGCAGGGCTGGAACAAGGGGAGAGCAGAAGTGCTGGCGGCTGGGCACTGTAGTATCATGTGGGATGAGGGAGGGGGTGCCACAAGGAGATTGGGGGGGGGGGGATTTGTGTTGGAAGGGGGAATTTTGGGGACGGCAGGGGGTAAGTATTGTTCTAGGGGGGAAATTTAGGTGGGGGGGTGTTAAGAGTGGTGATAAGGGGGAATTTGTGTAGGGGGGGGATAAAAGATTTGTGCTGGGGGGGATATGGGGGGAATATGTGCTGGGGGGGGGAGAAGAATGTGTACTAAGAGGGGACATTTTAGGGGTAGAGGATTTGTGCTAGGAGGGTTGACTTTTTTTTGGGGGGGGGGCATTTTAGCTGGGGAATTTTTTCTTGGATTGGGGGGGGGGCAAAGATTAATGCTCAGTGTTTTTGTGGGGGGATTTTTGCTGACGCATAATGCTCATACATCTTGGGGGGAGGGGGGGGGCGCAGTTTGGCATGTTCGCCCTGTTTTCTAGATGACCTTGTTCTGGCACTGATGGAAAGTATTTCCATCTTATGTTTTCAGTGTGCAGGGGAAAACTTCTATGGAGAGGTGAAGATGTAATAAATAGACTAGAGCAGCTTTTTCAACACAGAGGAACCCCTGAAATAACTTTCCAGTCTCAGGGGTTCGAACCCCTGCTAAAAATGACTATCTACAAGTCATAATACATTAGTGTGATGGTCAGTGGGAAGAATGCTCCTTATTGGGATGAATTAATCCCCTTACAGATAGCTAAAAAGATCAATGGTGTCAGTGGGAACTTATCTGAGAGGCAGGAATTGCTCAAGGTACCTCTAGCCACCTCTGGAGGAACCCTGGACTAGAGGATATATATTTAGGGGCAATATAGTAGGAGGGGACAGGAGGAGGGAGGAGACGCACGGCAGAAGCCAGCGTGATGCAGAAGAGGAGGAGAGGACAAAGGAGCTGCTGCCCTCCGCCCGCCGCCTGTAGCCTATAGGAACCCTGCATGCCAGCAACCTAGGTGGGGTAAGTGCCTGGCTGGACGACCGACCGGGGGGGAGGGGGCGGCCAACTGGGGGGTTGTTTGCAGACCCCCTGCCCCCCCCCAAAAAAAAAAACACCAGCCGACACTCCTGGCTGCACTGATTGCATGTTTGTTCTGGGTCAGGGTCCCAGGCTCCCTGTACATGAACCACTACTGCTGTACCCCAGTTGAAATTTCAGATCGGGATGACAGGGTGAAAGGGTCTGTGAGAGCTGGACTAAAAGAAGAGGATATGGATCTGGCTTTAAAGCTAAACTTGATAAATGCACAAGAAACACATGTAAGGCAATTGTTTAAAGTGGTTCTAAAGCCTCAAGGTTTTTTTTTTCTTTTTTTTTACCTTAAAGTGGTTGTAAAGTCAGAAGGTTTTTTATCGTAATGCATTCTATGCATTAAGATAAAAATCCTTCTGTGTACAGCAGTCCCCCTCGGCCCCCCTAATACTTACCTGAGCCCCATCTCTGTCCAGCAATGTCCACGAGTGCCTCGGCCGTCCGGGACTATCCCTCCTGATTGGCTGAGACACAGCAACAGCGCCATTGGCTCACGCTGCTGTTAATCAAAGTCAGTTAGCCAATCGGGAGAGAGAGGAGGCGGGGCGAAACCACAGCTCCATGTCTAAATGGACACGCGGAGCTGCAGCTCAGCTTGGGCGCCCCATAGCAAGCTGCTTGCTGTGCAGGCACTCAATGGGTGGGAGGGGCCAGAAGCACAGAAGAGGCACCCGAAAAGAGGAGGATCTGGGCTTCTTTGTGCAAATCCACGGCAACAGAGCAGGTAAGTATAACATGTTTGTTATTTTTATAGGAAAAAAAAAGAGAGAGACTTTACAATCACTTTAATGCATTCAATACATTAAGGTAAAAAACCTTCTCTGCTGCAGAATCCCCTTCAGCCCCCCCTCCCCTCCCCACTCCCCCTCCCCGTTCTTATCTGAGCCGATCTGATCCAGCGACGTGCACGAGAGCAGCGGCTATCACTGCTGTCTCCCTCCTCATTGGGCAGATTGATAGCAGCAGGAGCCAGGACTTCTGCTGTCAGTCAAATGCTGTGATGAGGCAGCAGGGGGCGGAGCCGAGTTGCCCAGTCTGTTACAATAGACGCAAACAGGGTGGCGCAGGAGCGCGCCCGCACAGGTGCCCACATGAAAAGGGGCCTTCCTTGGGGGCACTCACCGAAGAGGAGGGGCCTGGAGCGCTGGCAGGAGACCCCAGAAAAGGAGGATTGGGGCTGCCCTGTGCAAAACCATTGCACAGAGCAAGTAAGTATAACGTGTTTGTTATTTTAATTAATAAAAAAAAAAAATGAAGGCTTAGGCCCCTTTCACACGGACGAGCGGTATGTCCGTTTTTCATCCTTCCGTTTTCGGATGAAAAACGGACATACATTCATCCCTATGGAGCGTCGGATGTCAGCGGTGACATGTCCGCTGACATCCGACCCGCTCCGATCCGAAAAGTGTAACGGAGGAAAAACCTACTTTTCCCTCCGTTTTCGGATCGGATCGGATGACGACGGACACTACGGACCGTCATCATCCGATCCCCCCATAGGGGAGAGCGGCGCTCTGACAGGTCCGTCGCTGCACAGTGTGTAGCGATGCACCTGTCATCTTCCTGCTCAGCGGGGATCGGCGGAGCTATCCCCGCTGAGCAAGCGGATGTTCACGGGGCGGATCATCACTGATCTGCCCCATGTGAAAGAGCCCTTATTGTTACTTTAGCCTGCCACGCATTTGTATTTCTGTACAACCAGTCCTAATATTTACATAGCCCTGCTACACAGCACTGTCTGGTAAGGCAGGAGACTGATGATCTCTGCTGTAGAACCACTACAGGTCTTGTCCTTCCCCCAGCCTGTAACTGGACAGTTAAGCCTCGGTTCACACTATGAACTGCATCTGAATTGCACAGGAACCTCACTGCATTCCTGTTCAATTCCCATGCAATTCAGTGCAGTGCGATTTGAGCCCCATTAGTTTTGAATGGGCTCAAATCGCACCCCACAGCACCAAAGTCACGCATGCACCAATTTTGGAACCGCACTGCTACCGGATCGCATAGTTAATCTGTTCCATGCGTTCTGTTGCATACAAATGCACTGCGTTTGCGACCCATGTTTGGGGGATGGTTAAGATTGCACAGACACCCACTGCAGATCGCAAGGGCAGTGCAATTGGAATGAGGTGCGAGGAAACGTGCACGGATCACGAGTTTCCTGCACCGCATTCTAGTGCGAACCTAGGTTAAAGGAAAAGCAGCAAACTGATTAGCCCATCTCTGCTTCCGCATTCTATCAGGGGCATTGCAGCACAGATGATCGGCTCCTTGTCTTGTGTCTCCCTCTCCCTGTTTGAGCTCTGCTGTGCAAGGGACTGCAGGAGGAGGATAGCAAGTTAGAAATCAATGCTAACACTGCTTGTATTTAAAGCGGAGCTCCACTCAAAAGGGGAAGCTCTGCTTACTTGCACCCTCCACTGCCACATTTGCCATTTTTTGGGGGGAGAGCGGGTACCTGATTTTGTCAGGTACCCGCTCCCACTTCCAGCTCAGACCGCAGAGGCAAATTGAGACGGATGTTCGCCCCCCTTCCCCCACAGTCTATTGAAACACACCACAGGTCCCAGAAGACTATGGGACCATTCACAAGTCGCAGAGTGACTCACGCATGTAGAAGCCGCAAGGCTTCACTTCCTGTTTCCCTTACTAGAGATGCCGACGCAGGCACCCAGAGCTGATTGAAGGATCTGCTTGGGTGAGGATATCTCGAGATCCCTGTACAGGAAAGTGTCCTTATATTAAAAGTCAGCAGCTACAGGATTTGTAGCTGCTGCCTGGGGCTCCTCTTTAAGAAAATGCACTTAATTATGTATTAATAAATTCTGAGCTGTGTGATTGTGTGTCTTTTACATGTGCCTCAAGTTCACATTAAAACTTTTTTTTATACAAAAGCATCTGAAGTATCATCCCTTGGCAGAAACATGTGAAACTGAAAGATCTATGGGGTGTCATAAAATAGCTCATCCAATGTTATTACTATTTCAGGTACTTATATAGCGCTGTCAATTTACGCAGCGCTTTACATATACATTGTACATTCACATCAGTCCCTACCCTCAAGGAGCTTACAATCTAAGGTCCCTCATGCCGCATACACACGACCGGACTTTACAGCATACTTGGTCCGGCGGACCGGAGTCCGGTGGACAATTCAATCGTGTGTGGGCTCCAGCGGACTTTTTTTCCCCAAAAGTTCAACGGACCTAGAAATGAAACATGTTTCAAATCTTTCAGACGGACTCGAGTCCGGTCGAAAAGTCCGCTCGTCTATATGGTAGTCCGACGGACAAAAAACGACGCTAGGGCAGCTATTGGCTACTGGCTATGAACTTCCTTGTTTTAGTCCGGTCGTACGTCATCACGTACGAATCCGTCCGACTTTGGTTGATCGTGTGTAGGCAAGTCCGTCCATTCGGAAAGTCCGTCGCAAAGTCCGTCGAAAAAGTCCGCCAGACAAAGTCTGCCGTAAAGTCCGCTCATGTGTACGTCGTGGTTGGGATTCGAACCAGCGACCCTTTTTATTGCTACTTTTACTGTACACGAGTGAAAGCCCTAAAACTACATATACTGCACGAAAAAATCTTGCCACAGAAAACATCCCATAATGTTTTGCCAGTAAGAAAAACTGTTTATAAATATCGTGTTCTACTGAATTTCTTCAGCATGAGGGACACTGAGAAATCTGTGTTGGCTTGGAGCGAACGGGGTTTGGTTTCTCCTTAAAGAACCAGTCCTTCGAGCTGTAAGCAATTATTGTGAGGTACTGTTTGCAGGAAACAACAATTATTTCTTCATTTGTAGAACTAAACCTCATGTCCTAAAGTGCTTTAGATAGATACACACTTCATAATCTTTCGTGTAAACAGTATTGGAAAACACTTGTGGTAACATCATACACCTGCAGCACAAGATGTTTTCTTTCAGTGTTGTCACAATAATAACAAGCAATTGAGGACATTTACCTTCTAATCATCCCCCCCGTTTTTTCGCGTTCAAAAAACGAATCTATTAAGAAATCAAGGGAAATGTACACAAACAGCATATGAATCCGTACAATGATAACAAAGAAGCCAACTGTGCATGTGAATAAACCCTCAGAAGAAAATAAAAGGCAAAAAAAAAAAAAAAGAAGTACAGGAAGCAGTGTTAATTTCGTCAACGAAAACATTTTCATCAGCTGCATTTTTACAGTGACGAAAACGAAACGAAAAGTACAGCATATTCCTCCACTGATGAAAACTATGACGAAAATCAATCCCGTTTTCGTTAACGAATGAAAATTAAACGAAAAATGTGAGGAAGGGACGTTTACCCCTGTGAACTTCTGGTTCACCTATATAGGTACTGTAAATATCTCCTAAACATGCACCGTTTAGTTGATATTTAGTGTACATGCAGCCGATGACATCACTGGCGCATGCGCTCTGAAGGAACGGCAACCCCGTGTCATTTCTTCCGGGCCCCTGTGCAGTGAACAGCGGCTGCCGCACGCATGTGCGGGAGTGAGGTCATCGTGGCTCCGGCCAGTCACAGAGCCGGAGCCCGCGAACCTGGAAGCAAGACGAGTTAGGATGAGAGCGCCTGCAACGGTGACATCTTGGCGCTTGGAAGAGCTTTGTTTTAATGCAACAAAGGCTAAAAATGATCCCGCGCTACAGCAAAGGCTCAAAGAAATTCAAACATAAAAATAACCTTACAGTGTCTAAAGGTGAACAGACGATAATCCTCTTAAGTGAATAAATATGTGTAAAATAAATGGATGAATCCAAAAACACGAAGAAAACTAATCGTCTCTTTAAAAATAAAAAATAATAAAAATAGAACAAAGTGCATAAAAAAGTGTCTGTGCAAAAAAACGCAAGGAAGGTCCAAACAGACAGTGGGCATGGAGAGGTTTGAATCCAGAAATGAGCTCACAGAACCCTCACCTTCATAACTTGAAAATCAAGCATATAATAAACAGGGATCCGTTGTGTAGTTGCCACTTCAGCCACCAGGGGGCCCTCTGTTCCACTGTATGCACGGCCAAGTGTCACTCTAGGCCCATAAGGAAGGGAATGATCCTGTTGTGTAATCAAATATCCACCACTAGAGGGACCTCTACATCACTCACAAAACGACCTCCAATAGATATCCCATCCAAGTCCTCATCCGACCCTGTCACCTCCGCTCGGGGGGGGGGGGGGGGGGAGGAGGAAGGGGGGGAACAAGGGAACGAGAGAGGGTGGGTAGAGGTGGGGAGAGAAGAAATTCCAGATAGTGTAGTACGTAAAATCCAGATAATGTTTAATTCAAAAGTAATCCTGGACTCTTACAATATACAAGTTAAAAACAGGCAAAAAAATCATCACACGAGGCGTCCGAACGCCACTCTTACGTCACTTACGGTGCACTGTCAACCTATGACCACTCCCTACGCGTTACGTCATCACGTGACTTCATCAGCATTTTAGTATGCGATGCATGCTAGCACGTTATGCCTTTACCTTGCAGGTACAAAAAAAAAAAATGTCCACCCGTTTACCCGTAGACGCAAAGGGGTTAAACAAAGGGGTTAAAGTGTTAGTTCACTTTTACAGAAAAAATGCAAAGGTGAATTAACACCGTACACCCTTCCCACATTCCTGGACCTAGCTGCACCTACCTCCGGCGATGCTAAGCAGTCAAATCCAGGTAGCCAGTCTAGCAGTCCGGGGATTTGAAATCTCCCTCTTCTCTGGGCAGCGCTTTCAGGGCAACCAGAGCGATTCTGATTGGTCAGAGCAAGCACAGAGCATCGCTCCTGGTCCATCCCAGAAGCTTTGCACAGAAAAGAGAGAGAATAGCGGGGATTTTAAATCCCCAGACTGCTAGAACGGGTATGTGGAACTGACAGCTAAGCATTGCCGGAGGTAACTACAGTGGGGACCAGGTTGGGGGGAGGACCTGTACATGTTAGTTCCCCATTACATTTTTTATGTAAAGGTGAACTAACACTTTAACCACTTGGCGACCAGCCGCCGTCATTATACGGTGGCAGGTCGGCTTGTTCCCGTGAATCGCCGTAGCTGTACGGCGGTCCCTTTACCAGCGGCCACCCGCGATCGCTCCACAGAGAGCCAGAACGGAGATCTGTCAATGTAAACGCACTATTGGAGCCTTTTTTCTATTTGCTCCGTGCTCATTTTGGGAGATTTTATTATTTATTATATCTTCAATGAATTACAATGTGTTTGGGTTTTTTTAGATTCATATTTTGGTCACTTTTAATTAGCGCGA
This sequence comes from Lithobates septentrionalis, assembly GCA_037952835.1. Classification (NCBI taxonomy): domain Eukaryota; kingdom Metazoa; phylum Chordata; class Amphibia; order Anura; family Ranidae; genus Lithobates; species Lithobates septentrionalis. The sequence continues at coordinate 591,875 of JBBDGP010003951.1, read as the reverse complement.
CTATTTCCATTTATTAAACAAACAGATCCCTGTTCTGTCAGGGGAGTACAGACTGATTGTTCCTAGTGATCAGGACTAGCGATCTCTCTGTACTTCCTGTCAGTCCCCCCCCCCCCCCCCGCAGTTAAGAACACCTCCCAGGGAACAGATTTGATCGCCCCCTAGTATTAACCCCTTCCCTGCCAGTGACATTTATACAGTAATCAGTGGCTATTTTTAGCTCTGATCGCTGTATAAGTGTCAATGGTCCCAAAAAAGTGTCAAAATGTTGCAGTCCCGCTGAAAATCCCAGATCACCACCATTACTAGTAAAAAAATAATAATAAACATGTCATAAATCTTTCCCCTATTATGTAGAGGCTATAATTTTTGTGCAAACCAATCAATTTACGCTTATTGCGATTTTTTTTTTTTTTTTTTACCAAAAGTATGTAGTAGAATACATATTGGCCTAAACAGATGAAGAAATTTAGCACAAAGTTTGTCTGATTAATGGTGAAACACCCAATCAAATGGCACCTCATCCCAAAGTAAAGGTGAATCTTAGGTAGAGGAGTAACAGGGATTTTTGCGGTGCCAGGAAAAAAAGTCCAGAAAAAGTTATTGTTTAAAAAAATATAAAAATAATGTTTTATTTTAACAAATTCAAGGTTAAAAGATACGTAGAGAAATATTCACAGTAATAATATACAAATATGGTGGTCGCAAAGAACAGGAGAGCGTAGTGTATATCAAACACTGCCGACAAAGTCGCTTACCGTGCAAAAGCTTCCGACCAAAAATAACCACCACCTAAGTCCACACTTACAGAGGCCCCCACGCGGGAAGTCATCAAATTGCAGTCACAGAGGACAGAAAGGTAAGACTAAAAAACAGAGAATTACATTTTGTAAGAGGAATGCGAAGAAAATACTTAAAGGAGGAAAAATCTGGCTGCAAACATCCTCCAGCCGGAGGGAAAACGTCTCAATATGTAAATACTTACTAAAAGCAGTAATTAACTGAACATGGGATGAAAGGCGACTTTGGACGAAGAAACTTGTTTTTTTACATTTTTTTTTTTGGGGGGGGGGGGATATTTATTATAGCAAAAAGTAAAAAATATATTTATTTTTTTCAAAATTGTCGGTCTTTATTTGTTTATAGCGCAAAAAATAAAAACCGGAGAGGTGATCAAATACCACCAAAAGAAATCTCTATTTGTGGGGAAAAAAGGACATCAACTTTGTTTTGTTACAGAGTCGCACAACCGCGCAAATGTCATTTAAAGCGACGCAGTGCCATATCGCAAAAAATGGCCTGGTCATTAAGGGGGAAAATCTTCCAGTACTTAAAGTGGAGTTCCACCCTAAAATAGAATTTCCACTTTTTGGAATCCTCCCCCCCTCCGGTGTCCCATTTGGCACCTTTCAGGGGGGAGGAGGGAGCAGATACCTGTCTAATACAGGTATTTGCTCCCACTTCCTGGCATAGATCACTGTTGTGATCGCAGTGACCTACGCCACTTCCCGCGCCTACTCTGTCCTCCCCAGTTGCCTTCTGAGAGACACACAGGTCTCCCAGAAGACAGCAGGGACCAGTGAGGACACGCAGCGTGACTCGCGCATGCGCAGTAGGGAAACAGGAAGTGAAGCCGCACGGCTTCACTTCCTGATTCCCTTACCGAGGATGGCAGTGACAGCAGCCGAGAGCCGACGGACAGATCGGCTTCGGCTGCCGACATCGCGGGCTCCCTGGACAGGTAAGTGTCCATGCATTAAAAGTCAGCAGCTGCAGTATTTGTAGCTGCAGACTTTAAATTTTTTTTTTTTTCGGCGAAACCACTGCTTTAAATTTGGTAAATGTAAAAACTTGTTTAACTTTGTTGTATAAATTGTTGAGACATTGTTATTGATGGAAACTAACGAGTACTTACTGTAGTTTCCATCAATAACAATCAGCGTCTCAACAATTTATACAACAAAATTAAACTCCTAAACCTGTCATAGCCGCACAGCTATATTCGTTGTAATTTGTCTTACCAAAAAATGTACTCAGAGTTTTGCTGGCATGTATACGTGTTTGTACTTCAGATATATGACCCGCGTTATCTTTTATTGTATGCAAAACTTGTCAGTTCTAATGACATGCAATAAACGGGCCTTGATGAGTAAATACAGTGATTTGTCGTGTATTTTAATTACTGTGTATAAAGAGCCCAAAAAAACTTAAGCTTAAAGAGACCCTCTACTGCAACCAATTGCTTAAACTGATTGTGGACCACATCCCTGATACATAGAGTCAAAATATGAATTCCTCAGACTGGGACTTTAAACCGGGCCACAAACAGTTTGATGGCAAAAAAAATATTCAAAATGTATTACACATTGATAATATATAATAGCAACATGAACATGGGGATATACGCAACAAACACAAATATTGGGAACAGAAATGGAAACCAGCTGCAAGGGAAAGCCCAGAGCTTTTGTCAGACAGACAGAACGCCAACGCGTTTCGAAAAACAAAATGCGGATCTTCTTCAGGGACAGAAGGCATGCGGGTTCCAGATTTGTAGCTTATATCCCAAATGTTGATGCTCCACCCATAAAGACAAAGAACATAACTTGAAAATGAAAAGAAAGCTTTGTCCGTCAGAACAGCGCACAAGCAACAGAGAACGTGAATGACATCAGCCAGGGGTCCGTATATGGTGGGATGGTCTTATTGTATAACTTAATGGTATAACTCTATATAGACTGTAGCTATAGAGGAGAGGTAGAATAGTACTTTCCCTTAGTGCAGGTCCGGTTGATAGAGAGTGTGTATCAAAAGTTATTAAACCATCCAGAACATCAACGGTTAGAGATGGTTGTATCCATCAGCCAGATATCTGGAGGTGCCTTATGGATCTTAAAGTTGGAGTCAAAAATGATGTGGCTGGAGATGTGGCTGGTGGTGGCTGGCAAGGTAGAGCAATATATGGACCCCTGGCTGATGTCATTCACGTTCTCTGTTGCTTGTGCGCTGTTCAGACGGACATAGCTTTCTTTTCATTTTTGAGTTATGTTCTTTGTCTTTATCAAACTGTTTGTGGCCTGGTTTAAAGTCCCAATCTAAAAAACATTAAGCCCTCGTTCAGATCGATGCGATTTGTCATGCGATTTGACGGTTCCAAACCGCATGACAATTCCCCGTTGCTGGCAATGGAGACATTCACATTGCCGCGACTCATGTCGCAGTTACTTTGAAAAAGGTTCCCGTACTATGGTGACTTACATAGACTGCTGTTAAAGGAAGTTGCAAGCCGCAATGAATTAGAAGGTGGGAATCGCGCTGATCTGCGGCTTTGAAATCAGTAGCGCGATTTCAAAGCTGCACTGGGCCACTCAAGGTCCAAATCCAGGCCTGGTCACGCAGGCCTCCAATGGAGACTACAAGCGTCTGTTTCAACACGTATTATGCAAGCATGGTCCACTGTGGTTATAATAAGGAAACCCATCCTGAAAATTGCCATGCAGCCATCGCTGAAGTGCATGTACAAAGGAAGTGGCTGCGAGGAGGCAGCAGGAGATCAGCAGCACTTGTTGCAGAGTCAGCATGAACAAAGTTCACACTCCTCCCTTTACTATTGGGAAAACAAGAAGAGATTTACACTTCGGTCACACCGAACGCGGCTTTGAAATCGTGCAACTTCACTTGAAATCGACTTCATGTGCAACTTGGAAGACATCTGTGCGACTTCATGCACAGATGTCTATGCAAGTCGCACCTGAACTTTCAAAAAGTAGTGCAAGAACTACTTCCAAAATCGGTGCGACTGATGCAGTTGGAGTCGCACCGATTTGACCACTTTTATGGCGGACAATAGAGTGCAATGATTAAACACAGAAGTGTGAAACGCGTTAGCTGTAGAGCTGTGTCTATGCGTGTCTTGTCCAGGATTTTAATCTTTCTTCAAAAACCTTGGGATTTTTTTATGCTGGAAGTGCCGCCACTCCTCTTCTTGTCTAACAGAGTGCCACTTGTCATGCAATTTGAAACTACCAAATCGCGTGACAATTCGCACTGGTGTGACTGGGGGCTTAGCCCTGGGTCACACTGGTGCGGCTTTGAAATCGTGCTACTTTAGCTCGATTTCAAAGCCGCAGATCACTTTGATTTGCTCCTCCAATTTCATTGCGGCCTGTGACTTTGTTTAACAGAATTCTATGCAAACCCTTTTCTCGCTTTGCAGGGGCACTTCTGAGGTGAACCCATGCACCCATTTAGATAATTCTATGCAAGTCGCAATGAAATTGGCAAAGAGTAGTGCACGAGTCGCGGCAATTTGAACGGTTCCATTGCTGAGAACGGGTGTGAGCGCGGGCTTAAAGGAGAAGTACAGCCAAAGCTCGCTTGACTGTATTCCTCCTGTGGATCAAAGGAGTGCAGTTAACGCTACAGAGCCGGTCTAGGCTCGGGAAGGATCATGACCATATGGTCGCTATCCGCCCACATGCCTGAACCGGCACCCGGCGAGCCCCTGAGAGCATAAGTCAGCCGCCCCCTCCACAGCCCAGCACATCAGTGAGCGCGTTGGGGGGGGGGGGGGGGGAGTAGAGAGCCAGTAACTGACAGTCACCAGCTCTCTGCTCACGGAGCCCTGAGAACCGAGCGATTGGCGGTGTTTGATCGCTCAGTTCTCAGTGTTAGAGCCAGCGGGGGCAGATGCTGCATCCACCTAGGTTAGCATGATTCAGAAAAAAAAAATGTTTCCCATACTTTGCTTTTAAGTTGCATGTATTCCATGTGGATGCAGTCACAGAAAAGAACATGGAGAGCGTCTGAAACAATGTATCAAGATTTAGAGGTGGGCAGAAGGTTGTTTCAGCCCCACGCATTCCCGGCCTACCAATGGCCATGCCGACACCTTCATTACACCCCTGTGGAAGGGGGTAAAAACCCCGACCGACCGGTGCTGGGAAATCTCATCACTGGAAGCCAGAAGGTTATTTAACCCTCTGATGACTAACCGAGCTGATATTTCAGTTAAGGTGCATTCTTTAATTTGACACTTTCCCTGAGAAAATATGTAAAAGATAAACTCTGGACCCAAAATAACTACCTTGCAGCTTTTATTTGAAGCGGAGATTGAATGCCAGAAAAGATATTTTAGTGCTGACAGTGCAGATTTTCAAGTTGAGGTCATTGCCAGTTCATTCTGAGGTCAAGGGCTGAACTGTACTGCTGTGAGGGAGTAGGCAGCCATGCAAACCACCCACCCAACTCCACTGTCATCTGATTATTCATTTCTGCTGTCTTCCTTTACAAATGTGTCACATGAAAAACAAAATAACACTTCTCAGCAGAACGGTCCGGGAGTGGCCACTGGTGACTTTCCTCATTGTTCAATTGTCAACTGCCCTATAGCAGCTTTACTGCTGTGCAAAATCACGTATAAGTACATGATTCTGCATTTCTGGGTAGGGGGAACACCACTTCTGCTGTGATTAGTCACAGCAGAAGCCAATCAGCGGGTGCCGGCCAATGGATGTCCGCCGGTACCCACTGATCGGCCTGTCAGTTGGGGATGTGCTGGATGCAGTGGAGGCCCGCCCATAGGGGGCATAGGGGCACCCCCCCCCCCCCCAAAGCTACTCATCATAAAAAATAAAGAAAAATTAAAAGAAAGATACTTAAGTGTGTGCGGGATGCAGGACACACAGGTGTATGGAAAGCATGACGTGCTGCAATCATTAAAAATAAAAAAATAATGGTCCTTTAAGTGTGTGTAGGGCGCTGGACACACAGCTGGGAAGCATGACATGTTTGCAAACACGTGATTGCAAACAAGAAGCTTTATTTGCTTCCTTTAGAAAGTCCTCGGGGCGCTGAGCTCTGCGCCCGGAAAAACTCCCTCTATAGCATTGTTCCATGCTATGGTGTGTGATTGGCGGGTCCCGTGCCTTCACTTCCGGTTTCTCTGACTCCGAAAGTGGATGACAGGCGACTAGCAGGAGGACTCTGATGGGGATATCTAATGTAAAGAGGGGCTCTGATGGGGACATCTAATGTAAAGGGGGTCTCTGAGGGTGACATCTGATGTAAAGGAAGACTCTGATGGTGACATCTGATGTAAAGGGGGACTCTGATGGTGACATCTGCTTAAAGGGGGACTCTGATGGTGACATCTAATGTAAAGGAGGACTCTGCTGGGGACATCTAAAGTAAAGGAGGACTCTGATGGGGACATCTGATGTGAAGGAGGACTCTGATGGAGATATCTAATGTAAAGGGGGCTCTCATGGGGACATCTAATGTAAAGGAGGACTCTGATGGGGACATCTGCTGTAAAGGAGGACTCTGCTGGGGACATTTAATATGAAGGAGGACTCTGATGGGGACATTTAATGTAAAGGAGGACTCTAATGGGGACATCTAATGTGAAGCAGGACTCTGATGGTGACATCTAATGTAAAGAGGGACTCTGATGGAGACATCTAATGTGAAGGAGGACTCTGATGGGGGACTCTGATGGTGACATCTGCTGTAAAGGGAGACTCTGATGGGGACATCTGATGGTGACATCCGCTGTAAAAGGGGACTCTGATGAGGACATCTGATGTAAAGGAGGACTCTGATGGTGACATCTAATGTAAAGAGGGACTCTGATGGGGACATTTAATGTAAAGGAGGACTCTGATGGGAACATCTGATGTAAAGGAGGACTCTGATGGGGACACCCGATGTAAAGGACTCAGATAGGGTTGTCTGATGTAAAAGGGGACTCTGATGGGGACATCGAATGTAAAGGGGGACTCTGATGGGCACATCTGATGTAAAGGGGGACTCTAATGGGGACATCTGATGTAAAGAAGGACTCTGGATGGGGACACCTGATGTAAAGAGGGACTCTGATGAGGACACCTAATTTATAGGGGGATGCTGATGGGGACACCTGTTGTAAAGGGGGTCTCTGATTGGGACACCTGATGTAAAGGGGGGCACTGTCAGCAACCATGAATCAGACTGAGACAAAAGTGCAGTAAAAATCACACTTTAATAAAATGGTAAAATAGTACAAACAGAGTAAATGTGGTCAAAACATAGCCAGGGTTCGGTACCAGAGCGGGTAGTCAGAGCAAAAGGAGGAGAGAGAAGCGCCAAGCCAATCCTTTAAACAGCTTAGGAATTTATTCAGTATATAAGTATAAAACAACACTAAAAACTTGCGTAAAAAATGTTGGAGCACTTGCAGAGTGCTAGAGCGGGTGGGAGCTTCCACGTGCAGTGTCACAGAAGCACAGGAGGACCGCCGGGAAGTCTCTATTGAGGGATCCACGAGCGGGTTCCACAGTGATCGGGTTCCCCAGCCCGCACCTAAAGCAGCCTCGCTCGTTTTACAGCCTCCATTTAGAGACTTTTTTAGAGACTAATTTTTAAGGGTTCATCCCCCAGAACTTTCAATCCACTCACCATTCACATGGTTGCACCTTCATGTATTAGCATGGAGATGCATGCCTCTTCATTTAAATTTTAAACTTTTTCACCAGATGGTTTAGTGCTGAACATTGTACCAATAGTCAGAACAAGCCAGTGAAACAGGAATCCGGAGATCAGCGTAGTCAGAAGCAACAGTAGAATCGGGAACCAGAAGTGAAGTCAGCCAGGCAAAGTCTTTAACAGGAAAACACAGCAGAGAGTAGGGATGAGCCCGATGTTCGAGTCGAACAAAAGTTCGACTCGAACATCGGGTGTTCGCCTATTTGTCGAACACTGATCGCGGCTATAATGAATTGTCGGGTCTCGGCAATATAGATAAAACTTATTGAAAAATAGAGCATTAGATCCCCACCCCAGTCCATTACCAGGCCCTTTGGGTCTGGTATGAATATTAAGGGGAACCCCGAACCAAAATTAGAAAAAAAAATTGCGTGGGGGTCCCCCTAAAATCCATACCAGGCCCTTCGGGCCTGATATGGAAATTAAGGGGAGCCCTGTGACAAATTTTAAAAAAATGGCGTAGGGGTCCCCCCCAAAATCCATACCAGACCTGATTTTAGGGGAACCCTGCGCCAAATTTAAAAAAAATGGCGTAGGGGGTCCCTCTTTGGCCTTTTTTTGTTTAAATAGTAAAAAATAAAAAATGCCAGTGGCGACCAAATACCATCAAAAGAAAGCTCGATTTCTGTGAAAAAAAATGACAAAAATGTCATTTGTGTACATGTGTTGCATGACCGCACAATTGCCAGTTAAAGTAGCGCAGTACTGAATAGCAAAAAATGCCCTGGTCATGAAGGGGGTAAAAATTTCCTGGTGGTCAAGTGGAAGTGGTTAAAGCAGAATCCCAGTGCATTACTTAGACTAGAAGAAAATGAATGAGTCCTTTTTTCTGATATTTATTCATTTCTTGAGAACACAGACTTCCCATTAGGTGTCGTTCCCCCCCCCCCCCCCCCCAAAAAAAAAAAATTCCCCCTTCTAGCACAAATCCTCTACCCCTCAAATTTCTCCTCCAAGCACAATCCTTATACTCCCACTCCAAATATCACCCCCCCCCCCCTTCCAGCACAAATTTCCCTCCCCCAATTCCCCATCCTAGCACATTTAATGCCCCCACCCCCCACAAATTTCCACTCCTAGCACAACCCCCCTCCCAAAAAAAGAAAATAATTCCCCTGTACCATATTACTTTTATAGAACAAATCCCCCCAAGCACAAATCCTTTTTCCTCATCCTCCCTCCCAACACAAATCCCTCCAAATCACCACTCCTACCACCCCTCCCCAAATTTGTCCTTCTAGAACAATTCTTACCCCCTAGCTGCCCCCCCAAATTCCCCTTCTCAACACAAAGCCCCTCCTCCCCAATCTTCTTGTGGTGCCCTCCCCCCCACTTCATATGATACCACAGTGCCTGGGGCACCCGTCCCTTACGCCCACCCCTTGTCCGGGCCCTGGTCTGTTGCTTCAGTTGTTATGATGGCAATTTGCATATACTCCGGAATGTTATGAAGAGTGATCAGAGGAATTGCAATTATTTGCAAAGTCTCTCTTTGCCATGAAAATGAACTTAATCCCTAAAAAACCATTTCCACTGCATTTGTGAAGAAGGCTTCAAGGCGCCTAAGAAAGTCCAGCAAGTGCCAGGACCGTCTCCTACAGATGATTCAGCTGAGGGATCGGTGGCACCACCAGTGCAGAGCTTTCTCAGGAATGGCAGCAGGAAAGTGTGAGGGCATCGGCATGCACAGTGAGGAGAAGACTTTTGGAGGATGGCCTGGTGTTAAGAAGGGCAGCAAAAAAGCCACTTCTCTCAACACTGCAAATATTGACTCTTTGCATAAACTTTTTTTTTTTTCCAATATTTTTTTTTAAGTTTTTGCATGTTTACAACCAAACATTTAAAAAGAAAAAAAAAAAAAGACCAACCATAAAGTTCACATGCCGCCACATTGTACAAACATGTAGACTTCCAACCCTGCATTTATGTTTTTAGTCACACAAGCAGATATACATGTTTCAGAGAAGATATGTACAGTGTACAGGGTTTTGTAACATTGTGTGTCAGGTAACATCTTGGCAAGCATTAACTTTTCATAATGAATGTAATTGTCAATAGAAGCCTTTGACACTTATGAAATACTTGTAATTTTACTTCAGTATATCATGGTAACATCTGACAAAAAGATCTGAAAACACTGATGTAGCAGACTTAAATAAAATTATTATTTTTGTCATTCTCAAAAATTTTGGCCACAGCTGTACTTGCCAATCCAAGCTCCAGTGTCGGATGGTGTCAGAGCTTAAAGCGGAGCTCCACCCAAAAGGTGAAGTTCCGCTTTAAAGTGGTGTTCCACCCAAAAAAAAAAAAAAAATACATAAATGTGCCAAAAAAAAAAAAAAAACTGGAAAAAAAATGGTTTTTTTACTCACCTCTAAATGCCTGTTGCTAGGTGGTCCCTTGTAGTCTGCCTCCTTCAGTGCTTGGGCTGGTGACATCACTTCCTTCTCGGCACAGGAAGGGCTCAGCTCTGCCCCCTCCCTCTTGTCAATCATATGGGACACGTGACAGGTCTCATATGATTGTGCAGCTAATCACGGTGTGCAGCGCCGCTCGCGCATGCGCAGTGGGTGCCCGGCTGTGGAGCCAGGCTTTGATCCCCCGCATCGCTGGACCCTGGGACAGGTAAGTGTCTGATTATTAAAAGTCAGCAGCTGTAGTATTTGTAGTTGTATTTGAATTTTTTTTTTTGTGGGAACTCCTCTTTAAGGACTCATCCCCCACTCCTCTTGAACAATTGGCACTTTTGAGGAAGGGGGGGGGCAGGTACCCAATTTTGCCGCTGTAATTCATGCGCCGGTGCCCTGAAAGGGGCCGGATGCATGAATAGGGGGTGGCCGCGGCGGCTGTGGATAGATTCATGCTATGCGTTGAGAGCGGGGACGGCGCCCGGGCGCCCCTAATAGATGGGCCGCCACTGGGTGAGTACATTAAAAAGTGGGAACAGGAACTGGGAACTCAATGTAGTGAAACTGTGATAGATAAGATCTTGAGGATGGTCCACTACGTAGCAGCTGACTCCAGAAGATCAGAAAGCCACTTTAAATGCCTTGCGAGATGGTATGCCACCCCAGATAGGGTTAGCAAAATGGATAGGACTAAATCAAACACTTGCTGGAGGGGTTGTTCAACCTTAGGAACTATGGCCCACATTTGGTGGGAGTGTCCTATTATAAAAATCTTCTGGAAAAAAATATTAAGTTTGATAAAAGTTATCACAGGGAAAGTAATAGCAGAGGACCCATGGGTTTGCCTTTTCCATGGGACCTCGGATTCGGTAAAGAACTACAAAACCTCCCTGATCCCTATTATGCTTGATGTGGCTAAGAGACAGATATCGTTGAATTGGCTGAACGTCTCGAGCCCCTGTACTCGAGAATGGTTGTACGGCCTCAACGAAGTATACAATGTCGAGCGTTTAGACAAGGGAGGAGCCGAACTTGAAGAGGAGGAGCACTCAGGGAAATGGGCAGCCTGGGTTAAGTTTAAAGGGACCTGGGATTATCTGAAGGAGATTGTCGGCCCAGCATAACAGCATAATTACATAATCGTGTAAACACTCTCTTCTCGATGAGCATGGTCCTGAGGGGAGGGGGAAGGGGTGGGGGGGTGGAGGGGGGGGGTAGGAGGGGATAACTGGTTATAAGATTTTAAAGTGGTTATGTCTGAAGAATTATCCCCGCAGGGAAATGTATTGTTTTTCATATAAAACGATAAAAAAAAAAAATAAATAAAAAAAAAAAAAAAAAAGAACAATTGGCACTTTTGAGGAAGGGGGGGGGGGGCAGGTACCCAATTTTGCCGCTGTAATTCATGCGCCGGTGCCCTGAAAGGGGCCGGATGCATGAATAGGGGGTGGCCGCGGCGGCTGTGGATAGATTCATGCTATGCATGAATCTATCCATTGCATTAAGGGGGTGGCGTTGAGAGAGGGGACGGCGCCCGGGCGCCCCTAATAGATGGGCCGCCACTGGGTGAGTGGCTGTTTTTCAAAAGTCAGCAGCTACAGTTTTTGTAGCTGCTGACTTTTTTATTTTTTTTCACAGGTGGCTGGAACTCCGCTTTAACTGGATAGATGATGTTGCTGCCCCTTCCCCACAATAAAATGCTTGAGCTCAGTGTATGGCACAGATCAAATCAATTTCCTTTTCTGGGGCTTCTGGGCTATCAGGGCAAAGTGACAATGTGTTTTTATTATAAGTTATCTGAATTTCTTTTTAATGATTTTTATTGAATAGCAATATTTCATTTTTCATTATAGAACAGAGCCCACGTGTCACCTTTGAGGCATCGATGCATTTGCAGAATGTAATTACACATAGGAGAGTACTCTGGGGAACATTCAAAGTATATAGAGCCAAAGACTCTAGGTGCCTTGGGGCAACCGCGCTAAAGAACTAGCCCATTGAGGTGTCAGCAGTGATCTATATGACAGGGAAGGTGCACCTGAACTATAAGAACAAACTATCTATCACCCTACTACCACATACAGCATCTCACAAAACAGAGTACACCCCTCACATTTTTGTAAATATTTTCTTCTATCTTTTCATGTGACAACACTGAAGAAATGACACTTTGCTACAATGTAAAGTAGTGAGTGTACAGCTTGTATAACAGTGTAAATTCGCTGTCCCCTCAAAATAACTCAACACACAGCCATTAATGTCTAAACCGCTGGCCACAAAAGAGAGTACACCCCTAAGTGAAAATGTCCAAATTGGGCCCAAAGTGTCAATATTTTGTGTGGCCACCATTATTTTCCAGCACTGCCTTAACCCTCTTGGGCATGGAGGTCACCAGAGCTTCACAGGTTGTCACTGGAGTCCTCTTCCCCTCCTCCATGACGACATCACAGAGCTGGTGGATGTTAGAGACCTTGCGCTCCTCCCCCAACACTGAAGAGTTTCTTCAGTGTTGTCACATGAAAAGATATAATAAAATATTTACAAAAATGTGAGGGGTGTACTCACTTTTGTGAGATACTTTAAATGATCAAGTAGTCATTATTTCAGGACAAGCGACGGCCCTATCGGGCAAGACATCTTGTGTTTGCTCAATAAGGCCTGCTTCACACAGGCTTCAACTTGTATAAAAGCGATGTGAACAGCAAGCTTTGTTGAAGCCTTTAAAGTACCATTCAACTCAAGCTTGTTAATGCTGAACACAGATCTTAATGGGAGTGCTGATTGCAACTTTAAGCAAGTTGCTAGCAGGCTTCAGCTTGTTGAATGCCTGCTGAAGCCTGCTAGCAGCTCGCTTAAAGTGCAAGTTCACCTTTACAGAAAAATCTGTAAAGTGAACTTACACAGGGGACAGAGAATGGACACAGGTCAGTAAACCCATTCTACGACATGCATTAGCAGTACTTAAGGAAGGCTGGCAACTCAGATGCACTTGAATAAAAGTACTTTATTAGTTACATGGGTACAGGCTTTACTCTGACGTATTTTGGCTAAGAAGCCTTCATCAAAGCATAAGTGTTTGATTTAAAAACTAGTTTAAACGAGGCATATCTCAGGGAACTGCTTGCAAATGGATAGTATGATAATCATAACATCAGACTTTCCCATACACTCAGGCTCTGCTTTCATTATACAGATCGTGTAAACTAGAGGAATGTATATGTGTCATGTCTATAGTCGACGGTAGTTTTCTGTTAAAGTCCTCTTCATACCTCTGTTTTTTCTTTCTTTTATCACTCACTAAATGTTATAGATCTTGATAACATGTATATCACACTGTAACATGCATTGTTGAAATAAAATAAAGGAATTTAAAAAAAATAAAATAAAAACTGATATAACAAGGATGTATTAGAAGGGGGGGGGGCGCAATTCTGCATCCTTGCACATGTCTCAGGGAGCAGAAAGGATAAAGTTACCTGAATTTAATTCAAGACTCTGTTTTCATATTTCATATGTACATGATGCTCTATCATATATCTCTTTTATATACCATATCTATGTATGCAACATCAGAGTGCTTCAAGAAAATTAACTAGAAAGGGTACAATTCAAAGAACACTTTGCATTTTCTCAGTGGACGAGATGAGGGCTGTGACATCACTGTCCCACCTATCCACATTGTCCAATCAGAAAATGCTTTGGATTCATTCCCAACAGCCACACCAGCCATCCAGCTTTAAGTGGTCCCATGAATTAGGAGCAAACCGGTTCAAGCTGCCACAGCATTTAAGTACACTCATCTTTATAGATATGAAGACAAATAAAAATTCCTTCTGTCTTGCTCATCCATGGGTAAATTGACGTCTGTACTCCGCCTTATCTTGTGCGGTTATCTTGAAAAAATGCCTTACCTTAATCCATGTCACACCTTTGTTATGAAGATGTCCTGCAGATTTTCCTTGTAAAGTCTGGAATTCTACGACCGTGTGACCTCAACAACTCTACATGAAAGAAGACATTGAAATGTCACTTTAAAAAGGGTGTACTGGAGGGCAGAAGTAAAGAGGACAGAAAAGAGAAGATTCAAAGCAGATTTACTAAGATTTTAGAAACAGCAGGAAAAAAAAAAATTCTGTATAATATTGCCGCTCCATTGCTTCGCTGTAGGTTTACTATAAATATACACAGACAGACAATAGAGAACAAACATCAAAGAAGAAACCTCAAACACTTTTCAGACAAATGTGGGATTAATAAAGACGGACACACGGGGAAAATGTGCCAATTTCTATAGCCACACTTTATTTAGCATTTTATGAGAAAAATAAATAAAATTGTTGCCCGACAAGTCATATTAAACCCAAAACCAAAAATGTATTATATCCACTTGTAGACCGGGCCTTTTTCTGACACCTTTTGTTTACAAGTAAAAAGCAAGTTGTTTTTTTTTGTTGGAAAATTATTTAGAACCCCTAAAACATTATATATATATATATATATATATATATATATATATATATATATATATATATATATATATATATATATATATAATTTTAGTAGAGGCCCTAAAGAATAAAAAGGTGGGCGTTGCAATTTTTATATAACACACGGTATTTGCACAGTGGCTTTTTGTACTCAATTTTTTGGGGAAAAAAACACATTTTTATTCATTTTAGTGCACACAAAACACAATATAATACCCGATTTTTGGTAAAATATAAAAGATCGTGTTACGCCGAGTAAATAGAAACCAAACATGTCACGCTTTAAAATTGCACACGCTCGTGGAATAGCGACAAACTATGTTGCCGTAGGTGATGCTTTAAAAGGCTTTACAAGGAGAGGAGATCTGGTGGTAGAATTATTGCTCTCTAACTGTGACGTTCGCGGTGATACCTCACATGTGTGGTGCAATCACCGTTTACGTATATATGTGCGGGACCACATGGGGACAGGGGCGGTTTAAAAAAAATATTTGTTATTATTTTATTTTATTTTTACATTCTTTCTTTTATTTTTGTATTACTTTTATTACTTTTATTGCTGTTGCAAGGACATTTCAAAATGTTTTAACAATGTTTCGTATACTGTCAAATGCCTTAAATTAGAATTTTTTGATATATTTCCCTAGAATAAAAATTCCCCTGAAGAAGACCAGAAATGAAAGGGTCGAAATGCATTGGGGTATTCATGTGGATAGTAATGTTGTAAATGTAATTGGCAAACCATGTTTTCCTTGGGGTGTTTTTTGCCATGAGTGATGTTTTATGTTGTCGTTTGTGTCGAAAACCAGAGCTTGTATTTTAAAATTTATTGTATATCTGAATTCATCATTTATTTCCTGACCTAATAAAAGATTTTTACATAATCACCCTCTTACAAACTTTTTGCTGCCTGGGGAAATCTTTCCATTTTTTGTACACTCCTGGGTTGTGCAGCCCCGTGGAATCTCATATGTGTTCTCCAATTCAAAGATATTGTAGATTTTTTGTTGTTGTTATATCAGTGTATGTTCTCTCTGGCACATCTGGAGTCTTGCATCGACCTCGCCCCACCCTCACCTTCCCTGCTGCATGTGGGATGGGAGGAAGGATATTGTAGTACTATCGTTGAGGGATGGTGCCCAAAGCGGTATTACAGGAAAGTTCCACCACTAGTATATTTGGCAGTTTTTATCAACGATTTCACCTTATTGACATTTAGGCAACTAAAATAAAAATCTACATGGAGTGTCTACAAACATAGGACTAATATAACTATAAGTTATAGATGTGGAAATATATGTATTGGAATGCTATGTGTATATACATATATGAATTGTTACTGATGTTTGTATTTACATAGTAGAGATTTGATACCTTCTTTACCCCTGAAGAAGGAGGGCTAATAGACTCTGAAACGTGTCGGGTGAAGGATATCTCTTCTACACCATCCACTCTATACAGTCGTATTATTATCAGTTGCTTGTTGTAATGTACACTCCATGTTACTTTTTTATACTTTGTGTTATTAATAAATGATTTTCTACTACTATACTATCTCTACTTATTATTTAGTGCCGCTAAAGTCCAATCCAAGGGGAATTTTCTCTTTGTTTAAATAAAAAAATTTGTAACAAAACTTAAAAAAACCCCACGCATGCACAGTTCTGAACCGGGCAAATAGCGAGATATTGAATACTTGATGGAGACCTCTACTGGCCAAATTCCATGGCTACAAGCAATTAATGCCTATAGATACTTCTTTTAACATATTGCAATATGAGACCCATTTTAACCACTTAAGGACCGAGCCTCTTTCTGAGATTTGGTGTTTACAAGTTAAAATCAGTTTTTTTTTGCTAGAAAATTACTTAGAACCCCCAAACATTATATATTTCTTTTTTTCTAACACCCTAGTGAATAAAATGGCGGTCGTTGCAATACTTTCTGTCACACCGAATTTGCGCAACGGTCTTACAAGCGCACTTGTTTTTGAAAAAATACACTTTTTTGAATTAAAAAATAAGACAACAGTAAAGTTAGAAAACATGAGACAAAGGTTTTAGTACCAGCAGGCCTCAACGTTGAGTTTGATGTAAATTGTTTCATTTCTGATCGTTAAGTTTATGTTATTATGCCCCCTTTTTTATACATTTTTTATACATATGTTGTATACGAGGATCAATGGAGACGTGGGTTTATCTTGTATTATTATTATGTTTTATGTGTTTTTAAATTGGATCCTAACTGGTCCATTGCATAATAGATCACTTCTATTAGTGCTTGTTTTTATATCTCTTTTTTAAGATATAAATATGGTATATTACTCTCTCCCTTTTTTGTTCATCCTTGAGGGGTCTACATGTGCCCCTTTGGTGTATGGATTTACTTATATACCTTTACAACTAGTACTTTTTGTCTGACTCCGGGCGTTTATGATTTTCGGTCCTCGTTTGGTTGTTTATAGGGTTGCTAAGGTGATGTACCTTCAACAACCTGAGGTGTCAGCGTTTGGTATTAGTAATGTTTTTTAATGTTTCCATGGTTTCTTCTCATGTGTAATACCTCCAATGATCAGAGGTGTCATGCTAGGGTACTTATAGCGGGTGCTGTACGTCACCGCTGATGAAGTCCTGCCCCCCGGGACGTAACGCGTACGGAACCACGTGAACTATGTTACGTCAACCGTGTCCTCTGTTGATCCTCGTGGAAGAATTCTCTGTCAGTCCGCCTTATTACCTTAGCACTGAGGTACAGTGCCTGAATTGTAAGTGCAATCGTTTTTATAATAAATTGCTTTTATATACCCAACGGAGAGCACTATATTGTACTTTTGTTATTCTATGTATGACTGCATCGGAGTCTGTGGTTATGACACGGGGGATTTCATGTTACCAGCATACATCTATCTTCAGCGTTCCTGCCATCTAGTGGATCAGCATATTATCTACCCTGTGAAGGGACTGCATGTGTGACCTGACTGATATACTCAGGGGTCCACACGCTGAGGTGAGCGGTTAGGATTCACTGTTGGTGGAGGCTGTCACATGATCACCTCGTCTGTTGTCCATAGGACCACCGTTTTTTGGACACTTTCTGGTGCTTTTTGTGAATATTATACTACGGACTCTTTTATCATTATTAATATTTTTGATTTATGTGTTTTGTTTGTTTGTGTATGCGCTGCACTGCTTGTATTATAATAACAGTAAAGTTAGCCCAATTTTTTTTATATTGTGAAAAATAATGTTACGCCGAGTAAATTGATACCCAACATGTCACGCTTCAAAATTGCGCCCGCTCGTGAAATGGCGGAAAACTTTTAACCTTAAAAATCTCCATAGGCGTTGTTTAAAAAATTCTTAGGTTGCATGTTTTGAGTTACAGGAGGTCTAGGGCTAGAATTATTGCTCTCGCTCTACCGATTGCGGTGATATCTCACGTGTGGTTTGAACCAGTGTTGCCAACCTTCAGTATTTTTACTGGCAGCCAGTAAAAAACAGGCACTTTTCTCCTGCCAGTAAATGCCAGTGACAGGAAAAGGTTGCCAGTAAAAAAATATGGCTGTGACTCTCAGCTCGTAACTGCGCAGTTCCGGTCCGGATCCAGGCGAGACCATCCCAATTAATGCTACAGTGTGTTTGGTGGTGCCGGTGGGGGGCGGGTCTGGTGGAGGTGGTGCCTGAGAGTGGCATGTGATGTCATGGTGTAAGGGAGCCGAGCGGAGCAGAGTGGCAGGAGCCTTGTGTGGGGGTCTGCAGGACGGGAGCAAAGCAACCTGGGAGCAGGACTGTCAGTGCTGTTCAGACTGGAGTGGACTGGAATGGACTGAAGGGACCACCTGGTGTGGAGAGTGACTGTCACTGTAACTCAGGAGGGGACGTGTCGGTGAGGTGTCATCATCATCATCTGTGCTGCTGCACACTGCTGTCAGTGCCACTGTGAGAGTCAGTTTCATGTGAGTGTGCCCACCCATTCTAATTTCCTGCCCTCCTGAGTCCTGTCCCTGAGCTATTTACTTACTATATCGAAAATAAAATTTGAAATATGTTTTGTTCCTTAATATCTACGTTAAATCACATTGCTAATTGCAAATTGTACTTATTTGAAACCTAAATGCTGAAATTTGCACTTAAAACTCTAATTTGGTAATTTTTGAAAATGTCAGTAAAAACCCGGCTGTGCCAGTAAATTTTGAGTGTTGTGTCAGTAAATTTCAATCTGGTAGGATGGCAACACTGGTTTAAACACCGTTTTCATATGCGGGCGATACTCGTGTATGCGTTCAATTCTGCATGCGAGCTCGGCGGGACGGGGGAGCGTTTAAAAAAATATATTTTTTTCTTATTTATTTTACCTTTTATGTTTTATTTTTACACTGTTCTTTAAAAAAAAATAAAAAATTGTGTCAGTTTTATTCCTATTACAAGGAATGTAAACATCCCTTGTAATAGAAAAAAAAAGCATGACAGGGCCTCTTAACTATGAGATCTGGGGTCAAAAAGACCTCAGATCTCATATTTACACTAAAATGTAATAAAATGGAGACGGGTGGGGGCCATCTTCCCCTCACTCGTCTCCATACCAAGCCAGCCAGCAAGAGGACGTGATCGCCTCCGCCGCTACTGACAGCTTCGGTAAGCGGCGGAGGGCACCGAAGCGTGGCAGGGGGGGGGGGATCCGCCGCAGAGACCACTTTTATCTGAATATGGACCCCACGCTGAAGAAGAGGATACCGGGGTTATGGAAACTAGCTGCTGTCATAACAACGTTATTCCTCTTCAAATTAGCGACATAAAACTACGGCGGGCGGTCCTTAGTGGTTAATGCACAGAAGTATAGTGATAATAATGCAAAAAAGAAAGAATAAATAACAGTCAGTTGGGAAACCTTCCACGTCAGTTCCAGGGACACTTTACTGCCATGTCACCAGTTCACAAAAAGGATATCGGAGAACTGGAGAAAGTGCAGAAAAAGGCCTCAAACCTGATAAGAGGCATGGAGGAGCTCAGCTATGAGGAAAAATTAGAGGAACAGAATTTATTCTCTCTTGAGAAGATGAGATTAAGGCCCCTTTCACACTGGGGCGGTGGGGGCGTCGGCGGTACAACTGCACTATTTTTAGCGCTGCTGTACCGTCGTTCTTGCAGCTGTATTCGGCCGCTAGCGGTGCGGTTTTACCCCCCGCTGGCGGCCGAAAAAGGGTTAAAATCCCTTGTACAGCGCGGCTATAGCCGCGGTATTGCCGCGGTATAGCCGCGCTGTCCCATTGATTTCAATGGGCAGGAGCGGGGAAGGAGCGGTGAATACACCGCTCCTTCACCGCTCCAAAGAAGCGGTTTGCAGGACTTTTTTCACCGTCCTGTCAGCGCACCGCTTCAGTGTGAAAGCCCTCGGGCTTTCACACTGAACAAACAGCGGAGGCTGTTTAGGGGCGGTTTGCAGGCGGTATTTTTAGCGCAATACCGCCTGCAAACCGCCCCAGTGTGAAAGGGGTCTAAGGGGGGATATGAACAACATGTATAAATACATAAAAGGTCCATAGAGTGCACTTGGTGTTATTCACTTTAAGGTCATCACTGAGGACAAGGGGGCACTCTTTACGTCTGGAGGAAAAGAGATTTCATCTCCAAATACGGTAAGGTTTCTTCACAGTAAGAGCTGTGAAAATGTGGAATAGACTCCCTCAAGAGGTGGTTCTGGCCAGCTCAGTAGATTGCTTTAAAGGGCCCGGATTCTTTCCTAAATGTACATAATATAACTGGGTACTGACATTTATAGGTAAAGTTGATCCGGGGAATATCCAATTGGCTCTCGGGGGATCAGGAAGGAATTTTTTCCGCTTCTGGTGCAAATTGGATCATGCTTTGCTGGGGTTTTTTTGCCTTCCTCTGGATCAACTGTGGGTATAGGATTGTGTATTTTTTTACCCTTTTCATCAGTTGAACTGGAGGAACTTGTGTCTTTTTTTCAACCTGATTAAAGCGGAGTTTGGAACTTCCGATTTTCGGAATCCTCCCCCCCTCCGGTGTCACATTTCGCACCTTTCAGGGGGGAGCAGATACCTGTCTAATACAGGTATTTTGCTCCCACTTCCGGGCATAGATAGCCGAGCCACCTGTGGGTATCTACACCACTTCCGGCACCTTCTCCGCCCCCCCCCCCCCCAGCTGTCTTCTGGGAGACACACAGGTCCCAGAAGACAGCAGGGACCAGTGGGATAGCGCAGCGCGAGTCGCGCATGCACAGTAGGGAACCAGAAAGTGAAGCCGCAGGGCTTCACTTCCCGATTCCCTTACCGAAGATGGCAGCGCCTCCACCCGAGAGCTGAGGGACGGGTCGGCTGCGGGTGCCGACATCGCGGGCGCCCTGGACAGGTAAGTGTCCTTATTTTTAAAATCAGCAGCTGCAGTATTTGTAGCTGCTGATTTAAATTAAAAAAAAAAAAAAAAATCTAAGCTCATCAGACACAACGCAGGTGCTCAGATACATGCTAACAGTGTTATTATCAGATGGTAAACTGCAACATACATTCTCACTTCACAAAATTCGATGACCGAGAGACATTGGAAGATACAGGATCATTTGAAAAGTTCAAAACATCTCAGCAGGCAGATTTTTACAATCAATGCCAGTATCTGATCTCCAATGAGCCCCCAGCCATGAACGATAATATTTTACTTGCAAAACTGCCTTGTTTTAACAAAAACACTCTGCCATTGTAACCTCAAAAGAGGCTCAGCATAAGTGACCTGCACTGCTCTTCAGTGGTATTACTGGACAGGAAATCAGATGTGCGTAGGAAAATATCCCCCCCCACTTTCCTCCATCATCACATAATAGCTTAGCAAGGAGGCTATCTGTAATATATGACACTTAGATAGCTACTACAGGGGAGCATCTGTTAACCTGTATACATTATAAACCATCCTTTCTCAACCTCTTTACCCCAGATGAACCCTTGAAATAATTTTCAGGTCCCAGGGAACCCCTGATAAAATGAATGATACACTATATTGTCTAAAGTATTGGGACGCCTGCCAGGCACTGGCACTAATGTAGGACGGGAAGGCCTGGCTCGCAGTCTCTGCTCTACTTCATCCCAAAGGTTTTCTATCGGGTTAAGGTCAGGACTCGGTGCAGGCCAGTCAAGTTCCACCACCCCAAACTCGCTCATCCATGTCTTTATGGACCTTGCTTTGTGCACTGGTCCAAATCATTTGTTGATACAATGTGGAAATAAGTACAGCGCTGCGCCAAAACAATATTAAAAAGGAAAATTAAAAAATATATACAACCAGCAGCTAACACACCTCTAGACAAAGGCAAAGGTAAAAAGAAACAAAGAAATATAGTGTAGCGCTATGTGTATATACAAATAATGACATATATAAACAATGAATAAATGTGTCCTCAATGGAAAAATTTCCAACAACACTAGGTGAAACAAGTAGGCAATATTGACAGTGACTACAATGAATGAATAGTATAAATCTATGGTTTAAACATAGGTAGTGGGTCTAAAGGACCATACATGTGTAACAAATCAAAAAATAAAGTCCATAACAATTAGATACTAATATTGGTAGTGATTAATGAAAAAAAGGGGGCCACCACCAGAAAGTCTATAAGGGTTATGTGCTAGAAAAAAACTGATAGTATAAAATGGGAAAAAATTGAATAAACAAATCCCGGGGTTTCTTCAAGAGCGAATTTGTTCACTTCTGGTAAATGGATAACTTGATCACAGAAAGGTGGAAGATCTAAATAGGTGGCAGAACCATCACCAAAGTTTCAGAGGAGGCTTACCGGAATCCAATGACCTGGAAAGACCTACGTCTTCCAGGTCAAAGAAAGCTTGTAGACCACCAGGTCTGGCGAGATGAATCGTCAAATTATCCTCAGCTTCCAATTGGGGGTAGGGGTCTCGCTACAGCTTCAAACGTCCTCAGGACAATCCAACAGGCTCAATGGGTGTTACAAATATCATGCGAGAAAGAAGGCTATGTAGCTGAAACATGTCGGGTGGACCCCTTACGATTAAGGGGTTGGGCTTGGCCCCTTAGTTCCAGTGAAGGGAACTCTTAAAGCGTCAGCATACCAAGACATTTTGGACAATTTCATGCTCCTAACTTTGTGGGAACAGTTTGGGGATGACCCCTTCCTGTTCCAACATGACTGCCCACCAGTGCACAAAGCAAGGTCCATAAAGACATGGATGAGCGAGTTTGTGGTGGAGGAACTTGACTGGCCTGCACAGAATCCTGACCTCAACCCGATAAAACACCTTTGGGATGAATTAGAGCGGAGACTGAGAGCCAGGCCTTCTCGTCCAACATCAGTGCCTGACCTTACAAATGCATTTCTGGAAGAATGGTCAAACATTCCCATAGACACACTCCTAAACCTTGTGGACAGCCTTCCCAGAAGAGTTGAAGCTGTTATAGGTGCAAAGGGTGGGCCAGCTCAATATTGAACCCTACGGACTAGTGCCCCGTACACACGGTCGGACTCTCCGACGGAAAACGTGTGATAGGACCTTGTTGTCGGAAATTCCGACCGTGTGTGGGCTCTATCACACATTTTCCATCGGATTTTCCGACAAACAAAGTTTGAGAGCAGGCTATAAAATTTTCCGACAACAAAATCCGTTGTCGGAAATTCCGATCGTGTGTACACAAATCCGACGCACAAAGTGCCACGCATGCTCAGAATAAATAAAGAGATGAAAGCTATTGGCCACTGCCCCGTTTATAGTCCCGACGTACGTGTTTTACGTCACCGCGTTCAGAATGATCGGATTTTCTGACAACTTTGTGCGACCGTGTGTAGGCAAGACAAGTTTGAGCCAACATATGTCGGAAAAAATCCATGGATTTTGTTGTCGGAATGTCCGATCAATGTCCGACTGTGTGTACGGGGCATAAGACTGGGATGCCATTAAAGTTCATGTGTGTTGAAAAGGTAGGTGTTCCAATACTTTTGACAATATAGTTTATCTACACTACAGCTCACAGTACATTAGCATAATCAGTAAGCTGTAAAGACTGTAAATAAAATAATCTAGAATGTGTACCTACAGTATTTAACACTCAGTGCAGATTGGTTCACAAATATCCCCCTTCAATATAAGCCAATAATAATCTTAAAGTAGTCCTATAGGCAAGTTTTTTAGTTTTTGGTTTTTTCATTTTTGGATAGATTAAGGAAGGGTTGTAACCCATGACCAGAGCATTTTTTCAGCGGGAACGAGGGGGAACGCAGTTCCGGCACCTCCAGCACCAAGGGGTCTATTGTTGCTGAGGAGGTCTACTGTTTCTGTTGAGGGAGGGGTCTATTGTTGTTGTCTGCCATATAGTCTATTGATGCTGGCTGTGAGAGATCTGTTGTTGATGCCACAAGTCTATTGTTGCTTGGGGGGAATTTTGTTGCGGATGGTCCATTGTTGATGGGGGAATCTATTGTTGCTGGGGGGGCTCTATTGTTACTGGCTGCAGGGGATCTATTTTAGTGCTTTTCTTGTTATCATTACCAAATTCAAGAAAAATTCCATACAAATTACAAAATGATACTTGGTTCTGTATTCTCTAAAAAAGGCAGTACTGGAAGATGGGTAGAGGGAGAAACCAAAGAATGGTTCTCGTAGGTGGGTAGAGGCAGAGAAAAGAGGTGACTCAGAAAGGGGGAGTTCCTGCACCTATTCTCTACGAAAAAAAGCCCTGCCCATGACAATTTATTTTTGCCATCTGTGTCCCATTGGGAAGATTTCCTTTCACTTCCTGTCCCATTGCCAATACAGGAAGTGAGAGATAATCCCTGCAAATTAAGGGAATTCCTTGGGGCCACCCAGGTCACCATAACTAGTGTCCCCATTGGAAGATTTCCCCTCAATTACTTTTCTGAGGACAACCCAAAATTTGGGGTTTTCTTTACGTTCCTTTTTGATGATAAACAGGACAAATAGAGAGGGTGAATCTCCCTAATGGGGACACAGAAAGCAATAAAAGCGGACAGGGATTCTAATCCCTCTCCACTCTGTCCAAAATTTAAAAAAAAAAGTTTTGCCTTTAGTTATGTATACTTTAATATAAAAGGAACAATATTTGCCTAAGAAAAACAGACAAAGGAAATTGAGGAAATTGTAGCGTCCCCTTTACACTGGTGGTTAGGGGAGACATGTCCCCTTATATTATCTGTCAGTGGAAATTTACATTTGTGGTCACTGTAGACAGGAGATATAGTTGCCGTTTCTCAAGGAGCCTGTTTAAACTTCTGGGAGGATCGCTGGGATTCAACGGAACTCTGGCTGGAATGTTAGAAAATGAAAGTTAGAAAGTAAAGGAACTAAACTATAAGACAGTAAGCCATGTACATGTCCAAAATGATCTTCAGGCAAACGTCTCGATAATTCTAGATGTGAAAATAGGTGACTGATCCCAGAACACATCTGTAATAGAAGATATGAGACACTTGTGCCCTCTGTTGACAGAATGGGATAATGTCGCATACTGTTTGGTCAACCTCATTCATTCTATTAAAGGCCGGGTTCCTGGGTGCCTCCCTGCTTGTTGAGTCTCTACTGCAGACTTTCTTAACCGGGGTTCTTCTAGAGGTGTTCTTAGAGGTTCCTTGAGCAATTAACTGATTCTGGCTCTCAGATAAGCTACCATGGACACCCACAATCTTTTTAACTATCTTCCCACTGACCTCCAATGTAAGGAACATTCTTCCCACTGACCACCAATGTAAGGAACATTCTTCCCACTGACCACCAATGTAAGGAGCATTCTTCCCACTAACTACCAATGTAAGAGACAATCTTTCCACTGATCACCAATGTAATGCCGCGTACACACGGTCGGACTTTACGGCAGACTTTGCCCGGCGGACTTTGACGGACTTTACGACGGACTTTCTGAATGAACGGACTTGCCTACACACAATCCACCAAAGTCCGTCGAATTCGTACGTGATGACGTACGACCGGACTAAAACAAGGAAGTTCATAGCCAGTAGCCAATAGCTGCCCTAGCGTGGCTTTTTGTCCGTCGAACTAGCATACAGACGAGCGGACTTTTCGACCGGACTCGATTTCGACGGATAGATTTAAAACATGTTTCAAATCTAAGTCCGTCCAACTTTTGAGAGAACAAAGTCCGCTGGAGCCCACACACGATCGAATTGTCCGACGAAATCCAGTCCACCGTGCAAAGTCTGCCGTATAGTCCGCTCGTGTTTACGCGGCAAAAGAGACATTCTTTCCACTGACCACCAATGTAAGAGATAATCTTTCCACTGATCGCCAGTGTAAGGGACATTCTTCCCACTGATCACCAATGTAAGGGGCATTCACAGCTGGTTTCCTACTGCTCAAGCGCGAGCCGCGCTGCGCTTTGTGATTTGTCCCACAGTGTTCTGGGACCTGTGATGTGTCCCAAAAAGCTGCGGGGGTGGGGGTGGGAATTCTGCACAGATCACCATGGCGATTTGACTGGAAGTGGGAGCTGGTACCTGTCAAAACCAGGTACCCGCTCCCCCTCCCACCCAAAAAGTGCCAAATGTGGAGGGGGGAGGATGCAAACAAGCAGAACTTGCGCTTTTGGATGAAGTTCTGCTTTAAAGCGGAGTTCCACCCAAAAATGAAACTTCCACTTTAAGTGCTGGTGGCCCCCCGACATGCCACATTTGGCATGTCATTTTTTGGGGAGGGCGGCGGTTACCCTGTTTTTAGAAGCTCCCAGTTCCCACTTCCTCCCCTGGCGCTGCGGCGCCGGAAGGAGGATCACCTCCCCCCTCTCTCCCTGCAATCTTCTGGGACACGTCACAGGTTCCAGAAGATTGTCCAGCCATTCACAGCGCAGCTCGGCGCCCGGCTGCGGAGCCACAGCTGGGTGGGTGCCCACAGTTAGAATGCCGGTGCCGCGGAGAGGAGGGGGAGAGGAGCGAGGCTTCCTGCACCCGTATCGCTGGACCGTGGGGCAGGTAAATGTCCGATTATTAAAAGTCAGCAGTTACACTTTTTGTAGCTGCTGACTTCGAAATGGGTGGAACTCCGCTTTAAGTTGGCTTGTGATTTCTCACTGTCGCCAGTAGATGTCACTGGTATCACTGGTCATAGTATGAGATTTCACAAACAAAACTAAATTATAAATATTATATTTCCTTCAGCCAATCCAGTAGGAGAATTATGCCACTGATGCATGCTGGGGGAGGATATAAATATTTGGGACAAGCCATGTGCTCTTGCCCTCTTTCCCTGGGCTGAGGCCTAGGGAGGTGCTGCTGGATGGAGCTCTGCTGTTAGGGCCCAATAGCCTGTTTTGGGGCCTAACCAGTGGTGAAGTGGTCCTGATGCTGTCCTGCCTGGTCTGGAGGAAGCTGTGCCAAGGAGGTAACCCAGAGGAGGCCCCTTGCTGGAGAGAGCTGAGAAGAAGGCTGGTCTCTCAGAAGGGCCTGGTGACTCTCTTAGGGGACGCACTGAATTTTGGGAATGTGTTTACAGTGTGCCAAGGTCAGCTTAAAGGTTTTTTGAAACTGTGACACTAGACATTGTTCTGGATCTGGGATCTGGAGAGTCTGTAAGTGATCCGCTATGGTATCTGGGACCCCTAACCCTCACCCCCTTAACTTTTCAGCAATAAAAAGACAAAAGTGACTGCTGTCAATTATCCTTTCTCTGTCCCCCAATTTTTTCCATGGATTCAGCCCTAGGGTGAAATGCTAGAACGCTCCTGGCCTCTGGAGGTGCTATCCTACCTTTGGGGTGTCAGAGTATTGCTACACAAATATAATGTCATTGCAACATGTGTGGGAATCTTAACAAGACAAATAAGTCTACTGAGATTCCTGATTATGAGGCACCAATGGTTTTATGTCATAAATGAAATAGCTTGAAGATACTGTCATACCTCTCAACTGTCCCTGATTTCAAGGGACTGTCCCTGATTTGGAGCAATGTCCCCCTGTCCCTCATTCCTCCTCATCTGTCCCTCATTTTGGTCTGATCTATATAGTTGTATATAAAATGCACTTTTTATCTATCAAAAAGTGTTTCCCAGAATTAAACCTTGCATTTGATTTCTAAATTGCTGCATTTGTAGATTCCAAAAGCCAAAATAAAGGAATAGTAGTGGTAAAAAAAAGGACACTTGTGGGTTTAACCAATCTTATTTTTTGTACAATTCTCCTTTAAGGGGGTGTGACAAGGGGTGTGTCCTACGCCTGCATACTTTTGCTGATAGGTGTCGCTCATTCCCATCTCAGAGCGTTGGGAGGTATGTGCTGTACCTGCAAACTTCTTTTTGTGAGCATCTCATAAAGGAAGCAACTTCCAGAGCAGTAAACTTTAATACATTTACAGGGATGCCATATTTCTCTCAAAAGGCCAAATTTAAAGAGGAACTTCACTCTCCCAATCAACATTAATTATTTGTAATCCTCATGCTACTAGCATTAGTAAATAGATAGGAAAAGTATATCATATTTACTTGTTTTAAACTTTCTTTTCTCATTTTCTCAGTTACTTTCTGGTTTCCTGCCTAAGCAAATGTCATACACCCCAGGAGTCTTCAGGAGGGGAGGACGAGGGCTTTTCACAGCTAAGCACACTCTCCTGCGTGCTTGAGCTAAGGGCAGATGAATTCCAGGATTTAAATGCTACATGAATCATTTGCTCTTACTCAAGGTGACACGGCCAGAAAAGATACTAGGGGACTAGGGGATGTTTTTCAAAGTGATTTCTAAACAAAATAAAGCAGGGAGACATGGATAGATGGGGGAGTTTGTATTTAATATTTAACCTTTGCTTCTCCCGGCCCTTTAAGGGGTTTCAGATGCTGGGAGGCGGGGTTTATGATCATGTGACCACCGTGACTGGTTGTCGCAGCGGTCACATGATTGAAAAGCTTTCTTGCAATCGGGAGCTTTCCGTTAGCCGGCAGTAACTGTGCCGGTAGTGCGCAAGGCTTGCGCTCTCGGGCCAGCTGTATTTACAATGAGGTACGCAAATATGCAGCCGCTCGGCGTTAAGGCCCACCCGCTGAGAGTCTGCATATTTGCGTACTGATGGTGTGAAGGTAGTGGTGCAACAAAATATCTATTTCGGTGCCGAAACTGAAAATTCAGGATGCACTTGGCCAAAACTGAAATTGACGTTTTTTTTAAAATATATATATAGATAGATAGATAGATAGATAGATAGATAGATAGATAGATAGATAGATAGATAGATAGATAGATAGATAGATAGATAGACAGATAGATGGATATCTATATATAGATAGATATATCTATCTATATATATATATATTTATAAATAATTATATTCGACTTTTTAATTCATATCATGAATTTAAATTCATATGAATTTATTGTCTGCAATGATCGGCACCTTTTGAAGTAGTGTTGACCAATTCCCGGAGAGCGTCGATAGGTGTCCTCCCGTGCATGAGCTGCCTGCGTGCCCCCCTGTGGGGCGCACACGGCACGCTCTGTGATCACTGAGTTAATGAGACTTGGCTGATCACAGATCTGAGTAAGGGGCCGATCCTGGCCCCTTACCATGTGATCATCTGTCAGCCAATGACAAAAAGATAGGTAAAAGGCTTTTTTTCTGTTCACGCTAACAGCGTGAGCATAGAAAAAAAGCCGATCACCGGCTTCTGTCAAAAGGACAGTGGTCCCGAACAGTGCGAGCCACCATCTGTGTCCGCCAGTGCCCACCAGTGCCACCTGCCATTGCATATCAGTGCCACCAATCAGTGCTCACCAGTGCCACCTACCAGTGCCCACCAGTGCCACCTATCAATGCCCACCAGTGCCACCTATCAATGCCCATCGGTACGCATCAGTGCCTCATCATCAGTGCCACCTATCAGTGTCACCTACCAGTGCCCATCAATGCCTCCTATCAGAGCCCTTCAGTGCCACCCATCAGTGCCACCTATCAGTGCCCATCAGTGCCACTTATCAGTGCCCATCAGTGCCACCTCTCAGTGCCGCCTATCAGTGCCACCTCTCAGTGCCACCTATCAGTGCCCATCAGTGCAGCCTCATCAGCGCACATCAATGAAGAAGAAAAAAATTACCTGTTTGCAAAATGTTATAACAAGCTATAAAACTGTTTTGTTTGTTTGTTTTTTTTTCAAAATTTTCAGTCTTTTCAAAAAAATTTAAAAAACCCAGCAGTGATTGAATACCACCAAAAGAAAGCTCCATTTGTGGGGGGAAAAAAAATTATAAAAATTTGATTTGGGTAGATTGTTGCATGACCGCGCAATTGTCAAAGAGTTACAGCGCTGAAAATTGGCCTGGGCAGGAAAGGAGTTTAAGTGCCCAGTAAACAAGTGGTGCATATTTGGAAAACCGCAACAAAAACGCACTTTCCCCATTGAAACGCATTAGAAACGCAGCGAGAACGCATCAAAAATGCAGCCATGCTGCGTTCTCGATGCATTTTTTTGAAGCACATGACCTATGAAAAACACACCATAAGCCAGGTAAAAACGTAGCAAAATCGCAGAAAAATCCCGGGCGTTTTCGGGCAGCCATTATTGTCACTTTTTTTTTTTGGCACAACACTGAAAGTCCTCTTTTCAGGTCGATGATTTTGGTGCACCACTATGTGAAGGGGTTAAAAATGAATGAAATAGTGTTTTTGGTTTTGTGGTGTTCAGATGCAGTGAAGATCCATTTTAATCTGAAGGTCTGTGCAGACTTTTGGGAGTGGACATGACTAATCTACAAGTGGAATGAGAATTATTAAAAGATCATACCTAGACTGCAATATGGTTGCAAGGTAGAAAATCGGTATATTTTTGGATAGTTTTAGAAAATGATGGAGGCTGCAGACTAAATTGCATGCATAATGTCCTTTAGTTCCAGGGAACTAGATGGCGGTGATGTGTGTGTGTGGGGGGGGGGGGGGACGAGGGGGGGACGAAGGCTTTCATGTGAGAGGTAGGTCAGTGCCAGAAAAGTTAAAAATTAAATCGTTTTCCTGGCAGAGAAAGGAATCAATATTTTACAGGTTAACGCTCCCGATATTAGTGCCACTACGCCATGTTCGAAGGTCGAATGATTACAAAGGTCAGTCACATCAAGGATTACACCGATTGGTCAGTCCTACAGAAAAAGTTGCCTTTCCAACCGTATTTCACTTCTTTATTCTTCTGTCAAGTTATTTCTTGTTTATTTATTTATTGATTACAGACATTTATATAGAGCCAACAATGTACACAGTGCTTTACATGCTGTACATTCATATCAGTCCCTGCCCTTTAAGGACCTTTACAATCTCAGGTCTCTATCACATATCCTCATAATAAGGATCAATTTAGACTGGAGACAATTAGATACTGTGGGGTTGATTTACTAAAGGCAAATAGACTGCGCCCTTTGCAAACGGCAGTTGCTCCAGAGCTTAGTAATTGAGATAAAGCTTCACTTTGCAAAGCATACCCAATCACACGCAAGGAATTTTTTTTTTTTTTTTTTAAGTTGAATTTTTGTTTGCACATGATTGGATGGTGGAAGTCAGCAGAGCTTTTGATCATTTACTAAGCTCTGGAGCAACTGCTCTTGCAGTGCGCAACTTTGCAAAGTGCACAGCCTTTAGCAAAGCAACCCTTATATCTCTTTGGTAAAAACGAACACTTACCTGCCTGCTTGTAGTCTATTATTGAATTGCACACTGAGCTTTGCATGTGCAGCTCACCAGGCAAACGTTGGCTGTGCTGTGCTAAAAAAAACATACACTGTCACTGTACTAATGACACTGGCTGGGAAGGGGTTAATGTCAAGGGCGATCAAAGGGTTACATACCTCCCAACTTTTGAACTTCAGAATGAGGGACACTTGAGGAAGGAAGTAACCTTGCATAGCGCGCTGCGGCAAATGTGGGCGTGGTCAAACGTTTGACAGTGGGAGGAGCTTAATGGGCATCATTAAACAAAACTTGGGCTTCCTTGTATCTATAAAATATGCTTTTATTATTGTTCCACAAGCAAGAGTCTCATGGATACATACATACCCCAGCACATTCATTTAAAAAAAAGGATAAAAGAATGCAGTGTTTGGAGTGCATTACGTACAAAGTGCAGGGTTGTAGGATGAGCTATATACAGAGTGCAGGGTTCTGGCATGAGCTATATACAGAGTGCAGGGTTGTAGGATGAGCTATGTACAGAGTGCAGGGTTCTGGCATGAGCTATGTACAGAGTGCAGGGTTCTGGCATGAGCTATGTACAGAGTGCAGGGTTCTGGCATGAGCTGTGTACAGAGTGCAGGGTTCTGGCATGAGCTGTGTACAGAGTGCAGGGTTCTTGCATGAGCTGTGTACAGAGTGCAGGGTTCTAGCATGAGTTGTGTGTGTACAGAGTGCAGGGTTCTGGCATGAGCTGTGTGTGTACAGAGTGCAGGGTTCTGGCATGAGCTGTGTACAGAGTGCAGGGTTCTGGCATGAGCTGTGTACAGAGTGCAGGGTTCTGGGGTGAGCTGCATTCAGAGTGCAGGGTTATGGAGTGAGCTGCATGCAGAGTGCAGGGTTCTGGGTTGAGCTATGTACAGAGTGCAGGGTTTTGGGGTGAGCTATGTACAGAGAGCAGGGTTCTGGGGTGAGCTATGTACAGAGTGCAGGGTTCTGAGATGAGCAATGCACAGAGTGCAGGGTTCTGGGATGAGCTATGTACAGAGTGCAGGGTTCTGGGATGCGCTATGTGCAGAGTGCAGGGTTCTGGAATGAGCAATGTGCAGAGTGCAGGGTTCTGGAATGAGCTATGTACAGAGTGCAGGGTTCTGGCATGAGCTGTGTACAGAGTGCAGGGTTCTGGCATGAGCTGTGTACAGAGTGCAGGGTTCTAGCATGAGTTGTGTGTGTACAGAGTGCAGTGTTCTGGCATGAGCTGTGTGTGTACAGAGTGCAGGGTTCTGGCATGAGCTGTGTACAGAGTGCAGGGTTCTGGCATGAGCTGTGTACAGAGTGCAGGGTTCTGGGGTGAGCTGCATTCAGAGTGCAGGGTTCTGGAGTGAGCTGCATGCAGAGTGCAGGGTTCTGGGTTGAGCTATGTACAGAGTGCAGGGTTTTGGGGTGAGCTATGTACAGAGAGCAGGGTTCTGGGGTGAGCTATGTACAGAGTGCAGGGTACTGAGATGAGCTATGCACAGAGTGCAGGGTTCTGGGATGAGCTATGTACAGAGTGCAGGGTTCTGGGATGAGCTATGTAAAGAGTGCAGGGTTCTGGAATGAGCTATATGCAGAGTGCAGGGTTCTGGGATGCGCTATGTGCAGAGTGCAGGGTTCTGGAATGAGCAATGTGCAGAGTGCAGGGTTCTGGAATGAGCTATGTACAGAGTGCAGGGTTCTGGCATGAGCTGTGTACAGAGTGCAGGGTTCTGGCATGAGCTGTGTACAGAGTGCAGGGTTCTTGCATGAGCTGTGTACAGAGTGCAGGGTTCTAGCATGAGCTGTGTGTGTACAGAGTGCAGGGTTCTGGCATGAGCTGTGTACAGAGTGCAGGGTTCTGGCATGAGCTGTGTACAGAGTGCAGGGTTCTGGGGTGAGCTGCATTCAGAGTGCAGGGTTCTGGAGTGAGCTGCATGCAGAGTGCATGGTTCTGGAATGAGCTATGTACAGAGTGCAGGGTTCTGGCATGAGCTGTGTACAGAGTGCAGGGTTCTGGCATGAGCTGTGTACAGAGTGCAGGGTTCTTGCATGAGCTGTGTACAGAGTGCAGGGTTCTAGCATGAGCTGTGTGTGTACAGAGTGCAGGGTTCTGGCATGAGCTGTGTACAGAGTGCAGGGTTCTGGCATGAGCTGTGTACAGAGTGCGGGGTTCTGGGGTGAGCTGCATTCAGAGTGCAGGGTTCTGGAGTGAGCTGCATGCAGAGTGCAGGGTTCTGGGTTGAGCTATGTACAGAGTGCAGGGTTCTGGCATGAGCTGTGTACAGAGTGCAGGGTTCTTGCATGAGCTGTGTACAGAGTGCAGGGTTCTAGCATGAGCTGTGTGTGTACAGAGTGCAGGGTTCTGGCATGAGCTGTGTGTGTACAGAGTGCAGGGTTCTGGCATGAGCTGTGTACAGAGTGCAGGGTTCTGGCATGAGTGGCATTCAGAGTGCAGGGTTCTGGGGTGAGCTGCATTCAGAGTGCAGGGTTCTGGAGTGAGCTGCATGCAGAGTGCAGGGTTCTGGGTTGAGCTATGTACAGAGTGCAGGGTTTTGGGATGAGCTATGTACAGAGAGCAGGGTTCTGGGGTGAGCTATTACAGAGTGCAGGGTTCTGAGATGAGCTATGCACAGAGTGCAGGGTTCTGGGATGAGCTATGTACAGAGTGCAGGGTTCTGGGATGAGCTATGTAAAGAGTGCAGGGTTCTGGAATGAGCTATGTGCAGAGTGCAGGGTTCTGGGATGCGCTATGTGCAGAGTGCAGGGTTCTGGAATGAGCAATGTGCAGAGTGCAGGGTTCTGGAATGAGCTATGTACAGAGTGCAGGGTTCTGGCATGAGCTGTGTACAGAGTGCAGGGTTCTGGCATGAGCTGTGTACAGAGTGCAGGGTTCTTGCATGAGCTGTGTACAGAGTGCAGGGTTCTAGCATGAGCTGTGTGTGTACAGGGTGCAGGGTTCTGGCATGAGCTGTGTACAGAGTGCAGGGTTCTGGCATGAGCTGTGTACAGAGTGCAGGGTTCTGGGGTGAGCTGCATTCAGAGTGCAGGGTTCTGGAGTGAGCTGCATGCAGAGTGCAGGGTTCTGGGTTGAGCTATGTACAGAGTGCAGGGGTCTGGGATGAGCTATGTACAGAGAGCAGGGTTCTGGGGTGAGCTATGTACAGAGTGCAGGGTTCTGAGATGAGCTATGTACAGAGTGCAGGGTTCTGAGATTAGCTATGCACAGAGTGCAGGGTTCTGGGATGAGCTATGTAGAGAGTGCAGGGTTCTGGGATGAGCTATGTACAGAGTGCAGGGTTCTGGGATGAGCTATGTAAAGAGTGCAGGGTTCTGGAATGAGCTATGTAAACAGTGCAGGGTTCTGGAATGAGCTATGTGCAGAGTGCAGGGTTCTGGGATGCGCTATGTGCAGAGTGCAGGGTTCTGGAATGGGCAATGTGCAGAGTGCAGGGTTCTGGAATGAGCTATGTGCAGAGTGCAGGGTTCTGGGATGAGCTATATACAGGGTGCAGGGTTCTGGGATGAGCTATATACAGGGTGCGGGGTTCTGAGACGAGCTATATACAGGGCACAGGGTACTGGATGAGCTATATACAGGGTGCAGCAGAGGCATAATTAGAACCTTCAGGGGCCCTGGTGCAAGAAACCATGAAGGGCCCCCCGACCTCCAGCCTAGGCCATTCCCTTCGAGCCCAGAGCCCTTCCCACTGATCCCATCACCCTTCATGGTCCCACAGCAGATTGAGCAGAGTGAGCTGCATGCAGAGTGCAGGGTTCTGGGTTGAGCTATGTACAGAGTGCAGGGTTCTGGGATGAGCTATGTACAGAGAGCAGGGTTCTGGGGTGAGCTATGTACAGAGTGCAGGGTTCTGAGATGAGCTATGTACAGAGTGCAGGGTTCTGAGATGAGCTATGCACAGAGTGCAGGGTTCTGGGATGAGCTATGTAAAGAGTGCAGGGTTCTGGAATGAGCTATGTAAAGAGTGCAGGGTTCTGGAATGAGCTATGTGCAGAGTGCAGGGTTCTGGGATGCGCTATGTGCAGAGTGCAGGGTTCTGGAATGAGCAATGTGCAGAGTGCAGGGTTCTGGAATGAGCTATGTGCAGAGTGCAGGGTTCTGGGATGAGCTATATACAGGGTGCAGGGTTCTGGGATGAGCTATATACAGGGTGCGGGGTTCTGAGACGAGCTATATACAGGGCACAGGGTACTGGATGAGCTATATACAGGGTGCAGCAGAGGCATAATTAGAACCTTCAGGGGCCCTGGTGCAAGAAACCACGAAGGGCCCCCCGACCTCCAGCCTAGGCCATTCCCTTCGAGCCCAGAGCCCTTCCCACTGATCCCATCACCCTTCATGGTCCCACAGCAGATTCGGCCCGGCCATGGTGGCAGAAGGCCAGGGCCTAGTTGCAAGTGCAACCTTTGCTGGTAGTTCCGCCAGTGGTGTCAGTGTGGACTGTGAATGGTGTCAGTCAGTAGGGCAGTGGACATGGTCAGTAGAGCAGTGGAAGTGGTCAGTATGGCAGAGAAAGTGGTCAGTATGGCAGAGAAAGTGGTCAGTATGGCAGAGAAAGTGGTCAGTAGGGCAGTGGACATGGTCAGTAGGGCAGTGGACATGGTCAGTAGGGCAGTGGACATGGTCAGTAGAGCAGTGGACATGGTCAGTAGAGCAGTGGACGTGGTCAGTAGACATAATCAGTAGGGCAGTGGACAGGATCAGTAGTTTTTTTTTTTATTGTTATTTTATTTTTGTTATTTTTTACCATTATATTTTATCCATTTTATTTTTTAGAGGTTTTTTTACAGTTTTTGATGGGAGTTGGTGGCAGTGGAGGGCAGTATGATGGGGTGGAGGGCAGTATGATGGGAGGGGGTGTCAGTGGAGGGCAGTATGATGGGAGGGGTGGCAGTGGAAGGCAGTATGTTGGGGGCGGAGGCAGTGGAAGGCATTATGATGGGAGGGGAGGCAGCGGAGGGCAGTATGATGGGGTGGAGGGCAGTATGATAGGAGAGGAGGTAGTGGAGGGCAGTATGATGGGAGGAGGCGGTAGTGGAGGGCAGTATCATGGGAGGGGGGGTTAGTGCAGGGCAGTATGATGGGAGGGATGGTAGTGGAGGGCAATGTAATGGGAGGGGGTTTAGTGGAGGGCTGTTAGGTACCTGGTAGTAGAGCCTGACTTGTAGGAGAAGACCTCTCATACAACGCTGGTTCAGGAGCCACTGGAGTGGGAACAGTGGTCTCCTGAGCACAGTGGGGTAGGAGTGCCTGTGGAGCGGAGTCTCTGGAGCAGATGTGATGAGAGATCCCTCTGGGATGGCTGGACTGCAGATCAGGTAGACACTGGAGGCAGCTCCCTGGAACACTTGTAGAAGCAGAGATCACTGGAGCTGGAGCTGAAGGTGCTACAGCACAGAGGAACAGCAGGCACAAGCAGGGTCAGACGGTCCGGGTCAGCACGGGTATGAGACAGGCAGAAGCAGCAGGCAGAGGCAGAGTCGGTAGGCAGGCAGAGGTTGGCAACGGTATCAGGCAGGTAGCAGAAGAGTAGTCAGGCAAGCCGGGTCGGATAGGAGCAGGACGGATAGTAAATCAAGCCGGGTCAAACGGGTAACAGCAAACAGGTTCAAGTTAAGCACAGATCACAAGCTGAGACGAAGCAGCAATGTGCCAGAGGCACAGGGGGATTTATATATGCACTTTGGCGCCAAACCGGCGCTATCGCGAACGCGCGCACGCCCGTACACGCACACGTGCACCCGCGCGCGCACCCGAGCGCCGCGTACCCGCGCGCGCCCTGGCGCCGCGCTGACGCCCGGGAACACCAGGAACTTGCCGGGAAGTGTGCGATGACGCGCGCCGACGCCCACGTCTAGTGCTGGTGATACCCTGACAAGGGCAGTATTATGGGAGGGATGGTAGTGGAGGGCAGTATGATGGGAGGGAGAGCAGTATGATGGGAAGGGTGGTAGTGGAGGGCAGTATGATGGGAGGGGTGGTAGTGGAGGGCAATATAATGGGAGGGGGTTTAGTGGAGGGCAGTATTATGGGAGGGGTGGTAGTGGAGGGCAGTATGATGGGAGGGAGAGCAGTATGATGGGAAGGGTGGTAGTGGAGGGCAGTATGATGGGAGGGTTGGTAGTGGAGGGCAATATAATGGGAGGGGGTTTAGTGGAGGGCAGTATTATGGGAGGGGTGGTAGTGGAGGGCAGTATGATGGGAGGGAGAGCAGTATGATGGGAAGGGTGGTAGTGGAGGGCAGTATGATGGGAGGGGGGGTTAGTGGAGGGCAGTATAATAGGAGCGGTGGCAGTGGAGGGCAGTATAATTGGAGGGGGGCAGTATGATGGGTGGGGGTGGCAGTGAAAGGCAGTATAATGGGGGGGTTAGTGGAGGGCAGTATAATAGGAGGGGTGGCAGTGGAGGGCAGTATAATAGGAGGGGGGGCAGTATGATGGGATTGGGGCAGTATGATAGGAGGGGTGGTAGTAGAGGGCAGTATATTGGGGGGGTAGTCACGTGGAGGGCAGTAAAATGGGAGGGGGGAGTATAATGGGGGGGGTAGTGGAGGGCAGTATATTGGGGGGGTAGTGGAGGGCAGTAAAATGGGAGGGGGGCAGTATAATGGGGGGGGGTAGTGGAGGGCAGTATGGGGGGACTGTACAGCATGACTGGAGAGGGGCAGTGTATGGGAGGGAGCAGAGTGACCATGAGTGTACTCAGAGTCAGGGCAGTGCAGGGAGCATTTCTCCTACCTTTATTCCAGCGCAGGAACAGCCTTCGGGGAATACTTTGGACTTTAGGCGCAATTCCCTACCCACACCTACTCCCGTACGAACAATGAGTCAACCGTTAAAGTAGAGGGTCCCGGTTCCATCTTGGATGGGAACCGGGACAAATTTGACATTATCAACTTGTCGTCACATCCCTTGACAGAGGATGAGACCACTTTGTTAGAGCTAGGTCTCACTTTCTGTCCGGATGAGGAGGCAAACAAATTTGAACTGATCAAGGATCTGCACCTCTTTGCCAGACGCCTCATGTACAAAGTCCTATATGACAAAAATCCAAATGACGTTGAGATAACGAACTCAGATAATGCCAATTTAGAAGGTGTTACTTTTGAAGACCTACGAGCCCTTCAGGATTTGATGGATTTGTGGGAGGAGAGCAATCCCGAGGAGGCGGGTTGGATATTCAACCCACCTGGATCAGAGACCTCCCAACCTGTAAATCAGGGGGCTGGTCCATCCAACAACCCCCTTTACCCCTATAATCCTTTTTCCATATCTTCTGTTGGAATAACCTTTGAGACACCAAAGACATATAAACCCAAATCCAAGTCCTTCCCTGTCCTACAGGGAAATTCTAACTTGTGGGCCTTTGTGATCCAGGTCACTAAAGAGATTGAAGCTACAAACTGGCTAACTGGCCCTCGGGCAATTTATCTAAACACTTAAAAAAGGCATTACAGAATTTGAGGTCTAATAAAAACATCGTAATAAAACCATCCGACAAAGGTGGCAACCTTGTTCTGATGGATACAAAACAATATGAGCAAATGTGTTTTGATATCATACGTAATACTGACTGGTACAGACCAGTACCCAAATCTCACGTTAATTATTACATGAAACTTTATAAGGACATTCTGGCTAAGGCGCACTACAGGGGGGTCATTGACTCTAACACACTAAAATTCTTGGACTCTACCAATCCGGTGACTCCAACATTCTACGCACTGCCTAAAGTGCACAAAAACCTACAGAATCCCCCAGGCCGACCGATTATTTCGGGGTGCGGATCCCTGACAGAAAAGGCCAGCCAACTAGTGGACGAGTATTTATACCCCCACGTAAAGGGACTTTTTTCCTTTGTTAAGGATACCATTGAGCTATTGAAAACATTGGATGGATTACAGCTACCTCAGGGATGTTGGCTAGTTGCGATCGATATAGAGGCCTTGTACAACTCCATACCCCAGACCAGAGGTGTGGAGGTTGTGCGAGAATTCTTGAATGAACGAGATCTTGACTCGTGGAAGTATAACGAATTTGTGATTGAAATTCTTAATTTTATACTTACACACAATATTTTTGTGTTTAAGGGTTCCCACTACCTCCAGGTACAGGGCGTGGCAATGGGGGCAAAATGTGCCCCCTCCTACGCAAACCTGTACCTGGGGGGGTGGGAACGAGACCTTTTCTTTGATGAATCCAAAGCAGAGTTTATAGGTAAGATTGTATCATGGCATCGATACATAGATGATGTTTTTATGGTGTGGGCAGGATCAAAAGAACAACTATTATGCCGCGTACACACGGTCGGACTTTCTAGAAAGCTAGGTCCGACGTACTTGCCGCCAGACTTCCGGCGGACTACCGCCGGACTTTCTGAACGGCCGGACTTGCCTACACACGGCCGGACTTTCCGGAATCCGGTCTTCCCGACGGACTTCCGCCGGACTTTCAGAATGAACGGACTTTCCCACACACGGACAAGTCCGTTCATTTTGAACGTGACTCGGGTACGACGGGACTAGAAAAGGAATTCAATCTCGCCGCTTTTTTTGGCGAGATTGAAACCTTGCGAGCCCCGTCGCAGGCCCTTAGGTCTGGTATGGAACTTTAAGGGGAACCCCCTACGCCGAAAAACCGGCGTGGGGGTCCCCCCCAAAATCCATACCAGACCCCGATCCGAGCACGCAGCCCGGCCGGTCAGGAAAGGGGGTGGGGACGAGCGAGCGCCCCCCCCCTCCTGAACCGTACCAGGCCGCATGCCCTCAACATGGGGGGGTGCTTTGGGGGAGGGGGCGCCTTACGGTGCCCCCCCACCACAAAGCACCTTGTCCCCATGTTGATGAGGACAAGGGCCTCTTCCCGACAACCCTGGCCGTTGGTTGTCGGGGTCTGCGGGCGGGGGGCTTATCGGAATCCGGGAGCCCCCTATAATAAGAGGGCCCCCAGATCCCGGCCCCCCCACCCTATGTGAATGAATATGGGGTACATGGTACCCCTACCCATTGACCTAGGTAAAAAGTGTTAATAATAAAACACAACACAGGTTTTTAAAATAATTTATTAAACTGCTCCGGGGGGGTCTTCTTCCGTCTTCGGGGGTCCCTCCGCTTCATCTTCTCCCGGGGTCCGGTTGGTTCTTCTCCGCTCTCTTCTCCCGGTGTTCCAGTTCTTCGGCCGGCTCCTCTGCTGTGTTCAGGTAGCTCTCTTGCCAGCAGAGGTCCGGACTTCTGAGCTGCTGGGCTTCTTGTCTTGTCTTCTCTTCTCTTCTCTTCCCCCAGATGTTGACACGACGCTCTCTCCGGCTGGACTGGTCTCTGAGGGCTGCGTTGTGACTTATATAGGCGGAGACCCCGCCCCCATATGATGTCACAGGCCCTGGGCATGCTGGGACTGTGACGTTTTAGGGGGCGTGGTCGACCACGCCCCCTAAAAGATGAAGCGGAGGGACCCCCGAAGACGGAAGAAGACCCCCCCCGGAGCAGTTTAATAAATTATTTTAAAAACCTGTGTTGTGTTTTATTATTAACACTTTTTACCTAGGTCAATGGGTAGGGGTACCATGTACCCCATATTCATTCACATAGGGTGGGGGGGCCGGGATCTGGGGGCCCTCTTATTATAGGGGGCTCCCGGATTCCGATAAGCCCCCCGCCCGCAGACCCCGACAACCAACGGCCAGGGTTGTCGGGAAGAGGCCCTTGTCCTCATCAACATGGGGACAAGGTGCTTTGTGGTGGGGGGGCACCGTAAGGCGCCCCCTCCCCCAAAGCACCCCCCCATGTTGAGGGCATGCGGCCTGGTACGGTTCAGGAGGGGGGGGGCGCTCGCTCGTCCCCACCCCCTTTCCTGACCGGCCGGGCTGCGTGCTCGGATCGGGGTCTGGTATGGATTTTGGGGGGACCCCCACGCCGGTTTTTCGGCGTAGGGGGGTTCTCCTTAAAGTTCCATACCAGACCTAAGGGCCTGGGATGCCCCCCACGCTCGCCGCAATGGGAAAATTTGTTTTTCCTATTGCAGCGAGCGCGAGATGCAGTAACCTGCTCCTCCGTCGTATCTGGTCCTTCGGACCAGCATACAGACGAACGGGCTTTCCGTCAGGAACTGAGTCCGGCGGAGGTACGACGTAAAGATTTGAAGCAGGCTTCAAATCTAAAGTACGTCGGATTTCCGCCCGAAACGGTCCGTCGGAAGTCCGATGGAGACCACACACGGTCGGATTTTCCGCCGGACTTGGTCCAGCGGCGTCCGTCGGACTTTTGCAGGTGAAAAGTCCGACCGCGTGTACGCGGCATTAGAGTTCCTGGTGGGTCTACAGGTGAACACATACAATCTTAAGTTTACTTACACGTTCGACCAGTCAAAAATTACTTTCTTAGATGTAGAGATCTTTATAAATGAAACAGGAATGCTCTGTTCCACACTATATCGCAAACCGTCAGCAGGCAACAGCTTACTGCATGCCAGCAGTTCACACCCTGAAAAACTAATCAAAAGCATCCCTTTCAGTCAATTCTTGCGCCTGAAACGCAATTGCACATTGGATACAGACTTCCAAAAGGAGGCAAACCTGCTACGCGATCGCCTCCTAGCTAGAGGATATAGTAAAACATGTCTGAAAAAAGCATTCAACAGGGTAAAAAACGAGAATAGACAACTGTTGCTATACAAACCCAGACGAGATAAAGTATCAACATCAACAAGAGTGATTACCAAATATAATAGACAACATGCAAAGGTGCGACATATCTATAAAAAGTTCTGGTACCTATTGGCAGCTGATCAAAAAATTTCCAAATTCGTTAGACCCTATCCAGAGATCACCTTCAAACGCTCTCGCTCCTTGAGGGATAGTCTAGTGAGTAGCCACTATCGCAATCAGACTGTACTCAAGTCTAAATCACCAGGCACCTACCCTTGTGGCAGA
Organism: Lithobates septentrionalis; assembly: GCA_037952835.1. Lineage (NCBI taxonomy): Eukaryota > Metazoa > Chordata > Amphibia > Anura > Ranidae > Lithobates > Lithobates septentrionalis. The sequence goes on along the minus strand of JBBDGP010003951.1, from coordinate 549,854 downwards.
TGCAACTATTGTCCCTTCATTTTAGAAGGGAACAATGTTACCCTTCCCAACAATAACGTCTGGACCCCCAAACATAGAACAAACTGTCAATCGGTTGGTTCAGTATACCTAATGAAATGTCATTGCGGGGCATTTTACGTGGGAAAAACTAAGCGCCCACTTTTTTGTAGAATCAGGGACCATGTGTCCCTTATCTCCAAACATAGGATGGAAACACCTATTAGCCGTCATGTGGGGCTATACCACAATTTCGATTTAAAAGTTATCGGCTTTTTCAGCCTTGAACACATACCAGAACATGAACGAGGAGGTGATATAGATAATAAACTTCTCCAATTGGAGACGAGATGGATCTATTGTTTACAGGCTACTCGGTCCCCCGGCCTCAATGAGGGGATTAGCTATAAGCCTTTTCTATAAATATCCCCCCCTCTTGTGAACTGGTCACTTCTGTCTCCTTGGGAGCATGTGCCCCATTGAGTGTCCTCCCTTCCCTTGTTTTGTTAACATTTACTGCGTTTGAATATCATGGGATCACCAGACGTTTACTATTCCTCTCGCGACTAATTCTGGATTGGTTGTCTAGGCCAGAATTGCCTCTGTTAGAAACAATACATCTTTTAGAAAAGGGATACTAACATATATTGAGTCAGCTGCAATGATATGCATATTGATACAGCTTTTCATATGTGGATGTAAATTAGTGGTACAATGTTGTAGACAAATCATTGTAATGTGCAATCATGACCACACCCAAACCCCTTTTTTATTTATTTATTTATTTTATTTTTTATTTTTATTTTATTTATTTATTTATTTTTTACCCCTCCCCAGGCTCTATTTTCCCTCGTTTTTACCCCCCCTAGTTCAGTGCCATTTGATCCCCGTATGGACGCCCAAGGGTGTATACTAGGTTGGACACACATCCCCCTTGGGCTTTTCTTTTCCTGGGGGTTGCCAACCCGGTATGCGCCCGCCTTGAGGTCTCCTTATAGTCCTTGGCATACCGGTAAAACCGTATCCCACAGCCATCTTTCCAACTGTCCAAGTTTTCCTTCTTGGCTCAGCACTGTCTCCAAAGGGAGTCTTAGTGCTGTTTTGGGCACACAGGAAGTAGTTTTACTTCCTGTCTGTCGTTTCCGGATCCGGGTCATTAGTCCTTGGACCAGGAACTTCCCCTTTGCGTCCGCTTGGCTCCAGTGCAGTGTGATGACACGCACAGCATTCTGGGGCCATGGGGAGGGATATTTAAACCCCACACATTCAGATGCTTGCTAGCAGTCAGGGAGCTCATGCTAAACATGGACGCCGGCATCAGGTAAAACTAAACATTGACCGTTAATCGGTTCAACACTCTGTGATACTTCTAATTGTAAACTAAAGCACCACTTTTGGTGCTCTACTTCCTTTTAAACAAATCAATTTTTTTTTTTTTTTTTTTTCCATAGGAAGTGACTTTTTTGTGGCCCACTACTTTAGGGTGCCCCTTCAGCAGCGCCAATAGAAATGTGACGTAGCTTCTTACATAACGATGTGATATATTTTCAAGGTGAGCAGGTGCTCTTGAAGATTTAAAACTGCAGTGTACATATGTTCCTCGTCGCATTGAAGTTTAATATAGCTACATGCGTTTTTTTTTTTTTTTTTTTTTTTGTTTTTTTTTTTGTTTTATATACTTTTTCAGAAACTGTGGAGCAGCTTTGTCTTCACCTACACAGGAGCTTTTTTACAATTGATATTGTGCCATTCAGTCCTCATGAGCTCCCAATACAAATACTCTTCGGGGGGTTGGTGAGTGGTGTCCACTGTCTAGTTTGTCTTGTGGTCTACCTCTCTCTTCACCCGCAATATGTGTGAAATTTTATCTATGATATCTGTTACAGATACCGTAATCATCCTTTTTGCTTGTGATGATTTTCATCCATGAGAATATACATCCCTCCCTACGGGTGATCAGGCATCCATCTGGACTACACAGGGGGAGTCACTTCTGGGGGCACCCCTCTTCTCTCAGTTGACGCCTCGTATCCTGCGACTTCCCCAGAACTCTATTACAGAGGTATGGAGTTGACGCGGTGGTTGTGTTGGGTGGGAGTATTAGGGGAGGGTTGGGTGTGAGCCTGTGTAATGGGGGTTGTTGGGGTTTTTTTTTTTTTTTTTTTTTGTAGGGGGGGGGGGGGGGGGGGAGTGGGATGGGGGGGTGGGATGTTTTTTGTTCCTGTTTTTGTTTTTGGAGGGTGGCTTTGGTGGAGTTATGGTTGCACAAGCTAAAGAGCTTTCAAGTTACATAAATGTGAATGTTTTATGATTTTTTTTTTTTTTTTTTTTTTTTTTTTTTTTGTGTGTATTTACCCTTTTTTCTCTTTTGAACATCCAAGGTTGTTTTTATCATGAATATTGTTGTTGAATAATTGAAAAGCCTCGTCCATTTTCCTGATGAAGCCTTCTGGGCGAAACATGTTGAAATTATGTGGACGTGGTTATGCTTTGAACTCTTGGTGACCACAGTTTTTTTTCATTGTCAATATTAGGTTGAGGATGTATACCTTTGACTGTGAATGTAAAACTGTTCTCACATTTTATCGTATATATTTTTTTGTAAAACTGCTTTAATAAATATTTGAGATATTTTTAGTAGATAATGTCTTTTCCTATATCAGGGGTACCTTGTAAACCAAAAAATGGGATTTTAAAGTGTGCATCCTGTATTACACTGATTTGAACAAAAAGTAAATATATTGCCAATAACAACTAGTTACAAAACATTCTTGCATAATCTCCCCTGCATTACAGATACACTGTGCTCTGTCTCCTAACCTACACTGCCATCTTGTGGACAATTTCAAAAACAACAAGCGCTAACAACAACTAAATGCAACTTTAGATTAGAGGAAGGGAGTAAGGGAAGGTTATGACCCCGGTTTTACCCCCCCCCCCCCAACCGTGTCCCATTTGGGATATGTGCCTTCACTTCCTGTTCCACTGCCAAAGCAGGAAGTGAGGGGAAATTCCTCCAAAGTGAGGGAAGATTTCTCCTCTATTCCTGTTCTTCTGGGGACAACTCAAAATTGGGGTGTTTTCTTTTACTGTCACTTTCAATGATAACAGTTAGGAGGACAAATAGAGGGGGGGGGGGGGACTTCCTAAGAGGGGCACAAACAGTGATAAAAACTGAGAGGCGTTCTAATCCCTCTCCACTCTGTCCACAACTACATCCCCAATTCCAAAAAAAGTTGGTGCGCTGTGTAAAATCTACATAAAAACAGAATGCAATGATTTGCAAATCCCACAAACCTGTATTTTATTCACAATAGAATGTGTTCAAACTGAGAAAATTGACCATTTTAACCACTTTAGCCCTGGAAGGTTTTACCCCCTTAATGACTAGCCCATTTTTTGCAATACGGCACTGTTATTTTAACTGACAATTGCGCGGCCGTGCGACGCTATACACAAACAAAACTGATGTCCTTTTTTTTTCCCCCCACAATTAGAGCTTTCTTTTGGTGGTATTTGATCACCTCCTGCGGTTTTTATTTTTTTGCGCTATAAACAAAAAAAGACAGACAATTTTGGGGGAAAAAAAACACAATATTTTTTACTTTCTTCTATAAAACATATCCAATAAAAAAAATGTTAAAAATCAAATTTCTTTATCAATTTAGTCCAATATGTATTCTGCTACATATTTTTGGTTAAAAAAAATTCACAGTAAGCGTATATTGATTGGTTTGTGCAAAAGTTATCATGTCTACAAACTTTGGGATATTATTATTATGGCATTTTGCTTTTTTTTTTATTTTTTTACTAGTAATGGCGACGATTTTTAGCAGGACTGCGACATTGCGGCAGACAAATCGGACACCTAACTGACACTTTTTTGAGAACCAGTGACACCACTACAGTGATCAGTGCTAAAAATATGCACTGTCACTGTACTAATGACACTGGTAGGGAAGAGGCTAACATCAGGGGCGATCAAAGGGTGTAACTAGCTGGTGCTTGGTAACTGTGTGCAGGATGCTCCGACTGGATGAAGACAGCTGGGTGTTCCTGCTTAGCAGGAACAGAAGATCCCTATCTTCTTCCCTGACAGAACGGTGATCTGCCTTGTTTACATAGGCAGATCGCCGTTCTACCTCTCTGGGGAACTATTGCAGGTGCGCCCCCCAGTGTCTGTTGCATGCAGTGACGTACAGGTAGGTCATTTCCCACAATAGAGCCAAACCTGCTGCAGTAAAAGTGCAGTAGGTGGTCTGCAAGTGGTTAACCACTTGCTGCCCCGCCAACAGTAATTTTATTGTGAGCGGGCGGCACAGCCAGGCACAATCACGTACATGTATGTTGCTGGCTAGTGAGCGTTCAGCGTTCACCGGACATGGGATTGCAGCTCCCGGGACCCAGCCACTTTAAGCGGCCTGGGTATCATGTGATCGCTATGCAATCACATGATCACAATGAAAATACAACTGTTATGAATGGGTTTCATCCACAACAGCTGTGCTTAGTATAATGATATACCTGGGCCAATCACAGCACCCTGCACCATGTGACAGCTGTGGGCCAATCACAGCACACAATAGTAATCACAGCTGCTATGAATGAAACCCATTCATGACGGTTCAAAACACTGCTGTTACACATAAATTGTAAAAAAAAAAAAAAAAAATCCCTGATCAATCAGTGCCTATAAGTGCCACCTAACAGTGCCCATCAGTGCTGCATATTAGTGCCCATCATCAGTGCCATCTCATTGGTGCCATCTCATCAGTGCAGTGAACTTTTTTTCAAAATTTTCTGAATTCTTTTATTTGTTTTGCAAAAAATAAAAACCCCAATGTTGATTAAATACCACCAAAAGAAAGCTCTATTTGTGGGAATAAAATGATTTAAAAAATTGTTTGGGTGCAGTGTTGCGTTACCACACAATTGTCATTTAAAAAACAACAATGCTGAAAATTGGCCTGAGCAGGAAGAGGGGGAAATGCCCGGTATTGAAGTGGTTAAACATTTGATATATTTTCTATTGCCTTTGTGAACAAAATACGGGTTTATGAGATTCATTGCATTCTGTTTTTATGTAGATTTTACACAACGTTCAAACTTTTTTGGAATTGGGGTTACAAAAAATAGGATTTTTGAATACAGCTTACCTGTAAAATCCTTTTTCTTGGGAATACATCACGGGACACAGAGACTTTGATAATTACTTAGTGGGTTAGATAGTCACCATCAGGTGATTGGACACTGGCAACCCTAATTACAAGGCGAGTTCCTCCCCTATATAACCCCTCCCATACGGAGAGTACCTCAGTTTTGTAGCAAAGCAATAAGTATCCCAATGTATAATCCCGAAGAGGGGCGGGAGCTCTGTGTCCCGTGATGTATTCCCAAGAAAAGTATTTTACAAGTAAGCTGTATTTAAAAATCCTATTTTCTTGTTCATACATCATGGGACACAAAGACTTTGATAATTACTTAGTGGGATGTCCCATAGCAATGCCCAAATTCAGGGGAGGGAGACACAGATCAGAAAGCACAGACCGGCAATGGACCAGAGGAACTATACTGCTGCCTGCAGCACACTGAGCCCGAAAGCGGCATCCTCATGCCCTCTTACATCCACTAGATAGAATCTAGTGAATGTATGGACTGAAGACCGAGTTGCAGCCTTGCAAATCTGAACCATGAAGGCCTGGTGATGCACTGCCCATGAAGCACTAACTGCTCTAGTTGAGTGCGCTTTAACCTGAAAAGGAGGAATCTTCTTTACACCATAAGCCTGAACAATAACCTGTCAAATCCATTTAGAAATAGTGGATTTCGACGCTGCTTGGCCCTTTTTGGGGCCTTCTGGCAGAATAAATAGAAAGTCGGTCTTTTGTATCTGAGCGGTTGCCTGCAGATAGATACTGACTGCTCTTACAACATCTAAAGAGTGTAACAACTTCTCCTCCAGGGACTGCGGATCTGGAAAAAAGGACGGTAGGACCACATCTTGATTCAGATGGAATCCCGAAACCACTTTAGGCAAAAAAGTTGGGTGGGGACACAACACCACCCTGTCTTCGTGAATAATTAAATATGGCTCTTTACAAGAAAGAGCTGCTAACTCCGATACCCTTCTAGCCGAGGATATGGCTACCAGAAAAAACAATTTTTTTATCTAAAGAAGAATGGTGCAATGGTTCAAAAGTTTGTCCCTGTAAAACAGACAAAACCAAATTCAAATCCCATGGGCACACAGGAGGCTTAATTCAAGCGTAAAGATTCAAGCATAAAGCCCCCTGAACAAAAGCCCAGACGAGGGAATGAGAGGCAAGTGGTCTTTAAAAAAGAATACTGACAAGGCCGATGTCTGGCCCTTGATAGTACTCAAGGCCAGCTTCATTTCTACACCTAATTGAAGGCAAGAATCCTGCTAATGGCATACTTCCTAGGATGCCACCCCCTGGATTCACACCAGGAAACATATGCCTTCCAGATTCTGTAGTAGATGAGCCTGGAAGCCGGCTTCCTAGCTTTAACTAGAGTGGACAGGACAGGTCCCGAGAGGCCACGACCCTTCAGAATGTGGGTCTCAACTGCCAAACTGTCAAATTCAGACATCGTAAGGCAGGATGGAATATTGGACCCTGTGAGAGTAGATCTGGGCGCAGCGGAAGAACCCAAGGCCTTCCTTCTGCCATCTTTATGATCTCCGCATACCAAGGATCGCCTGGTCCAAGCCGGAGCCACCAGAATTACCGGCTTTCCTTCCCTTTTAACTCTCCGCAGGAATCGCGGGAGAAGCAGGACTGGAGGGAACGCATAGATCAGAGAGTACTGATCCCATGGAAGGCATCCGACCCTTCTGCTAGCGGATCCTTTGTTCTTGACACAAAGTTGTCCAGTTTCTTGTTGAACCTGGAGGCCAACAGGTCTACATCCAGGGTACCCCATCTTTGGTTGATCCATGCCCTATCTTTGGTCTAATAAAGAATACAATTTTTTACATATGTATATGGTTTTGTCTGGCTCTACCCCACGCACCTCATCTAAAGTCCCCCCATCCCCCCCTCTTTTTTGCAAAGCAACCAGGGATGGAGGCGCAATATTCCCCGTTGCATCTCATTTAAAGTCCCAAAATATTCCCTTTTTTCTTTGATACTGATTAGGGATGGAGGTGTGTGTGGTTCAAGAGCCTTCACTTCCTTGTATCTGACCCCTAGTGGTCAAGTTAGCATATACCACATTGAACACAGCTGGTTTTGATGGACACACTGCTGCTGTAATTGTCTCTACTCCTTTGGGCTGAATTGGTTCAGTGTGTTCTGCAGCTGACAGGTTGGCCGGTGTTTTGTTTGCACGGGAGCTGCGATGCACGCTGCATGCCTTCCCTCTCCCCTCCTTCTCACACATTATGGGGATGGGGGATTGGGCAGGCGATTTCACCGTGCATCGGCGCCACACCTTCCACTCCATGCATGCGACGCCCGGTGGGCGTCCCTTCACGCAGGTGTGTGCTATTCCAGCTTGGCTGACACATGGTGAGTAGGTCTGGCTGCTGCCGTGCTATCTCTCCCTTGTCATGCCAGTGTGACGCTGGATGGGACCCTGGCCGTTGGGCTCACCCTGCAGTTCCCCCTCAGTGACCTTTTGCACTCCATTTTTGGTTCATATCCCATTGGGACCCACATGGGTAAATACATAGCAAGCTCTTGATTGATTCTTAAATTCCTCTATAACAAGCATTACTAACATTTCTTTACTCCAGTTTTTCATTAATTTCTCCTGACTTCAGGAATTTCATCTCCTCTTCCCTATTCTCACTATATGGACACCCTATTTTTTCATTCTGTTCACTTTGCTGATATGCTCCACAATATACTTCTATATTGTGGTGAAGGGGTTTACTCTATATTACATTTCTTTTCATTTATACCAATATGGTAACAAACCACTTACTTTATTGTATATTATTTATTTTTATTTATTTCAGGTACTTATATAGCGCTGTCAATTTACGCCGCGCTTTACATATACATTGTACATTCACATCAGTCCCTACCCTCAAGGAGCTTACAATCTAAGGTCCCTAACTCACATTCATTTATACTAGGGACAATTTAGACAGGATCCAATTAACCGCATGTCTTTGGAGTGTGGGAGGAAACCGGAGTACCCGGAGGAAACCCATGCAGGCACAGGGAGAACATGCAAACTCCAGGCAGGTAGTGTCGTGGCTGGGATTCGAACCAGCGACCCTTCTTACTGCTAGGCGAAAGTGCTATCCACTACACCACTGTGCTGCCCTATACAGATATTCCATCTACAGTTACATCAATATTTTTCTATACACACTTTGTTTTGGGGGACTGCTTGTGTGCTCCTGATCCATGCGTGGGTCCTTTCCTCAGCTCCCGTGCTGGACATAATTATCTGGCTGACCTCCGGCAGGTGGTATCGCATGGCCTTATATCAGCTCATATGTGAGTACTTTCAGTTATGGCCGTTTATTTGTTCATCATCATCTTTAATCCCTCTACCCCTCCAGTCTGTGGTTATATCAAACTATAATGGTGATTTTTTTTTTTTTTTTTTTTTTTCCCCTTTTAGTACATGGATGCTCTTGCTCCTGATGAGTGGATAGAAGTCCACGAAACATCGCCAAGCTTATTTTGATGCATCCATTTCATATTTATGATTCCATATGGTTTTTATTGCTCTACCACCCTGACATAATGTTATGCCTACTCTGTTTAAAGGGACTGTGATGTATAATATTTACTTTCTGTGTCATGTTGGTGACTATCTTTAATATGTATGTTGATACTTTGTATTTTATATGCCAATGTGCTATTATGCGTTTATATGTGTTGATCCATGCCCTATCTTTGGTCTAATAAAGAATATTAATATTTTTTACATATGTATATGGTTTTGTCTGGCTCTACCCCACGCACCTCATCTAAAGTCCCACCCTCCCCCCCTCTTTTTTCCATCTTCAAAATATGGCCTGAAAAATATTGGGGTGAAGAGACCATTCTCCTGGGCACAGCTGCTGGCGACTCAGGAAATCCGCCTGCCAATTTTCTACCCCTGGAATGAACACCGCAAATAGGCAAGAAACATGCCTCTCTGCCCATGAAAAAATGTGATTCACCTCTTTTTGGGCATCCAGACTCCTGGTGCCCCCTTGGTGATTGATATAGGCCACTGCCGTAGCATTGTTGGTCTGTATCCGAACAGGACAACCTTGCAACCTGGAAGTCCAAACCCTGAGGGCTAGATGAATTGCCCGAATCTCCAGAATGTTAATGGGCAAGAGCCTTTCGGCTCTGGACCACCTTCCCTGGGTGGAAGCTTCTTCCAGAACGGCTCCCCAGCTTATTAGGCTGGCATCTGTGGTTACCACTTTCCAAGTACTGGAACAAAGGATTTTCCTTTTAGTAGATTCTTGGTTAGCAACCACCAGTTGAGGCTCTGGCGTACCCATGGTGATAGGCACATTGAAAGATCCAAGGCTTGTACTCTTTTGCTCCAGGCAGAGAGGATGCAGCTCTGCAGAGGCTTTGAGTGAAACTGGGCGTAAGGAACAACCTCGAAAGAGGCCACCATTTTCCCGAATAGCCTCATACATAGTCGAATTGAGGGACCTTTCCTTGCTATGACTACCCAGACCAAATCCTTTATGACTTTGGCTTTTGACCCGGGTAAAAACACTCTGCTTTGGACTGTGTCTATGACCATGCCCAAATACTCCAGCCTTTTTAGGGTCTGTAAGGAAGACTTTTCTAGATTGAGGACCCAGCCTAGGTACTCTAATGCCGCGTACACACGGTCGGACTTTCTAGAAAGCTAGGTCCGACGTACTTGCCGCCAGACTTCCGGCGGACTACCGCCGGACTTTCTGAACGGCCGGACTTGCCTACACACGGCCGGACTTTCCGGAATCCGGTCTTCCCGACGGACTTCCGCCGGACTTTCAGAACGAACGGACATTCCCACACACGGACAAGTCCGTTCATTTTGAACGTGACTTTGGTACGACGGGACTAGAAAAGGAATTCAATCTCGCCGCTTTTTTTGGCGAGATTGAAACCTTGCGAGCCCCGTCGCAGGCCCTTAGGTCTGGTATGGATTATAAAGGGGAACCCCTACGCCGAAAAACGGCGTGGGGTCCCCCTAAAATCCATACCAGACCCCGATCCGAGCACGCAGCCTGGCCGGTCAGGAAGGGGGGTGGGGACGAGCGAGCGCCCCCCCCCCCTCCTGAACCGTACCAGGCCGCATGCCCTCAACATGGGGGGGTGGGTGCTTTGGGGGAGGGGGGCGCCCTGCGCCCCCCCCCCAAAGCACCTTGTCCCCATGTTGATGAGGACAAGGGCCTCTTCCCGACAACCCTGGCCGTTGGTTGTCGGGGTCTGCGGGCGGGGGCTTATCGGAATCTGGGAGCCCCCTTTAATAAGGGGGCCCCCAGATCCCGGCCCCCCACCCTATGTAAATGAGTATGGGGTACATGGTACCCCTACCCATTTACCTAGGTAAAAAGTGTCAGTAATAAAACACAACACAGGTTTTTAAAATAATTTATTAAACAGCTCCGGGGGGGGGGGGTCTTCTTCCGTCTTCGGGGGTCCCTCCGGTTCATCTTCTCCCGGCGTCCGGTTGGTTCTTCTCCGGCCTCTTCTCCCGGTGTCCCAGGTCTTCGGCCGGCCCCTCCGCTTTCTTCAGGTAGCTCTATTGCCAGCGGAGGTCCGGACTTCTGGGCTTCTTGGCTTCTTGTGTTCTCTTCTCTTCTCTTCCCCCAGATGTTGACACGACGCTCTCTCCGGCTGGACTGGTCTCTGAGGGCTGCGTTGTGACTTATATAGGCGGAGACCCCGCCCCCATATGATGTCACAGTCCCTGGGCATGCTGGGACTGTGACGTTTTAGGGGGCGTGGTCGACCACGCCCCCTAAAACGTCACAGTCCCAGCATGCCCAGGGACTGTGACATCATATGGGGGCGGGGTCTCCGCCTATATAAGTCACAACGCAGCCCTCAGAGACCAGTCCAGCCGGAGAGAGCGTCGTGTCAACATCTGGGGGAAGAGAAGAGAAGAGAACACAAGAAGCCAAGAAGCCCAGAAGTCCGGACCTCCGCTGGCAATAGAGCTACCTGAAGAAAGCGGAGGGGCCGGCCGAAGACCTGGGACACCGGGAGAAGAGGCCGGAGAGCGGAGAAGAACCAACCGGACGCCGGGAGAAGATGAACCGGAGGGACCCCCGAAGACGGAAGAAGACCCCCCCCCCCCCCCGGAGCTGTTTAATAAATTATTTTAAAAACCTGTGTTGTGTTTTATTACTGACACTTTTTACCTAGGTAAATGGGTAGGGGTACCATGTACCCCATACTCATTTACATAGGGTGGGGGGCCGGGATCTGGGGGCCCCCTTATTAAAGGGGGCTCCCAGATTCCGATAAGCCCCCGCCCGCAGACCCCGACAACCAACGGCCAGGGTTGTCGGGAAGAGGCCCTTGTCCTCATCAACATGGGGACAAGGTGCTTTGGGGGGGGGGGGGCGCAGGGCGCCCCCCTCCCCCAAAGCACCCACCCCCCATGTTGAGGGCATGCGGCCTGGTACGGTTCAGGAGGGGGGGGGCGCTCGCTCGTCCCCACCCCCCTTCCTGACCGGCCAGGCTGCGTGCTCGGATCGGGGTCTGGTATGGATTTTAGGGGGACCCCACGCCGTTTTTTCGGCGTAGGGGTTCCCCTTTATAATCCATACCAGACCTAAGGGCCTGGTATGCCCCGCGCTCGCCGCAATAGGAAGATTTGTTTTTCCTATTGCAGCGAGCGCGAGATGCAGTAACCTGCTCCTCCGTCGTATCTGGTCCTTCGGACTAGCATACAGACGAACGGGCTTTCCGTCAGGAACTGAGTCCGGCGGAGGTACGACGTAAAGATTTGAAGCAGGCTTCAAATCTAAAGTACGTCGGATTTCCGCAAAAAATCCGACCGAAACGGTCCGTCGGAAGTCCGATGGAGACCACACACGGTCGGACTTTCCGCCAGACTTTGTCCGGCGGCGTCCGTCGGACTTTTGCAGGTGAAAAGTCCGACCGTGTGTACGCGGCATTAGTATTCTACTGTGCTGAGCACACTGCGGTCTAAGCGTGCTACGGGCTGTTCTACAAGTAGCAAATCGTCCAGATAAGCTGTCACTGTTATGCCCTGAGCCCTTAGTTTTGCCAAGAGTGGGGTTAGAATTTTTGTGAACACTCGAGGTGCTGTAGCAAGACCGAAAGGAAGGGCCACCGCAAACCTTAGAAATCTTTGGTGAGCAGGAAATATTGGCACATGTAAATATGCATCCTTGATGTCTATTGATGCCAAGAATTCTCCCCCCTGAAGGGTGGAAACTACTGAGTGGATTGACTCCATGCGGAAAGAACGAATGTCTGAAAACTGATTCAGGTCTTTTAGATCTAGAATAGGTCTGACATCCCCGTTTGGTTTTGGAACCGTAAAGAGGTTTGAGTAGAACCCTGACCCTTGCTCTTTTGGGGTCACTTCTACAATTACCCCTTGGGATAGTAAACGTTCTAAGGCCAGAAACAAGGGTCTTCTTTTTTCTGGATCTTTGGAGACTTTTGACCTTAGGAAGCGAGATGGCGGAAACTCCCAGAACTCCAGCTTGTAGCCCAGAGACACCGTGGAGGTCACCCATTTGCCCTGAACCTCTTCCCACCAGGCGCCTGCAAACTGCAGCAGCCTTCCCCCCACTTGGCCGAGCGGGGCGCCCCTTCATAGGGAGGCTTTGGGGTTCTGTTTAACAGATCTTGGACCCCAAGACTTATTTTGGCCCTGGACTTTTCCCCTAATATTGCACTGGGGAGTCCGTCGCCACTGCCTGGAGGTCGAAGCTCCAGGGGCTGGGGACAGAGAACATCTAAATGAGGGACGTTTATTCTTCTTCTTTTTAACCGGTAACAACGTGGTCTTACCCCCGGTAATCCTCTGGATATATTTGTCCAGATCATCCCCAAACAGGCGTTCCCCATAAAACGGGAACCCAGTCAAATATTTTTTGTACGAAGCTTCAGCTGCCCAATGCTTAAGCCAAAGGGCCCTGCGCATGTGTACCAGCAGGAGGGAAAGGCTGGATGCTTGCTGAACAGAATCCAAAATGGCATCAACTGTAAAACACAAGGCCTTAGGAAGGTCTGCATAAACCTCACCCTCAGTGGAGAGGAGGTTAAGCACCTGCTTCATTTGTTCCTTGAGGAACTGGCACATGCTGATTGCTGCGACCGCAGGCTGGACTACAGCGTCAGCCATAGAAAACGAGGCTTCAAATAAAGTTTCCAGCTTCTTATCAGTTGGATCTTTGAACCCCTGAGCATTGTCCACAGGACAGGTCAGGCTTTTATTCACACAAGAAATAGCCGCATCTATTGCTGGCACCTACCATTTTTTGGTGAACTTTTCCTCCACCAGATAAAGCATGGAAAACCTCTTAGGAGGAGAAAATAGTTTATCTGGGTGACCCCAGTCATCATACAATAATTTCTCCAGCAAAGGATGAATTCCGAGATCCCAAGGAGGAAAAAGAGGATATGGCAACCTCAGCAGAGGGCAATCTATATGTGGTACGCACCAACTCAGTATATAATTGCACCTGTACTTTGAGGGCCTGGGAGGCAGAAGAGAGCTTTTCCTCTTCCCCTGAATCGTCCGACTGCTCCTGATAACCATCCCCAGATAGGGATATCTCATCATTATCAGAATGCTCATCCGATAGGGAACCCAGAGCAGAGGGAGGGGATCTACCCCTTTTTCTGCTACTCCTTAAGGAAGCTGTGATAAAAGTAGTAATCCTTCCTTCTAAACCATCCAATGCAGCTTTCATAGTGTCTTCAGTGATATATACAGGGATCAAACAAGTGGCTACTTTAGGCAACAGTAAGTCAACACCATGGTATGTATATAAAAATATGAATATATTTATTATTTAATTAAAACGCTGCTTCAACACGCATAAAATGCATCCACATGCAGGGCGTGAGCTTATGCACATAATGTGCATCACCAGGTGCTACAATAGAGCACTAACTTTGGTGGGCACTGTAGTTAGTGAATACATATCAAACAAAAAAGCAAGTCACATAAACCTGAACAAACAAAAAGACAAGGGACACACACATAACACAACCACGACACAGACAGTCTGGACGCCGGCTACCCACTCACAGTGAAGCTGAATACAATCTCCACAATGTGGACACCATTACCATCCTAAGGGTGGGCAAGAGGTGTAGGGGTCAATCCCTATATAATATATCCAGGCAGGGATGTACCCAGTGTCACTGTGAGGGCTCCCCCTCGGATGGCATATAACCATGGATGGCAATAATCAACTAGGGCTCAATGGACATATATTGCAGGATAAATGGTGCTGTCGCCTAAGTATGGCTGGATTCAATGAATTATCCCCAGCCGGGAAATTCAAAAGGCTGTCACCAGAATCCCTCACAAAATACAGCGTGCAGCGACTAATAACTGCAGTGGCCTCTTTATCCGCCAAATCATCTATACGGTCACATAAGGCAGTCCAATCCCACAACTAGGGTATCTGTTAGTTCATCAAGTGATTTTATGCAATATGGTAAACGTATTTCAAAGGGCATAGGGAGCCCTTGATGCTGGCATAGATAGTAGCAGCAGGTGTTAGTGGGCAGGTATCTGCAGGAAGAATAGCAGGTGAAGGGTGAAGAGGGTATAAAGGCAAGATTTACGTTACCACCTGACCGGTCAACGTGGATGGATCACCATGTTCATGCCTTGATTTACATCACCGCACATTTGTGTTTTCCTATGTGCTTGCATGTGATGGTGCTGTCTCCGCTCATCGCCGTATGGTCATTGAGGGCGCAGAACTTGTGAAGTTGATCCGCCGTGGCCCTAGTGGAGCGGTGGAGCAGTAGAACCGGTAGAGGTGTTCGTCTTCTCTGTTTTCCCTAACATCCGTCTCCTTCACCGTGACGGTAAACGATGGGGGAGTGGGCGTGTCGTCCGGCCGGCGTCACATGACCGCTGTGACGTCAAAGCGCTTCGCTTAACCAATCAGCGTAGCTTCATCTGGACTAGGCGTGGTTAGAAGCTGTCATTCTTTTATGTGTATCTTCATCACGGCAGCTCCGCCCAAGTTGTCATAAACATCGTAAGTTCAGGCCATGCCTTCGCCTTCTGATTGGGATGATTCACATACACGTAAACATAAACACTTCACCTCCGTCTATACTTCTCATGCCATTTTGGGAGTGTTATTCATATAGAAATCTTGACAGTTCAGAGTTCTTTATCCCCTTCTTTAACATCACCTATTCCTGGTTGGTATAGTCAATGGTGATTAATATTAGCAAAAGTCATTATTATGACAGTCTATTTAACACCGTTTGTGTTTATTTATTAACAAACACACGGGGTTATTGCTAGAGGTATTTCGATTATTCCCACTCTTTTGTTTAAAGGGACATGCTCACAGAACCACGAGAAAGACAGGACTCACATGAAAAGTACCAACAAAAACATAGCATAACAATACAAATACAAATACAGGTGCACTGCAGTACACCGGGTTGGACCAAGTGGGTGGAGTCAGATGAATTAAACTGTTATTATTAACCTGTAATTATTGTTAACCTTGTAATAGGGGAAACAAAGAGGTCAATCGGGCCTATTTGCAAGGATGGAAGGCCAGTATGCTTATTATGATGTATGTATATTCTACTAAAGATTAAGCTCCTGGACTATAAAGTCACTTGTAATAGAAAATATGTATAATATAATTAATTAGTTCAAAATTGCCTGGTAAGAAAAGATTTACTAAATGTCCAGGAATATTGCACACGGAGCCGACTTTATTAAAAGTTCTTACAGTTATCACATGCTGGGTAAGTCATCCACAGCATTATGGCCTAAAACCAAACCTTATTCTTAGACATATGTGTCTTAATCCCCTAGATGAAATATATCTCTCACAGGGTCCTTGACTGTCTAACCCAACTGGAACAGGCGTGACATACATGCTCCCACATTGTTAGGGCTCCAGGAAGGCCTGTAAGTTCAATTCGGTGTTGAGTGCCCGAGGAGCAAGGGACCCCAACCGGTAAATCCACCTCTTCTCCTTCTGTAGGAGGATGCGGTTGAAGTCCCCCCTCCTCGGGGACAGTTTAAGTGTATTAATGCCTTTTACCTTTAGACCATCTGGTTTTCCCCCATGATACAAAGCAAAATGCTTTGCAAGTGGTTTCTCTTTCTTTTTCACCTTTTAATTTCTCGTAGATGCTCACCTATCCGAGTCCTGATAGATCTCTTGGTTTTACCAATATAGATCTTCGGACAGGGACAGGTGAGCATATAGATCACTTTGCTAGTCAGGCAATTGATTAGATCCCATATTTCAAAGGACTGCTGTCCCGATACATCATGGAACACCGCAGTCCTATCCACGTAAGGACATACCTGACATCCGTTACATGGATACATGCCTTTGCTTCTAGGGTAGTTCGAAAGCCAGTTTTAGTTTTGGTTCCTTTACATATTCCGACCGTATCAGAATGTCACCTAAATTCCTGGCTCTTTTTGCCACTGTAGGTTTGTCACCCACTCTAATCTCCCTAATTCCTGGACCGTTCAAAAGTATTCCCCAGTGTTTGTTGAGGATACTTCGTACGGACTCCCACTGCGCACCATACGGGGTAATTAGTCTCACAGGGAATGGGTCAGTGATTTTTCTCTCCTTTTGGTTTGGTTTTCAAAGTCAGCAGACTTTCTCTGCTTCTACACGCCGCTTTGACCCTGGCTTTGCGGATTTGCCCATGTGAGTACCCCCGTTCTTGGAACCTCTTATACAGGTCTATATTTTCTTTTTTTAAGATCGTTCCTTCGGGTACAATTCCTTTTGATTCTTAAAAATTGACCGACAGTTATACCATTCTTAAGCCAGGGGGGGTGGTGACTATCGGCCCTTAGCAGAGTATTCGCCGATGTTTCCTTCCGGAAAGTGCTGGTGCAAACTTTCCTATTTTCTATGGAGATCAGGAGGTCTAGGAAGGGTATCTGTTTCTCATCAATGATGTAAGTCAGGTGAATATTCCGATCATTCCTGTTTAATACATCAATGAAGGCATACACCTCTTCCTTTGTGCCCCTCCATATGACCAATGCGTCATCAATGTACCTCAGCCATGTATGCACATGTTCTGAGTACATTGATGACTGAAAGACCTCCTCCTCTTCCCATAGCCCTAGATGGAGGCATGCATATGCGGGTGCCCATGCTGCCCCCATGGAGGTGCCCCTGATCTGCTGATAAAAGTGGGAGGAGAACTGAAAGAAATTATTTCTGAGAGCGAATTCTAGGAGTTTTAATAAGAACTCGTTCTGAGATCGGAATTCTGGATATTCTGATTCAAGGAAAGTTTTTACTGCTTGGAGTCCACGCTGATGTGGGATAGAGGTGTATAAGGACTCAACGTCTATCCCCACAAGCAAACATCCCTCAATATTCTCCAGTTCAACTAGTTTAGACAGTACGTGATGAGTGTCTTGTACGTACGATCTAAGACCTGTGACCATTTCCTTGAGAAGCGAATCCAAATAAATCCCTACTTTCTCTAAAGGTCCCTTAATGGCCGAAACAATCGGCCTGCCCGGCGGTTTTTCGAGACACTTGTGTACTTAACCTCAAGACTACCAAGCAATCTAAATTTAGGAGGGATAATTCATTGAATCCAGCCATACTTAGGCGACAGCACCATTTATCCTGCAATATATGTCCATTGAGTCCTAGTTTATTATTGCCATCCATGGTTATATGCCATCCGAGGGGGAGCCCTCACAGTGACACTGGGTACATCCCTGCCTGGATATATTATATGGGGATTATATGGGGATTGACCCCTATACCTCTTGCCCACCCTTAGGATGGTAATGGTGTCCACATTGTGGTGATTGTATTCAGCTTCACTGTGAGTGTGTAGCCGGCGTCCGGACTGTCTGTGTTGTGGTTGTGTTATGTGTGTGTCCCTTGTCTTTTTGTTTGTTCAGGTTTATGTGACTTGCTTTTTTGTTTGATATGTATTCACTAACTACAGTGCCCACCAAGGTAGTGCTCTATTGTAGCACCTGGTGATGCACATTATGTGCATAAGCTCACGCCCTGCATGTGGATGCATTTTATGCGTGTTGAAGCAGCGTTTTAATTAAATAATAAATATATTCATATTTTTATATACATACCCTGGTGTTGCCTAAAGTAGCCACTTTTTTGATCCCTGCAGCGATACAGGGATCGATACTTTCTATTGTATGCCTTGGTCTTTTTGGCTATAGCAACATTACCAGATTTTGGTAAGTGCTCAAAGGGTACATTATTATTTTTCCCTATCACCTGGTTATGTATACAGTAGGACCTGGTTTTATTTTCTCTTCTTTTGTTTACATATGCTAACAAAGCAAACAGAATATTGGCATGCATTAAAAAGGGGATCAGCTCCAGAGATAAAGCAATAATTCTCCCACTCTACAAGACTTTGGTCCGGCCTCACCTGGAGTATGCTGTCCAGTTCTGGGCACCAGTCCTCAGGAAGGATGTACTGGAAATGAAGCGAGTACAAAGAAGGGCAACAAAGCTAATAGAGGGTCTGGAGGATATTCGTTATGAGGAAAGGTTGTGACCACTGAACTTATTCTCTCTGAAGAAGAGACGCTTGAGAGGGGATATGATTTCAATTTACAAATATCATACTGGTGACCCCACAATAGGGATAAAATATTTAGTGGAATGGAGTTTAACAAGACATGTGGCCACTCATTAAAATTAGAAGAAAAGAGGTTTAACCCTAAACTGCTTAGAGGGTTCTTTACTGTAAGAGCAACAAGGATGTGGAATTCCCTTCCACAGGCGGTGGTCTCAGCATGGGGCATCGATAGTTTAAAAAAAACTATTAGATAAGCACCTGAACGACCGCAACATACAGGGATATACAATGTAATACTGACATATAATCACACACATAGGTTGGACTTGTAGGACTTGTGTCGTTTTTCAACCTCACCTACTATGTAACTATGTAATGGGAAGCCAGTGGAGGGATTGGCAAAGAGGAGTAGCAGACACTGAATGGTTGGTAAGATAGAGGAGTCTGGCAGCGGCATTGATGATACACTGAAGAGGTGATAGCTTGCAGAGAGGTAGGCCAATGAGGAGGGAGTGACAGTAGTCAAGGCAAGAGATAACAAGAAGGGCATGAATAAGTTGCTTAGTGGTTTCAGTGGTTAGAAAGGGGTGTATTTAGGAGATATTACAGAGTCAAAGTCTGCAAGATTTGGAGAGCAATTTAATTTGTGGCTGAAAGAACAGGTCAGAGTCCAGGAATACACCTAGCACCCTGGCATGAGGGGGGGGGCGGGGGACTGATGGTTGCATTATTGATCTTAATGGAGATGTCAGGGAAGTGGGCATGGGCTGGAGGAAAAATTATGAGCATGTTCCATAAACTCTCCATATTGTTGCAGGGGCTACTGAACAAAACACAACTAGGTACTTTATCTACACCTTTGTTAGTTTGATTTTCTTGCTATAGTGTTAATTTATTCACCCTACCCTGTATTCTTATGCATTAAACTCCTAATAAACATATTTTAAAAAAATAGATGTGGCACCCTGATGTTTAGGCAGGGTTGCTAGCAAATTTACCTGCCAAGTGATAGTTGCCTTGGCCGATTGATAGGAAGTCAATTGATTTCACCCTAATTTTAGAATTGATACACTTCTCTCTTCTGTCACTAGATGGCCGGGTATCTGGTGGCATTAGATAAGACAAGGGCATTGCAAGGACAGATTAGGAATAGATGGAGTGTCTCGGCCAATGAGCAGCGATTTTCTTGGGTCCCTTGGCCTGCTGGAAGAGCCTATTTATTTGGGTGGAGTCAGGTGATCTGGGTTCTGTGCCACCTGGACGGCTGTCTGGGTGGATGTATGTTGTGCTGCCCGGGCTGCTAGGCCAGAGCCTGAAGCCTATCCGGGGACATCTGGCTGCTAGGCTGTCTGAGGACCTACCCAGGAGCAAGAGAGCAGCGCAAAAGTGACGGTTCTGGTTGGACTGAGAACCTGTCGTGATGGGAGGTAGAGGGGAAGCTGTCGCCAGTAAGGGACCATCCACCTTATTATTATTATTATTATTAACGATTTATATAACGCCAACAGTTTACGCAGCGCTTTACAATGTAGAGTGGGGACAGCACAATTACAGTACAGTTCAATACAGAAGTGACAGGAGGGCCCTGCTCATAGAGCTTACATTCTAAAGGGAGGGGGTGGTGGTACAAAAGGTAATAGATGCGGGGAATGATTTGATGGGGTTGTTAGGTGGGTGTGGGATAGGCTTCCCTGAATGAGTGAGTTTACAGGGAACTCCTAAAGTTGGACAGGTTAGGGGCTGATCGGATATACCAGGGCAGGAAATTCCAGAGGATGGGAGAGGCTCTGGAGAAGTCCTGAAGACGAGCATGAGAGGAGGTAACAAGGGAGCTAGCGAGAAGGAGGTCCTGGGAGGAGCGGAGGGGGCGATTTGGTGATATCTGCAGATGAGGTTGGTGATGTAGCTGGGGGCGATGTTGTGGATGGCCTTCTATGGTGTGGTTAGCATTTTGAATTTTATACAGTGGGGTAGGGGAAGCCAGTGAAGGGATTGGCAGAGAGGAGCAGCAGTCACAGATAGGTTAGTGAGGTGTATTAGTCTAACAGCAGAATTCATAATAGACTGAAGGGGGTAAGCCTGTGTAAGTGTAGGCCATTAAGGAGAGAGTTGCAGTAGTCAAGGCGGGAAATAATCAAGGAGTGAAAAAGTTGCTTTGTGGTGTCATTAGGCAGGAAGGGTCGAATTCTGGAGATGTTACGGAGGTTAAGGCGGCAGGATTTAGCCAGTGATTGGATGTGGGGGCTGAAGGAGAGGTCAGAGTCAAGGATTACACCCAGCACCCTGGCATGTGTGGAGGGACCAATGGTTGTGCTGTTGATCTTAATGGTAACGTCATAGGGAGGGCACCGGGAAGGAGGAAATATTACAAACTCAGTTTTTAGAAAGATTGGGTTTGAGAAAGCGGTGTGACATCCATACCGAGATATCATTCAGTAAGTTTGAGATCCGTGAGGAGATCGAGGGGGTGAGTTAAGGAGTGGAGAGATAGATCTGGGTGTCATCGGTGTAGAGGTGGTATTGGAAGCCATGGGAGGTTATCAACTGGCCCAGGGAAGAGGTATAGAGCGAGAATAGGAGGGGCCCAAGGACAGAGCCTTGGGGTGCCCCAACAGAGAGAGGAAGAGGAGTAGAGGAGATGAAGTTGTAAGTGACACTGAAAGTGCGCTGAGATAGGTAGGAGGAGAACCAGGATAAAACAGAATCACAGAGGCCAAGGGAGTGGAGTTTGCTGAGGAGGAGCAGGTGGTCAACTGTGTCGAAGGCAGCAGAGAGGTCTAATGCCGCGTACACACGGTCGGACTTTTCGTCTACAAAAGTCCGACGGACGCCGACGGACTAAAGCTGGCTGACAATCCGATCGTGTGTGGGCTTCCCCGGACTTTCAGCGGACTTTCAGCGGATGTTTGCAGCCGCAAATCTGACGGACTTTAGATTTGAAACATGCTTCAAATCTTTACGTCGTAACTACGCCGGACCCAGAAATCCACTCGTCTGTGTGCTAGTCCGACTGGTAAGAACCCACGCTAGGGCAGCTATTGGCTACTGGGTATCAACTTCCTTATTTTAGTCCGGTGTACGTCATCACGTACGAATCCGTCTGACTTTTGTGTGATCGTATGTAGGCAAGTTCGCTCGTAAGAAAGTCTGCCGCAAGTCTGCCGCAAGTCTGCCGCAAGTCTGCCGCAAGTCTGCCGCAAGTCTGCCGCAAGTCTGCCGCAAGTCTGCCGCAAGTCTGCCGCAAGTCCGCCGCAAGTCTGTCGGACAGGCTGTCGGACTTTTGTAGACGAAAAGTCCGACCGTGTGTACGCGACATAAGAGTATGAGTATGGAGTAATGGCCATTGGTTTTAGCAGTTAGTAGGTCATTAGTGAGTTTTAGTAGGGCAGTTTCAGTAGAATGTTGTGGACGGAAGCCGGACTGTAGGGGGTCGAGAAGGTTGTTGTCCGTGATGTAGCGACTCATTTGGTCATGAACAAGGCGTTCGATGAGCTTGGAGGCAAATGGGAGCAGGGAGATGGGTCTTAAGTTATTCAAACAGGTGGGGTCTAGTGAGGGTTTTTTAAGTATGGGGGTAACCAGTGCATGTTTGAGCAGGGAAGGAAAGGTGCCGGAGGAGAGGGAGAGGTTGAAGATGTGGGTATTACCCAAATTATTACCAGGGACCACAGTGAGTAACTGAAGCAAGTACTGGAGCAGCATTCTCACCAACTGGGGATGGTGAACAATCGGGAAACTTCAGCGGGTATCAAGCCAGGGACCCAACCAGCGGAGCTGACGCTTGCAGAGCAGCTTTGTGTGCCAAGCCAGGGACCGAGCAGGCCAGTGGGGTGAAGCTTGAGAGGTATCTAGAGTGCCAAGCTACGGACCCAGCAGAGAGGCGGGGGTGACGCTTGAGGAAGATACTACAGTGAAGATTGGAGGAGCTCAAGGGATTCAGTGGCAGTGAATCAGTGGGTCTAGTGAGAGACCGGGAGCTCAGTGGGCTGAAGAACTACAAGGAGCGATTGTAGTATAAGTGAAAGAACTGTTACGTTTGTGTTAGGAACTGTTAAAGACTGTTGCCATAGGTGACAGCATTCCTGCACCCGCAGATGTGGCGCCTTGCTGGATGCCTTTCCCTGCATGGCTGTCTTCCTATTGAAGTCTGCCAATTTAATCTTGCAACTACCTAAGGGTGTCCTGGCCCTAACCCTCCCTCCCCCAAAAAGTTTGTTAAGAGAAATAACATTTATTTTGCATTTAGGAAGTGCCTGGCACCCAATAACTTTAACTAGTATGCACCCACCATGCCTCACAACCCACCACATACAGAAGGATGTCAGCTTTCCCTGGCCCTGCAGGTTCTCATTAGAGCAAAGGAGGCCTGGGACCTTGCTATATAAATATTGCAAGCTGGCCCCTGTATAACCCCTTCTCTACCCAGCATGCCTCAGTTTTCTGGCAAAACAGTACCAGGGGCAAGAGTTGAATAATAGGTATGCAACAATATATTAGCCGCCAAAAATTATTGGCTGAAAATAAGGTTATCAGCGTTTTGCCAATGGAAAGAAAAAAGGTGCCAATAATGGCATGCTGCGTCCTATTGACTTCAATGCAAAATCGTGTCCCATTGACTTCAATGCAAAATTGCGTCCATTGACTTCAATGCAAAAGACTCCCGCTATTGACGTCAACGCAAAATCACGTTCCATTGACTCCAATGCAAAAACACTCCCTAGTGACTTCAATGCAAAATTTTATCCCATTGACTTCAATGCAAAAACGCGTCCCTTTGACTTCAATACAAAAATACCCCCTAGTGACTTCAATGCAAAATCACATCCTATAAACTTCAATGCAAAAATGGCAGCCACATTAATTAACATACTTTTTTCTTTTTTTTTTTTTTAAACTGTTCATTTCGGCTTCAGTTTTTAGTCCAGTTAATCCTGAATTTTTGGTTTCTTTTTTGGCACCGGAATTTTGCCCTTGCTATAAGTGTTGGTCATTTACAGTATGTCACAAAAGTGAGTACACCCCTCACATTTTTCTAAATGATACTTTGCTAAAATGTAAAGTAGTGAGTGTACAGCTTGTATAACAGTGTAAATTTGCTGTCCCCGCAAAATAACTCAACACACAGCCATTAATGTCTAAACCGCTGGCAACAAAAGTAAGTACACCCCTAAGTGAAAATGTCCAAATTGGGCCCAAAGGGTCAATATTTTGTGTGGCCGCCATTATTTTCCAGCACTGCCTTAACCCTCTTGGGTATGGAGTTCCCCAGAGCTTCACAGGTTGCTACTGGAGTCCTCTTCCCCTCCTCCATGATGACATCACAGAGCTGGTGGATGTTAGAGACCTTGTGCTCCTCCACCTTCCGTTTGAGGATGCATAACAGTGTAAATTTGCTGTCCCCTCAAAATAACTCAACACACAGCCATTAATGTCTAAACCGCTGGCAACAAAAGTGAGTACTCCCCTAAGTGAAAATGTCAAAATTAGGCACAATTAGCCATTTTCAGGTGTGTTAAATTTGGTGTTATCGCTCTCACTCTCTCATACTGGTAACTGGAAGTTCAACATGCCATGAAACTGTACATACCTTCTTGAAGCCTGGCTTAAAACCTCCCAGAGAAGGTTTCATCCTATTCTTTCTTGTTGCTAGGATGTTGCTAAGACTCTCCCAACTGATACTGCTCCACCCTGCCATCTCAGGAACGAGCTCTCAAACCCCCGCACACGAGTGCTCTACTATCTTCTCTTTCACAGCATCACTGATCTACTATAACAGGGAAGAGGGAGCACATGCCAGGGGGTTTGAATTGGCTGGGAGTGTCCTACCAATGACCTAGCCACAAGGCAGGATGGGATGATGCCATCTCTGAGAGGTTTTCGGCCAGACGTTAGTAGGTACAAAAATGGCCTACACCTATAATAAGAGCAAGATCCAACTGTAAGTCAAAGCTGCACTGTTTGTTTTTATCTACAGGTGCCCCTTACTTGCATAGAGAGTTTTTCAGTAAAGGTGAACTAACCCTTTAAAACTAGTAGGGTGTCCTTTTCCTATGTCACCACGAGAGGGAGTAAAGGACAAGAAACACAACTTTTCGTTTTTTTTTTTCCCCAATGCTGGTGATTTTATTTTGTTATAGGAAATGTAAGGCCCCATTCACACCTTAGCGATTTGTAACTGGAAGCTTAAAGCTCAAACGCTGGAGGAGAAAAAAATCAATTATTCTCTATGGAGGTGGTTCACATCTCCACTACAAGTCGCCTGAAGCCAAAGGCGTGAAGCTCAAAAAAGTTCTGGAGCCATTTTTGTAGCTGGAATCGGGCAGATTTAAGCAGTTTTGGCATGTTTTTATTCCCATAGAAACGCGCCATTCGCGCATTTTTGTGCGCATTTGCCTGTTTTGACGCGTGTTTGTGTGCAGTTTTCTGCTCAAATTAAAAATGGTAAAACATACAATAGCAATAATATATGAATAAATAAAAGTAAACTAAATATCATCATAAACAAATAAAAAAAAATAATAATAATACATAAATAAATGATAATTAACCCATAACCTTAAAAAATATTACATAAATTATTGTAAAAAATAATAATAATAATAAAAAATAAACACCCAAACCTGAAGAAAAAAAATAATAATAATAGTAATGTATTTATTTATTTAGTGTTAGGGTGTTTAGTTATTTAGTATTTTATTTTATTCTTTTAAGGGTTAGGGGTTAAAGTTAGGGGTTAAATATGTATTTACTATTAGTTGGAGTTCATTTATTTAATTTATTTATTATTCATTTATGATTATTTTTATTAAATTTACATGTATTATTATTATTGTTATTAATATTATTATTAATAGTAGTAGTAGTAGCAGTAGTAGTATTAACACCCTAACCCTAACAAAAAATTAAAAAAATAACCCTACGTCAGGAGGCTAGTTCAGCTAATGCTAAGGGCCCTTTCACACTGAGGCGGGGGCGGCGTCGGCGTCGGCAGTAAAGCACCGCTATTGTAAGCGGCGCTTTACCGTCGGTATTCAGCCGCTAGTGGGGCGGTTTTACCCCCCGCTAGTGGCCGAGAAAGGGTTAAAAACCACCGTAAAGCGCCTCTGCAGAGGCGCTTTGCCGGCGGTATAACCACGCCGTCCCATTGATTTCAATGGGCAGGAGCGGTAAAGGAGCGGTATACACTTTGCTCCTTCACCGCTCCGAAGATGCTGCTAGCAGGACCTTTTTTACTGTCCTGCTAGCGCACCGCTCCAGTGTGAAAGCCCTCGGGGCTTTCACACTGGAATCAAAGCAGCGGCACTTTCGGGTCGGTTTGCAGGCGCCATTATTAGCGCAATAGCGCCTGCAAACCGCCCCAGTGTGAAAGGACCCTAATTCTTCTGCAGCTAATGCTCATTCCCACAAAGCTAATGCTTGTGCACTAGCACACAGATGAGCTCAGGCTAATATCCAATGTGCACTGACACGTAGGCGCCTCCTGACCACCCTGTTGTCTTACCGTGTATGACCCCGGCTCACCTTGGCTACATCCCTGACTGTGGCAGTCACCTGCTATCAAGCTACTGGCACCACATTCACGGGGGCTCGGACCAGAGCCTCAAGGAAAGCCATCTCGTTAACTCAACCTCTAACCAAGGTACACCATGACCCCTAAACCTAACCCCTACTCCTAATCCTAACCCTAACCTAACCTTAAAGGAGAAGTCCAGCCTGAGCTTTTTAGCCTGGGCTTTTCCTCTGGGTCACAGGAGTGCAATTCGTTTTGCACTCATGTGACCCGCTTTCAGCAGAGAGCGGTCTGAAGTCCACTCTCCGCTGATGTCACTGCCATCAGTCAAGGCAGTGCATCATCCCGACTTCCCAAGTCTGGATCCGCCAGCTGCTCCCTGCCCCTCCACAGATCATCGCTCCAATGAGCGTGGAGAAGCAGACCAGGAGCGGCTCGGTTCTCAGTGCAGAGACACCGGGGGACAGCTACAGCAGCGGTCTGATGCTCCATCCACCAAGGTAAGAAGGATTAGCCAAAAAAAAAAAAACCCATACTTCTTTTTTAACTCCTTACCCTAGAGAAAAAACATAATAAACGAATAATGAGTAAAAGCTAAGAGAAAAGCTAAAGAAAATCTGAAATACCTAGCAACAAATGATGCAACAGATGATAGTTTTCTCTATTGGTAATAAAAAAAACACCAAAGCGCATAAAAACGCGCCAAAATTGCGCATAAAAACGCTTGCAAAAACACGGCAAAAAAAGACGCAACGCTCAGGTGTGAATGCAGCCTAAATGAGTACCAGTGCAAGGAGCTGTGGTGGGGAGAGATGTTTCAGTGTTTGGTAAATGTTGGAATACAAAACTCATGGGTATACTTGGGGGCTCCAGGGGAGCAGAAACAGAACTAGACAGTACATTAAAGCAGAGTTCTTCCAAAACTTTTTTTTTTTAAAGTCCGCATCTACAAATACTGCGAGAAAAAAGAAAGAAAGGGCTCACCAGCCATGTGCATTATCCTTCAGATAAAATTTATTAAAACTAATGATAAAAAGGAACTACTTACAAACAGTAGTGGAAGATCTCAAATGTATAAAACAGTCTTCAAATCACAGCATGCAGTCAAGGAGCAGCAGAGCCCACCAGAGGTGGCGGAGGAGCTCAAAAGAATCACTGTTGGCTGACACGTTTCGAGGGGAACATCCCCTCTTCCTCAGAGTACGGCAGTGAATCCTCCTTCAGCAGTCCCCTTTTTTATTATAAGTGAATACATATAGATATGCCCACATGCACCTTCAATCAATTAGGCCCAATCATGATGGCCCCTCCCTTCTATTCCCCTAACTAGGTAGGCGGACCAGCAAAACAAATAGATGAATAGAAACTACAAATACTGCAGCTGCTGACTTTTAAAATATGGACACTTACCTGTCCAGGGAGCCCGTGATGTCATCACCTGAAGCCGATCTGTCCCTCCGCTCTCGGGTGGAGGCGCCGCCATCTTCAGTAAGGGAATCAGGAAGTGGAGCCTTGCGGCTTCACAGTCTGGTTCCCTACTGCGCATGCGCGAGTCGCGCTGCGCGTCCTCACTGGTCCCTGCTGTCTTCTGGGACCTGTGTGTCTCCCAGAAGACAGCGGGGGGGGGGGGGCCCGATGAGGGGCCGGACATGGCGTAGATCGCCTTCTATGCCCAGAAGTGGAAGCAAATACCTGGATTGGACAGGTATCTGCTCCCCCCTCCCCTGTGAAAGGTGCCAAATGTGACATCGGAGGGGGGGGGGGAATCCAAAAAGCGGAAGTTCTATTTTGGGTGGAACTCCACTTTAACACCGAAACCACCTAAGCTTGGCTCATGTGCCTGGGATAGTAGCTATTCTCCATGCAAGGACGGCGCTGACCAATCAGAATCTGTCTAGCCTGTCCTGTCAGCACTGGAGGAGAGAAAGTCAGGAGGATTTCAAATCCCCGGACCAGTAAAGTGGCGTCCCAGTGCCTGACTCTGGTACAGCGGGACCGGGGGGGGGGGGGGGATTAGGGGGTCCAGTGTAAGTTCACCTAACAGATTTTCTGTAAGGGCTAGTTTACACTTGCTTCAAAACAAGGCTTCGGACACGCTTTGTTAAAGTTCTCTGAACGCCAGTCAAAGCTCCTGTCACTAAATAAAATGGTTAAAATCTGGGTCATCATCTCTAAGGTCAAAACAAAAAGAGATGAAGAGTGGCGCTACCCCCCTAAAGTTGGGCTTTAGGTAAGTGACCACACCCCCTCTAATATAATAAAAAATCCTAAATCACAGTTTGAAAGTGGATTACCAATAATCAATAATAGTAGTCACACAAAAACATCAGTTGCTTAATGTGATAAAAAATAATTCCTAATGTGATAAAAGTAACCTAAAAGTATTGAACATACTGTAGCATAACCTCAACAAAAGTGACATGTAAATTATTACAAGTGACACCCCGTGAACAGTGAGAAAAAAACGGTATTGTAATACCAGAAACTTAGACCATTTAGTCATAAATATAAGAAAAAATACAAAATATACAAATCATGTGCAAAATATAAGATGGAAAAATATGAAATGAAAAATGTGAAATAAAAAATATGAAATAAAAAATAAGTCCACATCTATTTAGAATGATGAAGAAAAAATATATTGAATGGTGAAGAAAAAAATTCAAAAAGTGCAAGTGTCTTCAATCTGCAAATGCTGTTGCACCGTGTACACCACACCTCAATGCCGTGATTCCACTCCCATGTGAATTGCAAACTCACCAGCTGATAAGGCCTCACACTCTCGTGTTTGGCCAGCAAAACACCTCAGCCCACTATCATGGGGGTTATCATGCGGCTACCGATATCCACTGTTAAGTGCACCGAACACTTTTCCTTGAGAAAATGACTCCACATATAAAGGAAGAAATGCTCCAAATAGCGTGATAACGTTTTTAAAACATTTAATCAAAACTAAAATCCACACATATGCACTCACATGGTAAATAAAATCAACTCGGCACTTCACAGCAAATGGAACTGTATCACAGCAAAGTATAACAGAGCAAGCAGTAACACTAGCAAAGGACGGCCACAGCGGACCCAAGGAGTGTGGATGCCGGCGATCGTCTCACTCGTTCACCGCTCACGTTCTCAGGTGGTCCCTGCTCCCTCTCTCATCAAATCTCCCTCTATCAGACTTCTACGATTGCCGTGTAACCACGCCCCGACATGTTTCGTCATACGGACTTAATCATGGGGTTCCCATGATGTAAGGGGTTCTCTGTGGACTCTGATGTAAGGGGTGCTCTGTGGACTCTGATGTAAGGGGGGCTCTGATGTAAAGGGTGCTCTGTGGACTCTGATGTAAGGGGGGCTCTGTGGACTCTGATGTAAGGGGTGCTCTGTGGACTCTGATGTAAGGGGGACTCTGATGTAAGGGGTGCTCTGTGGACTCTGATGTAAGGGGGGCTCTGTGGACTCTGATGTAAGGGGTGCTCTGTGGACTCTGATGTAAGGGGTGCTCTGTGGACTCTGATGTAAGGGGTGCTCTGTGGACTCTGATGTAAGGGGTGCTCTGTGGACTCTGATGTAAGGGGTGCTCCGTGGACTCTGATGTAAGGGGGGCTCTGTGGACTCTGATGTAAGGGGGACTGATGTAAGGGGTGCTCTGTGGACTCTGATGTAAGGGGTGCTCTGTGGACTCTGATGTAAGGGGTGCTCTGTGGACTCTGATGTAAGGGGTGCTCTGTGGACTCTGATGTAAGGGATGCTCTGTGGACTCTGATGTAAGGGGGCGGGGGCTTTGGGAACCATGATTTAACGGGGAAGGCTAACAATTCTGATGTAAGCTTTGGTGAAACCCCCTTACATCAGAGTTCCACACCGTTCCCCCTTTAAAAAAAAATTGCCATGTGCCGCTAAAGTGTTCGGATTTGGCTCGAAGAAAAGGTGGCAACCCTAGGTGAAACACAACATTCAGCAACCCCCAAGGGGGCATGGCTACACACACACACACACATACAGGGCACCTGCCCAGTTTCAACAAAGCTTCAAAAGAGCATCACTAAAGCTTCACCAAAGCATCAAAAACACATCATAAAAGCATGTTGAAACGTTAGGCACTTTAATGTGTGTTGAAGCCGAAGCAAGTGTAAATGAGCCCTAAGAAAAATTAATTATCTCTATTTCTACTGTTTCTCCCTATCATCGAAAGGGAAAGAAAATTTCACATTTTGGGTTGACATCAGAACATAACAGAGAGGAAATCTCCCCAGTGGAACACAGAACAGATGGCAAAAAAAAAGAAAAAAAAACTGGCGGGGGTTCAAACCGTCCCCTACTCTATCCAAAATGAAAAAGAAAATAAAAAAATGTTGCCTTTAGCCACTTACCGACTGCCCACCGTCGAATGACGGCAGCAGAATGGCACTCCTGCGCAATTGGCCGTAGCTGTACGGCGGGAGCTTTAAGGAGTATAGGGGCCGCCCGCCACGTCCCTAAGGAGCCGATGCTCGTGCCTGGCGGCTGCGATCTTCGCCAGGCACCCGCGATCGCTCCTGACAGAGCGAGGATGAGGTTTTGTGTGTGTGTATACACACAAACCCACGTCCTGTCAGGGGAGAGGAGACAGATCGTGTGTTCCTAGTATACAGGAACACCGATCGGTCTCCTCCCCAAGTCAGTCCCATCCCCCCACAGTTAGAACACAAGGTCAGGGAACACATTTAACCCCTTGATCGCCCCCTAGTGTTAACCCCTTCACTGCCAGTGTCATTTATACAGTAATTAGTGCATTTTTATAGCACTGATTGCTGTATAAATGTCGATGGTCCCAAAAAAGTGTCAAAAGTGTCCAATCTGTCCGCTGCAATGACGCAGTCCTGATTTAATTCGCAGATCGCCGCCATTACTAGTAAAAAAAAAAATATTATTATTATTATTAACAATAAAAATGCCATAAATCTATGAAGTCATTTTTGCTGTGATATTTGGCAAATGTTTGACCATTCTTCCAGAAGTGCATTTGTGAGGTCAGGCACCGCTCTAATTCATCCCAAAGGTGTTCTATTGGGTTCAGGTCAGGACTCTGTGCAGGCCAGTCAAATTCCTCCACCCCAAACTCGCTCATCCATGTCTTTATGGACCTTGCTTTGTGCACTGGTGCACAGTCATGTTGGAACATGAAGGGGCCATCCCCAAACTGTTCCCACAAGTTGGGAGCATGAAATTGTCCAAAATATCTGGGTATGCTACCGCCTTAAGAGTTCCCTTCACTGGTAATAAGGGGCCAAGCCCAACCCCTGAAAAACAACCCCACACCATAATCCCCCCCCCCCCCCCACCAAATGATTAGGACCAGTGCACAAAGCAGGGTCCATAAAGATAGGGATGAGCGAGTTTGGGGTGGAGGAACTTGACTGGCCTGCACAGAGTCCTGACCTCAACCCGAAAGAACACCTTTGGGATAAATTAGAGTAGAGACTACGAGCCAGGCCTTCTCATCCATATCAGTGCCTGACCTCACAAATGCGCTTCTGGAAGAATGGTCAAACATTCCCATAGACACACTCCTAAACCTTGTGGACTGTACTGTCTCTGCCATGGACTGGACACATTGAAAGTAATCAAAAACATCCTCAGCCTTTTCTTGTCTCACATCCAGCAATCATCATTAAAAAATTCTACAACATTCTGTTCACATTCATGTTTCCTATCTACTTCTTTAAACCATCAATAACCTTCTGATTTCTCTCTTCTGGCAGTTTTAAAGTTATAAAGGGAAACTAGGAAATGTTTAAATTATAATAAAATTGGGCATCTTGCCAAGAAGCGCAGATACCAAATATCATTGTGAACAAAAGATGATGGAATAACGGAATTGCAGTTGAGGAATCAAAGCTACGATAGCCTTTGTTTGGCTGGTGATTTTATGGTTGCGTCCATTTCTAACCCTGCTGAGATAAATCACATTAATAGGTTTAGTGGGAAAGATGAGAAGAAAACTTTTATGCTCATCTGATGCCAGAGACCAGCAACATGAAAAAAAAAAGATGGCGACGAAGGCAAAGATGGGACTGGTGCCAGTACTTTAGCATTAACTTTAACTGAGAAATATCCAATTTGTCTGAACTGTCTTTCCCTGGAGGCTGGCTTTCCAGAAGTATGTTGTCACGTTTTCTGTATATCCTGCATTTTTAAATGGTGTGAAACCTCCTCATCCTGCCCTGTTGACCGCAAACCCTTTCAAACCGTGCAGAGGCGGCTCTAGGCTTTGTGAGGCCTTAGGCAAAACTTACACATGAGGCCCCACGGACTGGGACGCTCCGTGATGAGGCCGCTATTCCTCAGGATGCAGACAGTATCTGATTTGTCCGTCAGCTCCTAAGCCACAGAGTCCCAGTGGGGGTAGGCGGAGCCGCCGGCGTCAACTTCAGTGATTGAGAACAGGCAAATTAGGCAGCCGTGAGGCCCCTGTGAGTGTGAGGCCTTAGGCGACCGCCTAATTTGCCTAATTAGAGAGCCGCCTCTGAAACTGTGTATAAAATAGATCCAGTTAGTGGATGCACCAAGATCCATGTCGTGGCAAGAACACAAAAAGAAAACTGCAGCTGCAACCTGAACCAGTGGTGCTGTACAAAAGGGAAGATATGCTTTAGAACGGATGTTATGAGGAAATATGCAAATTAAATCTTGAAAAGAGCCAGGACAAAAAATTTGTCATCAGCAAGGCTGAGCAAGTATGAAGCAATACTACTTGAATTAGGAGAAATAGAAGTGAAAAGATGTACTACAATCAATCAGTTTTTTTCCTGGAGAGAGAAGAAGACCTCGAAGAGGAGGGTGACCACATCTGCTTAAAACTTATGGAAGAAGAAATGCAGCAAATCTCCCCAGTAAAGGACGCTCCTCTTGAAAATTCTGATCTGATCCTGTTTGCAGAGGGTTCACGCCTGTACAAAGATGGAGTCCCAAGAATGGCATATGTGGTGACAGCATTGGAGGAAGTGATTGAGACCCAACTACTCCCTTCATCACTTTCAGCGCAGGTTGCCTAAATGTGGTAGCACTCACCAGAGTCTGTGAGACCGCAAAGGATCAAACAGCCAACATCTACACTGATAGCAAGTATGCTCTCGAAGTAGTCAATGATTATGGACCCACAAGGAAGAACAGAAGATTCACAACTGCTGCAGGAGAACCAATTAAAAAAAAAACTGGAAATATGTTTAAGAACTTTTTGAAGCAGTCACCCTCCCAAAGGAAGTAGCCATCCTGAAGGTTAAGGCATATACAGAAAGACCGCTGAAACACCAATGGAAGCAATCATGACCCTAATCACTGATTTTGCAAAGGAATAAGAAGAAGCCCGTAACAGATTGAAGAACAGGAAGAGAACAAATACAGAAAGCAAAGGAACTGATTATGAAATTGCAAGAATCTGCATGTGATGTGTCACGTACCTTCAGCAGAGTCTGAATGTAGAGGGAGGCCTCTCGCACGGTCC
Organism: Lithobates septentrionalis; assembly: GCA_037952835.1. Taxonomy (NCBI): domain Eukaryota; kingdom Metazoa; phylum Chordata; class Amphibia; order Anura; family Ranidae; genus Lithobates; species Lithobates septentrionalis. The sequence goes on along the minus strand of JBBDGP010003951.1, from coordinate 516,124 downwards.
TGGTCCTGACACCCCTGGTAGTAGGGACAGGGAGTGCCGGGGCACAGAAGGGTGCAGGTGCCTGCGGCTGGAGAACTGGAACTTGGAGATTTGGAATCCTCCGGAGACTAGATGAAAGATAGGCCACCAGAACTGTAGTAGAAGCCGGGCAGGCGTGGGTTCAGGGACAACTGCAACGTCAGGTCAGGCAAAGGTTGGCAACGGGCTGGCAGCGAGGTATCCAAAACAGAAGACAGTTCGTGGTCAAGGTCAGGCAGAGGTCGGCAACGAGCAGGCAGCGAGGTACAAAGTCAGGAGGCGGAGCCGTAGTAGATAGTCCAAGCCAGGGTCGGTATAATCCGTAAGGTAGGTAGCAGACAAGGGAAATCCGAGAGAGTGGTCAGGAAGCCAGGTAATCAGGAGCAAGTAACAGGTCACACGAACGTCAGGAAATCAGGAACTAGCTGAAGACGATCCAGCACTAGTGTCAGGCAAGAACCTTGTTTATATATGGCGCCGAGCGCCGGGATTGGTGGACGTGAACGTGCGTGCGTGAGAACGTACACCCGTTCGTATGGCTGTGCGGGTGCGTGCATACGTTCGTACGGATGCGCGGTTGTGCACGTCCGATCCGGAGCTCGCTCGTATCTGTCGGGGACACCGCGCATGGCTGTTAGACGCTGCTGCATGGAGACGGGAGCTAGTACTGTGAGTTCCCTGACATGATGATTGGAAAAAAATCATGTAAAGGAACGGAGCAAAGAAGGATCAAGATGGACTTTTGTGCAAGGAAAATGGAATACGTGTCCCACCTCAAAAGGAGGAGATGATCATGCAACTAGCCCATGGCCCGAGTCATGTAGGCCCTAAGGCAATGGAGAGAAACATAAGCAAGGCTGGATGGTTTATTTGATACTCCAGAAATTCATGTCAAGACTTTGTTGAGGGATGCATAATCTGTGCTAAAAAAATAACCCAGGAAAACAGACCAGAGTAACACAAAGATGTTTGGCCAAGCCACTTTTCCCGTTCCAAAGACCCCAGATTGATTACATCCAATTGCCCAAATCAGGCCAATAACAATATGTTTTGGTGTGCGTAGACATGTTTTCAAGCTGAATAGAAGCCTGACCGGTGGTTAAAGCAAATGCCAAGACAACAGCAAAGAAGCTTCTTTTCCAAAATAATATGCCGCTTTGGAGTCCCTGAAAGCACAGAGAGTGACAGAGGAACACATTTCACTGGACAGATCATGCAAATTATATGCAAGGACTTGGCAATTGAGCAGGTCTTCCATGCCTCTATCATCCTCATAGTCCAGCAAAGGTAGAAAAATATAATGGAATCATTGAAGACAGGCTAGCTAAATTAATGCAGGAAAAGGGAAGATGGGCCAGTAAAGAAACAATGGCCAGAACTGTTGCCTCTGGTTCTTTACAGCATAAGGACTACCCCTGCTTATAGGTCAGAGAACTTGAGCCCTTATGAGATTTTTTTTTTGGGGGCCCACCTAAGACAGGGTAGTAGTTTCCACATAATGATTTTGTTTTTTTATGTATTTGTCTAATACAAGCAACTAACTGCGATGCACAAGTTTGTTTTTGATTCAATTCCAGATCAAGTAACCGGAACACGTGATTTACAACCAGGTGGTTGGGTCCTAGTAAAAGAACATGTCAAAGCATCTTTGGGACCGAAGTTTGAAGGACCCTTCCAAGTGCTCCTGCCAACTGCTACAGCTGTAAAGTGACGTGGATACATGCCAGCCATTGCAAGAAAGTACAGCTAATTTCAAAAGATGAGTTAAACTACTGTTATGCCTTTGCTTGATTTTAGCAGTCAAGGCTATAGAGGAAAATCACCTGTACAAATTACACATGCTAACAGGCATAAGGAGTAATTTGAGTAATTGCCATAGGCCAGACAGTTAAAAAAAAAAAAGGCACAAACCTAGTACCCATTTGCTTTCATTTTGAGTTTAAGCAATACAAAGCTGCCCAAATACCAGTATGTCTAGAAATACCACAAATGTCCTATTCTTGTGAAAATAAATTTTATGCTAAATATAACTTAAGGCCCTTGGTAATATCCCCTTGTTTAGTAAAGAAAAAAGGTATACGATGTGGCATTATGATAGGAAATATGACAAACCCAGATTACACTTTGTTTAGAAATTGTAAATTTTCATGGATTCAACAGATATTTTTTATTTTTTTTGTCCTCATAGGAATCATCGTTATAGGACTGCTTGTTTATTTTTTTCAAGTGTGCTAAATTTGAAATACAAAAGATTACTACAATGACAGTTACAACTGAGGAAGATGACCCCAAGGAAGAGATAGAGTGTTATCAGATAGTCAGATTAGCAGATTCGTATGGTGCCGAGATGGGTGATACGAATGAGTAAAGATATGTATCCACATACCCCCTAAGAAGAACTTTGCTCCACTTAGATGTGAAGTAGTACCGTGGACCCTAGTATGACCCGTATCATACTAGGTAGGGAAGATATGGTAGTGACCCCCTCCATAGGGGTCAAGAGGAGGGAAATTAGTAGAATTATAGGGGGTCTGATAATGTTGAGTTTTTTATATATATATATATATATATATATATATATATATATATATATATATATATATATATGACTATCACTTTAGGAATTAGTAATGCACCTTTCTTTACTTTCCCTAGACGTTCTTCTTTTTTTTTTTTTTTTTTCAATTCCTGGGAAATCAAAACTAAGGAACGCCTGTGACGACACAAACTACTGATAAGAACCCAGAAAGCTGCTCAAAATGACTTTCATACCAAAACCAGTCTGAACTGACCAGATACTGCTGAAATCTATTTTTTTGCCAGACACATGATGTATACACCCATTTAACTGTTCCCTTGCTACTAAGAGGATATGGACATTGATTTGACTAAACTATACGGTCACACCTATAACATGCCTAGACCTTATGCCTAAGGCTTTACATAGATTCCAAGATGTATTGCATCAAGTAAAAAATTTCCTCTGTGATCACAAAAGCATAAACTTCAAAAAGGCGCAATGGCATGGAAAGGACTCATCAAATCCGATGCGTTCTGTCCACAAAGACTTCAACTGGGGTATGAGTCCACATCCATGCACTGCGCAATAATATACACTCAATAATCAATAATAAATAAACAAACCTGTATACAACATAATGACATGTGGCCATATTCAACATGGTATCTGGCGTGTGTTCCAAGCCTCAATGTGACCACCAACATTGATAGGTGCTAAACCACAGCAAGGCCCAGATTGAGCCAAGCCTCAATGTGACCACCAACATTAATAGGTGCTAAACCACAGCAAGGCTTGGATAGAGCCAAGCTCCAGACATCACTTAACTGCACAGCCACACAATTCCTGGGAAATCGAAACTAAGGAACGCCTGTGACGACACAGACTACTGATAAGAACCCAGAAAGCTGCTCAAAATGACTTTCGTACCAAAACCAGTCTGAACTGACCAGATACTGCTGAAATCTATTTTTTTTGCCAGTCACATGATGTATACACCCATTTAACTGTTCCCTTGCTACTAAGATGATATGGACATTGATTTGACTAAGTAGTATTAGGGTAGTGGCTGCGCTGTGATGGAAAGGGAAGGGGGAGGGGTGGAGATGGGCAGGGGGGTGGGGCTATGCTAAATAGATAAAAATCATATGACCGTAGTGAATGAAACGAAATCACAAAAACAAGTGTATGATCAAATACGATGAAATATAGGGATAAACAAAATATCAAGGGATAATATATCCCAAATTGCCGTGATCAAAAAATGTGTATATATATATATATATATATATATATATATATATATATATATATATGAATGAACAAATGAATATATACCAGCAAAGTAGTGTGCAAGGATAAGTGAATCTGCTAGAAGAGGGGCATAAAATCCAAAGTCTAACGTGATAACATAACAAAGTACTCCAATGACATTATTAAAACCTTGTGTATAACAATAGAGTATAATAATCAGCTGATAGTAAAATCACACGTGAATAATGGATAATGTGAATACAGAGTGGATATAGGTGTCCATAAAAATAGTCCCAGTGATTGGTGTTGGTGTCCCGCCAACACTTGGCGAAAAAGATACCATAAAAATGAATAAATAAAATTAAAAATAAGAATAAAAATGATGATAATAAAAATCACAAAAAATTACAACAGTCCCACCACCAGATGTGACAATCCTGGATATGAATACGGTGTTAATGAATCAGAGGGAAGGAAGAAACCAGTGTGCTGACAGGTGGGGGCACCTTCGTGTTCCCAGGCCCCTTACCTTACAGCTGTAAGGTATACAGCATATGCCAATGAAGCTCCGCAGGCGGGGGAGTCCAGCAATACAGCAGATGACGTTGATTGACGATGCCGTGTATCATATATGAAAAAACAAAGAACGAGTGCTCTATGGTATGATACCGTTTGGTGTAAAGGCACAGGTGGGAGAGAGGGGGAGGGGGGTTGCACTCACTTTTAGGCAATGAGCGCACGCCTCAACCCACGAATGCCGAGTTCGTATAATCCCAGGTTCTAGATCATCTGGGGGACTCTCCCCGCTTCCAAATCCACCACCCGTTATGCAGAGTTGTTTAGTGCGGTATATAAAAAACAGAAACCGCACATAGCATAATCCCGTCTATCATATACTTTATTAAAACATTCCTAAAATTTGTACACTTACATTTAAAAACAGCTGGGGGGTAAAACATCCACGAGCGCCGAGCTCGTCACATCCAGCTAGTGTGTGGCAGCGTCCCGTGCTCCTGACGCGTATCGTCACGTCACGTGACTTCTTCAGAGGATAGCACGGGATAGAAAGCCAATGCTTATAAAGGGTCCCCGTGTGATGGACATACGGCGGCCATTTTCCCGAAGGGCGCTGATGTAAGGAATAGGACAGGCAAACGGCGGCCATTTTCCCAAAGCCACTCTTCATGCAAAGTGTCAGAAGGGGCAGTAGGTCAAGTTTTTTAAAACCGCGATTAATAATAGAATAACCATTATGCCCAATGAACAGCCCAGGGCTGAAGGGGAAAACTAAACACTTACTTGGGTAAAAAATATGTATATGTGCTGCACTGTGTAAATACATCGAACGACTAATATAAAAGTCATAGGCTAATCCATAAAAAGCAAAAAACAAAGGGAACATTAAAAAAGGGGTAAGTATATAGATGGTCATGATGACTGCAAACTGAGCAGCTGGTGGCCATATACAAAGTCCACCATACTGCACAGTGTCAGCTTAGAATAGTGTATAAATTGTACCACCTATTTAGAAGTAGCTTTTATACCTAGTGGGGACATAGTCGGCCCGTCTTTGCGGGGATAGATGAGGGGAATTGCTGGACTATGGGACAAGAGTATTAGTACTAAACGTAACACATAGAAAGCATTGGCTTTCTATCCCGTGCTATCCTCTGAAGAAGTCACGTGACGTGACGATACGCGTCAGGAGCACGGGACGCTGCCACACACTAGCTGGATGTGACGAGCTCGGCGCTCGTGGATGTTTTACCCCCCAGCTGTTTTTAAATGTAAGTGTACGAATTTTAGGAATGTTTTAATAAAGTATATGATAGACGGGATTATGCTATGTGCGGTTTCTGTTTTTTATATACCGCACTAAACAACTCTGCATAACGGGTGGTGGATTTGGAAGCGGGGAGAGTCCCCCAGATGATCTAGAACCTGGGATTATATGAGCTCGGCGTTCGTGGGTTGAGGCGTGCGCTCATTGCCTAAAAGTGAGTGCAACCCCCCTCCCCCTCTCTCCCACCTGTGCCTTTACACCAAACGGTATCATACCATAGAGCACTCGTTCTTTTTTTTTTCATATATGATACACGGCATCGTCAATCAACGTCATCTGCTGTATTGCTGGACTCCCCCGCCTGCGGAGCTTCATTGGCATATGCTGTATACCTTACAGCTGTAAGGTAAGGGGCCTGGGAACACGAAGGTGCCCCCACCTGTCAGCACACTGGTTTCTTCCTTCCCTCTGATTCATTAACACCGTATTCATATCCAGGATTGTCACATCTGGTGGTGGGACTGTTGTCATTTTTTGTGATTTTTATTATCATCATTTTTATTCTTATTTTTAATTTAATTTATTCATTTTTATGGTATCTTTTTCGCCAAGTGTTGGCGGGACACCAACACCAATCACTGGGACTATTTTTATGGACACCTATATCCACTCTGTATTCACATTATCCATTATTCACGTGTGATTTTACTATCAGCTGATTATTATACTCTATTGTTATACACAAGGTTTTAATAATGTCATTGGAGTACTTTGTTATGTTATCACGTTAGACTTTGGATTTTATGCCCCTCTTCTAGCAGATTCACTTATCCTTGCACACTACTTTGCTGGTATATATTCATTTGTTCATATATATATATATATATATATATATATATATATAAATACATTTTTTGATCACGGCAATTTGGGATATATTATCCCTTGATATTTTGTTTATCCCTATATTTCATCGTATTTGATCATACACTTGTTTTTGTGATTTCGTTTCATTCACTACGGTCATATGATTTTTATCTATTTAGCATAGCCCCACCCCCCTGCCCATCTCCACCCCTCCCCCTTCCCTTTCCATCACAGCGCAGCCACTACCCTAATACTATCTATTTATCTGTTCTGGAGCAGTTTTGTGTGTTGCAGCAGTATTCCCTTATGCCGCGTACACACGGTCGTACTTTTCGTCTACAAAAGTCGGACAGCCTTTCCGACAGACTTCCGGCAGACTTTCGGTGGACTTGCGGCGGACTTGCGGCCTACTTTCTAACGACCGGACTTGCCTACACACGACCACACAAAAGTCGGTCGGATTCGTACGTGATGACGTACACCGGACTAAAATAAGGAAGTTCATAGCCAGTAGCCAATAGGTGCCCTAGCGTGGCTTTTTGTCCGTCGGACTAGCACACAGACGAGCGGATTTCGGGGTCCGTCGTAGTTACGAAGTAAAGTTTTAAAGCATGTTTCAAATCTAAAGTACGTCGGATTTGAGGCTAAAAAAGTCGGTTGAAAGTCCGGAGAAGCCCACACACGATCGGATTACCAGCCAGCTTTAGTCCATCAGCGTCCGTTGGACTTTTGTAGACGAAAAGTAGGACCGTGTGTACGCGGCATAAGTATAGGATTTCTCTGACAGCGCAGGAGTCTTCTACACAGTTTTTTTATTGATTTGACTAAACTATACGGTCACACCTATAACACGCCTAGACCTTATGCATATTTATAAAGTATATATTGTTAAACTTGATTTTTTTCAAGTCAGAAACACTTTCACTTTTACTTGCTTATAGTAGCCGAGAACTGTGTTGTATTTCTCCACTGCAGTGAATAAAAATGTACCTATCTGGATCTACTATCTCATCTGAATGTCTTGTTTTGGAGACTCCCTAACCTGATTTAACAGCATATACAAAAAACTCTAACACCATCATCTGATTGATAGTGTCTCTAAATAAAGTGCACTGTGCAAATAGTAAATCAACATTGGTAGTATAGTCCCATTGGTGATTAAAACATAAATCCATTAGTATGTATTGATGGGAAGGAATCCAGGAGTGTAGGACTAAAGGAGTCATCGCCGTGTGTGCATCCACCACCCAGAGGAGAAGATTAAATATGCTTACCAGAAGGTAGCATCAATCAGGCATGTGATATCAAAGCTCTGGATAGCGAGTGGTGCAATTCCTCCTCCTCAGCTGAGCCACCTCAGGCAACCTCGACCTGGCATGTGAGAATATGGATCAGGATGGCAATGTCCCAGATGGTAAAAAAAACCTCCTTCCACCACAGAACCATTTTGTAGGTTTATCTTTAACAGCATCCATAAAAAAAAACAACAGAAAGCCTAAGGCTTTACATAGATTCCAAGATGTATTGCATCAAGTAAAAAATTTCCTCTGTGATCACAAAAGCATAAAATTCAAAAAGGTACAATGGCATGAAAAGGACTCATCAAATCCGACGCGTTTCGTCTAAAAAGACTTCAACTGGGGTATGAGTCCACATCCATGCACTGTGCAATAATATACACTCAATAATCATTAATAAATAAACAAACCTGTATACAACATAATGACATGTGGCCATATTCAACATGGTATCTGGCGTGTGTTCCAATCCTCAATGTGACCACCAATGATGATCGGTGATAGTTGCTAAACCACAGCGAGGCCCGGATTGAGCCAAGCCATAGTGTGACGACTAACTATGATAGGTGCTAAACCACAGTGAGGCTTGAATAGAGCCAAGCTCCAGACATCACTTAACTGCACAGCCACACACAACTTGGTATACGGCGTGTGTTCCAAGCCTCAATGTGGCCACCAAAGATGATAGGTGCTAAACCACAACGAGGCACGGATAGAGCCAAGCCTCGATCTGACCACCAACTATGATAGCTGCTAAACCACAGCGAGGCTTGGATAAAGCCAGATATTCGGCCGTAAAAACACATTCCAAGCCTCACTCTGAACACCACTCCACAAAGTCAGATCCTTGGAACATAAATCGGATTATAATCCAACATAGTTAATGATTATACAGATTAAACCAATAGAATATAAATTAAAAATGAACAGATAAAATTAAACATTTAAATATATTATGTACCTCTTATATAAGCGGAAAATACCAATATATTATGACAAAAAATAAAATTAAGCGGTATTAATAAAAGTATTAATGTTCCAGTCCACATTCATGCCATGTGGCCAATAAGATTTGAGTTCATAAATCCTAAAAGTTTCTAACCGTGATACACCTCTAATGCCCCGTACACACGGTCGGATTTTCCAGCGGAAAATGTGTGATAGGACCTTGTTGGAAATTCCGACCGTGTGTAGGCTCCATCACACATTTTCCATCGGATTTTCCGACACACAAAGTTTGAGAGCAGGCTATAAAATTTTCCGACAACAAAATCCGTTGTCGGGATTTCCGATCGTGTGTACACAAATCCGACGCACAAAGTGCCACGCATGCTCAGAATAAATAAAGAGATGAAAGCTATTGGCCACTGCCCCGTTTAAAGTCTCGACGTACATGTTTTACGTCACCGCGTTCAGAATGATCGGATTTTCCGACACTTTGTGTGACCGTGTGTATGCAAGACAAGTTTGAGCCAACATCCGTCAAGAAAAAATCCTAGGATTTTGTTGTCGGAATGTCCGATCAATGTTTGACCGTGTGTACGGGGCATAATACTGGGACCCCCCCTCCATGGGGATATATATTATTATATTTAAATGGGAAAATTCACCTCACAATAAACTGGAAAAGGGAGAAAATACACAGAGAAAAGGGAGGAGACTCACATCACAATTACAAAACAATATATAAATATTTACCTCCTAATATACTGGGAAATGGGAAGAATTTTACCTCACAATATACTGGGGAATTTTACCTCGTATTATACTGGGAAATGGGAGAAATTTGACCTTGCATTAAATTAGGAAATGGCAGAAATTTGACCTTATATTATACTGGGAACTTAGAGAAATTTTACCGCACATTATACTGGGAAGTGGAAGAAATTTAACCTCACAATATACTAGGAAATGGAAGAAATTTGACCTCATATTATACTGGGAAATGGAAGAAATTTCAACTCACAAGGGAGAAAGTGCACAGAGAAAAGGGAGAAGACTCACCTCGCAATTACAATAAAATATCAGAAAATTTACCTCATGGAAAAATAAAGAAATTTGACCTCACAATATACTGGGAAATTTGACCTCATATTATACTAGGAAATGGGAGAGATTTTACCTCACGTCATACTGGGAAATGGAAGAAAATTCACTTCACAATATACCGGGAAATTAGAGACATTTTACCTCATATTATACTGGGAAATGGGAGAAAACTTACCTCACAATATACTGGAAAAGGAAGAAAATACACAGAGAAATGGGAGAAGACTCACCTCACAATTACAAAACAATATCTGAAAAATTACCTCACAATATACTGGGAAATGGGAGAAATTTTACCTCACATTATACTGGGAAATGGGAGAAATTTGACCTTGCATTATATTGGGAAATATGAGAATTTTGACCTCACTATATACAGGAAAAGGGAGAAGACTAACCTCACAATTACAATAAAATATCAGAAAAATGTCCTCATGATATACTGGGAAATTGAAGGAATTCAACCTTACAATATATTGGGAAATGGGAGAAATTTGACCTCACATTATGCTGGGAAATGGGAGAAATTTTACCTCACATTATATTGGGAAATGGGAGAAATTTGACTTCACATTATACTGGGAAATGGCAGAAATTTTACCTCATATTATACTGGGAAATTTTATCTCACAATATACTGGGAAATTGGAGAAATTTAACCTCACAATATACTGTGAAATGGGAGAAATTCCACCTCACAATATACCGGGAAATGGAAAGAATTTGAACTCACAACATACTGGGAAATTTTACCTCGGATTATACTGGGAATGGGAGAAATTTGACCTCACATCATACTGGGAAATGGAAGAAATTAAACCTCACAAGATACCGGGAAATTAGAGAAATTTTACCTCATATTATACTGGGAAACGGGAGAAAATTTACCTCACAATATACTGGAAAAGGAAGAAATTACACAGAGAAAAGGGAGAAGACTCACCTCCCAATTACAAAACAATATCTGAAAAATTACCTCACAATATACTGGGAAATGGGAGAAATGTTACCTCACATTATACTGGGAAATGGGAGAAATTTGACCTCACATTATATTGGGAAATAGAAGAAATTTGACCTCACTATATACAGGAAAAGGGAGAAGACTAACATAATTACAATAAAATATCAGAAAAATTTTCTCATGATATACTTGGAAATGGGAGAAATTTGACCTCACATTATACTGGGAAATTAAGGAATTATACCTCACAATATACTGGGAAATGGGAGAAATTTGACCTCACATTATGCCGGGAAATGGGAGAAATTTGACCTCACATTATATTGGGAAATGGGAGAAATTTGACTTCACATTATACTGGGAAATGGCAGAAATTTTACCTCATATTATACTGGGAAATTTTATTTCACAATATACTGGGAACTTAGAGAAATTTAACCTCACAATATACTGTGAAATGGGAGAAATTCCACCTCTCAATATACTGGGAAATGGGAGAAATTTTACCTCACAATATACTGGGAAATGGAAAGAATTTGAACTCACAATATACTGGGAAATTTTACCTTGGATTATACTGGGAATGGGAGAACTTTTACCTCACATCATACTGGGAAATGGAAGAAATTTAACCTCAAAAGATACCGGGAAATGAGAGAAAATTTACCTCACAATAGGATAAGAGAGAAAGTACACAGAGAAAAGGGAGAAGACTCACCTCACATTTACAATAAAATATCTGAAAATGTACCTCATGATATACTGGGAAATGGGAGAAGTTTTACCACACATTATACTGGGAAATGGAAGGAATTCAACCTCACAATATACTGGGAAATGGGAGACATTTGACATCACATTATGCTGGGAAATAGGAGAAATTCGACCTCACAATATACTGGGAAATGGGAGAAATTTGACCTCACATTATATTGGGAAATTGGAGAAATATAAAATCACAATATACTGGGAAATGGGAGAAATTCAACCTCACAATATACTAGGAAATGGGAGAAATTTTAACTCACATTATACTGTAAAATGGGAAGAATTTGACCTTGCAATATACTAGGAAATGGGAGAAAGGTGACCTCACATCATATTGGGAAATGGGAGAAATTTTACCTCACATTATACTGGGAAATGGCAGAAATTTTACCTCATATTATACTGGGAAATGGGAGAAATTTAACCTCACAATATACTGTGAAATGGGAGAAATTCAACATCACAATATACTGGGAAATGGGAGAAATTTGACCTTACAATATACTGGGAAATGGAAAGAATTTGACCTCACAATATACTGGGAAATTTTGACCTCAGATTATACTGGAATATGGGAGAAATGTGACCTAATATTATACTGGGAAATGGGAAAAAATTCACCTTACAATATACTGGAACAGAAAGAAAATGCACAGAGAAAAGGGAGAAGACTCAGCTCACAATTACGAAACAATATCTGAAAATTTTACCTCATAATATACTAGGAAATGGGAAGAATTTTACCTCACAATATACTGGGAAATAATACCTTGTATTATCCTGGGAAATGGGAGAAATTTGACCTTGCATTCAATTAGGAAATGGCAGAAATTTTACCTTATATTATACCGGGTACTTGGAAAAATTTTACCTCACATTATACTGGGAAATGGAAGAAATCTGACCTCATGATATACTGGGAAATGGGAGAAATTTTACCTCACATTATAATGGGAAATTTGAGAAATGTGGCCTCACAATATACTGGGAAATGGGAGAAACTTTTTTTTTTTGAAAATTCTTTTTATAAAATTTTTTTGGAACATATAAACATACAAAAAACAGTGGAATGATCCGGCACACCACCGCCATTCTTGGACCCACATGGGGAAATGGGAGAAACTTGTCCTCACATTATACTGCGAAATTGGAAAAATTTGAAATCACATTATAGTGGGAAATTTGAGAAATTTACCCTCACGATATACTGGGAAATAGAAGAAATTTAACCTCACAATATACTGGGAAATGGGAGAAATTTGACCTCACATTATGCTGGGAAATTGGATAATTTTGACCTCACAATATACTGGGAATTGGGAGAAATGTTACCTCACATTATATTGGGAAATAGGAGAAATTTGACCTCACAATATACTGGGAAATGGCTGAAATTTGACCTCATATTATAATGGAAAATGGAGGAAATTCTATCTCACAATATACTGGGAAATTGGAGAAATATAACCTCACAATATACTGGGAAATGGGAGAAATTCAACCTCACAAAATGGGAGAGATTTGACCTCACATTATACTGGGAAATGGAAGAAATTTGACCTCACAATATACTGGGAAATGGGAAGAATTTGACCTCACAATATACTGGGAAATGGGAGAAATGTGAGCTCACATTAAATTGGGAAATGGGAGAAATTTGACCTTGCATTCAACTGGGAAATGGCAGAAATTTTACTTCATATTATACTGGGAAATGGGAGAAATTTGACCTTACAATATACTGGGAAATGGGAGAAATTTGACCTTACAATATACTGGGAAATTGAAAGAATTTGACCCTCACAACATACTGGGAAATTTTGACCTCGGATTATACTGCGCAATGTGAGAAATTTGACCTCATATTATAGTGGGAAATGGGAGAAAATTCACCTCACAATATACTGGAAATAGGAGAAAATACACAGAGAAATGGGAGAAGACTCACCTCACAGATACAAAACAATAGCTGAAAATGTACCTCACAATATACTGGGAATTGGGAGAAATGTTACCTCACATTATATTGGGAAATAGGAGAAATTTGACCTCACAGTATACTGGGAAATGGCTGAAATTTGACCTCATATTATACTGGAAAATGGGGGAAATTCTATCTCACAATATACTGGGAAATTGGAGAAATATAACCTCACAATATACTGGGAAATGGGAGAAATTCAACCTCACAAAATGGGAGAGATTTGATCTCACATTATACTGGGAAATGGAAGAAATTTGACCTCACAATATACTGGGAAATGGGAAGAATTTGACCTCACAATATACTGGGAAAAGGGAGAAATGTGACCTCACATTAAATTGGGAAATGGGAGAAATTTGACCTCGCATTATACTGGGAAATGGCAGAAATTTTACTTCATATTATACTGGGAAATGGGAGAAATTTTATTTCACAATATACTGGTAAATTGGAGAAATTTAACCCCACAATATACTGGGAAATGGGAGGAATTCAACCTCACAATATACTGGGAAATGGGAGAAATTTGACCTTACAATATACTGGGAAATGGGAGAAATTTGACCTTACAATATACAGGGAAATTGAAAGAATTTGACCCTCACAATATAGTGGGAAATTTTGACCTCGGATTATACTGGGAAATGTGAGAAATTTGACCTCATATTATAGTGGGAAATGTGAGAAAATTTACCTCACAATATACTGGAAATGGGAGAAAATACACAGAGAAAAGGGAGAAGACTCACCTCACAGATACAAAACAATAGCTGAAAATGTACCTCATAATATACTGGGAAATGAGAAGAATTTTACCTCACAATATACTGGGAAATTTTATCTCGTATTGTCCTTGAAAATGGGAAAAATGGCAGAGTTTTTACTTTATATTATACAGAGAACTTGGAGAAATGTTACCTCACATTATACTGGAAATGGAAGAAATGTAACCTCACAATATACTAGGAAATGGAAGAAATTTGACCTCATGATATACTGGGAGAAAATTTACCTCACGATATAGAGGATAAGGGAGAAAATGCACAGAGAAAGAGGAGAAGACTCATAATTACAATAAAATATCAGAAGATTTGCCTCATGATATACTGGGAAATGGGAGAAATTTTACCTCACATTATAATGGGAAATTGGAGAAATGTGACCTCACAATATACTGGGAATGGGATAAAATTTACCTCACATTATCAATGGGGAAATTGGATAAATGTGACCTCACAATATACTGGGAAATGGGAGAAACTTGACCTCACATTATAATGGGAAATTGGAGAAATGTGGCCTCACATTATACTGTGAAATGGGAAAAATTTGACCTCACATTATACAGGGAAATTTGAGAAATTTGCCCGCACAATATACTGGGAAATATGAGAAATGTGACCTCACAATATACAGAAAAAGAGAGAAGACTCACCTCACAATTACAATAAAATATCAGAAAATTTACCTCATGACATGCTGGGAAATGGGAGAAATTTTACCTCACATTATACTGGGAGATGGAAGGAATTCAACCTCAAAATATACTGGGAAATGGGAGAAATTTGACCTCACATTATGCAGGGAAATAGGAGAAATTTGACCTCACAATATACTGGGAAATTGGAGAAATTTGACCTCACATTATATTGGGAAATGGGAGAAATTTGACCTCACAATAGACTGGGAAATGGTAGAAATTTGACCTCACATAATACTGGGAAATGGGAGAAATTCTATCTCAAAATATACTGGGAAATTGGAGAACTATAACCGCACAATATACTGGGAAAAGGGAGAAATTCAAGCTCACAATATACTAGGAAATGGGAGAAATCTTACCTCACATTATACTGAGAAAAGGGAGAAATTTGACCTCACAATATACTGGAAAATGGGAAGAATTTGAACTAACAATACACTGGGACATTTTACCTCATAATATACTGGGAAATTAGAGAAATTTGACCTTGCATTAAATTAGGAAATGGCAGAAATTTTACCTCATATTATACTGGGAAATGAATATACTGGGAAATTGGAGAAGTTTTACCTCAAAATATACTGGTATATTTTACTTTGTATTATACTGGGAAATGGGAGAAATATGATCTCACATTATACTGGGAAATGGCAGAAATGTTACCTCATATTATACTGGGAAATGTGAGAATTTTTTTTTATCTCACATTATACTGGGAAATAGGAGAAATTTTACCTCACATTATCCTCTGCAATGGGAAAAATGTGACCTTGCAATATACTGGGAAATGGAAGAAATTTAACCTCACAATATACTGGGAAATTGTACCTTGTATTGGACCGGGAAATGGGAGAAAATCCACGAAAAGGGAGAAGGAAATTCACCTCACAATTACAATAAAATATCAGAAAAAATACCTCACATTATACAGGGAAATGGTGGAAATTTTACCTCACATTATACTGGGAAATGGGGGAAACTTTACCTCACAGAATTAAAATAATTAAAAAAAAACTCATAAAATATGAAGAAAAAAAACATTTAAATGAACCCCTAAATATTTATTGGTACATACAAGAAGACTTACATCGTAAATTCTATAAAAAAATATAGATGATGAAGAACATTTGACATGATATACATGCATCTCCTAACAAACCCTATGTGACAGACATACCGGCATATCCCCACCATGAGGCGCTCTACATAGAAGTTATAAGCAGTGACGTCAGGCCCTAAAGACAGACGAGCAGAGCAATGTTGTGAATGAAGTGAGATTTGTATGGGTCACGTGACATCAGCATGTCTCTGTACACACACTACTTCCAATCAGACTGGTTGCGTTCCAGCATGGATACTTCCGGGTTCGTCCCCGCCCACCCGGGCGATGGTTGGCCCGGGAGACGGAAGTGACTGTGGGGTGGGAGTGCGCCCTTCCGGCTGCGTGCAGAGAGGAGTAAGGCCGGAGCGGGAGGAGGAGGGAGCGGAGACGCGGCGGCGGCCCGACATGGACATAGAGAGGGAGTTCCGGGAGGCCGACATCAACAGCGGCTGGGGCTCCCTATACCAGGTGAGCGCGGGGGAGGGGCCTAGACCCAAGGGGGAGGGGCCATGTGACCTGCAGGGAGGTCCCTGCTGTGCTCTTATCTCATGAGGGGCCCTTCAGTGACAACCAACACTGATTACATGTGTGCTGACTGTGTGCCCCTCTGAACTAGAGTCCTCCACTCACATCTCCATCCTGTACACTGACATCTCTCATCAATATACTGTACGACACTGACATTATACTGTACACTGTATGACACTGACATCTCCATCATTATACTGTACACTGTATGACACTGACATCTCCATCATTATACTGTACACTGTATGACACTGACATCTCTCATCATTATACTGTACACTGTATGACACTGACATCTCCATCATTATACTGTACACTGTATGACACTGACATCTCCATCATTATACTGTACACTGTATGACACTGACATCTCTCATCATTATACTGTACACTGTATGACACTGACATCTCCATCATTATACTGTACACTGTATGACACTGACATCTCCATCATTATACTGTACATTGTATGACACTGACATCTCCATCATTATACTGTACACTGTATGACACTGACATCTCCATCATTATACTGTACATTGTATGACACTGACATCTCCATCATTATACTGTACACTGTATGACACTGACATCTCCATCATTATACTGTACACTGTATGACACTGACATCTCTCTTCATTATACTGTACATTGTATGACACTGACATCTCCCATCACTGTACACTGTATGACACTGACATCTCCCATCATTATACTGTACATTGTATGACACTGACATCTCCATCATTATACTGTACATTGTATGACACTGACATCTCCATCATTATACTGTACACTGTATGACACTGACATCTCCATCATTATACTGTACACTGTATGACACTGACATCTCTCTTCATTATACTGTACACTGTATGACACTGACATCTCCATCATTATACTGTACACTGTATGACACTGACATCTCTCATCATTATACTGTACATTGTATGACACTGACATCTCTCATCATTATACTGTACACTGTATGACACTGACATCTCCATCATTATACTGTACACTGTATGACACTGACATCTCCATCATTATACTGTACACTGTATGACACTGACATCTCCCATCATTATACTGTACATTGTATGACACTGACATCTCTCATCATTATACTGTACACTGTATGACACTGACATCTCCATCATTATACTGTACACTGTATGACACTGACATCTCCATCATTATACTGTACACTGTATGACACTGACATCTCCATCATTATACTGTACACTGTATGACACTGACATCTCCATCATTATACTGTACACTGTATGACACTAACATCTCCATCATTATACTGTACACTGTATGACACTAACATCTCCATCATTATACTGTACACTGTATGACACTGACATCTCTCTTCATTATACTGTACACTGTATGACACTGACATCTCCCATCATTATACTGTACACTGTATGACACTAACATCTCCATCATTATACTGTACACTGTATGACACTAACATCTCCATCATTATACTGTACACTGTATGACACTGACATCTCTCTTCATTATACTGTACACTGTATGACACTGACATCTCCATCATTATACTGTACACTGTATGACACTGACATCTCCATCATTATACTGTACACTGTATGACACTGACATCTCCATCATTATACTGTACACTGTATGACACTGACATCTCCCATCACTGTACACTGTATGACACTGACATCTCCCATCATTATACTGTACATTGTATGACACTGACATCTCCATCATTATACTGTACACTGTATGACACTGACATCTCCATCATTATACTGTACACTGTATGACACTGACATCTCCATCATTATACTGTACACTGTATGACACTGACATCTCCATCATTATACTGTACACTGTATGACACTGACATCTCCATCATTATACTGTACACTGTATGACACTGACATCTCTCATCATTATACTGTACACTGTATGACACTGACATCTCCATCATTATACTGTACACTGTATGACACTGACATCTCCATCATTATACTGTACACTGTATGACACTGACATCTCCATCATTATACTGTACATTGTATGACACTGACATCTCTCATCATTATACTGTACACTGTATGACACTGACATCTCCATCATTATACTGTACACTGTATGACACTGACATCTCCCATCACTGTACACTGTATGACACTGACATCTCCCATCATTATACTGTACATTGTATGACACTGACATCTCCATCATTATACTGTACACTGTATGACACTGACATCTCCATCATTATACTGTACACTGTATGACACTGACATCTCCATCATTATACTGTACACTGTATGACACTGACATCTCCATCATTATACTGTACACTGTATGACACTGACATCTCCATCATTATACTGTACACTGTATGACACTGACATCTCTCATCATTATACTGTACACTGTATGACACTGACATCTCCATCATTATACTGTACACTGTATGACACTGACATCTCCATCATTATACTGTACACTGTATGACACTGACATCTCCATCATTATACTGTACACTGTATGACACTGACATCTCCATACTGTACACTGTATGACACTGACATCTCCATCATTATACTGTACACTGTATGACACTGACATCTCCATCATTATACTGTACACTGTATGACACTGACATCTCCATCATTATACTGTACACTGTATGACACTGACATCTCCATCATTATACTGTACACTGTATGACACTGACATCTCCATCATTATACTGTACACTGTATGACACTGACATCTCTCATCATTATACTGTACACTGTATGACACTGACATCTCCATCATTATACTGTACACTGTATGACACTGACATCTCCATCATTATACTGTACACTGTATGACACTGACATCTCCATACTGTACACTGTATGACACTGACATCTCCATCATTATACTGTACACTGTATGACACTGACATCTCTATCATTATACTGTACACTGTATGACACTGACATCTCCATCATTATACTGTACACTGTATGACACTAACATCTCCATCATTATACTGTACACTGTATGACACTGACATCTCTCTTCATTATACTGTACACTGTATGACACTGACATCTCTCATCATTATACTGTACACTGTATGACACTGACATCTCTCATCATTATACTGTACACTGTATGACACTGACATCTCTCATCATTATACTGTACACTGTATGACACTGACATCTCCATCATACTGTACACTGTATGACACTGACATCTATCTTCATTATACTGTACACTGTATGACACTGACATCTCCATCATTATACTGTACACTGTATGACACTGACATCTCTCATCATTATACTGTACACTGTATGACACTGACATCTCCATCATTATACTGTACACTGTATGACACTGACATCTCCATCATTATACTGTACACTGTATGACACTGACATCTCCATCATTATACTGTACACTGTATGACACTGACATCTCCATCATTATACTGTACATTGTATGACACTGACATCTCCATCATTATACTGTACACTGTATGACACTGATATCTCCATCATTATACTGTACACTGTATGACACTGACATCTCCATCATTATACTGTACATTGTATGACACTGACATCTCCATCATTATACTGGACACTGTATGACACTGACATCTCCATCATTATACTGTACACTGTATGACACTGACATCTCCATCATTATACTGTACACTGTATGACACTGACATCTCTCTTCATTATACTGTACACTGTATGACACTGACATCTCCATCATTATACTGTACACTGTATGACACTGACATCTCTCTTCATTATACTGTACACTGTATGACACTGACATCTCCATCATTATACTGTACACTGTATGACACTGACATCTCCATCATTATACTGTACACTGTATGACACTGACATCTCCATCATTATACTGTACACTGTATGACACTGACATCTCCATCATTATACTGTACACTGTATGACACTGACATCTCCATCATTATACTGTACACTGTATGACACTGACATCTCCATCATTATACTGTACACTGTATGACACTGACATCTCCCATCACTGTACACTGTATGACACTGACATCTCCCATCATTATACTGTACATTGTATGACACTGACATCTCCATCATTATACTGTACACTGTATGACACTGACATCTCCATCATTATACTGTACACTGTATGACACTGACATCTCCATCATTATACTGTACACTGTATGACACTGACATCTCCATCATTATACTGTACACTGTATGACACTGACATCTCCATCATTATACTGTACACTGTATGACACTGACATCTCTCATCATTATACTGTACACTGTATGACACTGACATCTCCATCATTATACTGTACACTGTATGACACTGACATCTCCATCATTATACTGTACACTGTATGACACTGACATCTCCATCATTATACTGTACATTGTATGACACTGACATCTCTCATCATTATACTGTACACTGTATGACACTGACATCTCCATCATTATACTGTACACTGTATGACACTGACATCTCCCATCACTGTACACTGTATGACACTGACATCTCCCATCATTATACTGTACATTGTATGACACTGACATCTCCATCATTATACTGTACACTGTATGACACTGACATCTCCATCATTATACTGTACACTGTATGACACTGACATCTCCATCATTATACTGTACACTGTATGACACTGACATCTCCATCATTATACTGTACACTGTATGACACTGACATCTCTCATCATTATACTGTACACTGTATGACACTGACATCTCCATCATTATACTGTACACTGTATGACACTGACATCTCCATCATTATACTGTACACTGTATGACACTGACATCTCCATCATTATACTGTACACTGTATGACACTGACATCTCCATACTGTACACTGTATGACACTGACATCTCCATCATTATACTGTACACTGTATGACACTGACATCTCCATCATTATACTGTACACTGTATGACACTGACATCTCCATCATTATACTGTACACTGTATGACACTGACATCTCCATCATTATACTGTACACTGTATGACACTGACATCTCTCATCATTATACTGTACACTGTATGACACTGACATCTCCATCATTATACTGTACACTGTATGACACTGACATCTCCATCATTATACTGTACACTGTATGACACTGACATCTCCATCATTATACTGTACACTGTATGACACTGACATCTCCATACTGTACACTGTATGACACTGACATCTCCATCATTATACTGTACACTGTATGACACTGACATCTCTATCATTATACTGTACACTGTATGACACTGACATCTCCATCATTATACTGTACACTGTATGACACTAACATCTCCATCATTATACTGTACACTGTATGACACTGACATCTCTCTTCATTATACTGTACACTGTATGACACTGACATCTCTCATCATTATACTGTACACTGTATGACACTGACATCTCTCATCATTATACTGTACACTGTATGACACTGACATCTCTCATCATTATACTGTACACTGTATGACACTGACATCTCCATCATACTGTACACTGTATGACACTGACATCTATCTTCATTATACTGTACACTGTATGACACTGACATCTCCATCATTATACTGTACACTGTATGACACTGACATCTCTCATCATTATACTGTACACTGTATGACACTGACATCTCCATCATTATACTGTACACTGTATGACACTGACATCTCCATCATTATACTGTACACTGTATGACACTGACATCTCCATCATTATACTGTACACTGTATGACACTGACATCTCCATCATTATACTGTACATTGTATGACACTGACATCTCCATCATTATACTGTACACTGTATGACACTGATATCTCCATCATTATACTGTACACTGTATGACACTGACATCTCCATCATTATACTGTACATTGTATGACACTGACATCTCCATCATTATACTGGACACTGTATGACACTGACATCTCCATCATTATACTGTACACTGTATGACACTGACATCTCCATCATTATACTGTACACTGTATGACACTGACATCTCTCATCATTATACTGTACACTGTATGACACTGACATCTCTCATCATTATACTGTACACTGTATGACACTGACATCTCCATCATTATACTGTACACTGTATGACACTGACATCTCTCATCATTATACTGTACACTGTATGACACTGACATCTCCATCATTATACTGTACACTGACACTGACATCTCCATCATTATACTGTACACTGTATGACACTGACATCTCCATCATACTGTACACTGACACTGATATCTCCATCATTATACTGTAAATAGTATGACACTGTATGACACTGACATCTCCCATCACTATACGACACTGACATCTCCATCATTATACTGTACACTGTATGACACTGACATCTCCATCATTATACTGTACACTGTATGACACTGACATCTCCATCATTATACTGTACACTGTATGACACTGACATCTCCATCATTATACTGTACACTGTATGACACTGACATCTCCATCATTATACTGTACACTGTATGACACTGACATCTCCATCGTTATACTGTACACTGTATGACACTGACATCTCCATCATTATACTGTACACTGTATGACACTGACATCTCCATCATTATACTGTACACTGTATGACACTGACATCTCCATCATTATACTGTACATTGTATGACACTGACATCTCCATCATTATACTGTACACTGTATGACACTGACATCTCCATCATTATACTGTACACTGTATGACACTAACATCTCCATCATTATACTGTACATTGTATGACACTGACATCTCTCTTCATTATACTGTACACTGTATGACACTGACATCTCTCATCATTATACTGTACACTGTATGACACTGACATCTCTCATTATACTGTACACTGTATGACACTGACATCTCCATACTGTACACTGTATGACACTGACATCTCCCATCATTATACTGTACACTGTATGACACTGACATCTCCGCTCATTATACTGTACACTGTATGACACTGACATCTCCATCATTATACTGTACACTGTATGACACTGACATCTCCATCATTATACTGTACACTGTATGACACTGACATCTCCCATCATTATACTGTACACTGTATGACACTGACATCTCCGCTCATTATACTGTACACTGTATGACACTGACATCTCCATCATTATACTGTACACTGTATGACACTGACATCTCCCATCATTATACTGTACACTGTATGACACTGACATCTCCCATCATTATACTGTACACTGTATGACACTGACATCTCCATCATTATACTGTACACTGTATGACACTGACATCTCCATTATACTGTACACTGTATGACACTGACATCTCCATCATTATACTGTACACTGTATGACACTGACATCTCCATCATTATACTGTAAATAGTATGACACTGACATCTCCCATCACTATACACTGTATGACACTGACATCTCCATCATTATACTGTACACTGTATGACACTGACATCTCCATCATTATACTGTACACTGTATGACACTGACATCTCCATCATTATACTGTACACTGTATGACACTGACATCTCCCATCATTATACTGTACACTGTATGACACTGACATCTCCATTATACTGTACACTGTATGACACTGACATCTCCATACTGTACACTGTATGACACTGACATCTCCCATCATTATACTGTACACTGTATGACACTGACATCTCCATCATTATACTGTACACTGTATGACACTGACATCTCTCATCATTATACTGTACACTGTATGACACTGACATCTCTCATCATTATACTGTACATTGTATGACACTGACATCTCCATCATTATACTGTACACTGACATCTCTCATCATTATACTGTACACTGACATCTCTCATCATTATACTGTACACTGTATGACACTGACATCTCCATCATTATACTGTACATTGTATGACACTGACATCTCCATCATTATACTGTACACTGACATCTCTCATCATTATACTGTACACTGACATCTCTCATCATTATACTGTACACTGTATGACACTGACATCTCCATCATTATACTATACACTGTATGACACTGACATCTCCATCATTATACTGTACACTGTATGACACTGACATCTTCATCATTATACTGTACACTGTATGACACTGACATCTCCCATCACTGTACACTGTATGACACTGAAATCTCCATCATTATACTGTATTCTGTATGACACTGACATCATTATACTGTACACTGTATGACACTGACATCTCCATCATTATACTGTACACTGTATGACACTGACATCTCCGCTCATTATACTGTACACTGATATCTCCATCATTATACTGTACACTGTATGACACTGACATCTCCATCATTATACTGTACACTGTATGACACTGACATCTCCCATCATTATACTGTACACTGTATGACACTGACATCTCCATCATTATACTGTACACTGTATGACACTGACATCTCCATCATTATACTGTACACTGTATGACACTGACATCTCCATCATTATACTGTACACTGTATGACACTGACATCTCTCATCATTATACTGTACACTGTATGACACTGACATCTCCATCATTATACTGTACACTGTATGACACTGACATCTCCATCATTATACTGTACACTGTATGACACTGACATCTCCATCATTATACTGTACACTGTATGACACTGACATCTCCATCATTATACTGTACACTGTATGACACTGACATCTCCCATCACTATACACTGTATGACACTGAAATCTCCATCATTATACTGTATTCTGTATGACACTGACATCTCCATACTGTACACTGTATGACACTGACATCTCCCATCATTATACTGTACACTGTATGACACTGACATCTCCCATCACTATACACTGTATGACACTGACATCTCCATCAATAAATACTGTACACTGTATGACACTGACATCTCCATCATTATACTGTACACTGTATGACACTGATATCTCCATCATTATACTGTACACTGTATGACACTGACATCTCCATCATTATACTGTACACTGTATGACACTGACATCTCCGCTCATTATACTGTACACTGATATCTCCATCATTATACTGTACACTGTATGACACTGACATCTCCGCTCATTATACTGTACACTGATATCTCCATCATTATACTGCACACTGTATGACACTGACATCTCCATCATTATACTGTACACTGTATGACACTGACATCTCCATCATTATACTGTACACTGTATGACACTGACATCTCCATCATTATACTGTACACTGTATGACACTGACATCTCCATCATTATACTGTACACTGTATGACACTGACATCTCCATCATTATACTGTACACTGTATGACACTGACATCTCCATCATTATACTGTACACTGTATGACACTGACATCTCTCTTCATTATACTGTACACTGTATGACACTGACATCTCCATCATTATACTGTACACTGTATGACACTGACATCTCTCATCATTATACTGTACATTGTATGACACTGACATCTCTGCTCTTTATACTGTACACTGTATGACACTGACATCTTCCACAATTATACTGTACACTGTATGACACTGACATCTCCATCATTATACTGTACACTGTATGTCACTGACATCTCCATCATTATACTGTACACTGTATGACACTGACATCTCCATCATTATACTTTACACTGTATGACACTGACATCTCCATCATTATACTGTACACTGTATGACACTGACATCTCCATTATACTGTACACTGTATGACACTGACATCTCCATCATTATACTGTACACTGTATGACACTGACATCTCCATCATTATACTGTACACTGTATGACACTGACATCTCCATCATTATACTGTACACTGTATGACACTGACATCTCCATCATTATACTGTACACTGTATGACACTGACATCTCCATCATTATACTGTACACTGTATGACACTGACATCTCCATCATTATACTGTACACTGTATGACACTGACATCTCTCATCATTATACTGTACACTGTATGACACTGACATCTCTCATCATTATACTTTACAATGTGTGACACTGACATCTCTCATCATTATACTGTACACTGTATGACACTGACATCTCCATCATTATACTTTACAATGTGTGACACTGACATCTCCATCATACTGTACGGCACTGACATCTCCATGATTATACTGTACACTGACATCTCTGCTCTTTATACTGTACACTGTATGACACTGACATCTTCCACAATTATACTGTACACTGTATGACACTGACATCTTCCATCAGTATACTGTATGACACTGATATCTCCATCATTATACTGTACACAGTATTACACTGACATCTTCCACGATTATACTGTACATTGTATGACACTGACATCTCCATCATTATACTGTACACTGACATCTTCCACCATTATACTGTACACTGACATCTCCATCATTATACTGTACACTGACATCTTCCACCATTATACTGTATACTGTATGACACTGACATCTCTCATCATACTGTACACTGTATGACACTGACATCTCCATCATTTTACTGTACACTGACATCTCCATCATTATACTGTACACTGTATGGCACTGACATCTCCCATCACTGTACACTGTATGACACTGACATCTCCATCATTTTACTGTACACTGACATCTCCATCATTATACTGTACACTGTATGACACTGACATCTCCATCATTATACTGTACACTGTATGACACTGACATCTCCATCATTATACTGTACACTGACACTGATATCTCCATCATTATACTGTAAATAGTATGACACTGTATGACACTGACATCTCCCATCACTATACACTGTATGACACTGACATCTCCATCATTATACTGTACACTGTATGACACTGGCATCTCCCATCACTGTACACTGTATGACACTGACATCTCCATCATTATACTGTACACTGACATCTTCCACCATTATACTGTACACTGTATGACACTGACATCTCCATCATTATACTGTACACTGTATGACACTGACATCTCCATCATTATACTGTACACTGTATGACACTGACATCTCCATCATTATACTGTACATTGTATGACACTGACATCTCCATCATTATACTGTACACTGTATGACACTGACATCTCTCATCATACTGTACACTGTATGACACTGACATCTCCATCATTTTACTGTACACTGACATCTCCATCATTATACTGTACACTGTATGGCACTGACATCTCCCATCACTGTACACTGTATGACACTGACATCTCCATCATTATACTGTACACTGACATCTCCCCTCATTATACTGTACACTGTATGACACTGACATCACTGTTTGTTTTGTACATTTGAATAGTATATATTGAGCTGCTGCCAGTCCTCCTCATATATCGGGGTTTACTGATTGGTCTTATAGCCAATCGCTGCCCCTTATCTCATCACCCACCGTGCCTGACACCCTTCTTCTGTCACCACCTACTAAAAGTTCAGCACTCTTCTGCTACCCAGAACTTCTCCTGCTTCCTCCTCCTCTTTCAGCACCCAGCATTTCAGCTTGCATCAGGACTGCAGACTCCCTTCCCTCAGCAGTATTTGCACCTACTGTTTCCCTTTTTTTGACCCCCAATGTTTCTGCAGCCCCCCCCCCCCCTTTTTATTATTCTCACCCACTATGCCTTCAGCCTCCCTTCTAGAAATGTGTAACACTTTGCGGGTGTTGGGAGTATCGTAGAATGCAGAGGTCAGGACTGTTTTAATTCACAGTGCAGAGGTCAGAAGTATGTAACTCACAGTGCTGGAGTCAGAAGTTTGATTGAATGCAGAGGTCAGGAGTATGTAACTCTGTGCAGAGGTCAAGAGTATGTAACTCACAGTGCAGGAGTTAGGAGTAACATCGAATGCAGAGTTCATGAGTATGTAATGCACGGTGCTCAGGTCAGGAGTATGTAATGCACAGTGCAGAGGTCAGGAGTATGTAATGCACAGTGCAGAGGTCAGGAGTATGTAACTCAGATTGCCGGAGTTAGGAGCAATGAAGAACACAGAGCTCAGGAGTGTGTAACTCACAGTGCAGGAGTTAGGAGTAACATCGATTGCAGAGGTCAGCAGTATGTAATGCACAGTGCAGAGGTCAGCAGTATGTAACTCACATTGTGGGAGTTAGGAGCAATGTAGATCTCAGAGGTCAGGAGTATGTAACGCACAGGACAGGAGTTAAGAGTAACATAGAATACAATGGTCAGGAGTATGTAACTCAGTGCAGTGGTCCCCCCCAGGCAAAAATACCCTCAAGCTTTAATTTCCCATAGCACATGTTCCTCTTGCTCTGTAAACTTCACTTGCCATTCTTCAGATGTAGCGGTATCCAGCAGTGTGACGGAAGTCTTATCAGGTCTGTTTCGGCTTTGTTATATGATATGTCAGAGCTGAAGAGAAGCCTAGGACTTCCCTTGGCTCTTCAGTGGCTATTGCAGTTCTGATCTAAGAGGCAGCGGGTAGGTTCTAGAGCTACCCGCCACATGGCTGTGATTCCCCGTTGCTCCTCTCCTGACAACTGCGTTACATTTTGAGAGGAGGAGGAGCTGGGCCAGCACAAATACTTATTAGACCTCCCAGAAGAGGAGAGGGCTATGATGTGTAAGGCTGCAGGGGAGGGCTGGGCAAGGGTAACGCCATCCTCGCCTCGGTGGAAATTGTGGAAATGGAAGCGGGTATGGATAAAAAAATTGGTACTTGCTCTCCACCCCTCCCCATAAAAAAATATTTTGTAACTTATAGGCTGGGCTGAGGGGGCGACACCACTTTCTCTTTTTTGAGTGATCTTCCGCTTTCATCCCTGTAATGTTGCCCTGTGTACACAGGCTCCTTTACTGAGCTGGTTGCCAGGATGCTGGTGGCTGCGACACTGGGCTCCATTTATTGGTATGGTAAAGGCAACCACCAGCCTCCTAGCAACCATTGATGCACAGCGTCATTTGTTTCTGTAACAGTGTCCTACCAACCGAAAACCGCTTTAACTTTTTTGAGTAAATTTGCGCTTTCATCCCTATAATGTTGCCCTGTGTATACAGGTACCTTTACTGAGCTTGTTGCCAGGATGTGGGCAGCTCGGACACTCGGCTTCATTTATTGGTATGGTGCAGGCCTCGCCAGCTTCCTAGCAACCATTGATGCACACAGTCGTTGGTGTCTTTGACAGAGTCCTAGCAACCGAAAACCACTTTCACTTTTTTGAGTGAAGTTCCACTTTCATTCCTTTTAATGTTGCCCTGTGTACTCAGTAGGGTTGCACCGATACCACTTTTTTAAGATACTTTTTTCAAGTATTCGCCGATACCATCTACCGATACACTAATATGCAGTACTGATGGGCACTGATAGGTGGCACTGATGAGGCGTGGAGTGTGTCAGTAGTTTTATATATGTGATATATATGTGATGATATTTCAGTTTTTATTTTTTAATAAATCTGCAAAAATGTCAACAATTCTGTGTTTTTCTGTCAATATGGGGTGCTGTGTGTACAATAATGAGGAAAAAATATAAACTTAAATGATTTTAGCAAATGGCTGCAATATAACAAAGAGTGAAAAATTTAAAGGGGTCTGAATACTTTCTGTCCCCACTGTATGTATGTGTGTGTATGTATATGTATATATATATATATATATATATATATATATATATATATATATATATATATATATATAATTTTTTACAATGCTTTCTCTTTTTGGGGGACAGTGTCAGTGTTTTTTTTTATTTTATCTTTTACTTTTACAATTTAACCTTTTAAACATTTATTTATTACAATTCTTTATTTTTTATCAGCCCTGTTGGGGGCTTTGGAGAGCTGCTTTATTGAAAGCCACACAGGGAGATCGGTGCCTGTAACTGCCCGCACCGATCATCTGTGAGGCTGCCCGGCACTCCCTGCTACACTGAGGACACAGGTATCGGCACCGATACTGTATTGGTATCTGTGCAACCCTAGTACACAGGCACCTTTACTGAGCTGGTTGCCAGGATGCTGGCAGCTGGGATGCTTGGCTTCATTTATTGTTATGGTGCCAGCTTCCTAGCAACCATTGATGCGCAGAGTCATTTATGTCTGTGACAGAGTCCTAGCAACCGAAAACCACTTTCACTTTTTTGAGTGAAGTTCCGCGTTCATCCCTGTAATGCGGCCCTGTGTACACAGGCACCCCTACTGAGCTTGATGCCAGGATGCTGGCAGCTGGTATACTCAGCATCGTTTATTGTTATGGTGCCGGCACCCACCAGTTTCCTAGCAACCATTGATGCACAGCATTTTTGGTTTCTATGACAGCGTCCTAGCAACTGAAAACTGTTTTTTTTTGTGGATTTTCGCTTTCATTCCTGTAATGTCGCCCTGTATATACAGGCACCTTTACTGAGCTTGTTGCCAAGATGCTGGCGGCTGGGACACTCGGCTTCATTTATTGTTATGGTGCAGGCAACCGCCAGCTTCCTAGCAACCGTTGATGCACAGCGTCCTGGTAGCGTTCTAGCAACCGAAAAGAGAGATGACAAAGACGGGGGGGGGGGGGGGGGGCATATGAACTGTTCATGTGACAAAACATAGCAGGATCACCAATCTCTTGCGGGGTCCCCTGTTACCAGGGTGGATTGTGGGTAGGTTGCCACGGTAACAGGGGAATAAAAATACTGTATACCTCCCATGCCTTTAATCGCAATGTTTTAAATTCGGTGCCAGGGTCTTTTTGTAAAGAAGTCTGTAGGCTCAGATAAGTGGGGAGATGTGATTTTTTTTTTTTGTAAGCGCGTTCAGTGTCTGGCTCCTGGAATGTGATTGGTAGAAAAGGTTCAGATGGAGAAGTTGTCTGGTGCTTGGTTACAGCAGTTCAATTAAAGAGAAGATGAATTGGAATGGGAATTCTCGTTTGTTTTCAAACACAACTTCCAATAATACCCGGGTGTAATGTATACAGTAAAAGAAGACCGTGTTTATAAACAATGTATATCTGTGTGTGGGAAAACAGAGCACTTCTATAAATATACAATGTTACCTTTTCCTGTCATTAAACCCACAGGATCCCCACTTGTGTGTAAACTTGGCTTTGTTTACATTCAGCCTGTCTGCACTGCATAAATCAGTAGACTTAAGACAAGGTTTGGTAACAAGGATGGCATCGGGTCCCATGAGATGATGTATGTCAGGGATATGCAATTAGCGGACCTCCAGCTGTTGCAGAACTACAAGTCCCATGAGGCATAGCAAGACTCTGACAGCCAAAAACATGACAGGCAGAGGCATGATGGGACTTGTAGTTTGCAACAGCTGGAGGTCCGCTAATTGCAGATCCCTGATGTATGTCCTGCTGTTCACTTCTGGTCAAAAAAGTCCGCAATGTGATCAAGCAACTAATTTACAAATGTTCATGCCTTTATTCATTTGGTGCTTAAAGAGAAGTTGCGCCCCCCCCCAAAAAAAAAAATTAAAAGTCAACAGCTACAAATACTGTAGCTGCGGACTTTTTTATTAGGGCACCTACCTGTCCAGGCATCCAGCGGTGTCCTCACCCGAGTCGATTCTTGAATCGGCTCTCTGGTGCTGGCGCTGCCATCTTAGCTAAGGGAAACTGGCAGTGTAGCCTTGCGACTTCACAGCTGGTTTCCTACTGCGCAATCATTTGGGGGGGGGGGGGGACTTCCTGCTCTCTTTGCTGCTGTGAACTGAGCTGGAAGTGGGAGCGAGTACCTGTCAAAACCAGGTACCCCCCCCAAAAAAAAAAGGTACCAAACGTGGCAGCGGAGGGGGGGGGGGGAGGCAGACAAGTGGAGCTTTCCCTTTTGGGTGGAGTTCTGCTTTAAATTACTAAACACACACTGTTTAATTGACATTGTCCCTTCTATTTCTGTATATGGATGATAGCACTGTAATTATTTTAATTAAAAAATATATATATTAAGTAAATAGTTAATATCAATAAAGAATTTTAAATTGTTATATATATATAATATAATTTGAAATCAAATCTTTATTATTTTTTTTTTTGCAATAACATGGTGTGGGTGGATTTCTGTCAGTCACTGGCTGTGTCACACCCCTCCAGCCTGTGTCTTAGAATAAGAGGGAGGTGAAGCCTCCATCAATCTACAGGTAATATCCCACCCACTCTTCTTTCTTCTTCTCTCTTTTCTTCCTTTCCCAACTTATCTTGACCGTGGAAAATGGGAAAATGACAAAGAAAAAAAAGATGACAGTTGAAATCTGACAGCGATAATCTTTTCTTAACGATCCTGCTTGTTTTCTGTTTGGATTAGATGTATATTTTCAAGACTGATTTCTTACTAGACACATAAATTATATGTCTGACGTTTTCATTTTCTACACAATGTGGATGTAATGGCTTGTTTTTTCCCATTTTGGGTGTCAATAAAAATTATATTTGAAGAAATATCCTACGTCCCCATTGTGTTTAGCTAGTTAGTGGGCATGGAGGAGGAGGGAGGGAGTGGGCTGTCATTTAGCACTGTGTATACGCCCACATGTGTGACTCTATAGTCACATGGGCTGCTCAGATGTGATAGGGAGGAAATGCTCAGCATAGAAACTCACTGAAAACTGAGCATGTGCAGAGTTGTCACCACAGGTGCAAAATCCCTAGCTGCAATGGGAACATGGACAGAAGGGGGAGACAGAGAGCAGCAGGATCAACCAGGTTTTTTTGCAGAATACAGAAAAGGAATCTCATAGTGACTGAGTGAGTATGAACAGCATGTAATACACCATTTATTGATCATTTTTCATGATGTGGGTTTAGTGACACTTTAAAGCTGTAAATAAATATATAGGAGGTGGGGAATTACCACTGGGCGCTAATCTTTGTCAGTCCCCCTGATAGGCTCAGTGATAGAGCATAGATATTCTCATTATTATATACAGCCTTCTGTCAGCTCATCTCTCTTTTGGCATGGATGCCACGCCCTGCATTATTCTTGCTGCAAGGGGCTCTTTGATTGGATGAGATGGAGATCGTGTTTGTCACCACTATGCTTCTCCATCTCATCCAGTCAGAGACTGTCTAGCATTAAGAAAAATTGAAAAGTTGAACGGTGCTTGTGCCAAGCAGCCCCCCCCCTGTGGTTACTGTGCAGCAGACAGCACCGATCTCTGGCAGCGACAACTATAGCCATTCTCCTCCTCAGGTATGGCATAGACACACTTACATCGTTCTGAGCTGGATCAGTGTATCTATGCTTCAAAATCCAGACCTGGAATTCAGTTTTAGGGCTAAATGCCCATTTTTGCCGGGGCTACCGAGGAAATAACTTTTTTACTTACTTTATCCCTCGCTTCTGCAGGTTCATTCTTTCATGTGACTGGTCCACGAAAGCCTCTTCTCTTCGGGGCTCTAGGCAGCGGCGCTCTGACGTCATCACGTTCAAAGCAAAGCCAGCCATCTGCCACTGTGAAAATAGAGGATCTGTGCACAGAGCACCAGAGGGAAGAGGAGAGTGCCAAATGCTGGGAGAGAGAGGGGTAAGGTAAGGGGATAGTCATTTGGTTGGTACCCTAGACCAGGGGTCTCCAGACTCTCCAAACAAAAGGGATAAAAAAGGAAGTTTTAATTATTATTGATTTTTATTTTTAAGCGCTACACTTCCTTTTCCATGTCTTTCAATTGTACCAAGCAATCTAGTGTTAGCAGCTTTTAATTTTTTTTTGCATTTTATTATTTATTTCCTTTGTATCTGGCGCAACAAATCCCTGTACTATTGTTCTCCAAACCAAAGGCCAGTTTATTATCCTTCAGACTTTAGAAGGGGCCATACTGTGGCCAGTAGAAAATGTTCTGGCATCAGTAACAATGCCCTATCATTGGTATCGGTGGGAGGAATAGTGCCCCATCATTGGTATCGGTGGGAGGAATAGTGCCCCATCATTGGTATCGGTGGGAGGAATAGTGCCCCATCATTGGTATCAACGGGAGGAATAGTGCCCCATCATTGGTATCAACGGGAGGAATAGTGCCCCATCATTGGTATCAACGGGAGGAATAGTGCCCCATCATTGGTGTCATTGAGAGGAATAGTGTGCCATAGTCGGTGTCAGTGGGTGGAATAGTGCCCCAAGGGCCAGATAAAGACAAGCAAAGGGCCACATGCAGCTGTTTGCTGAATCTGGGTCACAGGAGTGCACTTTATTTCCCCTTAAACCACTCCCATTTCACTTTTTTTTTGTCACAGCTACCAAATAGCCCCCCCCGTGCTTCTGGGTATTGAGTGAGCATATGACCTCCTCTGATACATTACCTGAAGGCTTGGCCCCCAACACTGTCACATGACAGATGTCCAACGCCGGCTGACACCATCTATTTTGCAGCGGAGGAAAAAATGGTTCAGGGGGTGGGCTTTTGAACAAACCAATCAGGGCGAAGTGACAGGGTCTCTTTAACTCCACATCTACCAGATACAAAAATATCGATCGTATATTATCTCCTTTAAATGGGCATCATCCACCTTGTCCCAGATCACCGCTCTCTCTGCTCTCCACTATCAGGCTTTTCTCATTGATCTCCCCCCATCCCTCCCCTCCCGGTGTCCCTCGCTCCTTTTGTCTTTCACTGTAAAATCAATTCTTTATAACTCCTAATGGGCGCAGCGCTCTGCTAGGCCGCTTCTCCTGACAGCCATTCCTGATCCCCCCCCCCCAGATAAATGAGTTACGGCTTTTCCATGGAGACCTCCCATCATGGCCGCTTGGGGATGTGCAGCTTTTCTTTTCTTTTTATTATCATTCTGCCAAGCGGCAATCGTTTTGCATAAGCGATCAATAGGTGAAACTTGTATTGTCTTGGGGGGGGCTGGGAATTGTTTGCAGGACCACGGGGAATATCCCTCATCTCAGCTTCATCATCTGCCTGATGCTGCCAATGGGAATACGTCTTACCGAAAATTTCCACTTGCATTTTTTCTTTGCTGAATCATACAAAATGTTGAGCCTAGAAGATATCAGTTTAAAGCTCAACTCTGAGAACAGCGGACATTGGGGTTGGTTTGCTAAGACCTAAGAGTGCAAAATCTGCAGCTCTGCATAGAAACTAATCAGCTTCCAAGTATTATAGTAGATTTTTTTTTGTCCAAATTTTGTCAAAATTTTGTCAAATTGAACAAGCTGAAGTTAGAAGCTGATTGGCTACCATGCACAGCTGTACCAGATTTTGCACTCTCCAGTTTTAGTAAATCAACCCCCATTTGTCATGTGTCTTCTTGAATCTCAGTGAGCTTTGTGTATTTCTTCCAGATCTGTGCAGTAATCCAGTGTGAGACTTCCTGTAATAAAGACCGCTCACTGCTGATCTCTCACCTTCTACAGGGTGACTGGTCTTGTCTCCGCCCCCTCCTGTATTTGCTGCCGGTGTTCTGCCGAGAAAGTTCCCCCCCCGGCAGATAAGGACTCCCCTGTACTGCGCAGGCGCAGCGCTTGCGCAGTACAATCCACCGAAAATAGCCGAAGCTGAACACCTGTCAGTCAGCTGTACACGGCGCCTGTAACAGGGCCCCTCGCGGGCTCGCTTCGCTCGCCACGCTTCGGGCATGGCCTCGCTTTGCTTGGCATAGTTTTGTTCAAACTCTATGTCCACTTGGATGGTGGGGCTTGAACCTGGACTCAGTGCGCAGGCGCCGTGTAGAGCTGACGATCAGCTGTTCAACTTCGGAGACTTTCGGCGGCTCCGTAGTGGTTTGTACTGTGCAAGCGCATGCACAGTACAGGGGGGTCCTTATCCGCCGGGGGAACTTTCTCGGCAAGACACCGGCAGCCTGTAGTGGGTGGAGCCTACTGGATCCCTCCCACAGCTCTGCTCTCGTCACAGTCTATGTACAACAAAGTGGTGATGTCACTGCTACATTTACAAGGCAATATCTGGGTTTGCAAAGGCATGTGGCGCTCACAAAGTTGATTTATTTTCTGTGTGACTATTGAGGAATATTTTTTACCACTTCATGCCCGCACTATAGCCGAAAAAGACGGCTACAACATAGCTCTCCATGGACATCCTTCCGGAAATCACACCCCCAGGGGCGCACATCCGGCGCACTCTGTGATCACTGTGTTCTTTGGACAAAGCCGATCACAGATTGCAGTAAAGTGCCAATCACAGCGGCTCTTTACCATGTGATCACAGCTGATCACGTGTAAACAAACTTGCCAGTTATCGGCATTCCTTTCCTCACGAGCTCACAGAGTGTGAGGAGAGGAGAGCTGGTAACCTTCAAATGTGACGGGACATTTACACATGTGACAGGCCTAGCCGGGACAGAGGCTTTTGGAGGGGACTGAATGCTAGCCTCTTGCCTCCCGATTATAGGCCCTGGCATTTGGGGGAACGGTGCTCTTTTTGAGCTGTATGCCTGGGGACTCTTGAGGTGGCGTTACTTTAGATTCGGGTCCATATCCCCCCAAGAGACACAGACTCTGGGGACCCTGTATCTGCCATATTACAAATAGTGACTGATTCATACTGTTGGGACAGATACCGTGAGGACATGCTGATGTCAATTCCAGCCACCTGTCTCTGTCTGTGTCTGCTATAATGTAAATTAGTCTAGTATGACTTGTCACAGCTTCTAAAGAGTCTTTTCATCCAGTGTGCTAATTAACCCTGCAATTGTATTGAGATGTATGATAATGTGTATTGTATAGTCGGTGAGCTAGAGACACAAGTCTGTCCAAAAGGTCATGTCTCTGAGTCATATAGTCTGGGTAAATGATTAGATAATTAGCTCATGTTAATTAGGTGTCTGCTTACAGGTTGTATTTTCATCCTGTTGTATATATTTGTGTGAGATCTCAAAATAAAGAGTCAGTCCTGTTTGAACCTCAAGACAGAGCCTTGTCTCGTACTTGGGGGGAGAATTATTCATATGGGTTTCTTGTTCGGCTGATCGGAGTGTTCAGTAGCTGCCTTTGTGTTCGGAAATGGAATTTCTTAAACGGTTTTAACCCCTTTCATACTCGGGGTGTCGTTACAACACAGATAATCAGTACCCTGATTATCAGTGAAGTCCCATCAGTGCCGCCCCATCAGTGCCCATCAATGTCACCTATCAGTGCAGCCCCATCAATGCCACCTTTAAGTGTCCATCAGTGCCCTGATTATCAGTGCAGCCCCATCAGTGCAGCCCCATATCAATTTATAACATTTGTATCATTTGTTTTTTTTCTGGATTTTTGGTTGATATTCTGTCTCTATGATATAAAATACACCTATGATAAAAATTATAGACCCTTCATTTCTTTGTAAGTGGGTGAACTTACCATATCTGCAGGGGATCAAATCATTATTTCCCACACTGTACTAACATACGTCCTTCTTGATTTAACTTGTTGGCCAAATGCTGCAGCAATTGTTCATGTTAATTGCGTTTTTACAATAAAATTATAAAAAAAAAAAAAAAAAGAGACCCTGTCACTTTGCAGCGAGTGGGACCGGGACAAGGTCTCTTCTACAGTAGCTCTATAGGAAGTTGTATTGGTGATGAGTTCCGAGACCTAGTTGATTCATCATGACGATTTCCACATTGCCTGTTTTAACAGAATCTTTCCTCATTTTTCCTGTGTCGTAATTTTACTGGCATCCCGACCCCGACTTTCCTGGTTTACGTCAGCGTGAGGCAGTCGCAGTGATTTGACCCGCGTAATCTGTGGTGACCAGGTGACGCAACTTGTTGTAGTGTCAGTGTGCCCGGGCAGCTTTGACTTTTTACTGGCATCCCACATTCGCTGTCAATTTGACCCTTTTATTACCTTCGAAGGTTATTTTGTACCTTCGGTGGCCACAGTGATTTTTAGTGGAAGTTTTGTCAAGCTCTAGCAAAGCTTAACCACTTTGTGCCCGCGCTATAGCCGAAAGACAGCTACAGCATGGGCTTTGATTGCTGTAAGGGGGGCCTCCCATGCTCACCAGTGCCCGCCAGTGCTACTAGTGTCCACCAGTGTCGCCTACCAGTGCCCATCAGTACTGCTAACCAGTGCCCACCAGTGCTGCCAATCAGTGCCTCATCTGTGCTGCCTATCCGTGCCACCTACCAGTGCTCATCGGTGCCACCTATCAGTGCCCACTGGGTGGGAGGAATAACGCCCCATTATTGGTGTCAGTGGGAGGAATACTGCCCCATCATTGGTGTCAGTGGGAGGAATAACGCCCCATTATTGGTGTCAATTTGACACCAATAATGGGGCGTTATTCCTCCCACTGACACCAATGATGGGGCTGTATTCCTCCCACTGACACCTATGATGGGGCACTGTTCATGCCAATGAAACCAAGGAATGGGCACTATTCCTCCCACTGACAACAATGATAGTACACTATTTCTTCCAATGACCTCAACGACAGGGCACTATTCCTCTCAATGACAACAATAATAGTACACTATTTCTCCCACTGACATCAACAATGGGGCATTCTTCCTCCCAATGACAATAATGAAGAGGCACTATTCCTCCCACTGACACCAAGGTTGGCATTGTTTACTCCCAAAAGCCACAGTCCGGCCCCCTAAAGTTTGAAGGACAGTAAACTGGCCCTTTGATTGGAAAGTTTGGAGACCCCTGCCCTAGGCAATCCGAGCGATAGTGGGAGGTTGTACAAAAACACTTTAGGGTTCCGCTTTAATACCAACTTGATTGATCAAGCAATAAAGGGGGGACTCTCCACACCTTGTGGAATGTCCCCATTTCTGCTGAACCAATCAAGTTGGCTCTATGCTGTGGGGAGTAGTGGTGTGCAGCCTAACATTTGCACTATGTAAGTCGGCTTGGGGTGGGGATGAATCGTGGTGGTGGCATACATCATGGTACAGAGTGGGAGGACCAGTATTGTGGTAGCCTCATCGACAGAAATAAAAAAATAGTTTTCTGCACAAATATCGTGTGACATAAAAATTGCAATACCCACCATTTTATTCTTTAGGGCCTCTGCTTAAATATATACTATATTTCCTAAAAGTCCATAAAGACATGGATGAGCGAGTTTGGGGTGGAGGAACTTGACTGGCCTGACCTCAACATCTTTGGGATGAATTAGAGCGGAGACTGCGAGCCAGGCCTTTCTCGTCCAACATCAGAGCCGGACCTCACAAATGCGCTCCTGGAAAAGAACGGTCAAACATTCCCATAGACACACTCCTAAACCTTGTGGACGGCCTTCCCAGAAGAGTTGAAGCTGTTCTAGCTGCAAAGGGTGGGCCAACTCCATATTGAACCCTACAGACTAAGACTGGGAGGCCATTAAAGTTCGTGTGTGTAAAGGCAGGTGTCACAATACTTTATACAATATAGTGTATATATAATGTTTGGAGGTTCTGAGTAATTTTCTAGCAAAAAAAATGATGATTTTTACATGTAGGAGAGAAATGCCAGAATTTTGCCTGGTATGGAAGTATTTAAGGAACTACAAGTTCTAGCATGTCCCCTCGTATACACTGCGTTATGAGTTCCGAATGATCATGGGAACCTGCATAGAAAGCTTCCCGGCGACCTGTTATTCTTTGTCATTATGAATCTGCTTGTACTTGGAGATTAGCATCTGTTGAAAGGTCTTCTTTTTTTTATTGGGCCGATCCTGAGCCTTTTGAAGAAGCTTGGTCATTAGGATTCTGAGACATAGCGAGCTGTCATCGGAAGCGTTTGTTCCCGTAATGTGCCGCTCTAATGGCTTGTGTCACTTGTCATCTCCTGCTGCCTTTCCCCTGCCAGCTGTGCCAGTTTCCTGTAAGGCGTTTGTGTTCTAAACTAAGTGATAATATCCCCACACCTATAAAATACCCCCAGCAAGGCCGACAACCACCACACTTCTTGTGTCTTCAGCCAAGAACACAACATTTTAGTTAATGGAATTATTTTCTTTAGAGGAGATCTCATATATTGGCTGGAATATATTAATGGGGACGGAGGCACTGAAATGCAGGGTCCACTTAGAGCAGTGGTCTCCAAACTGTGGCCCTTTTGCTTTTTTCCGGCCCTTGAGTCCCTAATTTCCTCCACTGACACCAAGAAGGGACACAATTCCTTCCACTAATACAACACAATTTCTACCAATGACACCAACAGTGGGACCCAGGTGATGGGGGACAGATTCTCCCAATGACTCCAACAATGGAGCTCAATAACACCCAATAGTGGGGTACTATTCCTCTCAATGACACCAACAATTGGGCCCAATGACACCCAATGATAGGGCACTATTACTCCCAATGAGACCAACAATGGGGCCCAATGAAACCCAATGATGGGACACTATTCCTCTCAATGAGACCAACAATGGGGCCCAATGACTTCAATGATAGGGCACAATTTCTCCCAATGACACAAACACTTGGGCCCAGTGACACCAATGATGGGGCACAATTCCTCCCACTAATACCAATGATGGGGCACAGATTCGCCCAATGACACCAACAATGGGGCCCATTAACACCCAATAGTGGGGCACTATTCCTCCCAATGAGATCAACAGTGGGGCCCAAAGATGGGGCACAGTTTCTCCCAATTACACAAACAATTGGGCCCAGTAACACCAATTATGGAGCACAATTCCTTCCATCAAAACCAATGATGGGGCACAATTTCTCTCAATGACACCAACAATGTGGCCCAGTGACACCCAATGATGGGGCACTATTCCTCCCAATGAAACTAACAATGGGGCCCGAAGACAACACTGATGGGCCACAATTTCTTCCAATGGCACAAACAAACACTGACACCAATGATGAGGCACTGAAACAAATGATAGGGCATTATTTTTTTCCCCACAAATGTCGGGACTTTTTCTACTCCGCAAGTCCCCTCGCCCCTAAAGTCTGATCAACAGTAAGCTGGCCCTTTGCTTAGAAAGTTTGGAGACCCCTGACTTAGAGGATCACCCCACCCATTTCACCTATATCCCCAATGTTTCCTTATATAATATACTTACATTAGAACTATAGGCAAAACTTTTTTTCATTTTGGATAGAGCAAGAGAGGGTTATAACCCTCTCTTGCTCTATCGCTCTTGCTTTTTCGCTATGACCTATTTTGGAGATTTCCCTTCACTTCCTGTCCCATAGGCAAACAGGAAGTGGGAAGAAATCCCTGCAAATTAAGGGAATTCCTTGGGGACCCCCAGCTCACTAGAACTAGTGTCCCTATTGGGAGATTTCCCCTCTATTACATTTCTGGGGACAACCCAAAATGTGGAATTTTCTTTGCTTTCAATGATAATGGTAAACAGGATAAACAGAGAGGGGGAATCTCCCTAACGGGGGTACAGGCAGCAGTACGGACACAGACAGAGCCTGCTAAGCTCTATGGGTGGCTGGGAGTATAGGGACTCCGCTGTCCGTTTACACCCTGCTAGCTCCGCTCTACCTAAATGGAAGAAGATGGAGTGCTCTGCTGTTTTGTTTTTTTTTAGCTGCCTGGAGGTAGGCGAGTGTAAACGGACACAAGCTCGTTTACACCCGCCTGTCCATAGGGATGA
The DNA here is from genome assembly GCA_037952835.1 of Lithobates septentrionalis. Taxonomy (NCBI): domain Eukaryota; kingdom Metazoa; phylum Chordata; class Amphibia; order Anura; family Ranidae; genus Lithobates; species Lithobates septentrionalis. Next base: position 473,930 of record JBBDGP010003951.1, on the reverse strand, counting down.
ATGGACTGCCCTTCTAATCGGGGTGAATTATTAATTTCTTCAGGTGTAATAACACAGCATCTGAGTTCTTGGGCCAAACCCACCCAACCACTCACAGCTAATGATTGTGAAGTCCTGCTCTTCTCATTAAGCAAGTGTGCTGATTGCACTGTCTGGAGATACAGATCGCCACTCATACTGATTGGACTCCTTCACAGATGTCATGTTTCCTAAACTGCATGAGTGTTGACTGGTTTTCTTGGATTTGTCCCCTGATATTGGTTCCCTTTGTGGGGAAATCTTAGAGGCTGAGTTGCGTAATCCGAGGCTCTCATACTCCCGGGGCACACGTGAAGTGTTTCAAAGCCTCCGTCACTCGAAATGGAGAGATCTGCAGGAGACATGTTCAGGCCTGCACAGAGGACAGATATTTCCGTCAGCCCTGCAGACATGCTGGGTGAGCTAAATAGCACTATAGGAACATTTTATTTAGAGCGGCAATGTGTCGGTCTAATAGGACGTCTTTCTACAGCTTTTGTTTCCTTGTCTTTGTAAAGCTTGTCACTCATGGGATGATTGGAGTCCATCAGACCTCAGAGTGTTGTACTCGGCTTATCCCTGGTGTATCATATGTCGGGATTATCTGTGCTGAGTAATCTCTCATTAATAGGAAGCAGGGGGGTTGAAATCCGTCTTATTTTAAGGCAGCGGTGTCAGACTCTATTTCAATGCAGGCCACATCGGCAGGATGGTTGCCCTCAAAAATCTGGATGTATCAGGGGTGCACTATGTACAGGGTTCAGGGTACAGGATTACACTATGTACAGAGTGCAGAGTTCAGGAGTGCGTTATGTACAGAGTGCAGGGTTTCTGGAGTGCGTTGTGTACAGAGTTCAGGGTATCTGGAGTGCGCTATGTACAGAGTTCAGGAGTGCATTACGTACAGAGTTCAGGAGTGCATTATGTACAGAGTAATGTAGAAAAAAATGATCCACACTCCGGTTGTTGCTCTAAAAATTTCTTCATTTTATTGAATAGCCACAGTGAACAAACGCAGATTAAGTCAGTTGACGCGTTTCAGCCTATAAAGCCTCATAACCACATTACAGACACATTACAGATATAAAACTTATGTAGTTATGTACAGAGAGCAGGGTTTCTGGAGTGCATTATGTACAGAGTTCAGGAGTGCATTACGTACAGAGTTCTGGAGTGCGATACGTACAAAAAGTACAGAGTTCTGGGGTGTATTATGTACAGAGTGCAGGGCTCAGGATTACGTTAGGTACAGAGTGCAGAGTTCAGAAGTGTGTTACATAAAGAGTTCTGGAGTGTATCGCGTACAGGGTACAGGGATGCCTTATGCACAGAGTGCAACGTTTAGGAGTACGCTACATACTGAGTGCAAAGTTCAGTAGTGTGCTATGTCCAGAGTGCTGTTCCAGGGGTGCCCTTTGTGCAGAGTTCAGGTTTGCACTACATACAGACTGCAGGGTATAGGAGTGCGCTATGTATAGAGTGCAGGGTTTAGGGGTGAGCACTCCCCACCCCGGCCCAGCTCAAGTAACTTCCTATGGGCAGCTCTAGTACAGCCCTGTGTAGGCGGCTGTCTACAACCCGTGTATTTGGCTCTATTGTACCTCCCATTGGGGATCTGTTACATCTGGAAGCCACTGAGAGCAAAGCTGTCCCTTGTTAACACAGAGGGCTTCTTCACTTTTTTTGGGGGGGGGGGGTACCTTTAACTCAGTGTGTATCCAGGCATAGTATTGGATGCCGGGCATTGTGGGAAGGGCTCAGTCATCCGCTGCAATGACATTGTGTTCTCTCCCATGGCAGATACTGTGCTACCTTCCATTGACTGCTCCTTCTTTAACTCCGGATGGTGTGTGTTCATTGCATAACCCCCCCCCCCCCCCCCCATTCTGAGTACAGAGCTTAAAAATATGTTGGTAAAGCTCCTGAGATTCCAGTTCTGACTGAACCTGAAATACCATCCAGGTCAGCTATATACACAGGAAGGATTTTTACCAAACTTTCCTTCAACTCCTTACCTGCTTCTGTCCTGGACATCCTTGTCCACTCACTGAAATCCTAGCCGATCCATGCTAACTAGGAGGTTCTGTATTTGCAGTTATCACATGATCGGTGTCAGTGCCGCAATAAAGGACCGTTGCCTCCCTTTAGGTGTACCCTGTACATGGAGGATGCCACTCAGACATAAGGACATGGTTGAGTTTTGCACACATTGCTGGTGTTTCTGCATTAGACAGGTACACTTCAACTTCTATTGTGTGGTTTCCATGTTAGGCCTCATGCACACGAGACGCTGTTAAACGCGCGTTCAGAGGCAGTTGGACACTTTTTTCAACGGCCCCTGAACTCATTCAATGTTATCCTAATGTGTCCATGTACACAGTCTTGTTTTTTGCCGTTTTTAGGCAGTTGTGTTTAACCTCTTTTCTCCAGAAGCAAAAAAATTGGTTCAGACGCAAAAGTTTTCCACGTTTCAGACGCCAAACGCCAGACCAGAAAACACAGAAATATGATGGTAAACTGCAGCAGAGAATGACATTTTGCGACCCAAATTTGGATCTCGGGGCCACTTGGTGCTAGGAACCCCAAAAATGGTATACAAACACAGCGGAATTAGCACTACAACATATCCAAATTTGGGGTTGCTAGCACCAAGTGGCCCCAAATTCAGGTAGCAAAATGTCAAGCACTTTTCTGCAGCAGAGAATGACATTTTGCAACCCGACTTTGGGGCCCCGTATCTCAGGGCCACTTGGGGCTAGGAACCCCAGCTTTTTTTGGAGTGTTAGTTCCACTGTGTTAGCACACCCAATTTGGGGTTCCTAGCTCCAAGTTACCCCGAGATACGGGGCCCCAAAATCAGAGAATGACATTTTGCAACCCAACTTTGGGGCCCCGTATCTAGGGGGTAACTTGGAGCTAGGAACCCCAAATTTGGATATGTTGTAGTGCTAGTTCCACTGTGTTTGCATACTATTTGGGGTTCCTAGCTCCAAGTGGCCCTGAGATACGGGGCCACAAAGTTGGTTTGGAAAATGTCATTCTCTGCTCTGCAGACGCTTCTAGACACAAACGCGGCTAAACGCGGCATGCAAATGCGGCAAAACGGGCGTTTCTAAACGCCGGTTTCAGCTTTTAAAAACATGTGTTCAGCAGAGATTGCACCGGCGTCTTGTGTGCATGAATCCTTACACTTCTGGCAGACGGCACTTTTCCTCCACGCTCCAGTAAATCTTCTGAAGAGGAGGGAAGATCTGACCCGTGACAGAACCCAAACTTACGGTGCGGGGGTGGGCAACGGAGACAAAACAGCCCACAAGATGCTGGTGCCATGCAACAGGCACCTTTATAACGCTGGTCACAGTTTGTCCTCAGGTGGAGTCACAGGATACCCAGAATCCCCTCTGCCCTGTACACTGAGTCTAATGAGCCATAGTTATCGGATACCCAGAATCCCCTCTGCTCTGTACACGGAGTCTAATAAACCATAGTTATCGGATACCCAGAATCCCCTCTGCTCTGTACACTGAGTCTAATGAGCCATAGTTATGTGATACCCAGAATCCTCTCTGCCCTGTACACTGATTCTTATGAGCCATAGTTATGTGATACCCAGAATCCTCTCTGCCTGTACACTGATTCTTATGAGCCATAGGTAGGAGATACCCAGAATTCCCTCTGCCCTGTACACTGATTCTTATGAGCCATAGTTATGTGATACCCAGAATCCTCTCTGCCTGTACACTGATTCTTATGAGCCATAGGTAGGGGATACCCAGAATTCCCTCTGCCCTGTACACTGATTCTTATGAGCCATAGTTATGTGATACCCAGAATCCTCTCTGCCCTGTACACTGATTCTTATGAGCCATAGTTATGTGATACCCAGAATCCTCTCTGCCTTGTACACATTGACTTTCATAAAACAGAGCTAAAGGGGTTGTAAACCCTCGTGTTTTTTCATCCTAATGTATCCTATGCATTTGTATCATTGGCTCGCCTGAGAATGATCTGATAGTGAGGCGATAAAAGACTTGTCTATGGCCTTGGAGGACCGGAGTGACGTCATGACCAGGGTGGAAGTAAACAATTTTTAAATTTTTTTTAAAGCAAAAGATCAAAAACATTTTTTTGATCTCTGGCTTTTAAAGGTCAAGGATAGATTTGGGGTCTTTTTGGCCCCAGATCTCTCCACAAAGAGGACCTGTCATCCCTTATTTCTATTATAAGTGATGTTTACATTGCTTGTAATAGGAATAAAAATGATAAAAAAAAGTAAAAATAAAGGGACAGTGTAGAAATAAAAAATAAATTTAGGAGATTTAAAGCGCCCCCCCATCCCTCCATGCTCACACGCAGTAGCGAACGCATGTGTAAGTCACGCCCGCATGTGTAAGCGGTGTTCGCACCACACGTGTGAAGTATCTCCGGGAATGTTAGAGCGAGAGCAATAATTCTAGCGCCAGACCTCCTCTGTAACTCTAAACTGTTAACCTGTAAAAAAGCGTTCAAAGCGTCGACTATGGAGATTTTTAAGTACCATAGTTTGTCGCCATTCCACGAGCGCGCGCAATATTAAAGCGTGACATGATAGCTATCTAGTTACTCGCCGTAACATCATCTTTCGTATTATACAAAAAAAATTGTGGGATATATTTAATTCATTAAAATTTCTTTTTTCCCCCCCAAAAAAATTGCGCTTGAAAAACCGCTGCACAGATACTGTGTGACATAAAAAAATTGCAATGATGACCATTTTATTCCCTAGGGTCCCTGCTAAAAAAAATGTATAATGTTTGGGGGTCCTAAATCATTTTCTAGCAAAAAAAAAAAAATACAGATTTAAATTCGAAAACAAAAAGTGCCAGAAAAAGCCTGGTCTTCAAGTGGTAAAAATAATCAACGTTGATTGGAAGAGTGACGTTTCACTTTAAAACAAACCTTTCCGGAGAAAGACATGGAGGCTGCCATTGTTACTTCTGAAAATTCTAGCTTCTTGGTTCTCCTATTAATCTTACTTTATGGCTTTGTATTCTTTACCTAGAACAAGCCTGCCAGTAAGGATGTCTGGCTTCCAGCTAAACACAATGGGTGTGGGACATTACATGTAGATTGATGGAGGCTTCACCTCCCTCTTATTCTGAATGGGCGTGACACAAGCCTGTGACTGATGGAAATCCGCCCTCACCATGTTATTGCCAAAAAATAGTTAAGATGTGATTTCTGATATATTTTTGTACTAGCGTCTTCAGAAGGGAATTCACAATGGCCATACGTCTCTGAGGTTTGCTTCCAGCGTGTCATCCTCTGAGTCACAATATTTTCTGTGCACCTTTTTGTGAAGAATTTCCCTGGACAAGTCCAAACCCATCTAAATCAAGTCGGCCCTCTGAGATACCTTCCTGTAGAAGCAGTTTATAACCTTCAAACTGACTCTCAGCCTTCCAGCTAAATGTTTTTTGTCCTCACCCTGAGCATCTGGATGACCTGCTAGCTAAATCCCTGTGATTGAAGGAATTCCGGAGGAGTCGCCCCCGACTCCACAACTATGAAAATTCGGCTTCAGGGGAAGTGAGGGCGGTTACACAGTGTAGACGTTTGATGAGTTAAGATCATTGGGTTTTACCAGCCAGAGCATAATATTGAGAGGTTTTTTTTCACAATAATTACCACAAAGTCTTAGAATTACAGTAACGCGTTTCGTAATCTGATCCTCTCCTGCTTTATCTTCAAGTATATGTGGAAAGGTATGATAGGAATGTTTTAAGGTTTCATGTTGGTTTATGCTTGGCATAACTTCTGATACTGCTACTCTTATAAAGTTAGGTGTATGATTTCAAAGGAACTGCAGTCTGCTCATCTAGTTTGGAAATAAAACATCTTTGCCATTCTGAAGCTTCCCTCCAACCACTTTGCATATTATTTTATATATACTGTGATTCTGTACTTGCCAAGTGTGCTGCTGAAATCTTCCCTCCACTGAGTCTGGCTTCAATCATATTAACTGTGGGCAGCTGAAGCTGCTGCCTGTTCACTTCCTGGATTTACACAGAGGCACACCTCCAGCTCTGCAGCTCTCATTGGCCCTCTTATGACTCTTCCCCTCTCCCTTCCTGACAAACTCTCACGAGAGAGAGAGCTGTGCATGATGTCATAAGCCTAGGCTAATGACCAGACAAGAAACAGGAAGGGGTCTGTATAAGGTATTTACTGGCAGAAAAAAAATTTTTTTTACTATCCAAAGCAACAAAGCATCTAAACCAACAACAAGAGCAGAAGATTTATTAGGTGGAAAGATGAAAAAAATGAATGAAGGTCCGCTTTAAGTGGAATTCCAGGGGAAATATTAGTACGCTAAAATAATACTAGCATAATATTTTATAATATTTTTTTTAAATTAAAGTGTCACTAAAGCCACATCATAAAAAAAGATCAATAAATGGTGTATTCCATGCTGTTCATACTCACTCCGTCACTATGAGATTTGCAAAAAAAACCCTGGTTGATCCTGCTGCTCTTTGTCTACCATTCTGTCCATGTCCCCAATGCAGCTAGTGATTTTGCAGTTCTGGTGGCAACTCTGCACATGCTCAGTTTCCAGTGAGTTTCCTCCCTATCACATCTGAGCAGCCCATGTGACTATAGAGTCACACATGTGGGCGTATACACAGTGGTGAATGACAGCCCACTCCCTCCCTCCTCCTCCATGCCTACTAACTAGCTAAACACAATGGGGGTGGGATATTACATGTAGATTGATGGAGGCTTCACCTCCCTCTTATTGTAAAACACAGGCTGGAGGGGCGTGACACAGCCTGTGACTGGCAGAAATCTGCCCACACCATGTTATTGCCAAAAAAATATTAAAACATTGATTTTATAATATATGTATGCCCATTTAAAACAGTTTATTATTATTAATTCTTTATTTTTTCTCTGTATTCCAGAGGCTTTTTTTTCTTCTTTTTTTAAAAGTGACCAGCAGCAGAGGACTAGAAGCTCCTCCTGCTTATGTTTCCCTGCAGACAGTCGTCACTCATGACATTTATTTAACCAGCACAGACACATAAGAGTCCCCAACCGGCGGATCATCCTAATATAACATTTCTGATAGTCTCTACGATTAAGCTTTCTCTAGGTGAAATGCGTCAGAGCAGGGCAATCTGCAGGTAGGGGCCCTGTGTTTCTCTTCTGGTCAAATAAAGTTTTTTTTTTAAGTGACAACCCTGTTTTTCACATGCCAGATGTCTTATTGGGATAGGAAGGGACAGTGTCGTTACACAGCTGGCTGTGTTTCGTTGCATAGCGCCACACTAACATTTTTCAGTCACTGGGGGCTAAAAGAAGGGACCTTGTTGGACGGGACAATGAGTACAGCTACTATGAGTAATCATTCATAGTTGATTGAGCAGGTGGAAAGGTGGGTGGTGACACAGGAAGGTCCTGAGCAGCAGTCTTTGTATCGTGGTTTCACACTCTGGCTGTGTAGGGCGGTGTGTAGAACTGTGCCTCGAGAGACACTAATATTATATTACAAATATTCTCGCACATTTGTTTGCATCCTGTTTCCTAGGAGTTTTAGAGAAGGACTCCTGCTTTCTGGGTAGAAGCAGTGGTCTCTCCGAAGAGGTCTGATATCCCCACTATAATGTAAAGCTCTTCAAAGCTCACTGCTGATTGGAGAGCTTTAGCTTTCACCCAGCAGGGTATATCAGACCTCTGCAGAGAGACCATAACTTCTGCACAGAACTTTACCCAACAGGGGATGTTGGACCTCTGCAGAAAGACCATAGCTTCTGCAGAGAGCTTTACTCAACAGGGGGATGTGGGACCTCTGTAGAGGGGAGACTGCATTTGCACAGAGCTTTGACCCAACTGGGGGCTGTCATACCTCTGCAGAAAGACCATGGCTTCTTAACAGAGCTTTACCCAACAGGGCCATGGGGGACTGCATCTGTACAGAGCTTTGACCCAACAGGGGATGTTGGACCTCTGCAGAGAGACCATGGCTTCTGCACAGAGCTTTACCCAACAGGGGACGTGGGACCTCTGTAGAGGAGGGGACTACATTGGTGAAGAGCTTTGACCCAACAGGGGATGTGAGACTTCTGCAGAGAGACCATGATTTCTGCACAGAGCTTTACCCAACAGAGGGTAGTTGGACCTCCTGTTGAAAGACCATGGCTTCTGTCCAGAGCTTTACCCAACAGGAGATGTGGGACCTCTGTAGAGGGAGGACTGTACAGAGCTTTGACCCAACAGGGGATGTTCGACCTCTGCAGAGAGACCGTGGCTTCTGCACAGAGCTTTACCCAACAGGGGGATGTTGGACCTCTGCAAAAAGACCATAGCTTCTGCTCAGAGCTTTACCCAACAGGGGATGTGGGACCTCTGTAGATGGGGGACTTCATGGTGCAGAGCTTTGACCCAACAGGGGGATGTCGGACCTCTGGAGAAAGACCATTGCTTCTTCACAGAGCTTTACCCAACAGGGAGATGTTGGACCTCTGCAGAGAGACCATTGCTTCTTCACAGAGCTTTACCCAACAGATGAATGTTGGACCCCTGTAGAGGGGGGACTGCATCTGCACAGAGCTTTGACCCAACAGGAGGATGTTGGACCTCTGTAGGGAGACCATGGCTTTTGCACAGAGCTTGAACCCAATAGGGGGATATTGGACCTCTGCTTAGAGACCATTGAGACCTCTGTAGAGGGGGAACTACATCAGCGCTGAGCTTTGACCCAACAGGGGGCTGTCGGACCTCTGCAGAAAGACCATTGCTTCTTCACAGAGCTTTAACCCAATAGGGTGATATTGGACTTCTGCAGAGAGACCATGGCTTCTGCACAGAGCAGCTTCAACCCAATAGGGGGATATTGGACATCTGCATAAAGACCATGGCTTCTGCACAGAGCTTTAAGCCAACAGGGGGATATTGGACCTCTGCAGAGAGACCATGGCTTCAGTACAGAGCTTAACCCAACAGGGGCATGTCGGACCTCTGTAGAGGGGGGACTGCCTCTGCACAGAGCTTTGACCCAACAGGGGGATGTCAGACTTCTACAAAGAGACCATGGCTTTCTGTAGAGAGATCACTGCTTCCATAGGAGTATAAACCTTCTTCTTTTGTAGGTCTTGCTTTATTACGTTATTTCGCCTTACTGGCAGAGTCCCTCGGTGGTTCCTCTCTATAAGTGGATATTTCATACTTTTGCTGAGACTGTTAGGAGCATGAAATACTTTTCCTGCAGACCGCTGAAAACAGGAGTGCATCACCCGAGTGATCACTATGTGTAACAGATCTATATACCATCCCCCGTCCAGCGCGTTCACCTGATTGCTTTAACACACCACAACCATTGCTGCTTTTCTTCTTTGTATCGCCATGAACGGGCCTGAATTTCTGAAATGTGGGACTGTGAGAGCGGAGAGGACCAAAGGATGTCTGACATCTGGCCAGTGCGTGGGAGAGGATGTGCTCTGCTGAGAGCGGGGCTCTGTGCTGTCACTATAGACACAGGAGCCTGTTTATGAAGCAGCAAAATCTAAGTTTACCAAGGTTTTTTACAGTCACCAGCATTTATATGATTGTGTCATCCTTGAGCCGGAACTTCAGTCCAGGTAGTAGATGTTGACCCTAGGTGATGCCTGAACAAAGATGGCTCCATCTTTATGGAGAGAAAAGCAGAAAAAGGCACCGGGGGGGGGGGGGGGGGGGGTACTATGAATTCTAAGACCCCATACACACTATTATGCCGCGTACACACGGTCGGACTTTTCGTCTACAAAAGTCAGACAGCCTGTCCGACAGACTTCCGGCAGACTTTCGGCGGACTTGCGGCGGACTTGCGGCATACTTTCTAACGAACGGACTTGCCTACACACGACCACACAAAAGTCCGATGGATTCGTACGTGATGATGTACACCGGACTAAAATAAGGAAGTTCATAGCCAGTAGCCAATAGGTGCCCTAGCGTGGCTTTTTGTCCGTCGGACTAGCACACAGACGAGCGGATTTCGGGGTCCGTCGTAGTTACGAAGTAAAGTTTTGAAGCATGTTTCAAATCTAAAGTACGTCGGATTTGAGGCTAAAAAAGTACGTTGAAAGTCCGGAGAAGCCCACACACGATCGGATTACCAGCCAGCTTTAGTCCGTCAGCGTCCGTTGGACTTTTGTAGACGAAAAGTCCGACCGTGTGTACGCGGCATTAGATTTTCTGCATGTAGTGCAAGGGTCTGCCTGATTGCACACAAAACTCTTAAGGTTTGACTTCATATTATAAGGTTTTGGTAAATCTGAAGACAAAAATCTGCAGAAAATCTAATAGTGTGTATGGGGTCTAAGAGACCTAGAAGTGTTAGGAGCACAAAACTGGGTGCGTTGTACTAAATATAGAATATATTTATAGAAATATACTGTATATCTAATGCTCGGACCACTCATATATTCCCCCCTTCCCTACTCCCAATCATTCCATTGCAATCCAGCTAATATGAAGACAGTCACCCTGTATACAGTATTGTGTAGTAGATTCCTGACCTTACTACTGATAACAGGTGCTCTTTACAGTACAACTCATGTCTGCGCTTGTTAGAAACTGACACAAACGTCCCTTTCTGGCTGCCTATCTCTGAACAGCAGAAGAGTCCCTGCCACATTTCCCACCAGAAAACTATGTTCATCTCCCGTAATATAGGGTGGGGGTTGGGGGTTTGTTTCTTCTGGGAAAAAATGCTGAATATGGAAAAAAATCCAGCATGTCACTGATAGACAAAGCATGGACATCTGGTTTACTGCATGGAGCGGCATCCTTTCAATGACGTTGAGTGTGTGTGGGAATGTGGTCCAGCATTTGCCCTCCTCTGTCTTTTATTGGTAGCGATAGGATTACCTTCTTCTACCCTGGTTAACCTAAGCTGTGCCATAAGTGTGGAATCAAGGGACATTTCTCCTCTAAATGTCCAGAACAGAAATGCTCTTTGTGTCAGGAACTGGGGCATCTGGCAAAGGGACTGTAACATCATTAAATGTAACCCATGTGATAAGATTGGTCACCCTTATAGCCGGTGCCCTGAGGCTTTGCACAATAAGCCAGAGTTGGTGGAGGAATTTTTCCGTCTGGATAGAGAAGAGTCTGGGTTGGCAGAGGTTTTACCAGGGAATCCTAGTGTTTCTGTCCCTTCAGAATCTGTGTCTGTGAGGCCAGCTGTGGTGTCAGTGTCCCCCCAGTCTGTGGTTGTCAAGTCTGTGTCTGCACCTATTGTTTCTCCTAGTGTAGTGAAGGCAGTGGAGGGTGCTGGACCAGCGTGTATGGTGGTGCCAACCCCTCCTCAGCGTGGCAGAAGTGCGGCTGGAGGTCAGCAAACACCGAGGGGTGGAGTGAGGGATGGATTGGATGATGGTGGAGGGGGAGGTGGGACGGGGAAGTGAATGAGAGTGGCTGGTGCAGAATGCAAGGTGAATGATGTGGAAGTCGGGGTGAATGATGTGGGGGGGGGGGGGGGGTTGGAATCGTATCCTGATGGCGATTAAGTCTCAAAATGTTTCTTAGCCTGGATTGTGTTTAAGTTGAGGTTCGGGGCTTCTAGTCTCTTTTTTGTTGTCATTAAAATATGTTTCTTTCTGTTATGTTGTCAGGAAACGTTTTTCTTTACTTGCTGATGTAAGCACGCTTGTTTTTGTTTAGTTGTTGTTTATTTTTGTGTAAATATGTTTTTAATAATAAGCTGTATGTTTGTATGATTTTTTTTTAATAAACAAAAATGTACACTCTAATGTCCCCCACAGTCACACACTATTATTATTATTATTATTATACATTTATATAGCTCTGACATACCACAGTGCTGTACAGAGAACACTGAGCCAGTCACATCAATCTCTACACCAGAGGAGCTTACATTCTAATGTTCCACCACATTCTCAGGCAGGTCCAGGTGAAAGGCACTTATCGGAATATTTTTTGTTTTGGGAGGAACGCAGGTCACCTGGAGGAATCACACATCTGCAACATCATACTCTGTGCCAAAATTGTTTTTATTGAACCCAACACAGAGTCTGCTATTGAACACAGGACAGCTAGCGCTGTTCTTTTGCCTCTATGCTCCATCTGAGGTCACCCAGCGGGGAGTCTCGTGCGGCTTCCTCACCTCTGAAGTTCATTTTAGCTGGAGACCTGAACGTGACATGGAAACAATGGCGGCGGGTTGGACAGCACATTTTCCAGGTCCCGGCGGTGTACTTCCCCCTTCTGGATGTGTGAGCTTTGATCAGTCTCAGCATCGGTTAGTCACCTTGTCAGGAATCACTCACACATGGCAAGCGGCTACAAGAATTCCACATCTTCAGCCTCCTAATATGACTTCCACTATTTATCAGCTTCCAACATTTCTAGCAGAAATGCTCTCCTCTTTTGTCACTCTGTCATAAGTGCTCTTAGGGAAGACTAAGCAGCCATGCTGACATTTATTCTCCATTCCACCATTGCCACCCCCCCCCCCCCCCGGAATGTAAAAGAAGGGGTTGCATTGTGTAAAACGATACCAAACATGTCAAGCTTTAAAATTTTATCATAAAATATTATGGTACTCAAAATGAGGACGCTTTAAAAGCCTTTACAGGCTATCATTTTACAGTTAGGGTCCTTTCACACGGGACGGATCCGTGATGATCTGCCCCGTGAACATCTGCTTGCTCAGCGGGGATCGCTCCGTGGATCCCCGCTGAGCAGGCAGATGACAGGTCCTGACAGAGTGCCGCTCTCCCCTATGGTGGATCGGATGATGACGGACCGTAGAGTCCGTCGTCACCCGATCCGATCCGAAAATGGATGGAAAAGTAGGTTTTTCCTCCGTTACACTTTTTTTGGATCGGAGCGGGACGGATGTCAGCGGACATGTCCGTTTAGGTCCGCCTACAAAACTGACAGGCGGACCTGAATGGATCGTTCATGTGAAAGGGGCCTTAACCATAAATATTAGCCTTAGAGTTATTGCTGTCACTCCAACGTTCGCGGCAATACCTCATGGTGCAGCCAATGTTTACATGCATGTGCCTTACCCAGCATGTTTGCATTGGGGGGGGGGGGGGGGGGTTGACGATGTGCTTTTACATTTTTTTTCTATTATGATTTGTGTTTATTTAAGTAAAATTTATTTTTGAACAGTTTTTTTTCTTCATTTAGAGTAGAATTCTGGGTTAAAATGCTCCCCCCCCAAACCTTTTAAAAATGAAAGTCCTTTCTAAACTCACTTACCTGTTTCGGCATTCCCCTTGTTGGCTTCCCCAATCATTCTTTACAAGCCTTAACCAAATTTTTTACTCCTTCCTTTGGGGCCCCCAATCCCCTAGATACAAATGATCTACCTTGATGCGATCCACCTCTCAGGGGGGCCTGTCCTGCCACAAATTCTATCTGGCTACACAGCTATTCTCAGCTGCCTGGTGGTTGAACCCTGACTTGAACCCTGCCAGGCTGTTGGAGGCTGCAGTGGTCTTCTCCAAATGAGCCTTTTAGTTTTTTTTTTTAGAGGCCTGCAAGCCCCCTATCCCTTCACTCCCTCTATGACCACCACAATACGGGCATGGAAGGTGGTTTTGGCTCTTGAAAGCTACCCTAATTTAGCTGTTTCCCCTAGCTCCACTTTGTGGCTTAGATAAAGGAACAAAAAGAGGTGCCTCTAAGTGCAATATGTTTTAAAAGTATAGTTTAATGATAATATAATCAGCCAAGTGGCTACTCACGTGACATATTGCACTCTTTTTGTTCCTTTATCTTGTCTTCCAGAGTTTGCTTCACTCATAAGGGAGCTGCCATCTGTGCTATTGTTTTCTTATGGACACTTTGCTTTGTTTTATACCGGGACTTTGTTCTTATTAAGTTGATTTACCTCACTACAGATTATATTATATCTTGCAGATAGCCCTCTGATTAATACATGTTCTTTTATGTAATTTTATTAGCCCCATAAAGCAATGCCTGTACCTGTCTTTGCGCCATTCCTTCCTTTTTATCCACTTTGTGGCTTAACCCAACCTTACCCCATTTCTATATGCACCCAGAACTTAGTGCGTGGACCAAATTTGGCATCAAAACAATCTCTCAAGTCATCACCGGCCACTCCTTGTTCCCATTACCCCAACTTTCCGAAATTTACAATGTCCCAGTCAGCTATGTATTCCATTATCTACAGCACTCCTATGCTCTCCATAGTCAGTTCCCACATTCCTCTCTTCTTGTTGTCCAGTCGACCTTGGAGGAGGTTCTTCGAACTGAATGTTCTGAGAAGCCAACGTCTCGTTTATATTCCCATCTCTTGTTGGTGTCATTACCGGCCCTGGATGGGCTAAGAGCCTGGTGGCAGCAGGACCAACCAGAACTGGATACAGATGAGTGCCACAAATACTATCTGGCTACACAACTAGTCTCAGCTGCCTGATGGTTGAACCCTGACTCCGCTAACCCAACCAGGCTGTTAGAGGCTGCAGTGGTCTGCCCCATAGAAGCCCTTAAGGTTCTTTTATTTAGTGGCTCCCAAGCCCCCTACTCCCTCTCTCCCTCTATGACCACCACAATACGGGCATGGAAGGCGTTATCTACAGCTCTCCCATGCTTTTCATAGTCAGTTCCCATGTTCCTCTCTTCTTGTTGTCCAGTCGACCTTGGAAGAGGTTCTTTGAACTGAATGTGCCGAGAAGCCCACATCTTGTTTATACTCCCATCTCTTGTTGGTGTCATTAACGGCCCTGGATGGGCTCAGAGCTGGGTGGCAGCAGGACCTACCAGAACTGGATACCGATGACTATGATGATATCTGGGATTTACCTTTTTGATCTCTGGTCTCCCTACGAGACAGACTTATACAATTTAAAGTTGTACATAGAGCCTATTTCACGCCCTACAGACTACATAAGATCTCACTCGCCTGAGTGTTGGCGTTGCGGAGATCCCTTAGGGGATTTTCCCAATATTTTCTGGTCCTGTCCTGTTGTTAGCAGGTTCTGAGTGGGGGTGCTAGCTTTAACAAGTGGTGTCATCTCTGTTCCCTTACAATCCTCTATGAGTATTTGAATACTGGGTCTGGTGGAACATATTATTCCCACTGTAGCTGAACTTACACTGTCCAGCCTTCTCCTCTACTATGCCAGGAAGGCTATACCGTTACACTGGAAAAAGTCTTCCCCTCCCTCAAAAACATTTTGGAAACAATTGGTGAACAATAACAATAATAATGGTTGGCTGATCCATCTACTGCTTCAGAGATGAATGTCTAATGGAGTGTAATGTCTAGCCTTAATGTCATATGTGTGTATTAGCCACCATTGGGAATTCTCCCCTCCCCCCCCCCTTCTTCTCTACTGTATACCCTTCGTGTTGATACATAGCTAAAACCCTATGTTTGTAGGTGCAGCACCATCTTCTGTACCATAGGTGTAATCCCATACATAGTTCGCTCGGACTGTATGCCACCATTCTGATGTTGTCCCTGCATGGGCTTACATCACTGTCAATGGTTGTTATTGTTTTGTGTTGTTGTTTGAATGTCTGCTAAAAACGTACATTTCTAAAAAATAAAAAAAAGACCCCCAATGTCTCCTTGGCCTTCCACTGCAGCTAATTACAGATTGTGATTGATTAGCTGAATCCTCGGTGTAGTAGCCAGTGAAATGCAGCTCTGAACCCAGAAGTGCCATAATAAATGTTACCTCCGGGTTCATTAGTAGTGGGGGAATGGATATTCCCCAATTTTCTCCTGCTCTCAGTGTTACCCAAGCCACAGATGGTGCGATTTTCTTTTCTGCAACCATGAGTTAAATATCAGTCAGTCAGTCCCCGCTGAACTGGCTGATATTCAGTACATCTATGACCAGCTTTAGAGTAGTTTTCCGCTGTCCTGGACTCCTCGGAGTAACAGGGGAGTACAGGAACCAGGGGGAACTATGGGAGGTGGGGGTTTTTTGGGGCCTGCATCATCAGAGCCCTGGATCACCAGCTGTAAAAGTCCTGTAGCCGTGAGCTTACCTCAACCCGTTTGAATACCAGGACGTTTATAAACATACCTTGGCAGACAAAGGGTCAATGTATCATTCAAGAGTCCAATCATGGAGCAGGAAGAGCAACTTTAAAGGCAGTTATGAGGTGCAGGAATGTTGTAAGAATTGGATTTCTCAGAAAGCTTTGCTGCTTTCCTGAATCAATAATGACTTAATGTTTTATGTCCAGTAAGTCCTCCCGGCCGGTGATAGCCGAGCCTCCTTTCCGCTCCTCCTGAGCAAGCCGATACTTTAATACCGGAGTGCCGTGCCCGGAACGGAGGGTCATTTCGTCCGGAATCTCAGGCTGCAGCCAATTTTAATTTCTAAGAATCCCCGCTCTAACGTGTCACTCGCTCAGCGCACAAACGCTGCTTCTTTTTTTTTTTTTTTTTTATCTGATAATTAGTAGCGTAGGAGAATGTCGGCTTTTCCAGGGAAGAGGAGGGACAGCCTTTTACTTGGAAAGTGCCGAAGGTTACAGCCGGTTTCTTCACAGAACAAAACATAAAGGATAGACTTTGTAATGTGAGAGGACAGGAGGGCCGGGGATTCATGTTTATAGCAAACAGCTCAGAGATTATACCCAGAACTTTATAGGGTGGTAATACCACCCAATAAAGGTGAACTCCGGGATCACGCCTTTTTATTTAAAGCCTAACTCCGAGCAAAAAATAAAAAAGTTTTCACATGCAGTGGGGCTGTGCCTGTACAGCACGGGTCAACTGCTCGTTTTAGTCTAGGACAGTGGTCTCCGAACTGTGGCCGGGGGGGGGGGGGGGGGATGCGGCCCTTTGTTTGTCTTTTTATCTGGTCCTTGGGGCACTTTTCCTCCCACTGATGCAAAACACTATTCCTCTCACTTACACCAACAACAAGGCTCTATTTCTCACATTGAAACCAACGATGGGGCACTATTCCTTCCACTGACACCAATGATGGGGCACTATTACTCCCACTGACACTAATGAAGGGCCACTATTCCTCCCACTGACACCAATGATGGAGCACTATAACTCTCACTGACACCAATGATGGGGGCACTATTCCTCCCAATGACACCAATGATGGGGGCACTATTCCTCCCACTGACACCAATGATGGAGCACTATTCCTCCCACTGACACCAATGATGGAGCACTATTCCTCCCACTGACACCAATGATGGAGCACTATTCCTCCCACTGACACCAATGATGGAGCACTATTCCTCCCACTGATACCAACGATGGAGCACTATTCCTCCCACTGATACCAACGATGGAGCACTATAACTCCCACTAACACCAACGATGAGGCACTATACCTTCCACTGACACCAATGATGGAGCACTATTCCTCCCACTGACACCAATGATGGAGCACTATTCCTCCCACTGATACCAACGATGGAGCACTATAACTCCCACTAACACCAACGATGAGGCACTATACCTTCCACTGACACCAATGATGGAGCACTATTCCTCCCACTGACACCAACGATGAGGCACTATTCCTCCCACTGACACCAACGATGAGGCACTATTCCTCCCACTGATACCAATGATGGGACACTATTCCTTCCACTGATACCAATGATGGGACACTATTCCTTCCACTGATACCAATGATGGGACACTATTCCTTCCACTGACACCAACAATCGGGTACTATTCCTCTCACTAATACCAATGATGGGGCACTACTCCTCTCAATGACACCAATGATGAGTCGCTAATCCTCCCACTAACACTGATGACGGGGCATTATTTCTCCCACTGACACCAATGATGAAGCACTCTTTCTCCCACTGACACCAACGATGGGTGTCAGTGGGAGGAATTCCTCCACTTAATTCCAAAGTTGCACTGACAATTTCTATGCACAATGGCCACAGCCCGGCCCCCTTAAGTGTAAAGCACAGTAAACCTGGCCCACTGTTTAGAAAGTGTGGAGACCCTTGGTCTAGGGGATTGGCAAATGGAGATACGCTTACCTAAACCTCCCTCCTGCACATAACTGGTCCCTGTGGCTCCTAAACACCCCCCAGCTCCGCGCGCTGCCAGGCTCCACCTACTACAGGCAGCCAGCAGCAAATACAGGAAGGGGCAGAGACAAGACCAGTCACCCTGCACAATGAGAGAGAGAGAGTAGAACTGTGGGAGGAGCCCAGCTGGCGCCACCCACTACAGGCTGAATGCAGAAAACTTCAGGAGGGGGCAGAGATGACCAGTCACCCTGCACAAGGAGAATGAGAGAGAAGAGCTGTGGGAGGGACCCAGCAAGTCCCACCTACTATAGAAAACTACAGAAGGGGGCGTAGACAAGACCAGTCATCCTGTACAAGGAGGGAGAATAGAGCTGTGGGAGGGGCCCAGCAGGCACCACCTACTACAGGCTGCATGCAGTAAACTACAGGAGGGGCAGAGACAAGACCAGTCCCCCTGCACAAGGAAAGAGAGCCAAGGCGTGGGAGGGGCCCAGCAGGCTCCACCCACTACAGGCTGTCTGCAGAAAACTACAGGAGGGGGCGGAGACAAGACCAGTCATCCTGCACAAGGAGGGAGAATAGAGCTGTGGGAGGGGCCCAGCAGGCACCACCTACTACAGGCTGCATGCAGAAAACTACAGGAGGGGCAGAGACAAGACCAGTCCCCCTGCACAAGGAAAGAGAGCCAAGGCGTGGGAGGGGCCCAGCAGGCTCCACCCACTACAGGCTGTCTGCAGAAAACTACAGGAGGGGGGCGGAGACAAGACCAGTCACCCTGTACAAGGAAAGAGAGCCGAGGTGTGGGAGGGGCCCAGCAGGCTCCACCCACTACAGGCTGTCTGCAGAAAACTACAGGAGGGGGGCGGAGACAAGACCAGTCACCCTGTACAAGGAAAGAGAGCCAAGGTGTGGGAGGGGCCCAGCAGGCTCCACCCACTACAGGCTGTCTGCAGAAAACTACAGGAGGGGGGCGGAGACAAGACCAGTCACCCTGTACAAGGAAAGAGAGCCAAGGTGTGGGAGGGGCCCAGCAGGCTCCACCCACTACAGGCTGTCTGCAGAAAACTACAGGAGGGGGGCGGAGACAAGACCAGTCCCCCTGCACAAGGAAAAAGAGCAGCAGTGAGCGGTCTTTATTAGAGGAAGTCTCACACTTGATTACTGCACAGATCTGGAACACAGGAAAGCAATTTGGAGACATAGACAGAGCGTTACCACCCTGTAACAGGAAGTGACCTTCATGGCGGGATCACCAGACATTATTATAATTAAAGTTGCAGATTTAATTAGATTGAGAATAACTTTGAAATGATAAGAACATGGTAAAGCTTACATGAGACTTCAGTGATTATGTCTAGTTTTAGGAGAACTCCCCACCTATACAAAAACATTTCTACAGAACTCTTTATTTAGTAAAATGTAATTGGTTGTTGACTTTGTTTCTGCTAATATGCAAATTAGCTGAGCTCCTGCAGCAGGGTCTGCCCGTCTTCCATGATGCCTTGCAGTGTTTTGTATATGTGTGTGCAGCTAGTGTGCAGCTTGTACCTGAGCGAACTTTGCATATCCTCCGCTTCCCCATTATAAGGAAAGGTGGTACATGTGATAACCGGTTATATTTAGCTCATTATCTCGTCATTTGAAAACCATATCCTGTTTTTACACAGCAGAATTCTTTATAATTCTGCCCAATCAAAGAGCAGGCAGAGCGTTCTATGAGAAGGATGTTTGTTATTGTCAAAGTGTTTATTATTATTTAACTTTTATTTTTCTTTGGAAACAGACAGGCGGCTCGTTTATATAAACCGCAGCGCAGATCGCTTTTCCACAGAAGCTACCCATAGCGACCAATCGGATATCTTGTATTTTCCCATAGACTAGAACAAGGGTTCCCAAACTTCTCAGGATGAGGGCCACATCATATATTCTACAAATATTGGCAGGCCGAGTCGCCATCAATCCTCCTTACATTAGAGTCGCTCCTCACATCAGGGGCCCCGTCAGAGTTCCCCCTAACATTGGGGTCCCCATCAGAATCCCCGTTACATCAGAGTCCCTATTAGAGTTGGCCTTGCTTCCAAGACCTCACCTCACATCAGGGGCCCCGTCAGAGTTCCCCCTAACATTGGGGTCCCCATCAGAATCCCCCTTACATCAGAGTCCCTATTAGAGTTGGCCTTGCTTCCAAGACCTCACCTCCCATCAGGGTCCCCTTCAGAATCCCCCTTACATCAGAGTCCCTATTAGAGTTCACCTTACATCAGAGATCCCCTCCCCACATCAGGGTGCCAATTAGAGACCCCGATAATCAGAGTCCCTATCAGAATCCCCGTTACATCAGTGTCCCTATTAGAGTCGGCCTTGCATCATAGACCCCCACCCCCATGTCAGGGTCCTCATCAGAGTCCCTATTAGAGTCCGCCCTACATCAGAGACCGACCCCCCCCCTCCCCAACACACACATTATTGTCCCCATCGGAATCCCCCTTACATCAGAGTCCCTATTAGAGTCCACCTTACATCAGTGACCCCCTCCCCACGTCAGGGTCCAGATTAGAGACCCCCTATATCAGCATTCTCCTTATATCAGTGTCCCTATTAGAGTCAGCCTTGCATCATAGACCCCTCTCGCGTCAGGGTCCCCATCAGCATCCCCCCCAAGTACACCTTACATCATAGATTCCCCCCCCCCCCCCACATTATTGTCCCCATCAGAATTCCCCCTTACATTAGAGTCCACCTTACATCAGAGACTCAGTCCCCCCTCCTTCACCATGTGAGGGTTCCTATCAAAGACCCCCTATACTTCCCCAGGTCAGGGTCCCCTATATCAGTGTCCCTTTGAGTCTGCTTTACATAGAGAGCCTCCCCCCCTTCATGTCAGGGTCCCCATCAGAATCCCCCTTACATCAGAGTCCCTATTAGAGTCCACCTTACATCAGAGATCCCCTCCCCACGTCAGGGTGCTAATTAGAGACCCGATGATGAGAGTCCCTATCAGAATCCCTGTTACATCAGTGTCCCTATTAGATTCGGCCTTGCATCATAGACCCCCCCCCCCCAATTTCAGGGTCCCCATCAGAATCCCCTTAGCTCAGAGTCCCTATTAGAATCCGCCCTCCCCCCCACTATGCCCCCCATCAGAATCCCCCTTACATATAAGTCCCTATTAGAGTCTGCCCTATGTCAGAGACCAACCCCCCCAACACACACATTATTGTCCCCATCAGAATATTCCTTACATCAGAGCCCCTATTACAGTCCACCTTACATCAGAGACTATTCCCTGCCCTCCCACTCCCCCGCCACATATCAGGGTCCCCATCAGAATCCCCCTTACATCAGAATCTCTGTGAGAGTCCACCTTACATCAGAGACCCCCTCCCCACATCAGGGTCCCGATTAGAGACCTCCTATATCAGAGTTCCCCTTACATCAGTGTCCCTATTAGAGCCAGCCTTGCATCATAGACCCCTCTCACGTCAGGGACCCCATCAGAATCCCCCCCAAGTACACCTTACATCATAGAATCCCCCTTACATAAGACTCCCTATTAGAGTTTGCGTTAAATCTGAGACCCTCCCCCCATATCAGAGTCCCCTTCAGAATCCCCCTATAACAGAGTCCCTATCAAAATACCCCTTACATCACATTCCCTATTAAAGTCCGCCTTACATCAGAGACTCAGCCCCCCCCCCCATTTCCGTGTGAGGGTTCCCATCAGAGACCCCCTATATCTGAGTCCCTGTCAGTATCCCCCTTACATTAGAGTCCACCTTAAATCAGAGACTCAGTTCCGCCCCCCCCCCCCCTTCACTGTGTGAGGGTTCCTATCAGAGACCCCTATATCAGAGTCCCCCTCCCCAGGTCAGGTTCCCAATTAGAGACCCCTATATCAGTGTCCCTTTGAGTCTGCTTTACATAGAGAGCCTCCCCCCCCCCCCCTTCACATCAGGGTCCCCAGAGTCTCCCTTAGAAGAAATCTACCAGATCTGTGCAGTAATCCAGTGTGAGACCGCCCACTGCTGCTCTCTCTCTCCTTGTGCAGGGGGGCTGGTCTTGTCTCTCCCCCCCCCCCCCCCCCCGTCATTTTCTGCAGGCAGCCTGTAGTGGGTGGAGCCTGCTGGGTCCCTCCCACACCTCTACTTCTTGCACAGGCTATGTGTACAGCACAATGACGATGTCACTGCCACTTTTACAATGTAATATCTGGGTTTGCAAAGCCATTGGGTGCACACAAAGTAGATTTCTTTCCCTTGCGGCTTTTGAGAATTATATTTAAATGGAAGTTCTTGTTTTTTTTTTTGTGCCCGGAGTTCAGCTTTAATTTCCCAAATTCACTCAACTTGCCTGACCTCTTCCTTATTTCCCAGTCACCCCTCCCTTCCTATGTGGTACCGTTGCCTTACGCCCATTTCCTCAGGATGCGTGGATGACCTTCTACGTCTACATCTTCCACTGCCCATCTGTCTACCTTGTCATGTACATTGGAATGACCTCGGAGAATGAGGTTACCGCTTAGATTATGGTCCAGGAGCTCCACTAGACTAGCCCGTCAAGTGAACACGTTTTATGGTCCGATCGCTCAGTCCAGGGCTTTCCACTCGGTCTGGATTGAGCTTAAAGCGAAGATCCACTGCAGGCACGTTCAGTGGGCTTCTTATGGTGGGATGTGTGGCACTGCAAGATCTTGTCACATGTTGCTCGGGCTATTTAGCTTAAAGAGAGCAATGCTGGAACCCGGGAACACACTAGCTAAGCTCAGATTCTGGGGCCATTTAGAAAATGTGAATAACATCCTCCATAGCTGGATAGATGCCAAGGAGCAGGCCGTATAAACATGTTATCTTTTCAAAGGAACATCTGAAAGTGGAACTAAACCTTTCTCTCCTTTACAGCCAAGGAAGCCGCCATATTGGCTTCTGTTTGTTCTGGAGTTGCTGTGGGGCTGCAAGTGTGATCAGTTATGGGACCAGCCATTTGATGGCTTGACAGTTTCGGTCTAAAGGCAGAAGATATTTTTTTTTCCTAATGCATTCTATGCATTAAGGTAGAAAAACCTTCTTGGTGCAGCGCCCCCCCCCCCCCTATCGCTTACCTGAGCCTTATCTAGATCCAGCGATGTGCATGAGAGCACCGGCTCTCCTTGGTCTCTCTCTCTCCTCATTGGCTCACACAGCAGCAGGAGCTATTGCTTCCTGCTGTAGTCAATCACAGCCAGTGAGCCAATGAGGAGAGAGCAGGGGGCGGGGCCGAGCCATGCTCTGTGTGTGAATGGACACTGTCCATTCACAGGAGCGTGGCTTGGGAGTGAGCTTGCTCGAGTGCCCCCATAGCAAGGGGCACTCGGCAGGGGGGGGGGGGGGGAGCCAGGACTGCCGGCGGGGGGAAACCCAAAAAGAAGAGGCTTGGGGCTGCTCTGTACAAAACCATTGCACGGAGCAGGTACAGTGCCTTGAAAAAGTATTCATACCCCTTGAATTTTTCCACATTTTGTCATGTTACAACCAAAAACGTAAATGGCTTTTATTGGAATTTTATGTGATAGAACAACACAAAGTGGTACTTATATAATTGTGAGGTGGAAGGAAAATGATAAATTGTTTTCAACATTTTTTTTACAAATAAATATGTGAAAAGTATGGGGGGGCATTTGTATTCAGCCCCCTTTACTCTGATACTCCTAACTAAAATCTAGTGGTACCAATTGCCTTCAGAAGTCACCTAATTAGTACATGGAGTCCAACCTGTGTGTAATTTAATCTCAGTATAAATACAGCTGTTCTGTGAAGCCCTCAGAGGTCTGTTAGAGAACCTTAGTGAACAAACAGCATCATGAAGGCCAAGGAACACACCAGACAGGTCAGGGATAAAGTTGTGGAGAAACTTGTTGTGGAGATAAAGTTGTGGAAAAACCACTTCCATCTACAACACCACGTTGTCATCCTCCCTAGACGTACTTGCTCCTCTTTCTACACGCAGAACCAGGCCCCATCTGCCACAACCCTGGCAAACAGACGACACCAGAAGTCTCAAGAGACGCAGCCGTGCTCTTGAGCGAGCGTGGCGTAAATCTAAATCCCTGCAAGACTTTACCCTCTACAAATCTGTCCTTCTCAAATACAACTCCTGCCTCCACACTGCTAAACAAACCTATTACAACACTCTCATCAAAACCCTCTCATCCAAACCTCGTCAACTCTTTTCTACCCTTAATTCCTTACTTCACCCCCCACTGCCCCCTCCCACCAACTTGCTTACCGCTCAACATATTGCCAACCACTTCAATAGCAAAATCAACACAATTCGCAAGGAGATATCCAGCATTAAAATTCCTCCCCTACCCAACATATCAGGTCCAACACCACACTCAATACTCTCCTCCTTTTGCCCAGTTACCACAGAAGAAGTTGATAAACTCCTCTCCATGGCCCACCTCACTACATGTCCCCTGGACCCTGTCCCCTCTCAATTGCTGCGACCACCTTCCCACTCTATCCTCAACTCCCTAACCCACATCTTCAACCTCTCCCTCTCCTCCGGCACCTTTCCTTCCCCGTTCAAACATGCACTGGTTACCCCCATACTCAAAAAACCCTCACTAGACCCCACCTGTTTGAATAACTTAAGACCCATCTCCCTGCTCCCGTTTGCCTCCAAGCTCATCGAACGCCTTGTTCATGACCAAATGAGTCGCTACATCACGGACAACAACCTTCTCGACCCCCTACAGTCCGGCTTCCGCCTACAACATTCGACTGAAACTGCCCTACTAAAAATCACCAATGACCTAATAACTGCCAAAACCAATGGCCACTACTCCATACTCATACTTTTAGACCTCTCTGCTGCCTTTGACACAGTTGACCACCTGCTCCTCAGTCAAATTACACGCCCTTGGCCTCCGTGATTCTGCATTATCCTGGTTCTCCTCCTACCTATCTCAGCGCACTTTCAGCGTCACTTACAACTCCACCTCCTCTGCTCCCCTTCCTCTTTCTGTTGGGGTTCCCCAAGGCTCTGTCCTTGGGCCTCTCCTTTTCTCACTCTATACCTCTTCCCTGGGCCAGTTGATCACCTCCCATGGCTTCCAATACCACCTCTATGCCGATGACACCCAGATCTATCTCTCCACTCCTCAACTCACCCCCACTATCTCCTCACGGATCTCAAACTTGCTGAATGACATCTCGGTATGGATGTCACACCACTTCCTCAAACTTAATCTTTCTAAAACTGAGCTTGTTATATTTCCTCCTTCACGGTCCCCCCCTTTGACTTCACCATTAATATCAACAACACAACCATTGGTCCCTCCACACAGGCCAGGGTCCTGGGTGTAATCCTTGACTCTGACCTCTCCTTCAGCCCCCATATCCAATCACTGGCTAAATCCTGCCGCCTTAACCTCCGCAACATCTCCAGAATTCGACCCTTTCTGACTAATGACACCACAAAGCAACTTTTTCACTCTTTGATTATTTCCCGCCTCGACTACTGCAACTCTCTCCTTAATGGCCTACCCTTACACAGGCTCCTCCCCCCTTCAGTCTATTATGAATGCTGCTGCTAGACTAATACACCTCACTAATCGATCCGTGACTGGCGCCCCTTTCTGCCAATCTCTTCACTGGCTTCCCCTACCCCACCGTGTAAAATTCAAAATGCTAACCACAACATACAAGGCCATTCACAACATCGCCCCCATCTACATCACCAACCTCATCTGCAGATATCGCCCAAATCGCCCCCTCCGCTCCTCCCAGGACCTCCTGCTCTCTAGCTCCCTTGTTACCTCCTCCCATGCTCGCCTTCAGGACTTCTCCAGAGCCTCTCCCATCCTCTGGAATTCCCTGCCCCAGTATGTCCGATCAGCCCCTACCCTGTCCACCTTTAGGAGATCCTTGAAAACTCATTTATTCAGGGAAGCCTATCCCACACCCACATAACTGTCCCTGAGCCACCCCCATCAAATCATTCTTTGCAGATATTACCTTTTGTACCACCACCCCCTCCCTTTTAGAATGTAAGCTCTACGAGCCGGGCCCTCCTGTACCTTTTGTATTGTACTGTAATTGTGTTGTCCCCCTTATACATTGTAAAGCGCTGAGTAAACTGTTGGCGCTATATAAATCTCGTATAATAATAATAATAATAATAAATATAAAGCAGGGTTAGGTTATAAAAAAAAATATCCCAAGCTTTGAACATCTCACAGAGCTCTGTTCAATCCATCATCCAAAAATGGAAAGAGTATGGCACAACTGCAAACCTACCAAGACATGGCCGTCCACCTAAACTGGAGCTGCAGCACAGAAGGTTTTTCAGCTTAATGCATTTTAAGGTGGAAAACTTTGAGGCTTTACTACCACTTCAAGAGAACAAAAAACGTTGACAGTTCTCATTCATGGCATGGCTTCAATGTAACTGTTAAATCTAGAGTTGCACCGATATCACGCGTACGATATCCGAAACCAGTACCTTTGCGGTGCGATTTGAGCCCATACAAAAATGAATAGGCTCAAATCGTACCGCAAAGAATCGCATGCGATTGGAACAGGAATGTGGTGCAATTGCTGCGATTCTATGCAGTGTGATTTGAGCTCATTGATTTTGTGTGGGTTTAAAGGTATTGATATCGGCGAGTACTTGGCGGAAAGTATCGGTACTCGTACTCACTGGTAAAAAAAAAAACGGTGTTGACGCAATAAATGGACGGGTCTAGTTGCGCTTTATGGTTCATGCAATGTAATGTTTTGGTTCTGTAGAGATGCTGGCTGCTATCTCTATACATCTGTTGTGGCGGATAGAAGAGGCTCCCACATTCCCGTCTGAAGTTTTATTATTATACATCCTATGTGGGGGGGAATTCGTATCGAAAGCCAAAGCTTCTTCTTTTTTTTTTTTTAAATGGAGAATATACGGGTTAGAACATCTTTTGTGTCTTTTTTTTTTTTTTTACTGTCTGTGTTTAAGCTGATTATATTTTGCCTTCCCTGGATCCTCCCTCCTCCTCATCAACATGCTAATGACATTTTTAAATCAAACATTTCCATTACATACCTTATTTTATACCCAGCGACATCATCAGTGGGTCTTTGTGCTTCTCTATGCAATGCAAACATATCATGGCTATTTAAACAAATAGTAAGTAGAAATGATCCATCCCCATTAGGTATATCGTAAAAAAAAAAAAAAAAAAAAAAAAAGTTGAAATATGTGGGACTTTAAAGGTGCTCTCTCACCCTCAGGAAGAAATTACTCATGCACAGCTATGGAACACATAAAGTTTTATTACACAATTTAATCAAAACCAGGGAATATACACATAAAAGCAAGGAAATGAATGATACACTATATTTCCAACAGTATTGGGACACCTGCCTTTACACGCACATGAACTTTAATGGCATCCCAGTCTTAGTCCGTAGGGTTCAATATTGAGTTGGCCCACCCTTTGCAGCTATAACAGCTTCAACTCTTCTGGGAAGGCCGTCCACAAGGTTTAGGAGTGTTTCTATGGGAATGTTTGACCATTCTTCCAGAAGAACATTTGTGAAGTCAGGCACTGATGTTGGACAAGAAGGCCTGGCTCGCAGTCACAGGATCCAGGGATGATGCGTGGTGCAGGAGCATATTCTCACAGTGAGTTTGGGGTGGAGGAACTGACTCAACCCGATAGAACTCCTTTGGGATGAATTAGAGCAGAGACTGCGAGCCAGGCCTTCTCGTCCAACATCAGTGCCTGACCTCACAAATGCGCTTCTGGAAGAACGGTCAAACATTCCCATAGACACACTCCTAAACCTTGTGGACGGCCTTCCCAGAAGAGTTGAAACTGTTATAGCTGCAAAGGGTGGAGCCAACTCAATATTGAACCCTACGGACTAAGATGCCATTAAAGTTCATGTGCGTGTAAAGGCAGGCGTCCCAATGGTTTTGGTAATATAGTGTATCACATATAGTGTTTAATACAGTGAACCCCAAAACACCTTCCTCATTCTGAAAATTGCATATATAACATGTAATAATGATAATATATTGAATTTGATGGTACAGAATGAAGGTGTCTTTCCTGACGTGTTTCGCTGGGTAGGCCTCTTCAGGGGTTCAGATAGGGTACATGGTACCCAATTTTGCAAGGTATCCACTCCCACTTGGAAATGGAAGTTCTCCTTACCCCCTGCACCCCCCCTGCAGTCTTCTGGGACACTGACAGGTCCCAGAACACTGCATCCACCATTGACGATATTCATGCGCAGTGAGCACCCGGCTGTGAAGCCGCAAGCTGTCACAGCCATGTGCCCATAGTGAAGATGCCGGCGCCTAGGAAAGAAGACTACAGCAGGTAAAACCGACGGGGGGGAGCACAATGCTGGATCGTAGGAAAGGTGAGTGTCTGTTTTTAAAAGTCAGCAGCTACAGTTTTTGTAGCTGCTGACTTTTATATTTTTTCACAGGAGACTGGAACTCCACTTTAAGGAAGCGGAGCATTAAAATGGAGGCCAAAGAAAAGACCCACCGACAGGTTCCCTCTCAGGGAAGCACGAGGACACTTGTGGGTGGCCAG
Organism: Lithobates septentrionalis; assembly: GCA_037952835.1. Classification (NCBI taxonomy): domain Eukaryota; kingdom Metazoa; phylum Chordata; class Amphibia; order Anura; family Ranidae; genus Lithobates; species Lithobates septentrionalis. The sequence goes on along the minus strand of JBBDGP010003951.1, from coordinate 445,336 downwards.
TGGGAGGGGGCCGGCCGAGTGCTGAATATTCTATCTTTTTGGGCTACAAGTATATGGTCGCTATTGATATTTTGTGTTTGGACTCTAGTAAAAAAAGGCTGACCATTGGCTTTTGTCTGTAATCAGAGTGGGAGATAGCCCATAATAAGGCGGCGATGTGTCAGTATGGCAACATCTCAGCTTTATATATACTCCGCATGTCTCACCTAGTCCTTCCCCTGATGAAGTCAAATGAGTGTGATGCAACGTATTGGACGGAGCCTGGTGACGTCATTACGTTTGGATACCGGAAGGGAATTGCCGATCTCATGCATAGCGATATGGAATTCTTATGTTTTGATATGCAAACCTGATTCTTTTTATCATGCGAGTGCATTTTATTCTTTTCAGTCTTACATTATTATTATTATTTTATATATATATATATATATAGCTCCAACAGTTTGCACAGGGCTCCACAATGTGAGGACAGACAGTACGGTTATAATACAATGGGGGCATAAACTTTAACTTTTTGGAGCTTACCACACTATAAAAGCTTTCTCTGCATATCAGTTGAGTCTGTCCTAGTGCCCATGTGGGACCCCGATCCCTTAAAGGGGAACTCCAATTCCTTTAAAGCTGATGTCTGCTAGCAGACCTTTCCTTGTTGGCATTCTTTTCATACATGCGCTCTGTGCAGCCCCGTCGTGTTTTCAGGTCCTGGCCGTGTTTTGTTCCATTGCACGCTTACAGAGAAGGCTTTGCAAACATTGGCCGGCCTCCAAGATTCTCCGCTACGGTATAAAACAAGTTTGAGCTTGCTCTGTCAGTGGTGAGAGCCCCGCTAAGCCCAGCTGATTGTCTGCCTGTGGAATGCCCCGTCCTACGCTCTGTTCCTCTTGTGTTCACCTCAGTCCTTCTCTGCCCCCCCCTCTCCACTTTCCTTCTCTGCCCACCTCTCCGGTTTCCTTCTCTTGGCACAAGTGTGGGGCGAGCCAAGGCAACTATTGTCAGCTGACACATCCCACTGACGCACATTAAAGGGAACCTGACACGGCCTAAGGTGTGTTTTCTGGCTATCGTTGTGCTGCACTTTGTGGTGCCTCTCTGCCACCACCTGTCCTTGTGTCCCTATGGAGCCCCCTTGGATTGCAGGCCCGGTCTGTACATGGAACCTTATTCCCAAGTCATTATTAAAGTTCAACTCCAGAAACGGCTAAATACACAGATAGACAACATACAGTGGGGAAAATAATGATTTGATCCCCTGCAGATTTTGTATGTTTTTTCACTTACAAAGAAATGACGGGTCTACAAGTTTTATCACAGGTGTATTTTTAATGATAGAGACAGAATATTAACCAAAAATCCAGAAATAACACCTGATACAAATGTTATAAATTGAGTTGCAGTTCAGTGAGTAAAATAAATATTTGACCCCCAAGGAAAACATGACTAATGCCGCGTACACACGACCGGTTTTGCCGTCGGAATAAACTCTGAAGGTTTTTGCGGCGGAGTTCCAACGGAATTCGGCTCAAGCTGTCTTGTATACACACGGTCACACCAAATTCCCACCATCCAGAGCGTGGTGACGTACAACACGTACGACGGGACTAGAAAACGGAAGTTCAATAGCCAGTAGCCAATAGCTTCCGTCTCGTACTTGCTTCAGAGCATGCGTCGTTTTTGGTGCGTCGGAACAGCATACAGACGAGCGGTTTCCGTCGGAAAAACATAGAGCATGTTCTCTATCTAAGTCCGTCTGAATTTTCGACAGAAAAAGTCAGATGGGGCATACACATGGTCGGAAGATACGATGAAAAGCTCCCATCAGACTCTTTCTGTCGGAAATTCCGCTCGTGTGAACGCGGCATTAGTAGTCGGTGGAGAAACCCTTGTTGGCGAGCACAGAGGTCAGACGTTTCTTGTAGTTGGTGACCAGGTTTGCACACATCTCAGGAGGGATTTTGGTCCACTCTTCTCTACAGGTTTTCTCTAAATCCTTAATGTTTCTTGGCTGTCGCTTGGTAACTCGAATGCTTCAGCTCCCTCCATAGATTTTCTATAGGATTAAGGTCTGGAGATTGGCTAGGCCACTCCATGACCTTAATGTCATTCTTCTTGAGACACTCCTTTGTTGCCTTGGCGGTATGTTTTGGGTCATTGTCATGCTGGAAGACCCATCCACGACCCATCTTCAGTGTTCTGGCTGAGGGAATAAGGTTCTCATCCAGGATTTTACAATACATGGCCCCGTCCATTGGCCCCTCAATGCGGCAAAGTCGGCCTGTACCTTTAGCAGAGAAACAGCCCCAAAGCATAATGTTTCCACCTCCGTGCTTGACTGTAGGGATGGTGTTCTTAGGGTCATCGTCAGCATTTTTCTTCCTCCAAACACGGCGAGTCGAGTTCATGCCAAAAGCTCAATTTTGGTTTCATCTGACCACAGCACTTCCTCCCAATTTTTCTCTGAATCATTTAGATGTGTATATGCAAACTTCAGACGGGCCTGTACATGTGACTTCTTGAGGGGGGGGGGGGGGACCTTCCAGGCGCTGCAGGATTTTAATTCATGGTGGCGTATTTGTGTTATTATGTTATTGTGTGGCGTATGGTTTGTTTGGTGACTGTGGTCCCAACTGCCTTGAGATCATTCACAAGCTCCTCCTGTGTAGTTCTGGGCTGATCCCTCACTTTTCTCATGACCATCCCTTCCCCATGAGGCGAAATCCTGCATGGAACTCCAGACCGAGGACGATTGATGGTTATTTTGTATTTCTTCCATTTGCGAATAATCACTCCAACAGTTGTGTCCTTCTCACCAAGCTTCTTGCTGATGGTCTTGTAGCCCATTCCAGCCTTGTGCAGGTCTACCATCTTGTCCCTGACGCCCTTTGACAGCTCTTTGGTGTTGCCCATGATGGTGAGGTATTAATAGAAGAAAGAGATTCTGTGGACAGGTGTCTTCTATACACATAACGAGTTGTCGTTAGGAGCACCTTCTTACACTGAGCTGCGGGAATGAAGCGAACTCGCACGATTTCACTCCCGCGTGTCAGTCCCGATTTCGGCGGCGATTTCACAGACATCTGTGCGGGTTTCTGCACAGACGTCAATGGAAATCGCAAGCTGAAATCGCAAAAAGTAGTACAGAAACTACTTTTTGAAATTAGGACAGTGCCACTGCCTGCAATTGCCGCCAATTTGACATGTCAAATCGCACCAGTGTGAACCAGGGCTTACAGGACTAATCTGTGTACCACATGAGCACCTACTGTAGCCAGTCTGTGGGAGCCAGAATGATTGTTGGTTGGTAGGAAATTAAATACTTATTTTGCTCACTGAACTGCGACTCAATTTATAATATTTGTATCGTGTTATTTCTGGATTTTTGGTTAATATTCTGTCTTTATCATTTAAAATACATCTATGATAAAAAATGATAGACCCTTCATTTTTTTTTTTGTAGGTGGGCAAACTTACATCTGCAGGGGATCAAACCATTATTTTCCCCACTGTATATGGGAGTTGTTTTACCAGCCAAAGGTTTTGTATTTCTGTCCGTCCAGTCCTGAGATTTGCACAGCTCTGTCACACAGTTTAGTCCTGCCTGGCAGGCCTTTCTCTGTACTGAAGCTCCCTATCGCCTCATACACACGGTCGGAATTTCCGGCAACAAATGTCCGGTGTGAGCTTGTTGTCGGAAATTCCGACCATGTGTAGACTCCATCGGACATTTGTTGTCGGAATTTCTGACAACAAAAATTTGAGAGCTGATTCCGATCGTGTGTAGACAATTCCAACGCACAAAATTCCACGCATGCTCGGAATCAAGCAGAAGAGCCGCACTGGCTAATGAATTTCATTTTTCTCGGCTCGTCGTACGTGTTGTACGTCACCGCGTTGTTGACGTTCGGAATTTCCGACATTTGTGCGACCGTGTGTATGTAAGACAAGTTTTAGTCTACATCCGTCGGGAAAAAATCCACGGTTTTGATGTCGGAATGTCGTGTGTACGCGGCATTACACTTACAGGTCGTTCCCCCAGGTCGTACCCAAATACAATTTATTTCCTTTTTTTTCCCCAACAAATAGATTTTTGGTGGTATTTTATGACCTCTGCGTTTTTTTATTTTTTGCCCTATGAACAAAAAAAAAACAATATTTGTTACTTTCTGCTATAAAACACATCCAATAAAAAAAAACTTTGAAAAATCTAATTTCCTCATTAATTTCTGCCAATATGTATTCTGCTACATATTTTTGGTAAAAAAAAAAAAAAAATCACAATAAACATATATTGATTGGTTTGCGCAAAAGTTATCGCGTCTACAAACTATGGGATATATACTGTAATTGTTATTTTATTTTTTTATACTTGTAATGGCGGCGATCAGCGACCATATAGTGGGACTGCAATATTGCAGAGGACAGTCGGACACTTTTTGGGGACACTAATACAGAGATCAGTGCTAAAAATATGCACTGTCACTGTACTAATGACACTGGCTGGGAAGGGGTTAAACAACAGGGGCGCTCAAAGGGTTAACTGTGTGCCTAGCCAGTGTTTATGTGTACTGTGTGTGCTGCTTTTACTTAGGGATGTGCTTTGCAGGGAAAGAAAATCCATCACATCCCCGCTGTCAGAACGGAGCTCTGTGTTGTTTACATAGGCAGAGCTCCGTTCTGCGTCTCTCCTTGATGATCAGTGGGTTCCCGCAGTGATCAGACTGCAACGTTGTGTGATCTCTGTGAGAGGTAATCAATATCTGGAAGTGTTACACAGACACATTACTTATTACACACGACTGGTCTAGAGATTTTGCCTAGGCTGAAATGACGTCATCAGTCTGCAGCAGGCAGGAGGAAGCATTTCCTCAGTCTCCCCTCAGCCAGTGATCAGACTGTACACTGTAACTTTGTAGCAAGTCACAAGCAAGGTGAGAGGCTGCAGCAGGGGGGCTGATCTGTGTCAGACTTTTGTAAACAACGGCCAGGATTTACACGATTGGGTCATCTCAGTCCAGGAAGTAGATGGTGGCCTTGGATGATGCCTGAACAAAGATGGTGTCCTGCTTTTGAAGAGAAAAATCAGATGAAGGCGTTGTCAGGGGGGAATCCTGTGATCTTTTGTGAAAGGGAATAAATACCTGGAAGGGTTAGAGATTACTTAGCATGTTGCACCTAATATAAAAAATACACCGGACGTTAGCTCCCCTTTAAATTGGTGACATTCATACGCCGTTGATGGATGCTGGCCCGGCGGTGAGGGCCGGTGTGAGCCCAGCTGTCATCATTTGCTCAGTAATAGATGGTAATCTGTATTGAGCGATCTGCTTTCCAGGAATAGAAGACAATGCAGCCTCCCCTCGAGCAGATGCTGTGTTGTGGTTTCCAGCTGACTTCCAGTAACCATTCGCACCCTTAAAGGGCCAGTAAGCCGACATTTACAGCTCGCTTACACTATTACTTTAGATTGGAGTCCCGGAAACAGATGCAAGCTTTGCTAGATCTGTGTGCCTGGGGAGCCCCCCAAATGTGGAAGCACCCTATACACAGGCGCAAAGGCCATCCTCTCTCATCCTCCCAGGATTCAGAGCGGGAAGTGTGTCAGAGGATAGATGGAATCCCTCACTATGGCCATTCAGGACCAGGATGAAGTGACAGGTTCTCTTGATACCCCCCCCCCCCCACCCCCCATATATAACCAAACCGGCATCTCAGCCTAGGAAGTAGGTGCAGGAGCGTATTCTCACAGGATCCCGGAATGATACGTGGTGCAGGAGCGTATTCTCACAGGATCCTGGGATGATACGTGGTGCAGGAACGTATTCTCACAGGATCCCGGGATGATACGTGGTGCAGGAACGTGTTCTCACAGGATCCCGGGATGTTGCGTGGTGCAGAAGCGTATTCTCACAGGATCCCGGGATGATACGTGGTGCAGGAGCGTATTCTCACAGGATCCTGGGATGATACGTGGTGCAGGAGCGTATTCTCACAGGATCCCGGGATGATACGTGATGCAGAAGCGTATTCTCACAGGATCCCGGGATGATACGTGGTGCAGAAGCGTATTCTCACAGGATCCCGGGATGATACGTGGTGCAGGAGCGTATTCTCATAGGATCCCGGGATGATGCGTGGTGCAGGAGCGTATTCTCACAGGATCCCGGGATGATGCGTGGCGCAGGAGCGTATTCTCATAGGATCCCGGGATGATGCGTGGTGCAGGAGCGTATTCTCACAGGATCCCGGGATGATGCGTGGTGCAGGAGCGTATTCTCACAGGATCCCGGGATGATGCGTGGTGCAGGAGCGTATTCTCACAGGATCCCGGGATGATGCGTGGTGCAGGAGCGTATTCTCACAGGATCCTGGGATGATACGTGGTGCAGGAACGTATTCTCACAGGATCCCGGGATGATACGTGGTGCAGGAACGTGTTCTCACAGGATCCCGGGATGTTGCGTGGTGCAGGAGCGTATTCTCACAGGATCCCGGGATGTTGCGTGGTGCAGGAGCGTATTCTCACAGGATCCCGGGATGATGCGTGGTGCAGGAGCGTATTCTCACAGGATCCCGGGATGATACGTGGTGCAGGAACGTATTCTCACAGGATCCCGGGATGATGCGTGGTGCAGGAACGTATTCTCACAGGATCCCGGGATGATATGCGGTGCAGGAAATCTCTCCTGGTGGGGAGCCTTCCCGGCCGACAGAACACAATGATTACTACTGGTGGCTACAGCCACCGGCAGTAGTTACATGCAAAAAAAATCAGACAGGCTGGTTGTACTGAACCAGCCTGCCCAGAAATGGATCGAATCTGGGCCGATCCCTGCTTAACCAGCCAAGATTCAATCCATCTATGGATATGCTTTAGTAGTGACATAACCCTTTATAACCAAACCGGCATCTCAGCCTAGGAAGTAGGTGCAGGAGCGCATTCTCGCAGGATCCCTGGATGAAGTGCGGTGCAGGAACGCGTTCTCACAGGATCCCGGGATGATACGTGGTGCAGGAACGTATTCTCACAGGATCCCGGGATGATACGTGGTGCAGAAGCGTATTCTCACAGGATCCTGGGATGATACGTGGTGCAGGAGCGTATTCTCACAGGATCCCGGGATGATACGTGATGCAGAAGCGTATTCTCACAGGATCCCGGGATGATACGTGGTGCAGAAGCGTATTCTCACAGGATCCCGGGATGATACGTGGTGCAGGAACGTGTTCTCACAGGATCCCGGGATGTTGCGTGGTGCAGAAGCGTATTCTCACAGGATCCCGGGATGATACGTGGTGCAGGAGCGTATTCTCACAGGATCCTGGGATGATACGTGGTGCAGGAGCGTATTCTCACAGGATCCCGGGATGATACGTGATGCAGAAGCGTATTCTCACAGGATCCCGGGATGATACGTGGTGCAGAAGCGTATTCTCACAGGATCCCGGGATGATACGTGGTGCAGGAGCGTATTCTCATAGGATCCCGGGATGATGCGTGGTGCAGGAGCGTATTCTCACAGGATCCCGGGATGATGCGTGGCGCAGGAGCGTATTCTCATAGGATCCCGGGATGATGCGTGGTGCAGGAGCGTATTCTCACAGGATCCCGGGATGATGCGTGGTGCAGGAGCGTATTCTCACAGGATCCCGGGATGATGCGTGGTGCAGGAGCGTATTCTCACAGGATCCCGGGATGATGCGTGGTGCAGGAGCGTATTCTCACAGGATCCTGGGATGATACGTGGTGCAGGAACGTATTCTCACAGGATCCCGGGATGATACGTGGTGCAGGAACGTGTTCTCACAGGATCCCGGGATGTTGCGTGGTGCAGGAGCGTATTCTCACAGGATCCCGGGATGTTGCGTGGTGCAGGAGCGTATTCTCACAGGATCCCGGGATGATGCGTGGTGCAGGAGCGTATTCTCACAGGATCCCGGGATGATACGTGGTGCAGGAACGTATTCTCACAGGATCCCGGGATGATGCGTGGTGCAGGAACGTATTCTCACAGGATCCCGGGATGATATGCGGTGCAGGAAATCTCTCCTGGTGGGGAGCCTTCCCGGCCGACAGAACACAATGATTACTACTGGTGGCTACAGCCACCGGCAGTAGTTACATGCAAAAAAAATCAGACAGGCTGGTTGTACTGAACCAGCCTGCCCAGAAATGGATCGAATCTGGGCCGATCCCTGCTTAACCAGCCAAGATTCAATCCATCTATGGATATGCTTTAGTAGTGACATAACCCTTTATAACCAAACCGGCATCTCAGCCTAGGAAGTAGGTGCAGGAGCGCATTCTCGCAGGATCCCTGGATGAAGTGCGGTGCAGGAACGCGTTCTCACAGGATCCCGGGATGATACGTGGTGCAGGAACGTATTCTCACAGGATCCCGGGATGATACGTGGTGCAGAAGCGTATTCTCACAGGATCCTGGGATGATACGTGGTGCAGGAGCGTATTCTCACAGGATCCCGGGATGATACGTGATGCAGAAGCGTATTCTCACAGGATCCCGGGATGATACGTGGTGCAGAAGCGTATTCTCACAGGATCCCGGGATGATACGTGGTGCAGGAGCGTATTCTCATAGGATCCCGGGATGATGCGTGGTGCAGGAGCGTATTCTCACAGGATCCCGGGATGATGCGTGGCGCAGGAGCGTATTCTCATAGGATCCCGGGATGATGCGTGGTGCAGGAGCGTATTCTCACAGGATCCCGGGATGATGCGTGGTGCAGGAGCGTATTCTCACAGGATCCCGGGATGATGCGTGGTGCAGGAGCGTATTCTCACAGGATCCCGGGATGATGCGTGGTGCAGGAGCGTATTCTCACAGGATCCTGGGATGATACGTGGTGCAGGAACGTATTCTCACAGGATCCCGGGATGATACGTGGTGCAGGAACGTGTTCTCACAGGATCCCGGGATGTTGCGTGGTGCAGGAGCGTATTCTCACAGGATCCCGGGATGTTGCGTGGTGCAGGAGCGTATTCTCACAGGATCCCGGGATGATGCGTGGTGCAGGAGCGTATTCTCACAGGATCCCGGGATGATACGTGGTGCAGGAACGTATTCTCACAGGATCCCGGGATGATGCGTGGTGCAGGAACGTATTCTCACAGGATCCCGGGATGATATGCGGTGCAGGAAATCTCTCCTGGTGGGGAGCCTTCCCGGCCGACAGAACACAATGATTACTACTGGTGGCTACAGCCACCGGCAGTAGTTACATGCAAAAAAAATCAGACAGGCTGGTTGTACTGAACCAGCCTGCCCAGAAATGGATCGAATCTGGGCCGATCCCTGCTTAACCAGCCAAGATTCAATCCATCTATGGATATGCTTTAGTAGTGACATAACCCTTTATAACCAAACCGGCATCTCAGCCTAGGAAGTAGGTGCAGGAGCGCATTCTCGCAGGATCCCTGGATGAAGTGCGGTGCAGGAACGCGTTCTCACAGGATCCCAGGATGATACGTGGTGCAGGAACGTATTCTCACAGGATCCCGGGATGATACGTGGTGCAGAAGCGTATTCTCACAGGATCCTGGGATGATACGTGGTGCAGGAGCGTATTCTCACAGGATCCCGGGATGATACGTGATGCAGAAGCGTATTCTCACAGGATCCCGGGATGATACGTGGTGCAGAAGCGTATTCTCACAGGATCCCGGGATGATACGTGGTGCAGGAGCGTATTCTCATAGGATCCCGGGATGATGCGTGGTGCAGGAGCGTATTCTCACAGGATCCCGGGATGATGCGTGGCGCAGGAGCGTATTCTCATAGGATCCCGGGATGATGCGTGGTGCAGGAGCGTATTCTCACAGGATCCCGGGATGATGCGTGGTGCAGGAGCGTATTCTCACAGGATCCCGGGATGATGCGTGGTGCAGGAGCGTATTCTCACAGGATCCCGGGATGATGCGTGGTGCAGGAGCGTATTCTCACAGGATCCCGGGATGATGCGTGGTGCAGGAGCGTATTCTCATAGGATCCCGGGATGATGCGTGGTGCAGGAGCGTATTCTCATAGGATCCCGGGATGATGCGTGGTGCAGGAGCGTATTCTCATAGGATCCCGGGATGATGCGTGGTCCAGGAGCGTATTCTCATAGGATCCCGGGATGATGCGTGGTGCAGGAGCGTATTCTCACAGGATCCTGGGATGATGCGTGGTGCAGGAGCGTATTCTCATAGGATCCTGGGATGATGCGTGGTGCAGGAGCGTATTCTCATAGGATCCCGGGATGATGCGTGGTGCAGGAGCGTATTCTCATAGGATCCCGGGATGATGCGTGGTGCAGGAGCGTATTCTCACAGGATCCCGGGATGATACGTGGTGCAGGAGCGTATTCTCACAGGATCCCGGGATGATACGTGGTGCAGGAGCGTATTCTCACAGGATCCCGGGATGATACGTGGTGCAGGAGCGTATTCTCACAGGATCCCGGGATGATACGTGGTGCAGGAGCGTATTCTCACAGGATCCCGGGATGATACGTGGTGCAGGAGCGTATTCTCACAGGATCCCGGGATGATACGTGGTGCAGGAGCGTATTCTCACAGGATCCCGGGATGATACGTGGTGCAGAAGCGTATTCTCACAGGATCCCGGGATGATACGTGGTGCAGAAGCGTATTCTCACAGGATCCCGGGATGATACGTGGTGCAGGAGCGTATTCTCACAGGATCCCGGGATGATACGTGGTGCAGGAGCGTATTCTCACAGGATCCCGGGATGATACGTGGTGCAGGAGCGTATTCTCACAGGATCCCGGGATGATACGTGGTGCAGGAGCGTATTCTCACAGGATCCCGGGATGATACGTGGTGCAGGAGCGTATTCTCACAGGATCCCGGGATGATACGTGGTGCAGGAGCGTATTCTCACAGGATCCCGGGATGATACGTGGTGCAGAAGCGTATTCTCACAGGATCCCGGGATGATACGTGGTGCAGAAGCGTATTCTCACAGGATCCCGGGATGATATGTGGTGCAGAAGCGTATTCTCACAGGATCCCGGGATGATACGCGGTGCAGAAGCGTATTCTCACAGGATCCCGGGATGATGCGTGGTGCAGAAGCACGTTCTCACAGGATCCCAGGATGATGCGTGGTGCAGGAGCGTATTCTCACAGGATCCCGGGATGATATGCGGTGCAGGAGCGCATTCCCACAGGATCCCGGGATGATATGTGGTGCAGAAGCGTATTCTCACAGGATCCCGGGATGATATGTGGTGCAGAAGCGTATTCTCACAGGATCCCGGGATGATACGCGGTGCAGAAGCGTATTCTCACAGGATCCCGGGATGATGCGTGGTGCAGAAGCACGTTCTCACAGGATCCCAGGATGATGCGTGGTGCAGGAGCGTATTCTCACAGGATCCCGGGATGATATGCGGTGCAGGAGCGTATTCTCACAGGATCCCGGGATGATATGTGGTGCAGGAGCGCATTCCCACAGGATCCCGGGATGATATGTGGTGCAGGAGCGTATTCTCACAGGATCTAATCCTTGGCTTTCCTAAGAACCCATGACTAAAACAAGCAACAAATGATGCAAATCGCTCGATTTCCCCATCAACACAGTCAGTGTTGATGGGGGAAATCCCTCCTGGTGGGGAGCCTTCCCGGCCTACAGAACACAATGATTACTACTGGTGGCTATAGCCACCGGCAGTAGTTACATGCAAAAAAAAAATCAGACAGGCTGGTTGCACTAAAGTGGATCGATGGATCCACTTCAGTACAACCAGCCTGCCCATAGATGGATCGAATCTCGGCCGGTCCCTGCTGAACCAGCCAAGATTTAATCCATCTATGGACAGGCTTTAGTGACATAACCCTCACCTCTGGGATGTGCATGGTGACTGGGGTCTAAGGTAGGATAATTTTTACTGGTGTGTTTTAGCTAGCATTTTAAATTGGCTGCTGCAGAATTTCTTGATTTTCTTGTTAAACAAGGACCCCCCCCCCCCCCCCAAATGCTTGTTAAAGTGGTGGAAACCCTTACCTATACCCAGTGAGGTGATTTGCCTCAGGTGATACACAAAGATTAAACAAATCCTCCTACATACGTTGTACCTGTTTATCTACACCGCGCCTTCCCCCTACATCCATTTAAAGTACGGCATTTACACAGGATCTCTCACCTGTGAAAAGCAGGGGGCTGAGAGCTGAAGTTACATCAGTGAGGAGAGCTCTGAGAGCTGATTGGAGGGAAGGGAAATCTTTCACACAGCACACAGGAACACAGCTGAGGCTTTCAATCTGCTGGAGGTCCCTCCCCTGTCACTATTTTTCTCTTGGTGTCAGGAAAACTTGTCAGAAGTGATTCATGCAGATAGCAGAGGAAGGAGGCAGCAGACAGAAATTCCACTTAGTGCTCTTGATTGAGACAAGTACACCTTATAGAGGGATATGCTTTGTTCATATTTAGTGTCTGAGCTTTACAACCACTTTAAGTGTAGGGGTAGAGGGAAGATGTGTAAGACCACATGCACACAGATGTCTACAAGTAAATGGCTATACGCAGTCCTACTTGTGTAGATACAGAGGGCTTCTGCATCAGCGTTGACCCGCGCATGCACGCACAGTATATTTCCCTAAACATGCCACTGTCAGGTTTGAGGGAAAACACAGATGCAGATGCCATCGGCGTTTACATCCACCTACAGCCATTCTCTTGTACAGGTGACTGTGATGGCACCTGCCGCCCCTCCGGGTGGGAAATTGGCAAGGATTTTATGCTAGAGGACTTTGTAGCCTTATATACATTACGCTCCATGTGCATGAGGCCTAAAACTTACCATATTTCTTGCTCTGGCATGCTCCTCTTCTCTCCAGCACCGTGGGCAGGCAACCACCGTCCTCATGTACAATGCAGGAGTATTGGTAATGCATTGTATGTGATGAGGTACAACTGCTGGCCGAGGCTTTGGAGACAGCCATTTTTTTCCAATCCAAGTGCCTACATCATCTGATTTTTAGCCCTGATGAAGGGGAAGTGCTGAGCCCCCAAAACACATTGGCTGTTACGGAAAAAAATAAATAAAGGTCTATACAAGCTGGTGTGGCGCTCCCATCCTTTCAAAACTTCAATAAACTCTTCTGAGGGTCCAGGAAGACCCCTCTAGGACCTTAAACCGCCCATTGCATTATAACGCATCTCTGTAAGGTTCGGCACGCCTACATAACCACTTTAAGACTAGCCTCGTTTTGGATTTTAGGTGTTTACATGTTTAAAACAGGTTTTTTTGCTAGAAAATTACTTAGAACCCCCAAACATTATATATTGTTTTTTTTTCTAACACCCTAGAGAATAAAATGGCGGTCATTGCAATACTTTTTTTTGCACCGTATTTGCGCAGCGGTCTTCTAAGCGCACTTTTTTTGGAAAAAATTCACTTTTTTGAAAAAAAAAATAAGACAACAGTAAAGTTAGCCCAATTTTTTTTTATATTGTGAAATATAATGTTACGCCAAGTAAATTGATACCCATCATGTCACGCTTCAAAATTGCGCCCGCTCGTGGAATAGCGTCAAACTTTTACCCTTAAAAATCTCCATAGGCGACGTTTAAAAAATTCTACAGATTGCATGTTTTGCGTTACAGAGGAGGTCTAGGGCTAGAATTATTTCTCTCACTCTACCGGTCGCGGCGATACCTCACATGTGTGGTTTGACCACCGTTTTCATATGCGGGCGCTACTCACGTATGCGTTCGCTTCTGCGCGCGAGCTCGTCGGGACAGGGCGCTTTAAAAAAAATTTTTTTTTATTATTTATTTTACTTTATTTTATTAATTTTTTCACTGTTTTTTAAAAAAAAATAAAATTTGGATCACTTTTATTCCTATTACAAGGAATGTAAACATCCCTTGTAATAGAAAAAAGCATGACAGGTCGTCTTAAATATGAGATCTGGGGTCAAAAAGTCCTCAGATCTCATATTTAGACTAAAATGCAAAAAAAAAAAAAAAAAAAAAAAGTCGTTTAAAAAAATGACAAAAATAATTGTGCCTTTAAGAGACGTGGGCGGAGCCGTCGTAATGACGTCGCTCCGGCCGTCACATGGTATGGAGACGGGTGGGGGCCATCTTAGCCTCACTCGTCTCCATACCGAGGAAGTGACAGGACCCGATCGCCTCCGCCGCTACCGACGGCTCCGGTAAGCGGCGGAGGGTGCGGGAGAGCGGCGGGAGGGGGGGTGGCACCTCTCCCGCCGCCGATAACGGTGATCTCGCGGCGAACCCGCCGCAGAGACCACCATTATCATGTACGGAACCGCTCACTGAAAAGATGGATACCTCGGTTGTGGCAGCAGCTGCTGCCGTTACCGAGATATCCATCTTCAAAAAAATGACGTATATATACAGTGAGCGGTCCGGAAGTGGTTAACAAAGAAGCGAGGAGTAAGGAAAGTCTCACAGCTAGCTTATTTCCCTACCGCTAGACCTAACAGATTTAAATTGGCAGTAAACCTCAGTCATGAAATCTGAACAAACCACATATATCTGTAGTTTTTACCTGACTCTTTTCAAAGCTCTAAGTGTTGTTTCTCTCTGATGCTTCCATCCTCTGTTATCAGCATGTGTCACTTCTGAGAAGTTTTCCAGACACATTTGATAAATTTGTGATGGGGGAGGAGAGCTCAGCACAGCTTGTCTATTCAGAACACATCTCTGCATGTTCTTTCCTTCCTGTGCCATGTGTGTCCCTTTCCTCCAATCAGCTCTCACACTGTACAAGAGCTCTAACTGCAGCTCTCCGCCCCCTTATCCCTGCTCCTCACAGATTCAGAAGGATTTTTATCACAATTCAGCGCTTTTGAAGGGATGTAGAGAAGAGAGTGCTGCAGATAAACAAGTAAAACGTATGTAGGAAGATTTGTTTAATCTCTGTGTATCACCTGAGGCTATTCCCTTCACTGGGTGTAGGTGAGGGTTTAACAAAGAAGAATTGGGCCAGTGGGACTTTAAAAGAGGTGAGCACAAAAAAGGTCAATGAAAGTATGTACAAAGTAAACATAGTTTATAAATTGATTAAAATTGTATAACATTCATCGTATATGAAATGCATGAATAGAGGTGCCAAACCACTTGGCAGTGATGAAACACAACATTACCAAGCAGCCGCATACATTATATATTTAGAATTGTTGATGTGCAGTAATACACAGGCATCATATAACTTGACGCGTTTCGTGAGTCGCTGCTCACTGTGACGGACACCCTGACTGGGTATCTCCGCCAAGAAGCTGCTTCCCAAAGCTCTGGAACACGAGACCAGTGAATCTGGCTATAGTTACCCCAAGAACTAGGCAACACTAGTTTGGGGAGTAAACCAGAATAAGAACTGTTTATTTGAACAAGAATACAGAATATATACACCACAGGAGGACATCCCCTCTCCTGATCATATTACCCTAACAATACAACCTGCACACAGGAATATAATTACAACAACCAACATATACTATAAACATTACATTTATTAGCCACCTGGATGACTCAGATGTCTCATTGCAGGTCAGACTTGCCGGCTCCAAGCTCAGAAGGTACCATACACTTTATCATAAGTATAAACACAGAACACCTTCAGACAATAGCAGGAGACCCCAGTAGCAGACTGTCCGGCTCGTACATTGAACAGAGGCCAATGTGACCAGCTCTTTCAATTAACATGTATTGATCAGAATCAAACAAACCAGGAATAGTCTTTATATAGTTCCTGGGAGATATTGCGGATAAATATTACTGTTCCATTTGAAGTAATCCAAACCACATTCTTCATGGTTCCACACGTCACATGTTGAGGACACACGGATTATGCTGCAAATCATGTTGGACATTGAGGGACATCAAAGGTCACACTCTTTGGCTCCCATGTTATGCTTGCCCTCCATCTGCCCCCCCCCCCCCCCCATGGGTCCTTGCTGGTTCCTTCCCTTCAGCTCACGGAATAGACACACCTCGCCGCCGCCTGTTGGTTTAATGGCTTTTAAAACGTTGGCTCAGTCCATATATGCACTGCATTCACATCCACTCCTGAAGAAGCGAGCAGCGACTCGCGAAACGTGTTGTTATACGATGCCTGTGTATTACTGTACATTTTCAATTTTAGATATATTTGTATGTGGCTGCTTGGTAATGTGTTTTATCACTTTCAAGTGGTTTGGCACCTCTGTTCATGCATTTCATATACGATGAATGTTATACATTTTTAATACATTTATAAACTATGTTTACTTTGTATACTTTCATTGACCTTTTTTTGTGCTCATTTCATTTAAAGTCCCACGGGCGTATTTCTTCTTTGTTTCATTTAATTTGGAGATGGAGGTGTGTCATTGGCAACACCAGACCCTTTTTCTTTTGCATAGGTGAGGGTTTACAACCACTTTAACCCTTGCTATGGGGGTGGGGTCATGCCCCACTACAAGGTTCTTTTTTCTTTTCTTTTTTCTGCTATGTGGAGTGAGCCCTTATACATGCAAGGTGCATTATCCCGATCAGATGTAGGTACATTGCTTTGGTTTACTGCCCTTGTTACTGCGTCCTTTGCCTTGGAATTTAGGATTTGGCAGTAATCGGTCAGATCTTTATCTGCGTTTCCTGTGTATCAGATGCCCAATATCCGTATCTGAACAGGAAAACAGGGTGGATATAAATCAATGATTCTTTTTAAAAAATCTGTTTTTTTTTTTTTTTTTAATTTAAATCAGATTTTTTTGATTTAAATCTATTTTTTTTATTTTTATCACAGTTATTTTAATAAAATGCTTTTTCTAAAGATAGTTTTCCATTTAAGATACATTAATAATTTAGTTTTTTAAGCATGAAATGGAGCTCAGTTATCTAACATGATTCTGTATATTCTGCAATAGTTGCATTTTTGGTAAACTCATTCCATGAATCCAAGCTCTGCAAGCTGAGATAACATCCACTGCATTGATGCATTCACACAATGTCACAGTAACCATGAGATAAAACAAAGTTCAGGAATATTCCTTTAACCCATTGTTTTGCAAATCTATGTACACTACAAACTGTATGATTGAATCAGTTCTGATATCGCTGTTTTACTAACCTGACAGCTTATTATTCCAAATAGGAAACCTTCATTTTGTTTGCAAATATTGAAGATTCTAACTACCAGCAAGAATAAGTCCTTACATATAAAGAGCACCTGTCATTTCAGATCCATCATGGCAGCGCCTGTTAGCGGGCGTCCGCTCACCTGCTTCCGCCACGTCCCCTCACCTTGTTGTGTTACTGCCGCATCACCAGCCGTCCCATTAAAGTGAATGGGACTGTCGGGGAGCCAACAGCGGGTCAGAGGAGGAGCTGCTGCAGGATGGAGATGACCGTTCCTCTTTAAAAAAACATGATTTCAATCAAATCCACCCTGCAGGAAAACGAAAGCAAGCTTCTTACACAAGGGCCACCTATCTATTATTGTTACCTCAAGAGCCTGTACAGATGGAGCAGAATAAGACGAGGAGTTCACCTAAGTTCCCTGTAGAATAGCAAATGGGCCCGGCGGACAGTGTTTGCTTTGTTCGTGTTCTAACATGATAAAGATCGCTGATGACCTTTTTCTCTCTTTCCGTGGAAATGCTGAGGGTTTGGAGACCTTTTTTTTTTGTTTTTTTTTTCCCTAGAATTTATGGAGGCTTTGGGCAACCTTTTTTTTTTTCCCCTCTCTTTCGTTGGAAATGCTTACAGGCGGGGGTGGGGTTGGGAGCAGAGTAGATGAATGGAATTTAAAGTTTTTTCCTTGGAAGAGGGGTAATTGCAGGACTCGTTTTGTGTGTCGTTGGTTCTACTCGGCCCAACCTAATGCTCTGCATGTAGTTGGGAGGCCTTGCTACACTGCAGTGCCTAGTTGTATCCGATGTTAAATCATCAGGAAATTGTCGCTCTGTGGGCAAGTTTGGTGTCTACAGGTTCTGAAACTCTAAGGATCAGGGTTTCCTTCATCAGTAACCCTAAAGAGCCATGGTTAATTTGACGGGGGCCCCTAAACTTCATGATGGCGTTGGTCATGGGTCCCTAAGTGTCATTGATGTTTTATATATCACTGGTCCAAGACCACCAATACTATTGTGTCTTTGTTCTGGACCCCCAAGTGTCAGTGTGTCCTTGTTCTGGATCCCACGAGTTTCAGTGTCATTGTTCCCGATCCCCCAAAAGTGTCAGTGTGTCATTGTTCTGGATCCCCCAAAAGTGTCAGTGTGTCATTGTTCTGGATCCCCCAAATGTGTCAGTTTGTCATTGTTCTGGATCCCCCAAATGTCTCAGTGTGTCATTGTTCCCGATCCCCCAAATGTATCTGTGTGTCATTGTTCCCGATCCCCCAAATGTATCTGTGTGTCATTGTTCCCGATCCCCCAAATGTATCTGTGTGTCATTGTTCTGGATCCCCCAAATGTCTCAGTGTGTCATTGTTCCCGATCCCCCAAATGTATCTGTGTGTCATTGTTCCCGATCCCCCAAATGTATCAGTGTGTCATTGTTCCCAATCCCCCAAATGTCTCAGTGTGTCATTGTTCCCGATCCCCCAAATGTGTCTGTGTGTCATTGTTTTGGACCCCTAAGTGTCAGTGTGTCATTGTTCTAGATCCCCAAAATGTGTCAGTGTGTCATTGTTCCCGATCCCCAAAATGTGTCAGTGTGTCATTGTTCCCGATCCCCCAAGTGTCAGTGTGCCATTGCTCTGGATCCCCCAAGTCTCATTGTTCTGGGAGCCTCAAAATGACATAAATACAAGATGAATGACATAGTAAACATTCTAGTGTTTTCTGTCATAATAGTAATGTATCCTTTTAATATTATTTCCTCCATATCTGACATCACAAGAAATTGGGATAAGAACCGTTCACAGCTTGCTACTTAACGGAGGATTTTTGGGATCTTTTCTACATTCCATGCTGTCCGGTGAGGAATGGCCCACACCTACATGCCGGAGCTTGCTGCTCCCCGCCGTCCTGTCTGACCTTTATTTCAGGTGTTGGGACTAAACAGAAAACGACAATCTGTAGACTTCTCTGCTGTGTGGCTGAAGCTACTGTGAGCTGCAGTGTGCATGGCTGACATGTACAGACCTGATTATAGTGTTTGTTCTGTATTGGTGATGTGCCATGTGTGCAGATCGCTTTTGTTGGCGGGACAACTGGGTATCAAAGGGAACAGAATCCTGCTTTTGACCTTTTAGTGGGATTGGAAGCTTCTATTTCCAATACTTGTAAAACCAAACTGCCTTTTCTAAATTTGGCTAGATCTGTGTGTGTGGGGGGGGGGGGGCAGGCAAAGAAAACTGGCTGTGTACACTGATAACCCTATGGAATTACCTCTATGGGACAGCCCCATGTTCCCACACTTTTCAGCATTGGAGGACAAACCAGTATGGAAGAGGACATGCCTATTATGCTCAATCTGGCACCCAAAACTCCTCTATTTTGACCTATCCTCTGATTGGGATATTACGCTTGCCCGGGCCTGAAGGGATTATTCTCTAGCTTATACTCATCTACTGTATCTCAAAATTTGTGTAGTGCCCCTTCCGGCTAGGGTGTGCTGGCAGGAGATCTGTTTGGATTTGGATGGGGAGGACTAGGAGGAGGAGGCATGTGCATCTCACTCCAGCAGCTAATATTAAACTTTTACAACTGTATACCATACACCAAACATACCTTACTCCGGGGGGGGGGGGGGGGCGCTGCATGCAATGGGCCGCCTCCCTTCCTCCGCTTGCATGCGTTGTGGTCAGTTGGGAGCAGAGGTTTTTAACCATCTGATGTGGTTGTGCCCATTGATTGTGGTTCACTGGACCCAGGTCACGAATTTGTTGTCTAGCCTTACCTGTACCTCTATGCCGGTAGCGCTCACACCGGAGGTGTGTCTTTTGGGCCTACTAGATGAAGAGTTATTGACTCGTCCCCTTATGCCGCGTACACAAGACCGGACTTTCCTTCAGAATAGACTCCGACGCTCTTTCCAATGGCGTTCCGCTGAAACGGACTTGCCTTCACACGATCACACCAAAGTCTGATCGTTTAGAACGCGATGACGTACGACGGGACTAGAAAAAGCAAGTTCAATATCCAGTAGCCAATAGCTGCCCTAGCGTCGTTTTTGGTCCGTCGGACTGGCATACAGACGAGCGGTTTTCCCGATAGGAGTAGAGTCCGTCGGAAAGATTTGAAACATGTTCTATTTCTAGGTCCGTCAGAATTTTAGAAAGAGAAAGTCTGATGAAGCCCACACACGATCGGAATGTCCGATGGAATGATTCCTTCGGACCTTTTCTGATGGAAAGCCCGCTCGTGTGTACACGGCATTAGAACGCTTTTGTATGAATCCTTATTTTTGGCTCGGAAACGGATAGCAATTAGATGGATGCAGAGCCCCCCCCCCCCCCGTTACACAATGGCCCCCCTGTTGGTTAGCAGAAAGTTAACCCAATATTGCCTTACATGAAAATTCCATATGAGCAGCGGGGCTGCCCGCAAAAATATAATAAAGTATGGAGTGTGTTGGTGCTCCATAGATCTTACCATTGCTGGTGACTGAAATGTACATGGTCTTAGTGTATCTTAGTCCATATACCCTGTTTCCCCGAAAATAAGACCTAGCGTGATTGTCGGTGATGGCTAACAATATAAGCCCTCCCCCCCAAATAAGCCCTACCCTGTTTCCCCAAAAATAAGCCCTACCCTGAAAATAAGACCTACGAGGACTTTAACTAGGGCTTATTTGGGGGAGTAGGGCTTATATTGCAGCCATCACCGACAATCACGCTAGGTCTTATTTTCGGGGAAACAGGGTAGTCGATTAGTTTTGCCACGAGTACCTCTTAAAGCGGAGTTCCACCCTGTTTTACAAGTTTTGCTCAATCACATGCCAGGACTATATTCAGTTATAAACGGATATTTTTTTTTTTTTTTTTTCGTTTGTACCTGTGTTTTTTCAATGTCCATCTCTGCTTCCTGTCTTAGCTCCCTGCGGATATGGGCGGGTCATCTGCGGCTATTTCGTAATTTCCTTTGTAGCTGCAATGTCTCCTGGGAGCTCCTGTCATTATTCCCAGGAGTCATTGCAGAGGCCTGCCGCGAGTTCTCGCGGGATTTCGATGACGACGCCCGCCCGTTGTGATGGCAACCCTGAACTTTACAGGGCTGCTCACCGTAAATACTGAGCATGCGCGGGAAATAGCGGTGAATGCTGGGAGCTCAGCATTCACCAGATCCCGGAAATCCATGCTTGTGGGTTTCATATGCCCACAAGCAAGATGGGAACGGTCACGATCGAGATTTATAAGTATATATTTAAAACGGACAGCAGCAGCTTAAAACAACTGAAACAGTGAGTGTCACTTTATGATTGTACATGTGTAAGAATGATTAAAAAAAAAAAATGGGAATGGTCGAGTGGAACCCCGCTTTAAGTACCTTTTTGGAAAATGTGTTCTTTATGTAGATGGAGACCGTAAATGCAAGTAGTTTATTCTCTTTTTCCATGTTTTGACCTACCGTATTCTCCTGCTGTATGAGATTGTACACAGTCTGATTTTTAATCCGTTTATTCTATATTACTTGCTTCTGTACTTTGTTTACTTTTTGCAATAAAAAGTATAAAAAAAAAAAAAAGAATATACGTTGGTACTTTGAAGAGGGATATTGTTGTTATGGCAGCAGCTAGCTACCATAACTCCTCTTCTTCAGTGAGCGGTCCGGTTTTCAGATACAAGTGGTCTCTGCGGCGGATTCGCCGCGAGATCACTTTTATGGGCAGTGGGAGAGGCCCCCCCCGCCGCTTACCGGAGCCGTCGGCAGCGGGGGAGGCGATCGGGTCCTCTCCCTGGCTTGGTATGGAGACGAGTGAGGGGAAGATGGCCCCCACCCATCTCCATACCATTGCAGGGCGGAAGCGACTTCAAAACATCACTTCCGCCCATAGCTCTTAAAGGGACATATTTTTTTTCTTTTCATTTTTTCAAACGACCATTTTCTATTTTTATTTTTATTTTTTTTATTGCATTTTAGTGTAAATATGAGATCTGAGGTCTTTTTGACCCCAGATCTCACATTAAAGAGGTCCTGTCATGCTTTTTTTCTATTACAAGAGATGTTTACAATCCTTGTAATCGGAATAAAAGTGACACTTTTTTTTTTTTTTTTTTTTTAAAGACAGTGTAAAAATAAAAAGTAAAATAAATAAGAAAGAAAATGTAAATTTTTTTTTTTAACGCATCCCGCCGAGCTCACGTGCAGAAGCGAACGCATACGCGAGTAGCAGCCGCATATGAAAACGGTGTACAAACCACACATGTGAGGTATCGCCGCGATCGGTAGAGTGAGAGCAATAATTCTAGCCCTGGACCTCCTCTGTAACTCATCAACCTGTAAAATTTTTTAAACGTCGCCTATGGAGATTTTTAAGGGTAGAAGTTTGTTGCCATTCCATGAGCGGGTGCAATTTTGAAGCGTGACATGTTGGGTATCAATTTACTCGACGTAACATTATCTTTCACAATATAAAAAAAAAATTAGGCTAACTTTACCGCTGTCTTATTTTTTAATGCAAAAAAGTGTATTTTTTCCAAAAAAAAAGTGCACTTGTAAGACCGCTGTGCGAATACGGTGTGACAGAAAGTATTGCAACGACCGCCATTTTATTCTCTAGGGTGTTAGAACCCCCAAATATTATATATATTTTTTTCTAAGTAATTTTCTAGCAAAAAAAAAAATGTTTTTAACTGGTAAACAACAAATCTCAGAAAGAGGCTCGGTCCTTAAGTGGTTAAACTCTGCAGAGCATGGTTTGCCTGTAAGCTGGACACATTTCAAAAATATAACCCTTGTGGAATGATGAGGTTGATGAGATCCTTATGGGAAGGGTCCATGCCTCACAGGCAGTGACATGGACACCAAAAGAAAGACCCCCAAGCAGGAAGTAAACATCAAGTCCCGCTTCCTGATTGGCCAGGAGGAGGATCAGAATATTGCAGCCCCGCCATAAGTTACTGATCGCCGCCATTACTAGTAAAAAAATATATATATATATCCCATAGTTTGAAGACGCTATAACTTTTGCTCAAACCAATCAATATATGCTTATTGGGACTTTTTTTTACCAAAAACATATACCTGAATACACATTGGCCTAAATTGATGAAGAAATTTGATTTTTTTTTTACTATTTTTTTATTGGATGTTTTATAGCAGAAAGTAAGAAATATTGTTTTTTATTTTCTTCCAAAATTGTTGCGCTTTTTTTTGTTTATAGCGCAAAAAATACAAACCACAGAGGGGATCAAATGCCACCAAAAGAAAGCTCTATTTGTGGAAAAGAAAGGACATCCATTTTATTTAGGTACATCGTCATACAACCGTGCAATTGTCATTCAAATGAAAGTAACGCAGTGCCGTATTGCAAAAGAAAAAAATGGCCTGGTCATGAGGAGGGGGGGGGGGGGTAAATCTTTTGGATCTGAAGTGGTTAAAGTGATACTAAAGTCTTTTTTTTTTTTTTTTTTTTCTTTAAAAATAACAAACGTCATACTTACCTGCTCTGTGTAATGGTTTTGCACAGGGCAGCCCCTGATCCTCCTCTTCTGGGGTCTCTCGCCGGCCCTCCGGAGTTGAAGTGGTTAATGGCATTGAAATCAGCAAAGCCGGGGGCAGAGGGGATTGGAAAATAGGCCCGGCGCTCCACTTTAAATTTGCCCATCCTCAGCAACATAAACTCACCTTTCCTTTGCTCGTTATCAATCAGCTGCTGCACGTGCAGGATTCTAATGAGGAAAGTGGCAGGGTCTGCATCCCTTCCCCATACTGGACAAGGGATGCAGACCCTGCCACTTTCCTCATTAGAATGCAAGTGCAGCAGCTGATTGATAATTATAAACGTGACTCTCTCCACTCAGTGCTGTCACATGGGGGAGCCCATAGTCCCCGCAGTATGTCTACCCTTGGGTTCACCTTGTTTGGGGGGGGGGGGGGGGGGCGTTCACAGACAGCAAATTATCAGTGGGGGGGATCTGGTTTTGGATTTCATATTAGCAGCTCCTTCCAGCTTTATACTTTATATTGAGACATAAAAGCTACTCAACCCTTAGAGAAATGTATTTTTCAGAACGCAGAACGCAGAGGTCCCGTGTGTCATTGAGCATACCCTGCAGGCGCCAGCGTGCATCGGCTGACATCGCACTTTGCAGAATATCTGCGGTTTGCCCGATCTTCCTGCTTCGGCCTCATCCTTCTCCGGCACGCTTCCCTTACAGGTCACCATTTGCATAAATGACGCACGAGTCACCCTAAGGGAGGAAGAAGCTCGCCGTTACTTCCGCAAACATCCTCTGCTCACCGGCTTAACCCATTGTGAGCCCGAATTCACGTCCGTCTCTGGCGTTTCAGAGAAAAGTGCGGCAAACTTTTGCACCGAGTGCTTACAATTTAAAGAAACGCGCATGTGGGCCAACGATTCGCTGCGTTCAGATCCGTAATTTATACGGCAGGATGTTATACTGCGGCCCATTCACGCAGCTCTGGTTTGGTCTGTAGCGTTTCGCTGCATAAACCAAAACGAGAAAACGGCGTGCTCACAGTACTGTGTTTGCACCGTATTTTACGCTTTACGCATAGGAGTGTTTGTGCTAACATTTACACCCCATTCACACTCGTGCAACTTGTCGCTCGACTTTGGACATCAAAGTCGCATGACAAGTCGTACTTCATGTTTTCCAATAATGACCATTCATATATGTGCGACTTAAAGTGATTTCAAAATAACAAACATGTTATACTTACCACCTCTGTACAGTTGGTTTTGCACAGAGCAGGCCGGATCCTCCTCTTCTCGGGTCCCTCTTTGCTGCCCCTCCCTCCTTTGACTGCCCCGCAGCCAACAGCTTGCTACAGGGGGCACCCACGCCGAGCCTGTGTATCCATTCAGACACGGAGCCCCGATCTGGCCCCGCCCCCTCTCTTGCCTGATTGGCTGACTGACTTCGATTGACAGCCGCAGCAGCTAATGGCGCCGCTGCTCTGTCTCAGCCAATCAGGAGGAGTGTCCTGGATGGCTGAGGGGATTGTGGACATCGTTGGAGAAAGAAGCGGCTCAAGTAGGTAATTAGGGGGGGGTGCTGGAGAGGCTGCTACATAGTTACATAGTAGGTGAGGTCGAAAAAAGACACAAGTCCATCAAGTCCAACCTTTGTGTGTGATTATATGTCAGTATAAAGGCCCATACACACGATAGGACTTTTTGACAACAAACATGCAAATTAGCTGTTTTAAGGCAACATCCGGCCGTGTGTACGCTCCATCGGACAAACTTTTTTCGGTTTTCATCGGACTTTTGTTGGCTGTGCGAATGGGCAAACTTTCCGGCAACAAAAGTCTAATCGTGTGTACACAAAACCATCGGACTTTTGTACAAACTACAAACACGCATGCTCAGAACCAATGCAAAAGATCAGACAACAGTACAGAAGTTGACCAAAGGGTGGCGCTGGAGAATTGAACGTTTGAAGTGTCGTCTGTACGTTGAAACGTCACTACGTTCGTGTTTGTTGCCGAAAAAGTCCTGCCGTGTGTATGCTTAATTAGTTTACGGCCAACGCCCTTTGTACAAAAATCTACAGGAAAGTTTGTACAAAGTCTGATCGTGTGGAGGAGGCTTTACATTTTATATCCCTGTATGTTGCGGTCGTTCAGGTGCTTATCTAATAGTTTCTTGAAACTATCGATGCCCCCCGCTGAGACCACCGCCTGTGGAAGGGAATTCCACATCCTTGCCGCTTGTACAGTAAAGAACCCTCTACGTAGTTTAAGGTTAATCCTCTTTTCTTCTAATTTTAATGAGTGGCCAGGAGTCTTGTTAAACTCCCTTCCGCGAAAAAGTTTTATCCCTATTGTGGGGTCACCAGTACGGTATTTGTATGTTGAAATCATATCCCCTCTCAAGCGTCTCTTCTCCAGAGAGAATAAGTTCAGTGGTCACAACCTTTCCTCATAACTAAGATCATAAAGACCCTTTATTAGCTAGCATAGAATGCATTAAGGTAAAAAAAAACCTTCTGCCTTTACAACTCCTTTGAAGAGGAGCTCCACCCAAAGAGGGAAGCTCGGCTTGTTTGCTTCCTCAACCCCTCCGCTGCCACATTTGGCACCTTTCGGGGGGAGCAGGTACCTGTTTTTGACAGGTACCCGTCCCCACTTCCAGGTGATCAGGTCCCCCTGCCCCCCCCCCTCCTTCCTCTGCCGCCGGGCCGTTTACAAAGCGCAGCACGCGTCGTGCATGCGCAGTAGGGAACCAGACTTCACTGCCGGTTTCCCTTACAAGAAATGGTGACAGCACCCGAGAGCCCATTGAAAAATCGGCTGGGGTGCCGACATCGCGGGATCCCAGGACAGGGAAGAGTCCTTATATTAAAAGTCAGCAGTCTATTTGTAGCTGCTGACTTTCAATTTTTTTCGTTGGGGGGGGCTGGAGTTCTGCTTTAAAGAGGAACTCCAGTCTGAGCAAAAAAAATAAATAAAAGTCAGCAGCTTCAAATACTATAGCTGCTGACTTGTAATGTAAGGACTCTTCCCTGTCCCGGGATCCCGCGATGTCGGCACCCCGAGCCGACTCATCAATCAGCTTCTGGTGCAGGGGCCGCCATCTTCACACAGCCAGTTTCCTCCTGCACATTCACAAGTCGCGCCACGCTTTCTGAATAGCCCCGCCGTCCTGTGGGACCTGTGTGTGTCCCAGAAGGCAGCGGGGGGGGGGGGGGGGTGAGGGAGGAGGGGCCGGAAATACTCAGAGATAGCGGCGGCGTTGATCTTACCCGAAAGTGGGAGCAGTTGCCTGCTCCTCCCCAAAAAAGTGCCAGTTGTGGCAGTGGAGGGGAGGAAGGTGCGAACAAGCAGAGCTTCCCCTTTTGAGTGGAGCACTGCTTTAAAGTCGCAGCGACATTGAAGCCGTTCATGAACTACTTTGGTCCGTCTTTCATGCAACTTGAGGGCCCCATAGACTTCAATGTTAACCCTCAAAAGTTTTATAAAAGTCGTACCTTTATTGTTTTACATGCAACAGTGGGTCTGACTTTGCAGAGGGACAACAAGTCACACCATAGTCACACTCCAAAGTAGCGTAACAAATCGTACAAGTGTGAATGCATAAAGCATAAATAGAGCCTATCTGCTCAGGGCCAAATATAAGTAGTGTGTATGTCACTGCCACCTAGGGCACACTATTGGTAATTGCAGCTCCCTCTATTGATGCAGCAGTGCATGCACAGAATGACCTGAGCCTGCAGCTTTAAAATTTCAAAGATTTAGCAAAACAACCAAAAGTCCCAGGTCTGCTACATTTTGCAACAAGGGTGTTTTCTGTGCAGAGCAAAAAAGAAAAAGGGAAACAAAACCCATTTATGTTTCTGTTTCCCTCAATGATGACTCATTTGGTTAGGACAAGTGGAGACCAAAAGTTTCACACGGACTTCAGCTTGTATAAGAGCGGTGTGAACAGCAAGCTTTGTTGAAGCGTTTAAAGTACCGTTCAGCTCCAGTTTTTAAACATTGAAAGTAGATCCTAATGGGGGTGCTGATTGCCACTTTACCCATTTACTGCAAAATCACGTACCTGTATGTCATTGGCTTCAAGTGGTTGTACTGGGATGATATGCAGCTGCAGATATCAACCCGCTACCGTTTTTTTAGAGCCGACGGTCAGCTTTCCTGTAATAACAACCAATGGAGCTAAGCAGCCGCTTGGCTGTTATTACAAGCAGCGGGAGAAGACGCCCCTCCCACCGCCGCTCCGCCTGGGTCTCCCATCTCTATCACTGGGAGACCCGAGCCACCACCCAGCATGTCCGCCGGGCTGGCCGGAGACCCCAACAAAGCCGGAATTGGCTTTGATCGGGTCGCCGATGTAGTAATCCGAAAGCGACGTCACTTCCGGTTTACTCAGCGGCCAACAGCGCCAGTTTTTAAAAAATTCACAGTATTTAAAAACGTCGATCTTGGCGTTCTTGAATGTTTTACAAGTGCAGAGGAGGGGTTTTGGGTTTTTTTAGACACCAGATCCCGCCAAAAAGAGTACCTGTCACTACCAAAAAAAAGAACAATTCATGATATGGTAGAGGGGGGAGGGCAGGATTAGCGGTACTCTTTTACTTAGGCAATGGTCACTAGGACAAGTAGAGAAAGTTAAATTCCTATTTACACTGCAATAAAAGCTTGGCAGGGGGTCTAATTCTCCCCCACTCCCCCCAAAGCTAAAGAAAGAAAATCCTCTTTCCCATACACTTTAAAGTGGTTGTAAACCCTTCCATATACCCAGTGAAGTGACTGGCCTCAGGTGATACACAGAGATGAAACAAATCCTCCTACATAAGTTGTGCCTGTTTATCTGCAGCCCTCTCTGATATACAGCCATTCAAAGTGCAGAATTTACACAGTTTGTCTGAGATTTCAGAAAGCAGGGGGGGTGGGGAGCTGAAGTTACACTCTGCAGAGCTCCGTGAAAACTGATTGGAGGGGAGGGACACCACACCCCCACCCCCCTTTTCATACAGGAACAGAGCTGAGGCTGTCAATCAAAGGCTGTGTACTGATGCTCTGTCACATTTTGGCCTCTCTGTGTCAGGAAACCTTGTCAGAAGTGATTCATGCTGATAGCAGAGGAAGGAGGTAACAGACATAAATGACACTGGATTGAGACAAGTACACACTATAGAGGGACATGCTTTGTTCATACTTCGAGTCTGAGGTTTAAAACCGCTTTATTGTGTTTCCTTTTTGTTATTCCTGGAACTGAACAGCCAAAAAAGCACAAAAAACACTCAGGAGGAAGTAAACAAGTATATTTATTGCCTTATTAAAATGACAGTTGTATAGTAAGTACCGTATATATTGTAAAAAATGGACTGTTAATATCTACTAGTGCACACGGTACAATGGAGGGCTTGTTGGTTCCCCTTCACCAATAATCCTCAGCTTTAGGCCGAGCCTGCGTCTTTAAGGCAGATTTATTTATTCGGTAAGTCGTCAATGTTTTTCCCGTAGATCCGCTGATGAGTATCTTTCTCTTCCTTGTCTGGAATATCTACCACTGCCCCGAATAGTTCCTGTTTAAATGTAATCTCTTTTCCGAGACGGCCCTGCCAAAACCAGCAAAGCCCTCGCTGCCAAGGAAAGCAGATTAGAGGTTTGGGGGGGGGGAGGGGGGGGGGGGTCTGTCCAACTATTTTATCATTGGTACCTAACACCACCGGAGACCTCAACTGCTTCCCATCCTTCTGTCTTGCAGGAAATCCGAAATGAAGCCAGCGATTTCCCGTGCAAAGTGGCGAGACTGCTGGAGAACAAAACCCGCAATCGCTATAGAGACGTCAGTCCATGTGAGTACAGCGCACTTTCACTTGTTGGGCCAACTAAAAATAGCGCTCAGTTTTTTTACCGCTTTTGTATGCATGTGGGAGTAGCTTTTCCATCACAAAAGGTTAAAAAAATAAATAAAAAAAGGAAAGCAAATTGCATTTCAAACTGGGGTTTAGTGATGGAAGGTATTTCTCTACAGAAGGCGCACTTTTGCTAGTCAAATGTCCCTTAGGCTCCGTTCGCAGCTAATGGCGGGACGCTTGTGGGATGGCATTACTTCCTAATGGCACTCCAATCGCGGTGCGGTTTTGCCGTGATTGTCGTGCGATAAATCGTGGCAAATCGCAACATGCTCCTGCTCCTTTATGAGTGACGAGCATCGCACGTTGCGATTTGCCGCACTTGCAGTGTGATTTATCGCGTCGACAATCGCGGCAAAATCGCTGCGCTATTGTGATACCCATTAAGAAGTGATGGCATTGCACAAGCGTCCCGCGATTTGGAATTGCGGGCAGAATCGCGTCGAATCTGCCCTCAATTTCAATCGCCCGGGGGGTGTGAACGGAGCCTCAGTGGTTGATTTACTAAAAAGCTGGAGAGTGCAAAATCTGGTGCGGCTCTTCATAGAAACCAATCAGCTTCCAGGTTTTATTATCAAAGCTTAATTGAACAAGCTGAAGTTAGAAGCTGATTGGTTACCATGCACAGCTGCACCAGATTCTGAACTCTCAAGTTTTAGTAAATCAACCCCTTGGTGTACTTTAACCACTTCCGGACTGCCCACCGTATATATATATATATATATATATATATATATATATATATATATATATATATATATATATATACTGCGGCAGGGCGGTCCGGCTGCTCAATATCATGTACCTGTATGTGACTTTGTGCACACAATCTGGGGCACGCCGCTCCCACTGTGATTGGACACAGCAGGAGCCAATCAGCGGGTCCGGTGGCCGTTTGGACCCACCGATCGTTTGGAGGAAAGGCAGAACGGCTGTCTGCCTATGTAAACAAGGCAGACCGCTGTTCTGTCAGAGAGTAAAAGAGAGATCTTGTGTTTCTGCTAAGCACAGATCTTTCTTTTCGTCCAGTGCATCCCCCCCCCCCACCACAGTTAGAAAGCACTCCCTAGAAGCACACTTAACCCCTTGATTGCCCCTGGTGTTAACCCCTTCCCTGCCAGTGTCATTTATACAGTGACCGTGCATTTTTTTTGTATTGGTGTCACTGGTCTCCAAAAAGTATCACTTATGCAGTGTACACACGACCGGACTTTCTGGGAAACTAGGTCCGACGGTCATCCCGACGGACTTCCGGCGGACTTTCTGAATGGACGGACTTGCCTACACACGACCGGACTTTCTGGCAGACTAGGTCGCCGGTCTTCCCGACGGACTTTTGACAGAGTTACGGCGGACTTTCCGAATGAACGGACTTGCCCACACACGTTTTAAGGGGGCGTGGTCAACATCACCCAGTGACCACGCCCCCTTAAAACGTCACAGTCCCAGCATGCCCAGGGACTGTGACGTTATAAGGGGGCGGGGTCACCGCCTATATAAGTCAGTGCGGAGCGCTCAGAGAGCATTACAGCCGGAGAGAGCGTTGTGTCAACATCGGAAGAAGAGAAGAGGGAAGAAGGCGACGCAGAAGTCCGGACCACCGCTAGCAAAAGAGCGGCAGAAGATAGCGGAGAAGCCGGCAGAAGAACCGGACACCGGGAGAAGAGGTCGAACCCTGGGAGAAGAGGTCGGAGAGAGCGGAGAAGAACCGGGTGCCGGGAGAAGAGGCCGGAGAGACCCCCGAAGTCGGAAGAAGACCCCCGGAGCTGTCTAATAAATTACTTTAAAAACCTGTGTAGTGTTTTTTTTTATTGACACTTTTTCCCCCAGGTGATTGGGTAGGGGTACGATGTAACCCATACTCATTCACATAGGATGGGGGGCCGGGATCTGGGGGTCCCCCTTATTAAAGGGGGCTCCCGGATTCCGATAAGCCCCCCGCCCGCAGACCCCGACAACCAACGGCCAGGGTTGTCGGGAAGAGGCCCTTGTCCTCATCAACGTGGGGACAAGGTGCTTTGGGGGAGGTGGGGCCGCAGGGCCCCCTCTTCCCCAAAGCACCCCCCCATGTTGAGGGCATGCAGCCTGGTACGGTTCAGGGTGGGGGGCACTTGCTCGTCCCCCACCCCCTTTCCTGACCGGCCGGGCTGCATGCTCGGATAAGGGTCTGGTATGGATTTTGGGGGGACCCCACGCCGGTTTTTCGGCGTAGGGGGTTCCCCTGAAAATCCATACCAGACCTAAGGGACATCGTCGCCTCGCGCTCGCCGCAATGGGAAAATTTGTTTTTCCTATTGCAGCGAGCGCGAGATATAGTACCCTGCCCTTGCGTCGTATCTGGTCCGTCGGACCAGCATACAGACGAACAGGCTTTCTGTCAGGAACTGAGTCCAGCGGAGTTACGACATAAAGATTTGAAGCAGGCTTCAAATCTAGAGTACGTCGGATTTCCAATGCAGACCACGCACGGTCAGATTGTCCGCCGGATTCGGTCTGTCGGACCAGTCAGGTTGGAAAGTCCGCCCGTGTGTACTCGGCATTAGTGTCAGATTTGTCTGCCGCAATGTCGCAGTCCCACTAAAAATCGCTGATTGCCGCTATAACTAGTAAAAAATAAAAAAATAAAAAGTCCATAAATCTATCTCATAGTTTGTAGACACTATAACTTTTGCGCAATCAAAATACACTTTTTGGGATTTTTTTACAAAAAATATCTAGCAGAATACATATTGGCCTAAATTAAAGAAATTAGATTTTTTTTTTTTTTATTTTGCTGGGTATGTTTTATAGGTATGTTTTTTTCAAAATTGTCGGTCTTTTTTTTTTTTTTTTTTTTTTTATTGGATGTGCTTTATAGCAGAAAGTAAAAAAAAATGTTTTTTTTTTTTTTCAAAAATGTCGGTATTTCTTTGTTTACAATGCAAAAAATAAAAAAAACGCAGAGGTGATCAAATACCATCAAAAGAAAGCTCTATTTGTAGGGAAAAAAAGGACAGCGGTCTGTTCTTGGATGGGACATCATAGGGCCCCAGAAACCAGCAGATGTCTCTTCTCTAATGCTCCCAATAACTCTGTCATGTTACACCGCTACTCCTGACCTTGTACTCTAAACATGGAGCTGATGACTTGCATCCTGTACTGGGGGGGGGGGCAGTTTTTATCCTGATCGTCACCCAATGGGGATAGCGTTCCTCTGGCCATGTGGCTTCAGATAACTGTCACCATGGAAAAGGCAGAAAATTGTCACGAACATATAAAGTATATGTAAACCGGAATGGCATTTGATTTGCTCTGTGCACTGCTTAATACACAGTTGTCATGTTTATTAAAATAAAATTAATTAATTAAATTCATTTTTAAATAAAATTAAAATTCCTGTTTTCACTTTTTTTTTTTCATTCTTTGTTACATCTCAATGCTTGCTGATCTCCCGGACTCCTGCAGTCTCTTTGCAGCCACTTCTTGTCTACATGCACTTTCACGATGACTGCATGGCATTTCTCGGGACAGGTTTCCTGATGGTGACAACAGTGGACCATGTCTGTGTAATGTGTGTGGAAATGTCCACATGACTCAACCAGAAGCCCATGTGACAGGGTGACAATTATGAGACGGACTAACAAACACTCCCTTTTTTTGTATATGCGATTTGGGTCGCTAGGACTGCATCTCTGGGGGCTTCCCAGAGCTGAATGATTGATAACAATAGTGGACTAATTTATTCACATATTATATTTGGTTGATCCAGGCATCCAATTAATCTTTCTTAATTATGAGACGGAGACAGAGCGTTGTCATCCTAGAGCAGGAAGTCACAAACAAAAAAATTATTTCCTAGCACACTTACCAGCCAGCCTGCAAAACAACTGAATTGATCCTAACAGTTTACGTTAAAAACAGAGGGTTTTGTTTGCACACATTTTCAAATATATGCGTAAGCCGCAGTTCCCACGCCAGGGGCCCTCTGTATATACTGCGCTCCTAACTCTTCCCAGAGTCTCCATAGTAGGATCACATTTAAGAATGTATACTGTAGATCACGGGTGCTCATCCTGTGCCCCTTACAGCTGCTGCGGAACTACAAGTCCCATGAGGTGTTGCAAGGTTGACAAGTTACAAGCATGACTCCCAAAGGCAGAGGCATGATGGGACTTGTAGTTTCCCAACAGCTGGAGGGCCACAGGCATAGCACCCATGGGATAGATTAAGGGCAGGTGTGCCTGGAGGGAGCCCACCCCTCCTTAATGACGTGCCCTCCGGAAGATTCTCCCCGCCCCCCCTTCATGACCCGGACATTTTTTTGCAATAAGGCACTGCGTTACTTTAACTGACAAATTGCGCAGCCCTGCAACTCTACCCAAATAAAATTTATCATTTTTACCCACAAATAGAGCTTTCTTTCGGTGGTATTTAATCACCTCTGTTTTTTTTTTATTTTTAGCGCTTTAAACAAAAAAAAGCCAACAATTTTGAAAAAAAAAAAAAAAACAATATTTTTTCTATCTGCTATAAAAAATATCCATTATTATGAAAAAAATATTAATTTAGGCCAAAAGGTATTTGTCTAGATGTTTTTGGTATAAAAAAAATCCCAATAAGCGAATACTGTTTGGTTTACGAAAACATCATAGCCTCTACAAACTATGGAATATATTTATGGAATTTTTTTATTAATTTTTATGTTTTTTATACTAGTAATGGAAGCGATCAGCGACTTATAGCAAGACTGCGATATTGCAGGGGACATTCGGATACTGACACTTTGCGGGAACCAGTGACACTAATACAGTGATCAGTGCTAATACTATACACTGTCACTGTACTAATGACACTGGCTGGGAAGGGGATAACATCTAGGGCGATCAAAGGGTTAACACTGCCTAGCCAGTGTTTTTGTGTACAGTGTGCTGCTTTCACTAGGGGAAGAGATCGATTCTAATCCCTGCTTTGCAGAGAATAAATTCCTTCCCTCTCCCTGTCAGAACTGAGATATCCATCCAACCACAGCGTATACACCGCTCAGGCAATCAGCAGGTAATTGACTGCTACAGGTGCTCACCCTGGCTCCTCACCAACGAAAGCAATGCCATATGAGTAACCACGAGTGATCTGTGTGAAACGCGTCAACCATGTCCCTGTGTATCTGTCTGGCTTGGCAACAATAAAGAACCTTCAAGATTTTGACTTCGCTGTGGTGTGCTATCATTATCCTTTTTTCTAGAACTGATATATGCCATGTCATGGACTTTGGGCTGCAGGAAAACCATGGCCTGGAGAACTCAGTGTTATAATGTGTTCTTAAGTTATCCAGAGCTGGTCACCAATTTCTTTTGGCTTCTTGTGCAAGTTAGTCCGGGAAGCCGGACTGTCTAAGGAGGTCATTGTTATGCTAATAGGACTAGCTCTACTGTGTAAGGTGACCTTTGTCTGAGATAATGGGAGTAGCCCTTATCTGATGGTTTGCTGTATAAATTCAGTGTGTTTCTAAAAATAAAGCAGTTAATTTTCTGGTGTACGCCAAGACTGGGGTTTCTTGGGGTTTCTATAGCCAGATCCATTGGTCTCCTCTTCCAGGACTTGGGAAGCAGCTTCTTGGCGGAAATACCCAACAGGGTGTCCGGAGGCTGTCACATGCCATGTTTTTTTTTAATAATTCTTTTTATTTATTTATTTTTTAAATCAGATCCTTTTTTATGCCTTTTTTTTTTTAAAACAAACAACATTAAGACAGTACAAACGAGTTATTCAAACAAAATCACAATAAACAAAACACAACCCAAAAAAGAAAGAAAAAAGAATGGAAAAAAACCCCCAGAAAAACCCAAGCCACCCCACTGCAACAGAACAACACCCCCCTCCTACTCTTGGAGTATATATATAAAAAGAAAATAAATGAAGAAAAAAAAGGAAAAAAAAAAAACAGTATCTAATATTACAAAGTACATAGTATATATTATAAAGTCAAGATTAATCACTGCGCTAATAATAGTAATGAAGCAGCTAGCATAAATTGTATGGTGACAATAAAAAAAGAATAAAAAAAGGTTATACGCAGAGCTACAAAACATAGTATTTAAAAATAAAAATAAAAGTCCATAGTGTTTGGAATAAAGTCCTGATTCAGGGAAAGAAAACTGGAATCACCCACAGTGTAGACAGAGACACAAATTAGGTGAGCACGGACCTATCCTCCACCAAACATCAACACACCGGGCCTCTTACCAAAAAGAATGAACCACTTAATTACAGGTGGTCAAACAAGCATGACTGATCCACAGAGCCACAAAACCATATCATGAAGATCATAGATGGCTGGGTATTGTAGTCTCCTCACCAGATAAATATTCAGAGGTGCATGCATAAGAAACAAAAGAAGGAACTCCTTCTTTTGTGTCGGATTTGTGTACACACGATCGGAATTTCCGACAACGGATTTTGTTGTCGGAAAATTTTATAGCCTGCTCTCAAACTTTGTGTGTCGGAAATTCCGATGGAAAATGTGTGATGGAGCCTACACACGGTCAGAATTTCCGACAACAAGGTCCTATCACACATTTTCCGTCGTATAATATGCTCGATGGGAGATATGCCATGTTTACATAGGCATGTCTTAGTTCTCTGTGTTTTACTGACGATTTACGGGTGCCGGAGGACATTGCCCAGCACCCGCAGATTTATCAAAGCTGAAGCGGCCCGCCAGTGGCACGTGCCCCCTGCAGGCACGCGTGCAGGATCATACGATATACAGTCAGGCCCATAAATATTGGGACATCGACACGATTCTAATCTTTTTGGCTCTATACACCACCACAATGGATTTGAAATGAAACGAACAGGATGTGCTTTAACCGCAGACTTTCAGCTTTAATTTGAGGGTATTTACATCCAAATCAGGTGAACGGTGTAGGAATTACAACAGTTTGTATATGTGCCTCCCACTTTTTAAGGGACCAAAAGTAATGGGACAATTGGCTGCTCAGCTGTTCCATGGCCAGGTGTGTGTTATTCCCTCATTATCCCATTTACAAGGAGCAGATAAAAGGTCCAGAGTTAATTTCAAGTGTGCTATTTGCGTTTGGAATCTGTTGCTGTCAACTCTCAATATGAGATTCAAAGAGCTGTCACTATCAGTGAAGCAAGCCATCATTAGGCTAAAAAAAGGAAACAAACCAATCCGAGAGATAGCAAAAACATTAGGTGTGGCCAAATCAACTGTTTGGAACATCCTTAAAAAGAAAGAATTCATTGGTGAGCTCAGCAACACCAAAAGACCCGGAAAACCACGGAAAACAACTGTGGTGGATGACCAAAGAATTATTTTCCTGGTGAAGAAAACGCCCTTCACAACAGTTGGCCAGATGAAGAACACTCTCCAGGAGGTAGGTGTATGTGTATCAAAGTCAACAATCAAGAGAAGACTTCACCAGAGTGAATACAGAGGGTTCACCACAAGATGTAAACCATTGGCGAGCCTCAAAAACAGGAAGGCCAGATTAGAGTTTACCAAACAAGATCTAAAAAAGCCTTCACAGTTCTGGAACAACATCCTATGGACAGATGAGACCAAGATCAACTTGTACCAGAGTGATGGGAAGAGAAGAGTATGGAGAAGGAAAGGAACTGCTCATGATCCAAAGCATACCACCTCATCAGTGAAGCATGGTGGTGGTAGTGTCATGGCGTGGGCATCTATGGCTGCCAATGGAACTGGTTCTCTTGTATTTATTGATGATGTGACTGCTGACAAAAGCAGCAGAATGAATTCTGAAGTGTTTCGGGCAATATTATCTGTTCATATTCAGCAAAATTCTTTAGAACTCATTGGAGGGCGCTTCACAGTACAGATTGGCAAGGAGCCCAAGCATACTGCAAAAGCAACCAAAGAGTTTTTTAAGGGAAAGAAGTGGAATGTTATTTAATGGCCAAGTCAATCACCCGACCTGAATCCGATTGAACATGCATTTCACTTGCTGAAGACAAAACTGAAGGGAAAATGCCCCAAGAACAAGCAGGAACTGAAGACAGTTGCAGTAGAGGCCTGGCAGAGCATCACCAGGGATGAAACCCAGCGTCTGGTGATGTCTATGCGTTCCAGACTTCAGGCTGTAATTGACTGCAAAGGATTTACAAGCAAGTATTAAAAAGTGGAAGTTTGATGGATGATTGTTAATCTGTCCCATTACTTTTGGTCCCTTAAAAAGTGGGAGGCACATATACAAACTGTTGTAATTCCTACACCGTTCACCTGATTTGGATGTAAATACCCTCGGATTAAAGCGGAAAGTCTGCAGTTAAAGCACATCTTGTTCGTTTCATTTCAGATCCATTGTGGTGGTGTATCGAGCCAAAAAGATTAGAATTGTGTCTATGTCCCAATATTTATGGACCTGACTGTATATCATATATACGTGATCCTGCGCACAGCTGCCGCCCTGTAGCAGTAAAAGTGCTATAGGGCGATCAGCAAGTGATTAAACGGACAGGAACGCACGTGGCAAGAGCACAACGGGAGCAAAGGCATCCCGTGCGTCCCTGCACCCAATTCAGCCAACTGTACAAAAAAGATGCAGATTTAAAAATAATGAAAATGACTTTTGAAGTTACATTAACATGTAAAAGATTATTTGGGGTTTCATCGATTGGGTGTACATTTACTTTAAAGGGTAAGAGCAGTCTTAAACAAATCCTAATTGTCAGTTTTCATTACGCATTGGTTAGAGGACGCTTGTCACATAGGTGTCCCCATTGGAATATTTCCTCTCACTTCCTCTCCCTGTGACCACTGTAATATGTTTTTTACTGTCTTAGTGACAGTGGTCACCACAACCAATAGAGATGTTGTCTCCCATGACTGGTGTGTTTATCAAATTCAATTATGTTTATTGTTTCTCCCACAGTTGACCACAGCCGGATTAAGCTACACAGAGAAGACAATGATTACATTAACGCCAGTTTGATCAAGATGGAAGAAGCTCAGCGCAGCTATATACTGACACAGGTAGGTAGTACTGCCTATACATCATTTATAAATGTATTAAAGTGGAAGTAAACCCTCCTATCGTTTTCAGCCAAGGAAGCTGCCATCTTGGCCTCTGATCTTCAACTGCCATAGTACTGCACATGTGATCAGCTATGACTTCAGTCATTGGATGGTTTAACAGTTCGGTTGAAAGCACATCGAATGTGGCGGATACTTTCCCAGGAATGTAACTGCTTTTTTCAAACTGTTAAATCGATGGCTTTAGTTCTGCTTTAAAGCACAACTGCAGCCACAAATAAAAAAAATTAACAAGGAATAGATCATTAAATAAAATAACAAAAGCTTTTACTGTAATATTTCCCCTACCGTACCTCTTTCTGCCTCTAGATGTCCTCAGTCTGATGGTCAACATCATTCAACCCATTTCCACTGAGCCTAGGTCACCCTGGACCAGCCTCCCAGCCAGTGACTGGACAGTGAAAGGAGAAGCAGCACAAAGATGGGCTCTCTATCACTTTGCTCTTTCCTCCGAATCAGAATTTTTACTGACAGGACTTGAATTGATTGGCTACATGTGCTGCTTTTTCCTCTCTTGCTCCAGCCCTGCTGTACCATGATTGCATGAGGCTCATAACTGGTCAAATTTAGGTGCTTACATTGCTTGCCTTTATATATATGATTATGGAGCTATACTTATTGGTATCTGTTATATCTGCATAGATTTCAGCTTTAACAATCTTCATGATTGGAAAATGGGGGTCACACTGTATTAATGTAACCAGCTACAATACATGGGAGTTGTTTTTGGTGAAGGTGTCATTTTAGAAGATGTAATCATTGATGGTGTCACCTTACTCCAAGTCAATAGCAGCAGTACCCGTGTTCCTGTCTTGATAGGTCTCCCTTTAAAGCTACTTTGTTGCTTAAAAAAATAAGAAGAAGAACCACCCACGCTCCTCACAAAGATGATCATTATTCCTTATATCTCTGTGACGTGGAGTGTCTGAACTTCCCTGTCTTTAAGACCCACATCTGATTCTGCAGCATCTGACCCTTCATTGAGTGTTGCATGCCCGCATTCTCCACTGCTTGTTGTGGTTTTATATGCTTGTGGATACCGTAGAGCAGGGGTCTTCAAACTGCGGCCCTCCAGGTGTTCAGGAACTACAATTCCCATCATGCCTAGTCATGTCTGTGAATGTCAGAGTTTTACAATGCCTCATGGGATGTGTAGTTCTGCAACAGCTGGAGGGCCGTAGTTTGAGGATCCCTGCCGTAGAGGCTTAGGGGCTGGCAGGAGACCAGGAATCTAACATACCTGAAAGTGTCTGACGCTGAAGAGGTAGAGAACAAAGTTCGAACTCAGCAGCTGCTGTTGGGGAATGTATTAAGAATCTCTATTTCCCAGAGGAGGTTTCCATAGAATGTGTTTTTTTTTTTTTTTTTTTACAAACTAAAAAAAAAAAAAAAAAGATCTCCCTTTCTGAGATGCTGCATGTCTGATTGATTGTGTCAAGGTTTTCAGGGCATGCTGGGAATTGTAGTTCCTGTACTAAGTCTGACGTTTTGCTGTGATGGAATATATTAGAGACACTAAAGAGCCATCATCTTTCAAACTTAAACCAGAGCTCTGCCCAAAAAGAGAATGTCTGCTTGTCTGCCTCCCCCCCCCCCCCTGCTGCCACATTGGGCACCTTTTGGGGGGGGGGGGTACCTGATTTTGACAGTTCACGTGGTGAATTGAGCCGGAAGTTAGCCCCAGCCTCCTTCTTTGACAGCCTTCTGGGATACTTCACAGGTCGCAGCGCACATGTGCAGTAGGATACCGCCTGTGAAGCCGCAAGGCGTTACTGCAGGTTTCCCTTAGGATGGCTGTGTCAGCACCCGATATCT
This sequence comes from Lithobates septentrionalis, assembly GCA_037952835.1. Classification (NCBI taxonomy): domain Eukaryota; kingdom Metazoa; phylum Chordata; class Amphibia; order Anura; family Ranidae; genus Lithobates; species Lithobates septentrionalis. The sequence goes on along the minus strand of JBBDGP010003951.1, from coordinate 404,993 downwards.
GATTGAAGAATCAGCTCAGGTGAGGAAACCGCAGGATGCATGGACAGGTAAATACCCTAATAATAAAAGTCAGCAGATACAATATTTGTTTACAAGTAAAAGCCTGGAGTCCCTCCCGTTTGTGGACATGCTGAAGCTTGCAGTCCCTCTCCTCTCCTCTCATCCAGAGACATGCCTGAATGCAGATATGCTATCTTCCATGTGAGTGGATATTATTTTTTATAATAAATGTTTATTGATACATACTCAGAGGCGCCCCATTTTCCTTGTCTCGATACAATATTTGTAGCTGCAGACTTTTCATTTTTGTTGGGAGGGAGCCTGGAGCTCCTCTTTAAAGTAGACATACACTGCTGTGTGTCTTACTATTGTGCACTTTTAAGTGCTTCTAAGGCCTGATTCACACCTATGCAGGTTGCAGTTTGTATATTCCAGGTGAATTTTGCGTTTTTCTATACACGTTTTTGATCCATGTGAACTACATCCATAGGAAACCATGTTAAATGGACTGTAGTGTGTTTCTGCAAAACTTAATAAGCAAAAAAAATGCATAGGTGTGAACCAGGCCTAAAGGCTGAAGGTTATATATCCTAATGCTTTGTCTGCAATAAGATAAAAAGCCTTCCTAGTGCAGCTCCCGCCCCTTATACTTACCTGAGCCCAATCTCGATCAGGTGATGTGCATGAGAGCAGTATCTCTCTTGGCTCACTCCCTCCTCATAGGCTCAGACACAGCAGCGAGAGCCCATGTCAATCACAGCCAGTGAGGAGGGAGCAGGGGCCAGGGCCGAGCCACGCTCTGTGTGTCTATGGACACATAGAGCTGGCTTGGGAGCGAGCCCACACAGAGCCAGGAGCTCCATCGGGGGACCCAAGAAGAGGCGGATCGGGGCTGCTCTGTGCAAAACCATTACACAGAGCAGGTAAGTATGACATGTTTGTTATTAAAAAAAAAAAAGGGGGTTTACAATCAATTTTTTTTTTTAATTTGGGGGATTGGGACACTCTAATGCCCTGTACACACGGTCGGATTTTCCGATGGAAAATGTGTGATAGGACCTTTTAGTGTCGTGTGTGGGCTCCATCACACATTTTCCATCGGATTTTCCGACACACAAAGTTTGAGAGCAGGCTATAAAATTTTCCGACAACAAAATCCGTTGTCGGAAATTCCGATCGTGTGTACACAAATCCGACGCACAAAGTGCCACGCATGCTCAGAATAAATTAAGAGCCGAAAGCTATTGGCTACTGCCTCGTTTATAGTCCCGACGTACGCGTTTTACGTCACCGCGTTCAGAATGATCGGATTTTCCGACAAGTTTGTGTGACCGTGTGTATGCAAGACAAGTTTGAGCCAACATCCGTGTGAAAAAATCCTAGGATTTTGTTGTCGGAATGTCCGAACAGAGTCCGACCGTGTGTACGGGACCTCGAGGGGAATTGGGATGCACTGAGGGGAATTGGAGACCACTGAAAGGAATTAGGTACACTGAGCAGAACTGGGGAGCATTGAAATGAATTGGGGGGGGGGGTTGAAGGACATTAAGTGGAATTGTGGCCCCTAAGGGTAATGAGGGAGCAGTAAAGGGAAATTTGGGGGAATTTGAACACTGAGGGAAGTTAGGGGACACAGAGAAATTTGGGAGAACAGGGGGATAGGATGGCACTAAGGTAGATTGGCTGACAGGGGGATTTGGGAACAGTAAGGGCTGATTGGGGCATACTAAGGGGGCACTGAGAAGATTGGGGGGCACTTTGAGAAAATTTGGAACACTGAGGGGATGGGGACACTAAGGGGGATTTGGGAGACACCATCTTCTCCAACTGTAAATGAACCCAACACTAGCAGAGCCCATCACTTCCAGTTCCATTGTTTTGCATCAGTGTAGAGAAAATACTGTGTTTACTGGGAATGTTTTTTTCTTTGTTAAAGGGATCCAATCAAGATAGGAATTTGATTGTTGCTGATTTGTTTTTTTTTATAGTTCAGGTTCCAGGGCTGCCAAACTTATCCTGGTTTAACTACCTAGCGAGTGACTGAATAGGATTCATTCTTTGCATTGCTGTTGCCCTTTAACATCCAAAGGGCAGCCTAATGTCTTGGTGATGATCTGTCGGATAACAAAGTCTTGCTGTCCCTGGCAGGGTCCACTTCCGTCTACGTGTGGTCACTTCTGGGAGATGGTGTGGGAACAGAAAAGCAGCGGGGTTGTCATGCTGAACCGAGTCATTGAGAAGGGATCAGTGAGTATAAACTGTTGTGTATTTTTATATATTCCCTTATAGATGAACCATGGGATGCTCAGCCACAGAGACAAGCTTTGACTAGGCCAAGGCCTGGTGGAGACTATTAAGGCTGTGCTTTGTGGTGCGGTATTACCGTCTATGATTTATTGGCTGGATCGTCACCCCCAAGGCAGCCATTGCAGATGCTACAGGGTGGAGAATCCCTGAAATGCTCCTGCAGTTTGACCACCATTGTTTGTCACCTATACAATATTGTCTCATTTCCAAAGGGACGGTTGGCTTTATTCTGCAGCCAAAAAGTAGAACACACTCTTATTAAAACCCTTTTCTGTTTTTTTGGTTTTTTTTACCGTTAATATTTATAAATCGTAAATTTGCAGATTTTGTTGCTTAGAATAGAGTGTCTCGATTCTCCATTGGGTGCCTACAATGGCACAGTGCTGCTGTGCATAGGAAAGGTGGAAAATAGAGACATAGAAATGAGACGGGACCAATTCTGACTGTCTTTGGGGAGACTGCAGGAAATAGATATAGACCAGCCAGAATGGAGCTCCATCCTGTACAGTCAGGAATTCCAGAAATCTTTGAGGAAAAGCTGCAGTGACTCGTATGCATTTCCTGACTGTCATTAGTCTGAGATTCATCTTCTGTGTATTGCCAGGAGATGTGCTAGATAGCAGTGTGTATGTTTGTACAATATATAAACCATATGGCCCAAAGTATGTGGTCAGCTGACCACCACACCAATCTATATGGCCCAAAGTATGTGGACTCCTCACCACCACACCACCCATATAGGTCCCAAATATGTGTACATCTTACCACCACAGCAACCTATATGGCCCAAAGTATGTGGATTCTGGACCACTACACCAATCTATATGGCCCAAAGTATGTGGAATCCTGACCACCACACCAACCTATATGGCCCAAAGTATGTGGATTCTGGACCACTACACCAATCTATATGGCCCAAAGTATGTAGACTCCTGACCACTACACCAGTCTAAATGGCCCAAAGTATGTAGACTCCTAACCACCACATCAACCTATATGGCCCAAAGTATGTGGACTTCTGACCACTACACCAGCATCAATGGCTCAACGTATATGGACTCCTGACCACCACACCAATCTATATGGCCCAAAGTATGTGAACTCACCACCACACTAACCCACATAGGCCCCAAGTATGTGTATATCTGACCACTACAGCAACCTATATGGCCCAAAGTTTGTGGATTTTGGACCACTACACCAATCTATATGGCCCAAAGTGTGTGGACTCCGGACCACCACACCAACCTTAAATGGTCCAAAGTATGTGACCACCACACCACCCATATAGGCCCAAAGTATGTGGACTCCTGACCACCACACCAGTCTATATGGCCCAAAGTAGGTGGGCTCATGACTACCACACCAACCTATTTTGCCTACAGTATGTGGAGTCCTGACCACCACACCAATCTATACACCCCAAATATTGTGGACTTCTGACCACCACACCAACCTATATGGCCCAAATTATGCAGATTCCTGACCACCACACCAATCTATACACCCCAAATATTGTGGACTCCTGAACACCACACCAACCTATATGGCCCAAATTATGCAGACTCCTGACCACCACATCAACCTATATGGCCCAAATTATGTGGACTCCTGACCACCACACCAATCTTTACACCCCAAATATTGTGGACTCCTGAACACCACACCAGCCTGTATGGCCCAAAGTATGTAGACTGCTGACCACCACACCAACCTATATGGCCCAAAGTATGTTGACTCCTGACCACCACACCAACCTATATGGCCTACAGTATATGGACTGCTGACCACCATACCAACGTATATGGCTCAAAGTATGTGGACCCCCCTCTTCAAATGATTGAGGTATTTCCAATGAAGGGTACTATTAAGGCTAGAGTGTAGAAAGGAGTTTTAGACAATCGTGTGCTTCTAATTGTGGTTACAGTTTGGGGAAGGCCCCTTTTCTGTTCCAGCACTGGAACTGTGCCCCTGAGTACAAAGCCAGCTCCATAAAGATATGGTTTGCCCACTTTGCTGTGGATGACTCCATGGTCCTACAAAGAGTCCTGACTTCAACACTCCTGAACTCTTTGAGAGGAATTGGATACCGATTGTAAACCAGGTCCTATTTTCCAGCATCAGTACCTGACCTCACAAATGTTCTTTTGGCTAAATGTTGCATTTGTACCCCGCAGATCAAGTGCGCACAGTACTGGCCGAAAAAAGAGGACAGCCCAATGGTGTTTGAGGATGCAAACTTGAAACTGACCCTCCTTTCCGAAGACATCAAATCCTATTATACAATCCGTGTGCTGGAGCTGGAGAGCCTTGGTGTGAGTAGCCCACGCTTAATATTACTAACCCCTGCTGTCCATCTTTCTGCTATGACCAATGGCAAACATTTTCCAGAAAGTGTCATTTATTTTACAGATAGACTAGTAATTTGAGGGTTTATACATGTTAGTCTTAAAGTGACCCTGTCATTCCCAGGTAAAAAAAAATTGAACAAAGCAGTGGCTGTAAAAGGACACAATTAATATCTGTCCCGCTGCCAATTTTCAGTCTGTTGCAGAGCTGTCGCTGCCTGAATAATCTTTTGCATGCATTACTTTCGAGTGCTTCAGATGTCTGGTCCCCCTCTGAGCCCTGTGGGGTCTACAGTCTACCCCTACATCATTTTTTTTATAAGAAAAACATTTTTTATTCAAGATTTAAACATTACAAGCGATGCATAGGCACATTTAAATATGATATCAGTATACATATAGTCACAAGATAGATGATTAATTTCCTCATATAGACAACATAAAGAAGTATGAAAGCAATACATGACATTGCAGCAAAGTATTGGTGTAGAGGTGACATATTAAAACAATCAATCAAGGAGGTACTGTGGGAGGGACTGGGGGAAGGGGGAGGGGGGGGAGGGGGGGCAGATTAAGGATACCGAGAAGATGAGGGAGGGCAGGAGGGGGAGGCAAGGAAGGAATCACAATACCTCAATATCTTAACTGAACATGTACACTAGGTGAAGTTTAAAGAGAACTCAATCATGTTGTATAATCAAATGGCTGGTATTTCTGCGTCAACCTGGACATCATTCACAACCTCAACACCCCATGCATCTATCCATCCCGACCATATCTTATCAAATTTCTTGGGGCAGTTACGATTAAGATACGTGAGTTTATATAGTGGGAGTATAGAATTCATTGCTAGGCGCCATGAAGATACTCTAGGGGGTAATGCATCCTTCCAATGGAGAAATATTTCTTTTCGGGCATAGAACGTAGCATAACTCAAAAATAATTTGGTATGTTTACCTCTAATATTTGGGCTGAAAATATTCAATAGCATTGCCTTGGGATGAGCTACCACATCTAAGGAGGTAACCTGGCTGAGAGTGTTAGCTATTTCTGTCCAATAGTCTCCGAGGCGAGGACAAGACCACACCATATGAAGAAAGGAGGCAGACTCCAGACCACACCTGGCGCAGGCCACTGGACTGTCAGGTGTCATAATTGTCAGACGTTTTGGGGTGTAATAGGCCCTGTGGAGAAACTTGACCTGCATAAATCTCTCTCTGGCCGATATCGTATTTATCACAAAGGAGGATACACATGATTCCCATTCCTCCTCTGATAAGTCAGGAATATCTGCCTTCCACTTGACCAGAGTTTTTTCAAGTTTCTTTGCAGGGGGTATGGACAAATGAAAGTACAGAGTAGATAGTGGTCTATCTATGATTTTAGATGTAAGTAATCCCTCCACAGGGTCTGATTCTAACTGGAGGAGAGATGGGAACTGCTTCCTGTAGGCATGTCGGAGTTGATAATATCTAAACAGCATCCAACCTGGTAATGAATAAGCGTTTTTGATATCAGAGAAAGTTCTTAATTTACCCCCCAGCACAATGTGTTTTAGCTTAACAATTCCATTTTTTGCCCAGACTTGAGGGTCTGGGACCGACTTCAAATGTGGCAGTCTAGGGTTGCCCCACAAGGGAATGTGCGGGGAGAACCTTTCTGGATTGTTAAAACTATGCCTGGCCCTGTTCCAAACTATAATGGTGGTGTTCATCAGATCCGTAATGCCAGGGTGGGATTTTATCCCTCTGAACACCACATTGCTAAGAGATGAGTAGGACCCCATGATGGCGGCTTCCAGGGTCACTGCCGGGTTATCGCGTGGTTGAGAGAACCACCACCTGACCGTCACCAGGACGGCCGCCCAGAAGTATACTTGGAAGTCCGGTAAGGACAGACCCCCTTGAGTAATGGGCAGCTGGAGGGTAGACATGGCCAATCTGGGGGGCCTTCCGTTCCAAATAAAGGAAGACAGTATACTTTTCAATTTAACAAAAAATGAAGCTGGGGGAATCAGGGGAGAATTTCGAAAAAAGTATAAAAATTTAGGCAAGTATATAATTTTAATTAAATTTACCCTTCCCACTGGAGAGAGGGGGAGGGTTTTCCATGTTATACATTTTTGGGAAAGATTTTTTAGTAGTGGCTGAAGATTCAATTCAAAATATGTGGACAGTGGAGCTCTAACCCTTACCCCCAAGTATTTAAATTCAGGTGTCCAGTTTAGGGGGGTACCTGTCGGTGGGTTTTGATTGGATAGATTTAAAGAGAAAATGATCGATTTTCCCCAATTTATCCTAATGCCCGAGAAAATGCCGAACTCATCAATTATTTGAAGTGCTGGTGAGAGGGAGGATATGTCTTTAAGAAAAAGTAAGGTATCATCAGCATAAAGGGATATTTTGTCTATCACTACTCCCACCTGAATGCCCTGTACCAAGGGGGAGGCTCTAACACGAGCAGCCATGGGTTCCATAGCCAATGCAAACAGTCCAGGAGAAAGCGGACAGCCCTGCCTAGTACCCCTAGATAAAGGAAAGGATGAGGACAGTGAGTTGTTTGTTCGTATACGTGCTGAGGGATTATGGTATAGCATTTGCACCCAGCTAATGAAGCGAGGGCCAAATCCAAATTTGCGCAGAACAGCCCAGAGGTAGCGCCACTCCACCGAGTCAAAAGCCTTCTCGGCATCAAGAGAGGCCACCACCTCCGAACCGTCCCCATCCGCCCTAGAGAGATGTGTAAGAAGACGTCTGATATTTATATCGGTCCCCCTGCCTGGCATAAATCCAGACTGGTCTGGATGGACCAGTGCCGTGATCACCGTGTTCAACCGTCTAGCCAGCACTTTTGCCAGTAGCTTGGCGTCAACGTTGAGGAGTGATATTGGCCGATATGAGGCGCACTGATCAGGGGGCTTGCCAGGCTTAAGAATGACCACAATGACCGCTTCAGCCATAGTCGGGGGTAATGAGCCCCTCTCCGTGGCTTTCTGGAGCATTAACCGAAACGATGGGAGAATTTCTTCAGCGTATGTTTTGTAGAATTCGGCTGGAATTCCGTCAGGACCTGGGGTCTTACCGTTTTGCAAGGAGGCTACTGCTCGTTGGATTTCTTCTAATTGGATCGGACCATCTAATGCCTCCCTAAACGTGGATGTCAGGCAAGGGAGCTCCACCCCATCGAGGTACCCATTCAGCTCCTCATCTGAACATTCCATCCGAGAACCGTAGAGGTCCCGATAGAATGAAGCAAATTTATTGTTAATATCCGTGGGATCAGTCAAGATCGTCCCGTCTGAATCGGAAATAGTTGAGATGGTCACCGGGGAGGAGCTTTCCCTCGCCAGCCATGCCAGCATACTGCCTGTTTTTTCTCCATGTTCGAAAATTCGTTGTGATTGATGTAAGAATTTGGTTTTTGTGGCCTCCGTGCGTATTAAAAGAACGTCTCTCAATGCTGCCTGAAAATCTGAATATGTCTCAGGGGATCCCGTTGTGGAATATGCCGCCTCCAATGCTGCTACCCTCCCCTCGGCTGTCTGTGTTTCTTTCCTCAGATCCTTCCGGATCTTTCGAATATGTGCTTGAAAGCTGCCCCTAGTGAAGGCCTTAAATGCGTCCCAGGATGTGGTCATAGTCACTGATTGGTCTAAGTCTCTCCAATAATGTATCGCCTCGGATCTATAGGGTTCAGATACTCTAGTGTCGTTCAACCAGAATTTGGACAATCTCCAAAGATTCTCCCCCGGGGCATTAGATACACAAAGTTTTAAAGCGAGCGGAGCGTGGTCGGATATGCCACGGGGGAGTATCCTGATGTCCCGGACCAAGGGCAAGACAGACCCCCCCACATAGGCAAGGTCTATCCGTGACAGGGTCTTGTAGGAAGCTGAGTGACAAGTGTAGGCGCGTCGAGAAGGGTGGCGCCACCTCCACACATCAGTCAAGTTAGACGCCTCAGCCCATGAGGACAGCTCTGATGGCGAGCCCGTCCCCGATGTGAGCCTGTCCATTGTAGGGTCCGGGACCAGATTAAAATCGCCCAGTATTACCACATTATCCGTACCAAAGGCAGCTATTTTAGAGATAATTTGGTTAAGTACCCGTATAGAGGCCGGGGGGGGTAGGTATAGTCCCACCACCACCAACTCTAATCTGTCCACAATGGCATGTAAGATTACAAATCGACCGTCAGGGTCAAGCTCCAGCGCCAGCAATCTAAACGGTGTGGACTTGTGCACTAAAATGCTAACCCCCCTGGAGTAGTTAGTATACGTGGAGTGGTATTGGTGTCCCACCCAGGGTCGTCTTAGACTCATCAGTTTACCTCCCATTAGATGGGTCTCTTGTAGTATGCATATTTGTGGGTGGTATGTTTTGAGGAATTGGAATACCAGTGATCTTTTAACAGAGGAATTCAAACCCCTGGTGTTCCATGAAATTAGGGTACAATCAGCCATCTACACTCGAGAACATATTTTCTATCCATATATCACCATAGAGAAATAGGTGCAAGGCCCGGGCCCCTGATAGGGTCAGGACCCGGCACCCGGCACATCCTGTGACAGACATAAGTACATCGCTTGTAAAAAAAACAGCAAATCAACAAAGTATAACAAAACTTTCCCAACCAAGCCCCCCACCCCCCACCCCGCCAGCCCCGTCCCAAACCTCGGGGAGGCTCAGGATCCCAACTCAGAACCAAGGCGAACACGCCTGTAATGGGGTATCGTGAGCGGAACAGCAACCACAGTGCAGCAGTCAGATGATGAAGAACATCCAGTCCTCTGCTGGAGATCGGATCATAATAAGTGGGTGCAGTCTCCCGGCAGCCGCCGGGGGTGTAAACTTAAACTTCAACGTTGCAGGAACAGATATCGTTTCTTGGCCATGACCGACATTATCGGGGAGAATGATAGAGGAGGAGGGGGGGAGGATGGATGCGCATAGAGACAATCATCTCCCATTCCTCCTGTTAACCATCTCAGGAAACCAATAGACATTTAGGAGGCCAGTGGACCCCCGGGCTCCCATCTACCATAAGGCACATTAGTGTAAATCACAGAGGGAACCGACTGGGTCAAAAATGATGATCAGGCCATTAAACAAAAGAGGCACGTCTCTAGATCACCGGTCGGCCATGGCACATATAACTAGAAATAAACAGATTTTTCTTGTGTGGTGAAACTTATCTGCGAGGTAGCGTGTCGATCCACGTGGAGGCATCCTCAGGAGAATTGAAGAACCGCACCGATTCACCATCTTCCACTCGCAATCTTGCCGGAAACAGCATGCTGTATTTAATATGCTTGGCTCGAAGTCTGGCTCTCACTGCGTCGAAGGATTTCCGTTGTTTCTGCGTTTCCAGCGAATAATCTGGAAAGATCAGGAGTTTGGCATTTTCAAAACGGAGTTCTCCCTGTGCCCTCGCCTCCTTCATCACCAGGTCACGATCACGAAAGTGAAGTAATTTAAAGATGAAGGTGCGAGGTGGCGCACCTTGTGGGCCTTTGGTGAAGGGTATGCGATGCGCTCTTTCCACGGTGAAGAATGGCGAAAACCTTGCCGAGGGGAGTAATTGTTGCAAGTGACGTTCAGCAAACGCGGTGGGGTCCGTACCTTCTGCTCCTTCCGGAAGCCCCAAGATCCGCAAGTTGTTCCTTCGGTTGCGATTCTCGGCATCCTCTGCCCTCGCCTCCAGCACTTTAACTTTGGTTTTTAACACGTGTAAATCAGTCCCCTGGTCACGTACCGTGTCTTCATTTTGTGAAACCCTCTGCTCCACCTCGTGCATGCGGCCTCTCAGGGTATCAAAGTCCTTCCTAATAAATTCCACATGAGTCTGTATATGATCCACTTTCTCCGTTAGGGAGGTTATGGCCTGCATGACAGCTTTAAAGTCTGCCGCCGAGTCCGGGGGCCGCTCCGGTTCAGTTGATCCGCCGGCCTGGTTCTCCATGTGGGCAGGGAGTTTAGGCGAGACCCCGGCTTCGGCCTTGTCCACGGTTCTCTGCGGGGCGGCCTTTTTCCGAGCTTTTTGCTGGGAGTTCCTCCTATACATACCCCAGGGATGATGGGGGAACAGGATGGTCTTTTTCCCGGCGTTTTTACCCCAAAAAACGGCGTTTTTCCCGGTCCGCGCCGGCCTGGTTCTCTGTGTGGGCAGGAAATTCAGGCGAGGCCGCGGCTTCGGCCTAGTCCGTGGTTCTCGGCGGTGCGGCCTATTCCGGAGGTTTTTGGTGGGGGATTCCACTGAAATATACCCCAGAGGTGTCCCAGAGGTGAGAGGGGGCACAGGATGGTCTTTTGCCCGGCGTTTTTACCCAAAAAACTGCGTTTTTCCCGGTCCGCGCCGGCCTGGTTCTCTGTGTGGGCAGGAAATTCAGGCGAGGCCGCGGCTTCGGCCTAGTCCGTGGTTCTCGGCGGCACGGCCTGTTCTGGAGATTTTTGGTGGGGGATTCCGCAGAAATATACCCCAGAGGTGTCCCAGAGGTGAGAGGGGGCACAGGAGGGTCTTTTGTGCTTTATCTGCACCCCAAAATATCAGGAATATAGGCCGATCTGTGGGAGCTCAGGTCTCACACACCTGCTCCCTCTGCCATTCCGGACACGCCCCCACCCCTACATCATTACAGGACACAGTATCGATGAAGGAGCCAACAGAAGAAATCACAGCACAAAATATGAAGCACTAAAGATGTTACACTGCTGTGTGTATTGCTAATGCACCTGAACTTTAAAACTTATATTTTATTACTGGGGGGAAATTGAGACACATTTAAATACATTACTGGACGCTGAGGTGAAATTTGAAGGATGTTGAGTGGAATTGGGGGCACTGAGAGAATTAGGGGGCATCGAGAGGGATTAGGGGACCACTAAAGGGGATAGCATGGCACTGGGGGGTAAGGAACATAGATGTAAATAAGGGATACTGTGTGGGAACTCAGGGCGGCGGGGTGGCACTTGGGAGAGTTGAGGGACAAGGGGGCACTGAGGAGGGTAAGATGTGCTCAGAAAGGAAACCAGGGAGCACATAGGGGGATTTGGTTGGGACACTGAAAGAAAGATTCCACTTTCTGTAAAGGAGATTATACGCCCTAAAGTAGTGGGATTAAACTCCCTTGTATAATTTTTACCTATAGGTAAGCCTATAATAGGGCTTTCCTATAGGTGCAGGTAATAGCTCCTAAACGTTCACTGTTTAGGAGATATTTACTTTAGATGCAACCGGTGACGTCACTGGCGCCAAAGGAACAGCATACCCGTGTTGCTCCTTCAGAGCTATGCCTTAAACCATAACCCCCCTCGCATGCGTGGGATGACATCATTGCCAGCTTGACCATTCATATCGCCAAAGCCCGCCGACCCGGAAGGTAGACCAGTTGAAGATGGAAGTTGTCACCGCTGGAGGGCTTTGTTTTCAGGTAAGTCTGTCATAATCTGCTAATATGCAATGCATTGTTGAAGATAACTGCCATTTTTGTGGTGCCGCCTATACTGCCAGTTATGTTTGTTTGGCTGCACCCCATCCTCAGGCTGTCACAGCAAGTATAACCCAGGAGAAAAAATGATTGGATTGTCAAGAGTAGTGAGCCTTGCTTGATCTGATCATAGGCTGTTTCCTGTCCGTACGACATTGTGTAAGGGGTGACAAAGGCCCTTAATTTGGATGGGTTTTTGAACTGCTCATTGGCTCCTCACACACGTTACAAGAAAAAAAAAAAGATAAATGTATATTAGTGGTATTTACTGATTTAAAGGGTGTTTCTGGCTTTAAAATGGTGCCAATTTCCTATTTTCGTTCTGCAGACACAAGAGACCCGAGAGATTCTGCACTTCCATTACACCACATGGCCGGACTTTGGCGTTCCTGAGTCTCCAGCATCATTCCTCAATTTCCTCTTCAAGGTGCGAGAGTCCGGGTGCCTGAACCCCGAACATGGGCCTATAGTGGTGCACTGCAGTGCCGGCATCGGCCGATCGGGGACCTTCTGTCTGGCTGACACCTGTTTACTGCTGGTGAGTGTCACCTTGTCAGCACCTCATATACATGGAATGTACAGTATTTTTTTTACAAATGACTAAACAAACAAAAAATGAAATAGTAAATATTGCATATTAATATTAGAGTCAGCAGGTGGTGCTCTTATCTCTTTTTCATGTTTCTCTTGACATAAAGTTTATAGACACCAAAGCATTGTTGGGCACCCCATTCCAAAATTCAAGCTGTTAACCCTGAGCCCTGACATCAACCCTACTAACCATCTTTGGGATTAATTGGAATGTCGTTTGTAAGCCAGGTCTTCTCATCCAACATCAATACCTGACCTCACAATATCCCACAGACATCTTCCAAAATCTTGTGGAAAGCCTTGCCAGATGAGTGGAGGGTTTTGTAGCAGCGAAGACAGGCAATTCATAACTAATGCCCACTCATCTCTGCTGGTGGCAGAAGGTGGTCCCCTGTCCCCCCCTCCCCCCTTTCTGCTGCCGTCGCCACCTTTACCAGGCTCCCTCGTCTAATCAGTGAGTCCGGTAATGATGCGATCGCTTCTGTCCCTCTGTGACGTCAGAAACCTACAAGGATTTTGTCAATTGTGGTTTCAGTTTGTTTGTTGACAAGCCGGTATCGGCTTGTACGGTGTATGATGAAACCGATGTCTGTTTGAAAACAGGCTTTGGAGGTCAGTGAAGGGAACTAAAAGACCCTAGATCTCTCCATGAAGAGGACCTATTGTGGCCCATGCTATCACAAGGGATTTTGTTCACCCATTGTTATAGCAATAAAGTTGTTAAAAAAAATAAATAAAGGTACAAATTAAAATAAAATAAATAATACAATTTTTAAAAAAATTAAGCACCCCTGACACCCATGCTCACGTGCAAACGCAAACACACACATAGGAGTAAAAGGAGGTAAAACAAGTTTTGCTAGCTATTTACTTTGCTGTGATATGGAAGTGTTCACCAATACAGGGCTCAGTTCAGAAAGCAAGCATACCAGGATAGGGATACTAATTTTCAAAACCGTGACCATTATTTTTTTTTTTGCTGTTATCCAATAAGATTTGAAAATTGCAGTCGCATGGCTAAAAGGAAGTCCCCTCTCCTTGTGCTAAAACTTTGTGAATTGAACCCTGTGTGTTATAAGTAACTAATCTCAGGGAGAATCGCAGTGTGCAGATGTTGCATGTTTTTAGCCAGTTGAATTTTAAAAATGTTTTCTGATATATTTTCTGTCTGAAGCTCTATTATGGAAAGACCCTTCTGTATATTTGCGTCCAGCTGGGTGCGCTATGCTCTGATTTCTAACATTACCCCGTCTTTCACACAGATGGACAAGCGGAAAGACCCCTCCTCAGTGTACATAAAACAGGTTCTCTTAGAGATGAGGAAATACCGAATGGGTCTCATCCAGACGGCAGACCAGCTGCGATTTTCTTACCTGGCCGTCATCGAGGGGGCCAAATTCATCATGGGAGATTCTTCAGTACAGGTGCGTTTTTATAGGTGTACATTAGCAGTTTACCCAGAATTCAAATTTCAACAGACCCTGTCGCTAGATCATTCATTTGAACTGAAATCTTCCCATAAGTATATAATTGCAATTAACATATTTTATTTGTGTTATTTATCTTTAAAACACCTCCCCTGTGTAAACATCCAAAAGCCCTGAGACTGGTGCTGGGCGCTGCCATCTTGGATGTGATATCAGCAGACCCAAAGCTGTCACTCAAATGACAATCTATAGCAGCGGTGTCAAACTCAGTTTCATCGAGGGCCGCATCAGCATTATGGTTGCCCTGAAAGGGCCGGTTGTATCTGTAAGACTATGTGTACAGAGTGCACTAAGTGCAGAGTTCAGGAGTATGCGGTGTTCAGAGTGCAGGGTTTAGGGGAGCGCAACATACAAAGTGCAGGGTTTAGGGGAGCGCTACATACAGAGTCCAGGGTTTAAGGGAGCACTACGTACAGAGTGCGGGGTTCAGGAATATTCAGCATTCAGAGTGCAGGGTTTAGGGGAGCTCTACATATAGAGTGCAGGGTTCAGGAGTGCGTTACATACAGAGTGCAGAGTTCAGGTGTATGCAGTGTTCAGAGTGCAGGGTTAGGGGAACGCTACATATAGAGTGCATAGTTCAAGAGTGCATTACGTGCAGAGTGAACACTGCATACTCCTGAAGAGTGCAGGGTTTAGGGGAGCGCTACATATAGAGTGCATTACATATAGTGTGCACAGTTCAGGGATGCACAGTGTACAGAGTGCATATTGAGGAGTGTGCTACATACACAGTTCAGGGTTTAAGGGCGTGCTATGCACAGTGTGCAGGGTTCAGCTCTCTTTCACAGGCTGTCCACATCTCACTTCCACACCTCCTCCTTAGCTCTGACCTCTGCACCACTCCCTCCACAGCCCTCATCTCACCTCTCCAAAAGCTTCTTCGCATTTCACCTACCTAGCCCAGCTCTAGTACCTCCCAGCAATGTAGGCGGCTCTGCCTCTCTCTCACTTGCAGGGAGATCACTGGTCGGCATCTCTCCCCGCCGTGAGTGCGTACAGGGCAGGTAGGCGTCTGTGAGAGCCGTGAGCCGCCAAGAGTAAAGCTGTCCTTGTAAACAAAAAAGGCTTTTGTGTTTCAAAGTGACAGTGGGGAGTGGAGGTGAGAACTGGAGGGGGGTGGAAGAGAGTACTGCCATGTTCTGACTGAAAAGAAGCCCAGGGTGCGAGAGGCACAGGAAATGGCCTGGCGGGCCTTGTGTTTGACACATGTGATCTATGGTATTCCTCTTTGCTCCTCCCCCAGCTGCTACATAATGTAGTAAGAGGAGGGGCTAAGGAGCTGGGCCAGCACAGACAGTACTTAAGCACTCCCAGAAGAGGAGAAGGCTATGACATATAAGGAGGGAGAGGGGTTTGTTATAGAATTGACTCTTCCTGGAGCAGTCACATTTTCTAGCAAGTTCAAAAGCACATTGCAAGTGAATAGCAAGACATTTATATTAAGCATATAAAATACTTTTTCTGTGCTTTTACCTGCAATATTTAGTTCAATGTAATTTTATTGAGTTTTGAGTTGTACAACGAAAAACATATGAGAGAATATAAATTTATAGTGCTGCAAAAGGATCACAAAACCATGCAGTGTGTCAGTGTCTCCACTCGTGCTCCCCCCTATCTTGCTGCAGTCACCGGAAAACTCTCCCCACCAGGGGGTAAACAGCATTTATAGCACCAATGGCTGCAAGCAGATCCTAAGCCAAGTGGATGTCTGTATCTCCTTTCTCCTTAGTTTTCACTGCCCCAGTACTCTCATGCATATGCAAAGATAATAAAACGCGGTGCGTTCCACAGACCCGAAACCGGAAGTGGTGGAATGACACTGTAGCTCCGGCTTACGCATTTTGTCACTGAGACATCATCAGAAGCAGCGCCATCTTGCTACACTGTCTGGTTTTTATTAGATGCGGTATCCTAGCAACCCAGGGAGACGTGACCGGTGGCCATCTTAGGTGAGGTTCCGCTAGACAAGTCTGGTGCAAGTCTGTATTGTCTCAGGGTTCATACAGACTTGCTGGGATTTGGTTACCATGGAGCACGGGGTGGATCTTAATCAGGGGTTAAAATTAATGACATGATTACACACCACATAGAAATGTCCAGCGGAACCTTATCTAAGCTGGCCGCCAGTCATGTGTCCCTGGGTTGCTAGGATGCCACATCTAACAAAAGCCGGACGGTGTAGCAAGATGACGCTGCTTCTAATGACGTCTCAGTGACGAAACACATAAGGCAGAGCTACAGCGTCATTGCACCACTTCCGGTTTTCCGGTCCGTGGAACGCACGGCGTCCCAGACTTCCTGGTGTTTGTATATACCAATCGCTTGTTATTATCTTCGTCCATGTAAGTGCACAAACTTTACTTGTTTAAAGGAGAAGTCCAGCCTAAGTGTCAGAAACCATGAATCAGACTGAGACAGAAGTACATTTAAATCAAATTTGTTTACTAATAATAAAAAAGGTAAAGAGATTAACCATAGTCAAAACATAGTCAAAACATAGCCAGAGTTCAGGAGCCAGAACAGATAGTCAGACAAGCCAAAATGTCAGGGAGCCAGAGATGAGCGTAGTAGAACAGCAAGCAGGATCTGGAGCCAGAAGCAATGTTAGCCAAGCAAGTCTTTAACAGGAACACAGGAGAGCATCTCTAGAGATGTGACCAAGGCGAAGGCAGAGATCATCTGGGCTGGAAGGCTTAAGTAGGCAGGACTGACGAGCAGGATATCATCAACAGGTGAGTCACTGTGGAGAGATAGGAGCTGACAATTAGCTGACAGCTGAGCAGCCAGCTTAGAGAAGGAAGGGCTGAGCCCAGCCCTGACACTAAGCTCGTTTGGCTGGGCTTCTCCTATGGATCACAGGAGTGCAATTCGTTTTGCACTCCTGTGATCCGTTTTCAGCAGAGAGCGGACTTCACAGAAATGAGTCCAGGCACCGCGTATCAGCGACAATAAAGTCTGGATCCGTCAGGTGCCTGGACTGATGCCCTTCTCAGCCTCTCAGCGAGCCTCTGAGAGCCTGAGACGGCTGCTCCGCCCCCTCTACAGCTTAATGCTCCAGTGAGCAGGGGGGGGGAGGGGGCAAAGCAGAGAGCTGCTGACTGACAGGCAGCAGCTCTCTGCTAGGGAAGCTGAGAGAACCGAGCCATCAGCGATGTTTGATTGCTCAGTTCTCAGTGCAGAAGCGCCGGGGGGAACAGATGCAGCATCGGACTGATGCTGCATCCACCTAGGTAAGTATGATTCTGGAAAAAAAAACTCATATTTCTCTTTTAAGGCCCCTTTCACATTAAAGGCGGTTTTTAGGCATATTAGCGATAGAAATAGCGCCTTTAAACCGCCTCCCATGCCTCCCCAGTGTGAAAGCCTGGGTGCTTTCACACTGGGGCGGTGCGCTTGCGGGACATTAAAAAAGTCCTGCAAGCGGCATCTTTGGGAGCTCCAAACTGCCCCTGCCCATTGGAATGCATGGGCAGCGCTTCCGAAGCACCTGAAAAGCGCTTTGGAAGTGCCACAACATGGGCGGTTTTAATCCTTTCTTAGGCCACTAGTGGGGGTTAAAAGCGCACCGCTAGCGGGCAAAAAAAAAAAAAGACGCTGCTAAAACGACAGTAAAGCGCCTCTAAAATTAGCACTAATTACCACTAGCAGCACCACACCCACTTAGACTATGCTTTGACATCTACCTTGGTAGTTGTTTCAGTGGAGGCAGCAGCTGTTGGGATACATATCAAAAGGTCCATAGCGCGGAACTACCCTTTTATATATTTGTATGAGAGAAGAACTCTTGGGACATAAAACCATCAGGAAGAGTGGGGAGATAGAGAGGGAAGAAAAGAGGGAGCAAGGGAGGGAGCGGATCATCTTTCTCCACCATGACCCCCAATATATGCAATTTTTTTAAGTTGGTGACAGGGTCTCTTTAATGAACACTAGCGAAAAAACTTGACTGATTTCACTAAGTGTTGTCTGTTCTGCAGGAACAATGGAAAGAACTGTCCAACGAGGACATGGACCCTCCTCCGGAACACACCCCACCCCCACCCCGGCCCCCTAAACGCATGATGGAGACGACCTTGAACGGCAGAATGATCGAGCAGCCAGAGTTCTTCCCGCAGCAAGTGGTGGAGGAGGTGATCAGACGGGCAGTCAGCGTGGTGGAGGAGAGCCTACCGGATAGCAGAGCCCACCTATCTGCACAGCCCCTGGTAGAAAGGTATGTACTATGGAGATGATGATGGAGGTGTGTGTTGTCTACCGTCTGTTAGCATTGGAACTTTGTCTAGAAGTTAATTAGAACGGAATGGGGGAGGGGGTGGGCACCCAGGAAGGGGGACACCTGGCTCCATTCCTGGCATATGTAAGAGGCCAGAACTGTACACTGTACTGCGCATGCACCACAGTAAATGCACAGATTAATCACTTCCCTCAAAAGGAGGTGCCCGGATATCCTCGGATTTCAGCGGGTATACCGGGGCCATGGCTGCATTTACAGTCATTACCCCAGTGACAATCTTTTCAGAAAGCGACGCTGAATAAAGTAAAAGCGATCTAAGCGACTAAATAGCTGGAAATGAGAACCCCCCGCCACCTTTCCGGGCTCTCCCGTCCCATTGTACAGCCGGTGGTTCCTCAAGCTTACCATAGAGATAACCAAGGACTGGAACTTCACCAACCATCTCTATTGCCTAAGAAATTGGAAGCAATGAGTATTTTGTCACTTCCGGTTTTGGTGTTACCGGCCTGTGAAAGCGTCTGATCAAACCAATCACATACCATTATTTATATTTATATGCAGGCCAAACTGTCCAACAAAAAATGACAGTTACTGGAGTTAAAAAAAAACATCTTGCACTGCTGGGCCAGGATGACCGCACTCCTGTGCATGCTATGGATTGGGAAAAGCTGCGCTTAAAAATAAAATCCAAAACAGTTGATATCAAAACAAATGAATGTTCTTCAAATCCGAAAAGGTCATAATAATACCACAGTGTGCATCCACAAATAAAGTGCCCGACCACCGTAGCTCCAGATTAAGCTTACCGGACGGCAAGCTTTAAAGGGCAGGTGGCTTTAGCCCAGCCTAGGCCTTTAAGCTTGCTGATGAACACAATAGGAGCCGTAATCAGATGGTGACGATCGCTCCCCTGGACTCCCGTCCGGCATCCACATAATTAGCACATTGCCCAGAAAAGAGAAAAACTGACCATAGTGTAATGAATTCAAAAACTTTTTAATAAATTTAGGTATTGCACTTACAGATAGGAGGCGAAAATTTTGCATGTAAAAAGCCGGCCGGCATACATAAAAACGGAGCCTGTCCTCCTACTCCGCTCGCGTGGTGACATCACTAACGTGCCTTCGCGTTTCGTCATCAGTAGACGTCAATGGGGAACGGGCAGTGTAGTGACTCACCACCATATATAGGGGACCAAGCCTCGTTCTGAGTTGCGAGTACCTGAGCGCCATATTGGATGTGGGAAAATACTTCCCTTACTGCGTGCGGAGATATTATAGTCCACATCGCCTCATGTAAAAAGATTTTTTTAGAGTTAAATAAAAAACAACCATAAAGGGGTCCTCATAGGGAATCCGCACATGATTGTAATAAATTACATAATAATAAAAAGGCAACAATTATGTAAAGAACACTCCTGTGCATGCGTATGAGTGACATCATCCTGGGGCGGCCAATGAAGCCTGGTAGAATATATTGGCAAGGAATCTCAGACCACTGAAGAAGAGGTAAGTATTGCAGAGTTTAGCCCCACTTTAAAGCCTGTCTACAAAGGGCATGCCCACCTGAGACTACCCTGTCTACAGGCTGACAACGCTGCAGAGCAGTCTAGCTGTAGAACAGCAGTGTTGTCACCCTATTAAAGAAAATGGAAAAAAAAAATCTGATTTACTGGAAGGATCAACAAGTCGTAAACTGTGTAAGGCCAGTCTCTCCCCGGGCTTCAACCTGTATAAGACCAGTGTGAACAGCAAGCTTTGACAAAGCATTTGCAGAGCTTTCAGCAAGCTTTGTTGAAGCGTTTAACCACTTCCCAACCACCCCATAGCAGATTTACTGCTAAAGGGCAGCTGTTCTGTGCAGAATCACCTATATATGTACATGATTCTGCACTTCCAGATAGGGGGCCCTCCACTTCTGCTGTGATTAGTCACAGCAGAAGCCGATCAGCAGGTGCCAGCCAATGGATGTCCGCCGTCACCCTCTGATCAGCGAGGAGAGACACAGAATGGAGCTCTGCCTATGTAAGCAATGCAGAGCTCCGTCCAGACATTGGGGTGTGATGGATTTTGTTTCCCTGCAAAGCACACCCCTTAGTGAAGCAGCACACATAGTACACAAAAACACTGGCTATGCACACAGTTAACCCTTTGATCGCCCCTGATGTTAACCCTTTCCCAGGTAGTGTCATTAGTACAGTGACGGTGCAGATTTTTAGCACTAATCACTGTATTAGTGTCACTGGTTCCCACACAGTGCCAAAAGTGTCGGATTGTCCGCCGCAATAACGCAGTCCCGCTATAAGCTGCCGATCGCCACCATTACTAGTACTAAGAAAAAATAAATAAGAATTCCAATATATATCCCATAGTTTGTAGACACTATAACTTTTGCGCAAACCAATCGGTATACGCTTATTGGGATTTTTTTTTTAGTCCCAAAATATGCAGCAGAATACATATTTTTTGGATATGTTTTATTGCAGAAAGTAAAAAATATTGTTTTTTTTTTTTTTTCAAAATTGTCGATCTTTTTTTGTTTATAACGCAAAAAATAAATAACCCAGAGCTGATCAAAAGCCACCAAAAGAAAGCTCTATTTGTGGGGAAAAAGGACATCAATTTTATTTGGGTACAGCGTCGCTGACTGCACAATTGTCAGTTAAAGTAACGCAGTGTCGTATCACAAAAAAATGGCCTGGTTATGAAATCTTCCAGAGGTCAAGTGGTCAAAGTACCATTCAGCTTCAGTTTGTAAATGTTGAACGTGGATTGTAATGAGAGTGCTGATTGTCACTTTAAGCAAGCTGCTAGCAGGCTTCAGCACTTCTTGTGTGATGACGTCACCAGTAGGAACAGTGCAAATGTGTCTGAAATGCGTTGCACTCTTTCTACTGGTGACATCATCACGCAAGAAGCGCTGAAGCCTGCTAGCAGCTTGCTTAAAGTGACAATCAGCCCTCCCATCAGGATCAGTGTTCAACATTTACAAACTGGAGCTAAATGATACTTTAAAAGCTTCAACAAAGCTTGCTGTTCACACTGCTCCTATACAAGCCGAAGCCCGTGTGAGACTGGCCCTTATGGGGGGATGCAGAGAAATAGAAACTGCTTTGTTAATTCTGTTGACAGACTGCATCACACATAACGTTTTTTATTCTGCTTATTATTCCATTTCATACGGCGTTGTGGTGGGTGGGGAGTCAGAAGAGAGGTGTCCTCATCAGCCATTGCAAGTATTGGTGTTAGTGTGTGTAAGTACAGGTTCTCTTTAACAGTTTTCTTGCTCTTCATCAATCATTTTTATTTTATTTTCTTTGCTCTGCCCAGTACTAGTCAAGACACTGAAATCCGTAGGAGAACCACCGGGGCGGACCAGACCCACTCCTCACCCGACGAAGACGACAAGATCAAACTCAACCCAGCGGAAGACAAAAACGACAGCCAAGAATGGAGGTCCCTGGTGCTAAACATCTGTATGTTCACTGTGCTGACCGCCGGCGCCATCCTGTGCTACCGGGTCTGGTACCATTAACGGGCGCCCTCCTGGTATCGAGCTGTACGAGGTGAGGGTGACGCAACTTGGAAAACCAAAATCGTGAGAGGGGAAAAAAATAATTAAAAAAACCACCGAAACAATCGCCAAGCTGCGGTTTGACTGCGGCAGCGCTGGAAGAGCTGAACCTGAACTTTGCCCATGCGTCTCAATGCATTATGGGGTGTCGAAGAGCCCTGCAATCCCACAGAGGAAATCACCACATCTCAGGGCTGCAAACTATTCAGGAGTAAAAAATAAAAAAATAACAAATAATGCCAAATATTTTTTTTTTTTAATAAAATAGTGGTATTACAACACATTGTTGTTGGTTTTTTTTTCGACCAGGTATTTTTTTTCTCCTCTTTTTTTTTTTTTTTTTTCTTTTTTATTAAGAAACCTTGTTACTTTGTGTTGCTATGTTTTACTGGTGTCACAAGCGATATACTAGCTTGATACGTTTTTTTTTTTCTTTGTAACCAAAATCATTCTCCTTTTCTATTGGACTCACTCCCCATTACGCCCCCGCTGAAAGGTTAAAACAAAGAAGATTGTGTCAAAGGAATGTATTTTTTATTTTCTTTTTCTGTCAAAGTGGGTTTGTATCATGATAATAATTATTATTATAAGTTTAGACTATGGGGTGGAAGCAGCAGCAGAGAGATTGTATAGAATGTTTTTCTTTTGTTTTGTAATTTTTTGACTCAAGCTTGTGGGCTGTGCCTCCATACGTTACTGTTACAGATGCTTCATTGTCATTACCGTACGTCTCTTAAGATTAGGAAAAAGCAGCTTTCTCTCCATTTGCTCAGGGTAGGCCAACAGCATCCGTTTCTTCCCTGTCTTTTTTTTTATTTTATTTTTTTACAAATTTTCTTTTTCTCTCAATTTTTTTTTCCCTTACAACTTTTTCCCCCTTCCCTGGCTATTTTTTGATACCTGTCGGACCTTGGTCTCTATGTTTGCCGGTAGCGTTGATACGAACTTCCCGCGGGATCCTACAAAATACAAAGCCTCCACCAGCATTTCAACCACACGGTGCCTGGGAAGCGCAGCTTACTCTTTGTGATAATATACGCCGTCGCCTCCTCCTTCAATTTTTTTGGCCCGTGGAGCCTACATCTTGCCATGGCTAATTGGTGCTTTGTTTGATATTGGCGGCGGAAAGTCTGTGTCTGCCCCAGGGCAGTCATTTTTGTATATTTTTTTTTTTTGTATAATCTTTTTCTTTCATCCTTGCCTTTTCCATTTATACACAGTACAACTTGTTGAGTAGTGTTACTGATGCTGTTTGGAAGGAAGGGTGGGGGGGGTTGGAGGTGGGACTTCAGAGGGTGGGGGAGGAGGTATGATGATGTTTAGCGAAGTTTACGATACTGTTTAAGCCTAACGCAATACAAAAATGCACTTGTGACACTCGAATGTGTTGGAATTATGTGCTGGTCCAATAAACTGTTATTTCCTCCCTTCCATCATGCTGCATCCAACTTTGATTGATCATTGGCGTGAGTGATTGTGAAAGATGATTGGGAGTTTGAAAGAGGTTGCTAAAAAAATTGTTTGTTCTAGAGCATGGGTAACAAACTCAATTTCATTATGGGCTGCATCAGCAGTATGGTTGCCCTCAAAGGGCGCTTTGTACAAAGTGCAGAGTTAAGGAGTGCGTTACATACAAAGTGCATTACATACAGAGTGCAGAGTTATAACACTCAAAAAGAGGACAGTATGTGACCGGTCTAAACTACGTGGCATGTTCACCAATGCCAGGAGCCTGGCAGACAAGATGGGTGAACTAGAGATACTGTTAAACGAGGAGGATATCGATTTTGTGGGAATTTCAGAGACCTGGTTTAACAGCTCCGATGATTGGCTGCCAACCATTCAAGGTTATTCCCTTTATCGCAGGGATAGAGAGAGTAAAAAAGGCGGAGGGGTATGCCTATATATCAAGAATAATGTACAAGTGAATGTGAGAGATGAAATCAATAAGGGAGCTAGGGAGAAGGTGGAATTCTTATGGGTAGAGCTCCAAAGGGATGAAGCCAAGGAGAAATAATATTGGAAGTATACTATAGGCCCCCTAACCTGAGGGAGGAGGGGGAGATGGACCTCCTATCGCAATTTGGATTAGCAGCAAGGATGAGAAGTGTTATCATAATGGGGGGATTTTAATTATCCAGACATAGACTGGGCGGTGGGAACCATGGATTCATCTAAGGCTTGCCAGTTCCTAAATGTCTTGCAGGACAATTTCATGGATCAGATGGTAGATGCACCAACTAGAAATAAATTGTTACTAGATCTACTGATTACCAACAATATCGACCTGATCACGGATGTGGTAATACGAGGCAATTTAGGAAACAGCGATCACAGGTCAATTGGCTTCAGTATAAATCATACAAATAGGAAACATAAGGGGAACACAAGGACACTGAGATTCAAAAGAGCCAACTTCCCTAAACTACGAACCTTGCTAGAAGATATAAATTGAGATAAAATCTTAGAAACAAAGAACACGGAGGAGAGATGGGTTTGCTTTAAGAGCATATTAAATAAGGGCATTAGCCTGTGCATCCCATTGGAAAATAAATTTTAAAAGAGCGAACAAAAGTCCTGGATGGCTTAACTCCAATGTAAAAATGCATATAAATGCAAAGAAAAAGGTAAGGGTGCAAGTAGGGCGACTAAGATAAAACACGAAAGACACATAGCGGAGGAGAGCAAAAAAAATCCCAAGAAATTCTTTAGGTATATAAACAGTAAAAAAAGGGAGGACAGACCATATTGACCCCATAAAGAATGAGGAAGGACTTCTGGTTAAAAGGGATGGGGAGATGGCGAAGGTATTGAATTTATTCTTCTCAGTCTTCACGAGGGAATCGGGGGGGCTTCAGTAACCAAAACTGCAGTGTTTGTCCTCATGACACATCACAGAAAGCACCCTCATGGTTAACAGAGGACAGAATTAGAAATAGACTTGGCAAACTTAACATTAATAAATCACCGAGACCAGATGGCTTGCACCTGTGGGTACTTAGGGAACTCAGTCAAGTAATTGCCAGACCATTGTTCCTAAGTTTTACTGACAGTCTACTGACTGGGATGGTACCAGCTGATTGGGGAAAAGCCAATGTAGCACCAATATTTAAAAAAGGGCAAAAATGCATCCCTGGGAATTACAGACCAGTTAGCCTAACATCAATAGTATGCAAGCTCTTGGAGCGGATGGTAAGGGACTATATACAAGATTTCAGTAATGAAAACTGTATCATTAGCAGTAAGCAGCATGGATTAATGAAGAATCATTCTTGCCAAACCAATCTATTAATCTTCTATGAGGAGGTGAGCTGCCATCTAGATAAAGGAAGGCCCGCAGACGTGTTGTATCTGGATTTTGCAAAAGCATTTGACACAGTTACATTGTTAGGTTGAAAAAAGACACAAGTCCATCTAGTTCAACCATAATAAAAACAAAAAAAAAAATAAATAAAATAAAAAATATCATACAATCCCATATACCCAATTCTATACCCACAGTTGATCCAGAGGAAGGCAAACACCCCCCCCCCCCCCCCAGAAAAGCATTATCCAATTTGCTACAGCAGTGGAAAAAATTTCTTCCTGATCCAGATCCAGATCGGCAATCGGATTTTCCCTGGATCAACTTTACCTATAAATGTCAGTACCCAGTTATGTTATGTACATTTAGGAAAGAATCCAGGCCTTTCTTAAAGCAATCTACTGAGATGGCCAGAACCACCTCTGGAGGGAGTCTATTCCACATTTTCACAGCTCTTACTGTGAAGAAACCTTTCCGTATTTGGAGATGAAATCTCTTTTCCTCTAGACGTAAAGAGTGCCCCCTTGTCCTCAGTGTTGACCGTAAAGTGAATAACTCAACACCAAATTCACTATATGGACCCCTTTTATATTTATACATGGTGAATAAATTCAGTTCCTCTAATCTTTCCTCATAGCTGAACTGTACAAAGTAAGGTCCATTGGCATGGACCATAGGGTGAGTACATGGATTGAAAACTGGCTACAAGGGCGAGTTCAGAGGGTGGTGATAAATGGGGAGTACTCAGAATGGTAAGGGGTGGGTAGTGGGGTCCCGCAGGGTTCTGTGCTGGGACCAATCCTGTTTAATGTGTTCATAAATGACCTGGAGGATGGGGTAAACAGAGCCTCAGTAATTACCGATGGGTTATGGGTATCACAAGGCGATTGGACACTGGTCACACCCTAGACAGGAAGTTCAACCCCCTATATAACCCCTCCCCTTACTGGGGATACCTCCGTTTTTTTGCCAGTGTCTTAGGTGTTGGTCACGAATAAGATGTGCTGTGCTAAGCTCCAAAGAAGTATCCTATACTGGGGCAAGCCATGCAACCGGATCCATTCAAAGTGCTTTTCCAGGCCAAATTGGATGGTACCCGGGCCTCGTGTCCGAAGAAACGAGGTTTTACCTGTAACGCTTCTCTTTTTAGAGAGCTGGACCCCGGGATCCAGTATTTGGTTTTTTCATCCATATCCCTGGCGGGGGGTTGCTTTACGGGGCCAGAACTGCAGATCCTCCTAGGGGGTCCTCAAGGGGGCCCCAGTCTCTGAAGGTTTTTTCAAACGGAGCCCACCGTGAGAGGTGAAGATTGAGTCTGTATAACAGAACCCTGCAGCTGGATAAGGTAAGGGAGACTCCTCAGGAATTTTTTAATTCTAGTAGATTTCTCCTTTAAGTAAATGTATGCTATGCCTATTGTCGCCACCGGGGGCTGCCAAGAGCACATACCTTTTCATGCTTTGTCTCAGTGTCCACGCTGTACGCTCCTCCAGCCAGGCTCCAGGTAGGATGAGTGGGGGGTTCTCTCCTTAGGGATACTTCCCCCCATGATTTAGGGGGGCCGGGGTGGTCTGAACAAACAGCGGTAGTATACCGCACCACCGCCGCCGATAGGGCCGCTGCCGCCGCTTCGCGGCAGGTTCCCCATCCACCGGCCCTTCTCTCTCCTCCACCCCAGCCTCCCCTCCATGCTTGTCCCGAGGATCGGAGCCTCGGCTCACGCGGGAAAGCACACGTTTTTGGAAAAAGACGAGGGGGGCGGGAGGGGTGGTCGGAGGAGGGGGGGCGGAGCATTAATGCGACGTCCGGCGTGTTTAAACGCCCACATCGCTGGCTACACAGGCTATAAAGTGCACACTCTTTTAGGTGCACACAGCCTATGGAGGGACACAGAGCTGACGGGCGCATGTGAGGTGGGACACAGGCATTCTCCCAGACAGCATTTACTTAAAACACTAGACTGGGCATTGGTAGCAGCGGCAGTTGCTGAACACTGACTCAGCAGTCAGTGTTTTTTTGTGGTACCTCCACCTTTTGTTGGTTTGCACTATGGGTAGAAGCGGTACAAATACCCCAAAAACCAGAGGCTCTAGGGGATCTCCCTCAGGCTCTGAGGACCCCCCCTACGGCCGCTGCCGCCGCTTCGCGGCAGGTTCCCCATCCACTGGCCCTTCCCTCTCCTCCACCCCAGCCTCCCCTCCATGCTTGTCCCGAGGATCGGAGCCTCTGCTCGCGCGGGAAAGCACACGTTTTTGGAAAAAGACGAGGGGGGCGGGAGGAGTGGTCGGAGGAGGGGGGGGCGGAGCATTAACGCGACGTCTGGCGTGTTTAAACGCCCACATCGCTGGCTACACAGGCTATAAAGTGCACACTCTTTTAGATGCGCACAGCCTATGGAGGGACACAGAGCTGACAGGCGCATGTGAGGTGGGACACAGGCATTCTCCCAGGCAGCATTTACTTAAAACACTAGACTGGGCATTGGTAGCAGCGGCAGTTGCTGAACACTGACTCAGCAGTCAGTGTTTTTTTGTGGTACCTCCACCTTTTGTTGGTTTGCACTATGGGTAGAAGCGGTACAAATACCCCAAAAACCAGAGGCTCTAGGGGATCTCCCTCAGGCTCTGAGGACCCCCCTTCTGCAGCACCTTCCCCCCTGAAGGACCTGGGATGGCTGGCCAGGGAGAGCCGTTGGGGTCAGGGGCTGCATCTGCTTCTAGCACGTCAGCCCCTGTATACATTAAGCAGGAGGTTTTTTCCTCAACCATTAATGGATTAGAGGAAAGACTCATGGCCTTAATCGCATCTTCACTCAGTGGAAGAAAACGCACTAGGTCTCCCTCTGTTACCCGGGACCCTCAAGCTGAGGAAATCTGGGAAAAAGGAGAGGAATCCCTCTCAGAGAATTGGGATGGGACTAATGATTCCTCTTCTGAGGAATTAAGTGGAGAGGGACCCTCTTCAGCTTCTCAGGATGAGAAGGTGTTAGTGCAGATTCTTGCTGGATTGGTCCGCTCCACATTTAAGTTGCCCATATCTGAGTCAGTTAAAGAACCCTCCTCTTCTTTGGGTTCACTGAAACCTCCTCAAACAACACATGCTTTTCCTGTTCATAGTTTACTAGAAAAGCTCATTTATTCTGAGTGGGATCACCCAGATAAACATTTTTTTCCGCCTAAAAAGTTTTCAACACTTTATCCTATGGAGGAAAAATTTAGAAAAATGTGGGGTATACCGGCAGTTGACGCCGCCATTTCCTCCGTAAATAAGTCTGACTTGTCCTGTCTTCAATGCTCAGATGCTTAGGGATCCAACTGATAAAAAAATGGAATCCCTGTTAAAAAATATTTTTTCCTTAGCGGGTTTAGTAGCTCAACCTGCAGTGGCAGCGATCGGAGTCTGTCAATACTTGAGAGACCATGTTAAACAGGTCCTCAAAGTTCTACCTGAACAGCAGGCCCGGGGGTTGGCCAACCTTCCAGCGGCTTTATGTTTTGCTGTTGACGCAATCAGAGATTCTATCATCCAAACCTCTCGCCTTTCGCTTGGGTTGGTGCATTTGCGTAGAATCTTATGGTTGAAAAATTGGTCAGCCAAATCACCGTGTAAGAAGCTTCTGGCTGGATTTCCATTTCGTGGTGCAAGGCTGTTTGGAGAGGATTTGGACAATTATATCCAAAAGATCTCTAGTGGGAAAAGCACACTCTTACCAGTTAAGAAAAGGAGTAAATGTCCCTCTTTTAAACGGGCTCTTTCCCCAGTGCCTGGAGCATCAGCCTCCAGGCAGCCGTGACGGCCTCCTCCGTCAGGCTCAAGAAATAAATTTCAGAGTCGACCCCAGGGACAAAAGAAGTCCTGGGGGAAGAAGCTTACTAGACAAGACGCTAAAGCCTCTTTATGAAGGAGCGCCCCAGCTCGCTCGGGTGGGGGGAAGACTGCTACAGTTCTCAAAGCTCTGGCAGGAAGATTTCTAGGACAGGTGGGTAATCTCCACGGTAACTCTAGGTTACAAACTGGAGTTCCAAGAATTCCCCTCTCCTCGTTTTCTCATATTGAATGTCCCCAGAGATCCAGAGAAAAAGCAGTCTCTCCTTCTAGCGTTAGAGCGACTATTGTCGCAAAGGGTCATCGTGGTGGTTCCCACGGAAGAGCAGGGATTGGGGTTTTATTCAAACCTTTTCACGGTTCAAAAACCAAATGGAGATGTCAGACCCATTCTGGATCTAAAGGATCTAAACCGATTCCTAAAGATTTGATCCTTTCGCATTGAGTCAATTCGGTCAGTAGTCTCCATCCTACAAGGAGGAGAATTTCTGGCGTCAATAGACATCAAAGATGCGTACCTGCATGTACCGATTTTCCCTGCTCATCAAAGGTATTTGGGTTTCGAAGTAGAAAAACGCCACTTTCAGTTTATAGCCCTGCCTTTCGTGCTAGCCACTGCACCTCGGGTGTTTACAAAGATCTTGGCTCCTCCTCTTGCCAGATTAAGAGCCCAAGGTATAACTGTCATAGCATACCTAGACGACCTGCTCTTGATAGACCGGTCGGTAGCCTGCCTGAACCAGAACTTGGTCACCACAGTCAACTACTTGGAATACCTAGGTTGGATTCTCAACTTAGAAATGTCTTTCTTAAAACCAGTAAGAAGACTAGAGTATTTGTGGCTGGTCATAGATACAAGCCAAGAGAAGGTATTTTTACCTCAGGCAAAGATCAGTGTCTTAAAAGAACTGATTCAGGTAGTCAGGACAAAAAAGGGTCCTTCTGTTTGCCTTTGTATGAGGCTGCTGGGAAAGATGGTGGCTTCATTCGAAGCAGTTCCCTATGCTCAGTTTCATTCGAGACTGCTGCAACACAGTATCCTGTCTGCCTGGAACAAGAAAGTACAGACATTAGATTTTCCGATGCATCTGTCTCCTACAGTGCGTCAGAGCCTCAATTGGTGGTTAATACCCGAAAACCTGCAAAAAGGGAAATCCTTTTTACCGGTTACCTGGACAGTGGTAACAACGGATGCCAGTCTTTCGGGTTGGGGAGCAGTTCTGGAACAGTCTGCGGTCCAAGGGGAATGGTCCGAAATCGAGAGGACCTTACCCATCAACATTCTGGAGATCCGTGCGGCGTATCTAGCCCTAAAGGCCTGGACTTTCAGGCTACAGGGTTGCCCTGTCAGGATCCAGTCCGACAATGCCACAGCAGTGGCTTATATCAATTATCAAGGAAGCACCATGAGTCGTGCAGCTCAGGGAGAAGTGAACCAGCTTTTAGTCTGGGCAGAAAAGCATGTGCCATGCATGTCGGCAGTTTTCATTCCAGGGATAGAGAACTGGCAGGCGGACTATTTGAGTCACCAGCGGTTAATCCCAGGGGAATGGTCTCTTCACCCCGATGTCTTTTGGGCCATATGCCAAAGATGGGGGGTTCCAGATGTAGATCTCTTTGCATCCAGGTTCAACAAAAAGATCGACAAGTTTGTGGCAAGAACAAAGGATCCTCTTGCATGCAGGACAGATGAGTTGGTGATTCCGTGGCATCGGTTCTCACTGATTTATGCATTCCCTCCTATTCTGCTACTGCCACGACTCCTTCGCAGGATCCGGCAGGAGAAGAAGTCGGTACTTCTGGTAGCCCCAGCTTGGCCCAGGAGAGCTTGGTATGCAGAAATAGTAAGGATGACAGTGGGTTCCCGGTGGACCCTACCGTCACATCCAGACCTGTTATCTCAAGGTCCAGTGTTCCATCCTGCCTTACAAACGCTAAATTTGATGGTTTGGCTATTGAAACCCATGTTCTGAAAAATCGTGGGCTTTCAGGTCCTGTGATCTCTTATGTATCCTGGTGTGAAGCCAGGGGTTGGCATCCCAGAAAATATGTCATAGGTAGAATTTTTGACTTTCTACAAATAGGATTAGAAATGAAGCTGGCCTTGAGTACCATCAAGGGCCAGGTCTCGGCCTTATCAGTATTATTTCAACGGCCACTTGCTTCACATTCTTTGGTCCGAAACTTTATGCAGGGGGTGACGCGTCTTAATCCTCCGGTTAAAGCGCCCCTAAACCCTTGGGACTTGAATTTGGTTCTGTCAGTTTTACAGAAACAGCCTTTTGAACCAATATGTCAGATTCCCTTGGTCTTGTTGACAAGAAAGTTAATTTTTCTGGTAGCCATTTCTTCTGCTAGAAGAGTATCAGAATTAGCAGCCCTTTCCTGTAAAGAGCCTTATTTAATCATGCATAAGGATAGAGTGGTATTGCGCCCTCATCCTAGTTTTCTACCGAAAGTGGTTTCAGATTTCCATCTAAACCAAGATATTGTTCTGCCTTCCTTTTTTCCAGATCCCTGTTCTACGGAAGAAAGGTCACTACATTCTTTGGATGTAGTAAGGGCAGTCAAGGCCTATCTGGAAGCAACTGCTCAAATTCGCAAAACGGATGTTTTGTTCATACTGACAGAAGGTCCCAATAGAGGACAGGCAGCGTCAAAGTCTACCATTTCGAAATGGATTCGACAAATGATTATTCAAGCTTACGGTTTGAAACAAAAAATTCCACCTTTTCAAATCAAGGCACACTCCACAAGGGCTTTTAGTGCTTCTTGGGCGGTGCATCACCGGGCCTCTATGGCTCAAATCTGCAAAGCCGCAACCTGGTCTTCAGTCCATACATTCACCAGATTTTATCAGGTGGATGTGGGAAGGCATGAGGATATCGCATTTGGGCGTAGTGTGCTGCAGGCAGCGGTACGAGGTCCTCAGGTCTGATTACACCCTACGTTGTGTGGTCCCCTCCCCTCAAATAGCATTGCTCTGGGACATCCCATCAGTAATTACTGAGGCTCTGTGTCCCGTGATGTACGAGAAAGAAAATATGATTTTTATAACAGCTTACCTATAAAATCCTTTTCTTTTGAGGTATATCACGGGACACAGAGGTCCGGCCCTCTTCTAATACACTTATATTGCTTTGCTACAAAACTGAGGTATCCCCAGTAAGGGGAGGGGTTATATAGGGGTTTGAACTTCCTGTCTAGGGTGTGACCAGTGTCCAATCACCTTGTGATACCCATAACCCATCAGTAATTACTGAGGCTCTGTGTCCCGTGATGTACCTCAAAAGAAAAGGATCTTACAGGTAAGCTGTTATAAAAATTCTATTATTTGCGGACGATACAAAGCTAAGCAGGGCAATAGCTTCTCCGCAGGATGTGGAAACCTTGCAAGAGGATCTGAACAAATTAATGGGGTGGGCAACTACATGGCAAATGAGGTTTAATGTAGAAAAATGTAAAATAATGCATTTGGGTGGCAAAAATATGAATGCAATCTACTCACGGGGGAGAACCTCTGGGGGAATCTAGGATGATAGGCTCAGCAATGGCATGCAATACCAAGCTGCTGCTAACAAAGCAAACAGTATATTGGAATGCATTAAAAAGGGCATTAACTCCAGAGATAAAACGATAATTCTCCCGCTCTATAAGACTTTGGTCCGGCCTCACTTGGAGTATACTGTCCAGTTCTGGGCACCAGTCCTCAAAAAGGATGTACTGGAAATGGAGCGAGTACAAAGAAGGGCAACAAAGCTAATAAAGGGTCTGGAGGATATTAGTTATGAGGAAAGGTTGCAAGCACTGAACTTATTCTCTCTGGAGAAGAGACGCTTGAGAGGGGATATGATTTCAATTTACAAATACCAAACTGGTGATCCCACAATAGGGATAAAGCTTTTTCGCGGAAGGGAGTTTAACAAGACACATGGTCACTCATTAAAATTAGAAGAAAAGAGGTTTAACCTTAAACTGTGTAGAGGGCTCTTTACTGTAAGAGCGGCAAGGATGTGGAATTCCCTTCCACAGGCAGTGGTTTCAGTGGGGGGCATCTATAGTTTCAAAAAATTATTAGATAAGCACCTGAACGACATACAGGAATATACAATGGAATACTGACATATAATCACACACATAGGTTGGTCTTTTTTCAACCTCACCTACTATGTAACCATGTAAGAGTTCAGGAGTGAGTTACATGCAGAGTTCAGGAGTACGTTACGCACTGAGTGCAGGGTTAAGGCTAAACCTACATACAGAGTGCAGAATTCATGAGTGCGTTACATGCAGAGTGCATTACATACAGAGTTCAGGAGTGCGCTATGCACAGAGTTCAGGGGTGCGCTACGTACAGAATGCAGGGTTCAGGAGCGCGCTACGTACAGAGTGCAGGATTCAGGAGCGTGCTACGTACAGAGTGCAGGGTTACACTACATGCAGAGTTCAGAATTACGCTACATACAGAGTGCAGAGTTCAGGATTACACTACATGCAGAGTTCAGGAGTGCATTACGCACAGAGTGCAGAGCAGTGTTGCCAACCCCCCGAAGTGAAATTTACTGGCAGAACGTCAAAATTTACAAACAGTGCCCATTTTTTACTGGCAAAAAAAACCTATGAAATTTACTGGCAGATCCACAATTTTTACTGACACTGCAAAAAAAATACCTAAAATTACTGTTTTTAGTGCTAAACATTGCAAATATTAATATTTGAACTATAAACACATAGCTAGTGCTATTAGCAATGTGTTTAAGTTAAACAAAAGTCAAAAAACATATTTCTCAATTTACATGAAGGTCAGGTTACTATAACCCGGCCAGCAGAGAGTTCTCCCTTACATCAGAGTCTGCAGGATGGTGACCAGAGACCACCTTCCGCAGTGGGAATACACTAAGGTAAGGGGGGGGATTACTAATATAGGGGGGAACCTTTATATCAGTGCCCCCTTACATTATTGTATTCACTCCCGCCTTACATCAGTGACCCCCCCCAGACTGGCCTGGCGGCACTGTCACTGACCTCCTCTCAGGTGCACCCAGCAGGGCTCAGTCAGATGGCTCCAGCTTGGTGGCTATTCTATAGTCTCCTCTCCACATTCCACACGTGTCTGTCTCTTCCCGTAACCCCCATCCCGGCAGCACTCCCACTCTTGAATCCTTTCTAGGATCCCCTCAAAGACTGCAGACATGATAAGAGACAAGAGATGGTCAGAGACTGCGGACATACTACAGGAGAAGGACAGAGGCTGCGGACATACTACAAGAGGTGGACAGAGGCTGCGGACATACTACAAGAGGTGGACAGAGGCTGCGGGCATACTACAAGAGGTGGACAGAGGCTGCGGGCATACTACAAGAGGTGGATAGAGGTTGCGGACATGCTACAGGAGGTGGACAGAGGCTGCGGACATACTACAAGAGGTGGACAGAGGCTGCGGACATGCTACAAGAGGTGGACAGAGGTTGCAGACATGCTACAAGAGGTGGACAGAGGTTGCGGGCATACTACAAGAGGTGGACAGAGGTTGCGGACATGCTACAGGAGGTGGACAGAGGCTGCGGACATGCTACAGGAGGTGGACAGAGGCTGCGGACATACTACAAGAGGTGGACAGAGGCTGCGGACATGCTACAAGAGGTGGACAGAGGCTGCGGACATGCTACAAGAGGTGGACAGAGGTTGCGGGCATACTACAAGAGGTGGACAGAGGTTACATAGTTACATAGTTACATAGTAGGTGAGGTTGAAAAAAGACACAAGTCCATCAAGTCCAACCTATGTGTGTGATTATGTGTCAGTATTACATTACATATCCCTGTATATTGCGGTCATTCAGGTGATTATCTAATAGTTTCTTGAAGCTATCAATGCTCCCCGCTGAGACCACTGCCTGTGGAAGGGAATTCCACATCCTTGCCGCTCTTACAGTAAAGAACCCTCTACGTAGTTTAAGGTTAAACCTCTTTTCTTCTAATTGTAATGAGTGGCCACGAGTCTTATTAAACTCTCTTCTGCGAAAAAGTTTTATCCCTATTGTGGGGTCACCAGTACAGTATTTGTAAATTGAAATCATATCCCCTCTCAAGCGTCTCTTCTCCAGAGAGAATAAGTTCAGTGCTCGCAACCTTTCCTCATAACTAAGATCCTCCAGACCCTTTATTAGCTTTGTTGCCCTTCTTTGTACTCGCTCCATTTCCAGTACGTCCCTCCTGAGGACTGGTGCCCAGAACTGGACAGCATACTCCAGGTGCGGGCGGACCAGAGTCTTGTAGAGCGGGAGAATTATCGTTTTATCTCTGCAGTTGATCCCCCTTTTAATGCATGCCAATATTCTGTTTGCTTTATTAGCAGCAGCTTGGCATTGCATGCCGTTGCTGAGCCTATCATCCACTAGGACCCCCAAGTCCTTTTCCATCCTAGATTCCCCCAGAGGTTCTCCCCCCAGTGTATAGATTGCATTCATATTTTTGACACCCAAATGCATTATTTTACATTTTTCTACATTGAACCTCATTTGCCATGTAGTCGCCCACCCCATTAATTTGTTCAGGTCTTTTTGCAAGATTTCCACATCCTGCGGAGAAGTTATTGCCCTGCTTAGCTTAGTATCTTCTGCAAATACAGAGATGGAACTGTTTATCCCATCCTCCAGGTCATTTATGAACAAATTAAATAGGATTGGTCCCAGCACAGAACCCTGGGGGACCCCACTACCCACCCCTGACCATTCTGAGTACTCCCCATTTATCACCACCCTCGTTTATGGGGAACTGTGTCAAATGCTTTTGCAAAATCCAGATACACCACGTCTACGGGCCTTCCTTTATCTAGATGGCAACTCACCTCCTCATAGAAGGTTAATAGATTGGTTTGGCAAGAACGATTCTTCATGAATCCATGCTGATTACTGCTAATGATATCATTCTTATTACTAAAATCTTGTATATAGTCCCTTATCATCCCCTCCAAGAGTTTACATACTATTGATGTTAGGCTAACTGGTCTGTAATTCCCAGGGATGTTTTTTGGGCCCTTTTTAAATATTGGTGCTACATTGGCTTTTCTCCAATCAGCTGGTACCATTCCAGTCAATAGACTGTCTGTAAAAATTAGGAACAACGGTCTGGCAATCACCTGACTGAGTTCCCTAAGTACCCTCGGATGCAAGCCATCTGGTCCCGGTGATTTATTAATGTTAAGTTTCTCAAGTCTAATTTTAATTCTGTCCTCTGTTAACCATGTAGGTGCTTCCTGTGTTGTGTCATGAGGATAAACACTGCAGTTTTGGTTACTGAAGCCCCCCGATTCACTCGTGAAGACTGAGGAGAAGAATAAATTCAATACCTCTGCCATCTCCCCATCCTTTGTAACCAGATGTCCTTCCTCATTCTTTATGGGGCCAATATGGTCTGTCCTCCCTTTTTTACTGTTTACATACTTAAAGAATTTCTTGGGATTTTTTTTGCTCTCCTCCGCTATGTGTCTTTCATGTTCTATCTTAGCCATCCTAATTGCACCCTTACATTTCTTATTGCGTTCTTTATAAATTCTGAATGCTGTGGATGATCCCTCAACCTTGTATTTTTTGAAGGCCTTCTCCTTTGCTTTTATATGCATTTTTACATTGGAGTTAAGCCATCCAGGATGTTTGTTCGCTCTTTTAAATTTATTACCCAATGGGATACATTGGCTAATGCCCTTATTGCTCTTAAAGCAAACCCATCTCTCCTCTGTATTCTTTGTTCCTAATATTTTATCCCAATTTATGCCTTTTAGCAAGGTTTGTAGTTTAGGGAAGTTGGCTCTTTTGAAATTCAGTGTCTTTGTGTTCCCTTCATGTCTCCTATTTGTGTGATTTATACTGAAACTAATTGACCTGTGATCGCTGTTACCTAAATTGCCCCGTATTTCCACATCTGTTATCAGGTCTGTATTGTTGGTAATCAGTAGATCTAGTAATGTTTTATTTCTAGTTGGTGCGTCTACCATCTGACCCATAAAATTGTCCTGCAAGACATTAAGGAACTGGCGAGCCTTAAATGAATGCGCGGTTCCCTCCGCCCAGTCTATGTCTGGATAATTAAAATCCCCCATTATGATAACACTTCCCATCCTTGCTGCTAATCCAATTTGTGATAGGAGATCCGTCTCCACTTCCTCCCTCAGGTTAGGGGGCCTATAGCATACTCCCAGTATTATTTTCCCCTTAGCTTCATCCCTTTGGAGCTCTACCCATAAAGATTCCACCTCCTCCCTAGCCCCCTCAGCGATGTCATCTCTCACATTCACTTGTACATTATTCTTGATATATAGGCATACCCCTCCCCCTTTTTTACCCTCTCTATCCTTGCGGTATAGGGTATACCCTTGAATGTTTGCCAGCCAATCATGAGAGCTGTTGAACCAGGTCTCTGAAATTCCCACAAAATCCAAATCCTCCTTGTACAACAGTATCTCTAGTTCACCCATCTTGTCCGCCAGGCTCCTGGCATTGGTGAACATGCCACATAGTTTAGACCGGTCGCATATTGTCCTCCTATTGGGTGTTTCAAGATTGCAACTTGGACTTGCTACTATACTCACCTTGTGTTTTTGTGCTTTGGTTAACCTACCACTAATGCCCCCAATACTACCCTCTGGAATATCTTCCGCGCTGGCTATCACTGTCTCTGGACCCTCCCCCCCATCGCCTAGTTTAAAAACCCCTCTAACTTTTTGGCCATCTTCATTCCCAGCAGATCTGCACCCTCCTCATTTATGTGCAGTCCGTCCCTTCTATAGTACCGGTTACCGACTGAGAAGTCGGCCCAGTCCTCCAGGAACCCAAACCCCTCCTTACTACACCAGCTCTTCAGCCACTTGTTTACTTCCCTAATCTCCCTCTGCCTCTCTGGTGTGGCTCGATGTACCGGTAGTATTCCTGAGAACACTACCTTGGAGGTCCTGCGGACATACTACAAGAGGTGGACAGAGGTTGCGGACATACTACAAGAGGTGGACAGAGGTTGCGGGCATACTACAAGAGGTGGACAGAGGTTGCGGACATACTACAAGAGGTGGACAGAGGTTGCGGACATACTACAAGAGGTGGACAGAGGTTGCGGACATACTACAGGAGGTGGACAGAGGTTGCGGACATGATACAGGAGGTGGACAGAGATTGCGGACATACTACAAGAGGTGGACAGAGGTTGCGGACATACTACAAGAGGTGGACAGAGGTTGCGGACATACTACAAGAGGTGGACAGAGATTGCGGACATACTACAAGAGGTGGACAGAGATTGCGGACATACTACAAGAGGTGGACAGAGGTTGCGGACATACTACAGGAGGTGGACAGAGGTTGCTGACATACTACAGGAGGTGGACAAAGACTGCGGACAGGACACATCCTCACAGCAGCCTCCTCCCCTGTCCAAAATCATATTACTTCTCCAGTCCACATCAGATTCATCAGTGTGCTGTGTCCTCCTCCTGTACCCCTTTCACCTCTGCCCTGACCTGTGGAGAGGTGAAAGGGGTACAGGAGGAGGACACAGCACACTGATGAATCTGATGTGGACTGGAGAAGTAATATGATGGTGAATAGAGCACATCAGTCTCTGTCCCCTGCATATGCCATGCAGCCAGGGCCCAGGGACAGAGACTGATATGCTCTATTCACCATCATATTACTTCTCCCGGCTCCAGTCCCAGTAATGTCCTCCTTTAGATCCCAATCCCATCCCCCCCACAGCTTCACTCTCCGTACCTCCGCCTGTGTGTGCAGCCAGTCAAGTCATGCACTGCATGACAGGACAGAGTCGCCTCGTCGCCTGGCTCAGCTCAGCTGTCAGCTTGCCGCGGCCGCCGCGCTCGATCGATTCGAAAATGGCGCCGGGCGGCGGTACTACGTTACTGCGCATGCGCCGCCCGGCCGAGCGCGTACGAGCTTTCCCGAGCCCGGCCGGCTTCGGAACGGCGCATGCGCAGTTGCGTGGCCGGCTCGCGGCCATCATTTTTACGGGCACCGGTGCCCGTAACGGGCATTCACGGGCGCCCCGAAAAACTGGTTGTTTTTACGGGCTGCCCGTAAATCTACGGGCGGTTGGCAACACTGGTGCAGAGTTCAGGTTATGCTACATATGGAGTGCAGAATTTAGGATTATGCTACAGACTGCAGGGTTCAGAATTACACTACATACAGAGTGCAGAGGTCAGGAGCGCGTTACGTACGAAGTGCAGAGTTTAGGAGCGCATTACGTAGATTTCAGGGTTTAGGGGTGCGCTAAGCACAGTGTACAACACTATTCTCAACCCCCCAAAAAAGCTTCCTGTTCTCTCTCTCCCGCTCAGATTCTGGAGATCTGGCCCCACTGTGTGTGCCTGCAGTGATCTGTTGACCTGCTGAGAGCAAAGCTGTCCCTTGTAAACCTGGAAGTGACAGCACGGAGCGGAAGTTGAGAGCTGGATGTGGCAGAATGGAGTTCAACCACATTCTTGCTGTAGAACTGGGTGTGAGGGCCACATGACAAGGCCTGGCAGACTGGATTCAGCCTGCGGGCCTTGTGTTTGACATATGTGCTCTGGAGAATCAAGGACACTGGTTTTCATTTGAATGGCCGTGTAAATGATTTGATGTGATTGTTGCCAAGGAAAGTTAAAGGAAGACTTACGCTTTTATTAATTGTTTAATAGATCTCCAAGCTACAGCTGCAGGACAAATCCAGCCAATAACAGGATTGCATCTGGCTCACAGATAGTCAGGTGCCCCCCACTGAGCTGGGATCATCCCATCAGCTGTTTACTGGGACGGCCAGCATTCTAGCAAATGATGCCCCAGCAGGAGAACGGAACTTCCTCCAACCATACCTTCTCAACCTTCCGGCTCCCGACATTCTGCTACTCTGACTACACAGTTACACTATCAGGAAGATGTAATTGGGGCTCTGATGGGGACCCTGATGCTTTGGGGACTGCTAAGGCAGACTCTGATGTAAGGGGGCTCTGTTGGGGTACCCTGATGTAAGGGGGAGACTGCTAAAGGGCACCCTGATGTAAGATGGGGCTGTAATGGGGGACCCTGATGTAAGGTGAGACTCCTAGGGCAGACTGTGATATGAGGGGGCTCTGTTATGGACTCCTAATATAGAGGGCTCTGAGGAGGACCCTAATGTAAGTGCAATTTTGATGTGGCACCCGATGTAAGGGGTTCTTAAGGCAGATTGATATAATAGGGGCTCTCTGATGAGGGAACCCTGATATAAGTGCTCTAAGGAGGACCCTAATGTAAGTGCAATTCTGATTGGGAACCTTATATAAGG
This sequence comes from Lithobates septentrionalis, assembly GCA_037952835.1. Lineage (NCBI taxonomy): Eukaryota > Metazoa > Chordata > Amphibia > Anura > Ranidae > Lithobates > Lithobates septentrionalis. The sequence continues at coordinate 364,523 of JBBDGP010003951.1, read as the reverse complement.
GGGTCTCTGAGGAGGACCCTGATGTAAGGGGAGGCTCCTAAGACACACTGATATAAGGGGGCTCTGATGAGGGAACCCTGATATATTAGGGTCCTCCTCAGAGATCCCCTACTAAGTGCAGTTCTGATAGGGAACCTGATGTAAGGGGGGCTCAAATGGGGATTCTGTTGCAAGGGGAACTTCCTAAGGCGCACTCTGATGTAAGAGGGGGGGGGCTCTGAGGAGGACCCTAATGTAAGGGAAACGGTACATCTGAGAAGCTTCTCTCCTGCCCCTCATCAAAGGGGGAATTTATTACAATCGGTGATCAGTTTCCGGGTCTCCAAATTTACAGCTGAACCACCAGGTTGGGCTATTGAACTACAGGCCAGTAGACATAGGTGATGCCTGTTAAAGATGTTACTACCCCTTAAAAAAAAATTATTAACCCGTAGTACTTCTGAAGTAGAAGAATGAGCTCCCTTGTGATTGAGAGCTGCAATACAAGCAGTAGCTCACTGGATGAGGGTTTTTCCGGTGTGTTAATTTATGTAAATGTGTTTTCTACTTAGTTTATAAGTTGTAATGTGGTTGTTAGTATGTGAATTGTACAGACTGGTCAAGCATAGGTGTAGCTCAGCAGGTAAGAACACTGACTGGTCTGCTGGAGACCTGAGTTCAAACCCCTCTGGCGGCAAATCCTTGTGTGTCCCAGGTGCTGTGCAGTGCATGAACCCCTTGTTGGTGGAACAGGGTAGTTGGGAATCTTTCAAGCCCACTACCATGTCCCACTAGAAGAGGTTCAGGTACTGTGCAGTACCTGGGGGTGAGGCCAAAAAGACTAAGTACCAGCTTTTGGAATAGGCTGCCTCAGTAAGACAGCCCATTCTATTTATATATGTTGCAGTGATGTCACAGACCATGGACCGAGGAGGCAGGGTGTCCACAACCTAATGTGATGCCCACACATGTTACAAGCCTTTGGGGGCCTGGGACTGGAGCAGACTGGTGGGTTGTCCATGGCCTCCAAGCTTTCACTCAGGGATTTGAGCTCGAGTCTACTGCTCTTTATGGATTCACATCTGGTGTCTGCAGTGCTTTCATGGATTTGCACTTGGGGGTCTACAGCACTTATTGTGGATTTGAACTCAAGTCTATGGCACCCTGGTCAACAATCTCATCCACTGAGCTACTCACCTCTGCTCAAGCATTGATGTGTTCATTCTCCTATTTCAAGGGTAAAAGTTACCACAAATTAAAAAAGAACCAAGATTCGAACCAGCAACTTGAAAATCTCCACAGGGTCCTGAGCCATCTCTTAAACCCATGAGCCAGCCAGGCCTTCGAGCTGTAAGCCACTCAATCAAGACTTAGTAAGTTGGAAATGTGATCTCTGACTCCTACAAATTTAAGTAGATTCGAACCTGCAACTTCAAAAGTTTTCCTAGACTGCTGGCTAGTTGCAAAACCCCTAAACCAGAGCAAGGGTCTTACAAACATTAATACTCCCTTTGGGATGAATAAAGTATTCTGAATTTCTCGAGACTTATAAATAAAATGACCCCAAAACTGAGAACTGAGATTTAGAATTCTTTCTTCTATTGTAGACTCTGACTCAGGTGTTTAGCAACCAACCAGCTCTTTAATAAAATGATCAATTATTCCTGACAGTCATTATCATCAATTGTTATAAGGGGCAAGCTGCACATTCTGGTGATCAACCCCATTTTGGTACTCATTCCAGGTCTTCAAAAGAATCGGTATACTTTATGTGTACTGGCCTGAGCCAAACAGAAGCTTATATAAACTGAAGGGAATTTTTTTTTTTTATCCTCCTTGGCAGTTTTCATATATATTATTTTTGTATTTGGCAGCAAGTTTACCATATGGTTCGTAACTCAACATCTTATGAAATGAAGGGTCTTCCTAACAGTTGAGGTGAAGACTGTGCAGAATACAGGATATTGAGAAGTGTTACTCCTAATAGCGCTGGTGCTGGTGGGCCAAAGAAAACCCAGCAGCAGTTCTGGAGAAGTAGCAGGCTGCGATTTATTCCCCTCGTGTTCCAAAGAGCAGAAACTCCCTCGTGCGATCAGTCTGTCCCCTGGATGGAAGTCGCTTCTCTCACAATGAGCTACAATTTTATGTATTTTTCCAGGTTCACAGAGCGGAATCAAAATGGCGGTTGGTAATGGAGGAACAATTGGAAGAATGAAGTTGGCCTACCGTCAGTTTTTTTTTTTTTGCTTTCTTGCAAAACACATTTTAAATAATACATGTAAAAAAAAATAAAGAGTATATAATGTATTGCAGGTAATAGTCATAGTATCGCCCGATAAACCACGATCATTTATGTTCAATCAAAACTTTTTTTTCTACATTTGGACAGAATGGTGAAGGTGTAAAATATCTGTTGGGTTTTGAATGCTATCTGGTACCCTGTAAAGACTCGAATACACACTATAAGAAAATCTGGCAAACATTTTCGCCCGAGAAATGATCGTACGATTTTCTGATAGTGTGTACACAACTTTCAACAGCTGATTTCAATCTTCTAAACAAAAAGTTCCAAAGGAACAAACGCCAATTTTTGTTTAATATGTACCGTTTTCGGATGATAAAAATCAGAAACAAAAGATTGCGCATGATCAGAAACAAAAAAACAACAACAAAAAAAAGCCTTTGTCATACGAAAATTTTCGTACATTATTTCCTTTCTCGGTTCCGACTTGCTGTGAAACATTGAAGAAAATCAGACAATCGCCCAATTTTCTTATAGTGTGTACCCCACATAAGAGTGTTTTCCTGCACCAGTAACAATGATATCAACAGACAGGACCTAAGGGAAAATCTTTAGACAAAAAAAACTGACAGGGGTTCTTACCTTCTCCCAGGCTACTAATGAGAGTTCTTACTTTTGTCTACATAGCTGTTGGGAGAGTTTTCTTCACTTCCGGACTGGTAAAATGTCACCGGGACATGAAGTATGTTTTTTTTATCCAGGGCTTTATTGGAGAGATTTTACATCACTTTACATCACTTCCTGTCCTGCCAACTCTGGCTTTCAACAGACAGGAAGTGAGGCAAAATCTGAAAATGGACACTGTGAGGGGGTCACTTTGGGCGGGGGGCTTGTGGAACCCAGCTTACCTTAGAGGGCTCTAGAAACTCCTTGTCCAGCTCCCCTGGCCCCTCCTATGTGTAAGTCATCCTGTGTCTATTAGGGGCACAGGGTGACCGAGAACCCCAGTCGGATCTGCACTAATCAGACTCACCGTACAACCACACTGGACCCAGCATTTCCTTTTACCCGTTATCCAGGGTCTTATATGTGTGGTCTTTGTTGAAGGAATGAAGGTGGCTCTTTCATTTGGGACAGTAATATCTCCGAACAATATCCCTCAAGAATATATGAAGATAAAGTCCACCTTTCGTCAGAGACCACTGACAGACACAAACAGAAATAAAAAGTCTCACAGGAGTTTTAGCCTTCCCCCTAATCTACAGAAGAAAGACATTTTTATTTCTGTGGGAAAGTTCCCCTCATTTCCCCTATTTGGTGAAACCTCAGCAGGACAGGAAGTCAGGGGAAATCTCTCTGGATCTCTCTAGATCAGTGGTTCTCAACCTGGGGGTCGAATGATGATTTGCTAGGGGTCACCGAATCCTGGGTGATCCTGAATCCCGCACCGCTCACCCAACCTTTTTGCAGCCGCCCAGCAGGGCTGTCCCTGGAGCCTGTGGCCGCCCAGCTGGGCTATTCCTGGAGCCCACGGCCGCCCACTCAGCCTCTTCGCAGCCGCCCATTCTGTTCACAGCATGGCTGGGGGCAGAGACTAAAGGGCAGCTGACTGGTGAGGAATGTGAAGTTGGAGGGGCTGGAGGAGACCCCATCTCCTGATTTCAGCATAGGTGTCACTGCTACGAGACACCACAAAGACGGTGACACAGTGAAGCCAGAGACAGTGAGTTACACTACCTGTGATTATAGTTGCCATTAAAAGTCCCCACTACAGTTCTCAGATCAGCAAATGAGCTTGATCAAGAGCACCTAAATTGGTTGATCAGAACTCCCCGCCAGCATCGCCAGTGATCCCAACTCCCTGCCAGCACCGCCAGTGATCCCAACTCCCTGCCAGCACCGCCAGTGATCCCAACTCCCCGCCAGCACTGCCACTGATCCAAACTCCCCCCCCACCAAGGAGTAAGGGAAGGAATAAAAATAGAGAATACATGGAAGGGAGAGGAAAAGAGGGGGAGGAACAAAGAGAAGGGAGAGAAAAAAATAAGAGAAAGAACAAGAAAGACAGCTAGAGAGGGATGGCAAAAAAACCCGGAAATTAGGATAGAGAGAGCTAAAAGGGAAAGAAAGGAGAACAAAGAGAGAGTGGTTCATCCTAAAATGTACCATAAGGGGTTTTAATACTGTACAAGTGGAAGGGACTCAGGGAGCGCTAAATGTCCTTGGGTTAGCGGCGTAAATTACTTGTCTTGCCTTGGGTGCTGACAACCCACGCTATGAAAATAATTTTACTTTTAGGGGTCCCCAAAACTTGGGAAATTTTATCAAGGGGTCACGGCACTAGGGAGGTTGAGAACCACTGCTCTAGATAGCAGTAAAAACTTGACTGAGGTTCTAAACCTTCCCCACTCTACCTAAAACTAGGAAAAATTGGCTGGACATACCCTAAAGTAGGGCTGGGGAAAAAATCGATTAAAATCTTTAATTGAGTTGAGAGGTTAAATCGATTCAAAATTTAAGCAAATCGTTTTTTTTAGATTTTTTTTTTCACCGCGCCGGTCTTGAGGAGCTGCAGGCAGGAGTTTTTAGGCGAGGCCAGATGCCGCGGACTAGGCCGAAGCCGCGGCCTCACCTAAAAACTCCTGCCTGCAGCTCCCCAGGACCGGCGCGGTGTCCAAAAAAAAAAAAAACTCGATTTGAATCGTGAATCGAGTTTTTTTTTTTTTTTAAGAAATTCGCTGATTTTTTTTTTTTTTTAGAAAATCTCCCAGCCCTACCCTAAAGTAGAGCTCGAGGAGGCATAACAGAAACATTATATCATTAACTTATTCTCTCTGGAGAAGAGACGCTTGAGAGGAGATATGACGATATACAAATACCTCAATGGTGATTCTAGCATAGTGAGAAAACTATTCAGCCTCAGGTCACTTAAGAAGACACGTGTCTACTCAATGAAGTTGAAAGAGAAGCTGTTTGTGGTTGTAAAGGCTGACGGTACTTTACCATCATGCATTCTATTCATGTAGGTGAAAAAAAAAACCTTCTCTGTGCAGCAGCCCCCCCCCCCCCCATACAATTCTAAAACCAGCGGGGACGCTTCCTCCTCACTGGCTGAAACAGCAGCAAGAGCCATTGGCTCCTGCTGCTGTTAAACACCTCCAGTGAGCCAATAAGGAGAGTGGGGGGGAGGGGCCGAGCCACAGCTCCAGTTCTAAACGGACAGCGGCTCAGGAGCGTGCCCTGCTTGGGTGCCCCCATTGCAAGCTTCTTGCTGTGGGGGCACTCGACAGGAGGAAGGGGCCAGGAGCTCCAGCAGGGGGAGCCAAAAGAGGATCAAGGCCGCTCTGTGAAAAACCATTACACAAAGCAAGTAAGTATAACATGTTTTTTTTTTTTTTTAAACATATTTTGTCTTTATTATCACTTTAAACTGCGTAAGGGGTTCTTTACTGTGACAGCTGTAAGGATGCAGAACTCCCTTCCACAGTTGATGGTGTTCAACGGGAAGTGTTGATCATTTAAAAATCTCTTAGATGGGCATCTTAGCAAACACAATATACAGGGGAAATGGTATTAACAAGTAACACACACCCACACAGGTTGAACTGGATGGACTGGTGTCTTTATTCAACCTTACCAACTACGAAGTCGTGATTTCGTCTGTGCCATTATCCAGGTCGCTCTGATGGAGTGCCTCTGTGAAGTTATCCTGTTGCTTCCACTCTGTGTGCTATCTCTCTTCTGCTATTTTCTGAATGGAATTAGATGCTTTGATGGCCGACCTATAGACTTCTGCTCAGTGCCGGGACAAGGTCCTCCAGTGTCCAGGGCAAAGATGCCAAACTGCACCCCCCCTTCCCTTAAGGTTAGGTTCAGGGCGCCCCCATCTCTACAATAAACCATTGTGCCCAGGGCAGCCACCCCTTGTCTCAGGCCTGCTTCTGCTACTGCTAATGAATATAAGCAGGAAATATAAAGGCACATGGAGTGGAAGCATTGAGCTAACATGGGCATTTTAGGTGATTTATGCCAGCCATACTGGGGAGAAAGGAAGCACAGAGAAATCTTACCTTCCAATGTCCTTCTGGGATTAACAACCTAGAGTTCTCCTTTAGGACCCATTGACACCTACGAGTACTTTATTTCAGGGGTAACCCATAGCTGTCTCTGATTTCGGGGGACTGTCCCTGATTTGGAGCAATGTCCCTCTGTCCCTCATTTGTCCTGATCTATAACGTTGTATATAAAATGCACTTTTTATCCATCAAAAAGTGTTTTCCAGCGCTAAACCTTTCATCTGATTTCTAAATTGCTGCATTTGTAAATTCCAAAAGCCAATATAAAGGAATAGTAGTGGTAAAAAAAAAGCACTTGGGTTAAACCAATCTTGTTTTTCTGTACAATTCTCCTTTAAGGGGCGTGGCAAAGGGGTGTGTCCTACGCCTGCATACTTTTGCTGATAGGTGTCCCTCATTCCCTTTTAAAAAAGTTGGGAGGTATGGTAACCCATTCACTCTGAACATTCCCTAAACCAGCCTCAACATACACCTGCACTGTATATGTGTTGTACTGAAAGTGGTTGTAAGCCAACATGAAAAAAAAAAAAGACCTGCAAGACAAAGGCATAATGAGCTAGTATGCATACTGAGATCGAAGCCCCCGCTGTGGTGCCCTTACACCGCACCGGCCGGGCGACATTTCTCCTCTGAGTTACTTCCGGGTATCGTGGCTCCAGTGCTGTGATTGGCCGGAGCCGCGATGACGTCACTCCCACGCATGCGCGCGGGAGCCGCCGGCAATGGCACACTCACTGAAGCAAACAGCACGTATGTGCCATTGCTTCAGTGTGCATGCGCCTATGACGCGGCACATGCAGCCACAGGGGATATCTCCTGAACCGTGCAGGTTTAGAAGATATCCGGAGTGGCTACAGGTAAGCCTTATTATAGGCTTACCTGTAGCAAAAAGTGGATTGTAAGGGTTTACAACCACTTGAACCGGAGGTGCCTTTAACCCAACATAATGCAAGTGAACGTCTGCTGTGATATGTGCTCAGAGGTGTGAAGGGGCCCTTAAAAATGGGCCATTGCAAAGGGCACAAAGTGACTTCGCTAAACATTAACCAGTGAACGCGGCTTCTTCTTCATCCATAAAACATAACGACACAGAAAAGGGTCATCAATCTCCAATAACAACGCACAGCTCTGAGCAATCTTATCTAGATGGAAGTACTTATAGACGTAATGGGGCCTTTTATCAGATTTGCTGCTGCCTTTCACTTATATAGAAAGCATAATCATCAGTGGTCTTTGTAACTTATGCCTGTCCATGTTTATGCATACCAACTGAAAGCTAAAATCAGGCTTGTACCCAGTGTTAGCTGACAGGTGAATAAAGGGGGTTGACCACAGAGCTGGGGGATGGAATGTGGGTGATTCTGCGTTAGGCTATGCATTTACATAGTTACATAGTCAGGTTGAAAAAAGACACAAGTCCATCCAGTTCAACCTTAAAAATAAAAATATTGTACAATCCAATATATCCAATTTTATACCATCAGTTGATCCAGAGGAAGGCAAAAAACCCCAGCAGAGCATGCTCCAATTTGCTACAGCAGGGGAAAAAAATCCTTCCTGATCCCACGAGAGGCAATCGGATTTTCCCTGGATCAACTTTACCTATAAATGTCAGTACCCAGTTATACTATGTACATTTAGGAAAGAATACAGGTCTTTCTTATAGCAATCTACTGAGCTGGCCAGAACCACCTCTGGAGGGAGTCTATTCCACATTTTCACAGCTCTTACTGTGAAGAAATCTTTCCGTATTTGGAGCTGAAAGCTCTTTTCCTCTAGGCGTAAAGAATGCCCCCTTGTCCTCTGGGTTGACCGTAAAGAGAATAACTCAACTCCAAGTTCACTATATGGACCCCTTATATATTTGAACATGTTGATCATATCCCCCCTTATTCTCCTCATCTCAAGAGAGAATAAAATCAGTTCCTCTAATCTTTCCTCATAGCTGATCTCCTCCATGCTTCTTATCAGTTTGGTTGCCCTTCTCTGCACTTTCTCCAGTGATGGGGTGAACGTTGGGGAGGAGTAACAAGGGAAGCTGTATAAGTATTTGGCTCTAGCTGCAGCTCTGTACAGTTTAACGCTTGTAAGGTGTGGTGCAGACCAAGAAGCCATAACATTGCAGTACCTGAAATGAAACAACATGCTTTAACACACAAAATAGAGCGAGAAAATGTGTGTATGTTGCCCATAGCAACCTGATCCCAGCTGTCACTTGTCTAGGGAAAGATGGAAACAAAATACATAATTGCCTTCTATTTTGCAAATCCATACTCTTACACATCTGAGGCCTCTATGATCTTTGGCTATGTTGTGCTTCCACCTGGTGGCCAATGTTGGTATGGCATGTCAGGAAAGGCAAAAACATGGAACTCCAAGCAATAGGTAAAATTGGATAATAGGAAAAGGTTTAATTTTTGTAGCCCTGTGTGTTCCTTCGGGGAGATTTCCCCGTGTCCAGGGGCACAACAGGAATTATGAGGAAGTGAGGACAGTTTCCCTCCTAAAGTCCACGTCTTATGGCCCATACACACGATCCGAAAACCGCATTATAGATCGTCCGTTTTTTTTTGGGGGGGTTGCTAGTCTCATTTTGAAAATGAAGACTTCCCTAAAGTGATGAACATTCTTGTACGATAGAATAAAATTTCAGATGTGATGTCGCGTTGTAGTGTATTTGTATTTTATTTTGGAACGACAGCTGTACTGAACAAGTGAAAATCGTACGATCTGGTATCGTAGGAGAAACGTTCTGTGCGTGTCCCATCAGGTAAACTGTCCTGATCGGATCTCGAAAGCTGTGTACGAAGGAGGACACGGGGCCACACAATGAGATTGAAGGAGAAGCGGTTAACCACTTGCTTACTGGGCACTTTCACCCCCTTCCTGCCCCAGACCAACTTTCAGCGCTGACGCACATTGAATGACAATTGCGCGGTCATGCAACACTGTACCCAAATGAAATTTTTTTCACACAAATAGAGCTTTCTTTTGGTGGTATTTAATCACAGCTGGGTTTTTATTGTTTGCTTAAACAAACAAAAAAAGATGGAAAATTTTGAAAAAAAAAAAAAAAATCATGTTTCATAGTTTGTTATAAAATTTTGCAAACGGGTAATTTTTCTCCTTCCTTGATATGCGCTGATGAGGCGGCACTGGTTGTCACTAATAGGCTGCAATAGTGGGCACTGATAGGCTGCACTGGTGGGCAATGATAGGCACAGATAAGGCGGCACTGATGGGGACAGATAGGGCGGTACTGATGGGTACCACTGAGAGTGCACTGATGGGCACTGGTAGGTGACACTGATGGGCACAGATAAGGCGGCACTGATAGACACTGATAAGATGGCACTGATAGGTACCACTGAGAGTGCACTGATGGGCACTGGTAGGTGACACTGATGGGCAGCACTGTTGATGAGGCACTGATTGGTGACACTGATAGTTGGTACTGTGGGGCACTGGTAGGTGTCGCTGGTGTGCACTGGTAGATGGCACTGTTGTGCACTGGCAGGTGGCACAGATGAGCTGGCAGCAGCTCTCCTTGATCGGGACCGATATCTCTCTGATAGCCGCAGGTGATTGGCTTTTTTTTTTTTTTACCTCATGCTATCAGCGCGAGGAGAAAGATAGCCAATTACCAGCTCTGTTTACATCACATGATCAGTTGTCATTGGCTGACAGCTGATCACGTGGTAAGGGGTCGGGATCGACCCCTTACTCCGATCTGTGATCAGCCGAGTCTCATAGACTCGCTGATTACAGAGCGCGCCCTGCAGGGGGCGCGCAGGCCGCTCGGGCACGGGAGGACATCTATTGACATACTCCCGGCAAAGTAGGTCCGCGCTGTAGCCGTCATTCGGCTATAGTGCGGATCTGAAGAAGTTAGGATGCGCTGAGTTTTTTTTCACTGTCAAGGCGATAAGGATGTGGAACTCTCTTCCATCATTGGTGGTGTCAGTGGGGAGTATTGATATTTTTCAAAGACTCTTGGACGTGCATCTCAAAGAACACAATATACAGGGATATGGAAATGATTATCAACACTGACACACACGTACACCTACACAGGTTGAACTGGATGGACTATTGTCTTTATTCAACCTTACCTACTATGTAACTGTGTAACGATCGAATTATCAAATGATCGCTTCAAAAGTGGCATTTTTCATTTGATTTTTGGATCGCGTGTACGGGCCATTAGTCTGATTGTATAATCTCCTTAACCCCTTCACAGCTAAGGGTTAAACAAATGTTAAATTATTATTATTATACAGGATTTATATAGCACCAACAGTTTACGCAGCGCTTAGCAACTTAAAGGTAGACAGTACAAATACAATACACTTTAATACAGTAGGAATCAGAGGGCCCTGCTCCTTAGAGCTTACAATTAAATTAGTATCAGTGTCAGTTAGTGTCAGAATGTTTTAGGTACAATTAAAAAAAATAATAAAAAAGCAAAATGCACACTTTTGTTTTTGGGCTGTACTACGGGTACAAAAACCTAACATACACATATATGGTATCTCTGCGATCGTTAGAAGCAGGAGAATTTATTTTGGGTTGTTCTTTGGTGGCAGGTTATGGTAATAACAAGAAATATACAACTACATTTAAATAAAATGTTTTTTTTTTTGTTTTTTTTTTACTATTTTGGCTTAGTTTTCCTTTGATGATAAACAAAAAAAATCAGAAGATATCCCTAACCATTTACCACCAAATGAAAGCCCAATTTGTCCTGGACAATTTACACCGTAATGGTGGTGATTGACATTATTTATTTTTATGTTTTTACACGTGCGCAGTATTTTTCCTTTATTTAATTCCTGAAATAAACTCGGTATAATCTACCTGGATGCACAAAGTAGTTGTGATGAAATGTACGGATTTTCTAACACATGTGAAAGTTGCAAAATTGTGCTTAGGCATTAACATTTGTTTTACCCTTAGGTGTGAAGGGGTTAACATACCTCCTGTTCTGGTAAAAAAAAAAAAACTCCAAATTTTTAATCTCCTGTCACTGGTGAACATATCCAGCGGAGACAGAGATAGCAATAAAAACACGAGAAGAATTGTAATCCTTCCTCAAGCCCCGTACACACAGGCCAAATGTTGGGAGACAACAGCCGGTTAAAAAAAATTAAAAAAACATCCGACATTCGGCCCGTGTGTATGTCGGTCTGTCTGACAGTTTGGCCGGCTTATGTCGGACGTGCATGCTGGAAAAACCAGCAACCGTCTGACTCCCGATAAGCGCTCTCTGCCAATGGAGTATTCTGGCGGGGGAGGGGGTGTCCCCTTTTAGAACACAACAGCTCAGCGGGGGAAGTTGCCGTACTAACATTGCATGGTTAGTACAGCGGCTCCGACCGCTTTAGTCCTTCCAAAATGTAAAAAGAAAAAAAAAAGGGGGCTGCACATACACTTCAATAAATAAACCCCCCCAATGGAAATGCTAGTATTGTGTAAGTGTACCAATGTCTGACGCAGAGCCGGTGACCATTAGGATAAGATGGTGACACAATCCCCCCCCTGACCGGTTTCCATAACAGATCCAAACACGATAACTCTGATGAGAACATAGGCTTTTATTCCATACTTGTGTACACAAGCAGAATACGGAATGTATCAGTTTTCATATACACAACTATATATAGAATGTACAGATCTGAGCTCCCGCTCACGGCTCGCTCAGGAATTCTTCTCGTTAAACATTATTTACAGAAGTTCTTCAAAGCATCAACATTTATAAAAAAAAAAAAGAAAGAAGTTTTGTCATGTACAGAGTGCAGCAGCTTCAGCAGAGCGAAGGTACATACACTGTATTACCAAAAGTATTGGGACACCTGCCTTTACACGCACATGGACTTTCATGGAATCCCAGTCTTAGTCCGTAGGGTTCAATATTGAGTTGGCCCACCCTTTGTAGCTATAACAGCTTCATTTTTTGGACAAGTTCATGATCCCAACTTTGTGGGAACAGTTTGGCCCCTTCCTCTTCCAACATGACTGCCCACCGGTGCACAAAATAAGGTCCATAAAGACATGGATGAGCGAGTTTGGGGTGGAGGAACTTGACTGGCCTGCACAGAGTCCTGACCTCAACCCGATAGAACACCTTTGGGATGAATTAGAGCGGAGACTGCGAGCCAGGCCTTCTCGTCCAACATCAGTGCCTGACCTCACAAATGCGCTTCTGGAAGAATGGTCAAACATTCCCATAGACACACTCCCAAACTTGTGGACGGCCCTCCCAGAAGAGTTGAAGCTGTTATAGCTGATAGGGTGGGCCAACTCAATATTAAACCCTAAGGACTAAGACTGGGATGTCATTAAAGTTTATGTGCGCGTAAAGGCAGGTGTCCCAATACTTTTGACAATATAGTGTACATATCACCGGAGGCATTCTGCTCTGCTACATGAGCTGCTGAATGGGATTGTTCTCGGTTTATACTCCACTCTACAATGATGTGATGCTTAACTCACAAAGCTAACTCGCCAGGAGAAGGATCTTTGTTTAAAAAGGAAAAAAAAAGTGCATAATTCTGCAGTCCAATGCGATTCAAAAAACAACATCACATAGTGAAAATAAAGATCCTTATTCTTATATTAAAGTTGAACTCCAGGCAGATATAGAATGCACAAATAAATGCAGCTCTGTATTCATTAATACATCATTAAATGTATTTTTTTATATATATACAAGCAGTGCAAGCAGGGCCGCCATCAAAAATGTTGGGGCCCCTTACACAGTCTTAAACCTGGGCCCCCCCCCCATCCCCGGACCTGACCATCAACATTCCCCAGGGCCCGCCCACTGCCAGTCCCACCGAGTCCCATCCCATGCCCTCATCTTTCAGTCTCATCTCCCTGATCCCATGTCCTTCTCCTCCTCCTGTCCCATCTCCTCCATCCTAAGTCCTCCTTCTCCAGTCCCATCTCCTCCATCCCATGTCTTTATTCTCCTCCACCCTACCTCCTCCTCCAGTCCCAACTCCTCCTCCAGTCCCATCTCCTCCATCCCACATCCTCCTCCTCCAGTCCCATGTCTTTATTCTCCTGCAGTCCCATCTCCTCCATCCCATGTCTTTATTCTCCTCCACCCTACCTCCTCCTCCAGTCCCAACTCCTCCTCCAGTCCCATCTCCTCCATCCCACATCCTCCTCCTCCAGTCCCATGTCTTTATTCTCCTGCAGTCCCATCTCCTCCATCCCATGTCTTTATTCTCCTCCACCCTACCTCCTCCTCCAGTCCCAACTCCTCCTCCAGTCCCATCTCCTCCATCCCACATCCTCCTCCTCCAGTCCCATGTCTTTATTCTCCTGCAGTCCCATCTCCTCCATCCCATGTCTATTCTCCTCCAGTCCCATCTCCTTCATCCTACCTCCTCCTCCAGTCCCAACTCCTCCTGCTCCAGTCTCATCTCCTCCATCCCACATCCTCCTCCTCCAGTCCCACCTCCTCCATACCATGTCCTCCCCCTCCTCTAGTCCCATCTCCTTCTCCTCCTCCAGTTCCATGTCCTTCTCCTCCTCCAGTCCCATCTCTTCATCCTCCTCCTCCAGTCCCATCTCCTCCATCCCACATCCTCCTCCAGTCCCATGTCCTCCTTCTCCAGTCCCATCTCCTCTATCCCACATCCTCCTCCTCCTCCAGTCCCATCTCCTCCATACCATGTCCTCCCCCTCCTCCAGTCTGCCATTCCATAGAGGAGAATGGGTTGTCCGATCGGGTTTGCCTCAAAAACGAACAGGTGGACCCAATCGGACCACTCATGTGAAAGGGGCCTGAAAACCAATCCGCATGGATTGCTTTTCAGAGCATTGGCTAGTTTAGTGAACCTGGACTAATAACAGTCACTGTAATGTTACCCATATTGCTGTCCTTTTAACATGGTGACATAAGCTGATACCTATGCTACACATGTGTGAAGTTACTTTCACTCTGCTAAAAGGACAGCTATAGGGCTGGCAATACAGTGATTGATATTAACAGGGGAGCGCAGGCTGTGCATATACAATGTCTTCTAGCAGCTTCAGGGAAACACTTTTTTTTTTTTCACTCACCTCGATCTCTGCAGCAGCTTCCTTGCAGAGGAATTCTGTCCCTCCCACCAACACAGGAAGCACAAGGCTCTGCAGTGACGGACTGTGCACCCTGTGTAACAATTGGCTAAGGAGGCAGCAGGAGGCGGGGCAGCCTGCTTCCTCACCCAATGAGCAACTGAAAGGCTGCCGAGTCCCTCCCTCATAACAGCTCCTGAGTCCCAGCTTAATGTGTTTCTATGTGCTTAGCCTACGGCGCATCTCCTGCACTATTTCTCCTCCGGGCTCCACTCTCTTGCACACTACCTGGTTGCCGGGCCCCTCCAGACGCTCGGGCCCGGTACATGTGTATCGGCTGTACCCCCCTGATGGCGGCCCTGAGTGCAAGTACCTGAATTTGACTTGGTATCAGCCTCTTGCACTCCCTTGTACAGTAGGGCCCAGACTGGGGGAGGGAAAAGCATCCAATCAGTTGTGCTGCAGTGCAAGAAGAATGCTGATAGAAGGAGAAAGCAGAGTAAACAGGCAGATAAGCCCATCAACAGGGTGGGGAAGAGATCTGTAAGTGAAGGTGAAACTGCAGCAGAGAAAAAAATCAGGTCCCCTGTTCTGCCAGGCAGGGCTGTCCTGTGTGACAGAGCCATGTAAATCTCCTTGTAGCTCCATTCTGTGTATTTAGCTCTCAGCTTGGAGTTCAGCTTTAAGCAGACTTTCACTCAAAATGTAAAGCCCTCCCCGCTGGTTCACTGCCTCCCTGCAGCAGGTTTTATTTTTGTGTCTGTGTGTGGGTTGGGGGGGGAAATCAAATATAGATTTTTTTTGGCACCCACTTCCCCAATCTTCGCCCCTTGCTCCGCTCTCTGCCCTCCCGCAGCCTCCTGGGGCACAGCATCGGTCCCAGCAGGCTGCAGGACCATTCACAAAGTGCCAGGCAAGGTTGCGCACACACAGTGGGGGGCCAGCTCTGATTTCTCAGGGAGCCACAGCTGGCTTCCCTATCCAAGATGGTGGCACAGCGGTAAGAAGAACGGGGCTGCAGGAACACAGTGCTGAACCCAAAGTACTGGCAAGTACCTGATTTCTAAAAGTCAGCAGCTCCAGTATTTGCTGAAAAAGAAAAATCAAACTGAAGCTCCTCTTTAGGTCTTTGTGACTTGAGCCTGTGGTGTCAGAATGTCACTTGTCTCTTGGGATGTCATGGGGGGGGGCTCAGTGGATGATGGCTCTTCATTAGAGAAACAGGAGTGGCAGGGGTGTGACAAAGTCACTGCATGTCCTATGCACCAAGAGTGGGTGGCCCTTTGCCGGATATGGATCATGAAGGAGCTTCCGAGTAACCAGAAGGCTAGAAGAAAATGTAGAGCCCCATCAGGATTTATCTTCCAAACCCGAAAATGTCTATTTAGAAGTCATATTTGTAAAGCCAACGTGGAAAAATACAATATTTCTGCAGCGAGTGTGGAGTGACAATATACAATCGTTTCTGCCAGAAGCTTACAAAGAGATATCAGGAAATGTATATACAGTCTCTTTCAGAACACAGTGATCTCTATCTCGCCATCCAACGTCAACGTCTCCTGGAGCTCGCGGCAGATCTTGTCCGTCTTCCTGAAGACCTGTCTCCCTCGCTGACCTGAAAGGAGATCATTAGTTAGAAACCTGAAGAACATCACGGAGCCTCGTATGCTTGACACACCACTGACTGTGATTACTGCTGGCATCCTACAGGGGGCGTAATACAGAAAAACCGGATGTAACTATAGCCACTGCTTCTAGTTGAACCTTTTCTACTCACAGGTTGAACTGGATGGACAGTAATACAAGTGAAGGCGCAGAGAACTAGAGCAACCAATCCCATAGTGTAATGTGGCATGAACATTAGTTCAGCACAATAATCTGGGCCAAGGGATAAATCAATGGCAGTAGTCCATGGTCATTAACAGTGTTAATAGTCCAATGACCATAGGGGAAGATGGTGAGAGATCCAACACACAGGGCTGCCGTCACATAGGAACAGAGAACAGTGTTCCAAAGACACCTCTCTCCTTGTCTTTTGAACTGGATGGACTATTGTCTTTTTTCAGCCTTACCTACTATGTACTCCAACATCCAGCTTATGTACAATCATTTTCTCTTATGTTTCATGCAAGGACCACAAGCCAGGGCACCAAGGCCTCGTACACACAACAATGCATACAGCAAGCTTTAAGCAACGTTATTGAAGCCTTCGAGGGCTTGTTTACTCAGAGGGCATTTGACTGGCGGTGAAATGTCACTGCTGACTGCTTATTTTGACCCTTGAATGGGTTGCAATTGATGGCGGTACTGCCTGCCGAATGCAACAGGAGGTGACATTTTTTGCCATGGCATGCGTACAACCCCCTCCAGTCCCTGTATTGGGTTAAGTGGGGTAGTCAAACTGCTGATCAACTGCCTATTTTTTACCGTCCCTGGTTGCAAGTGTAAACTAGGCCTTAAAACGGTAGGGCAGTTGAAGTCATAATGTGCTAGAATGCATCGTATACTAGCACATTATTACAGACTTACCTAAAAACGAAGCCCTCCACCGGCACACTGTCACCGCTGAGGCGTTTCCATCTTCACCTGGTCTATGAACGGCATATATGCGATATGAATGGCATGCGCGCGGGAGTCAATGTTTATGGGATGGCTCTGAAGGAATGGTATGGGTATGCCGATCCTTCAGAGTGCATGCGCCGGTGATGTCACCAGCTGCATCTAAAGTAAATATCCTCTAAACGACACATGTTTAAGAGATATTTACTGTACCTACAGGTAAGCCTTATTATAGGTCAAAATCAGACATGGGCGTTTACTCCCACTTTAATGCACCTTTCAGTTCCAGTTTGGGGAGGTTAAACACAGATCTCAATGCTGACTGTCACGTTTTCATAACAGCCCCCCCCCCTATTAAAGACCCTGTCTCACTGACAACTTTAAGTTGCAGGTAAAAGCACAGAACAATCACATTTATGAAATGCCCAATTGCAGTATTTATTTCTTCCCATTTACAATTTTTTATTTACTCGCAATATGCCTTTGAACTTACTAAAAAAAAAAATTTAAAAAAATGTAATCAGTAGATTTTCCATCACAACCCCCCCCTCCCATTCTTGCACATCATAACCCTCTCCCGTTTTTTGGGAAGTGTATAATTGCTGTCGGTGTTGGCCCAGCTCCTCCGTCCCTCCCCTCCCTAAACAACCTTTTGTAGCTGCTGGGGGAGAATGGAAGGTGAATACTATAGGACAAGGGTCTCCAAACTTATTAAACAAAGGGCCAGTTTATGGTCCTTCAGACTTTTGTGCTGGACAGTGGCCATCGGGGGGTACGAAATGTCCAGGCATCAGTAGGAGTAAACGATCTCCCATCACTGGTGTCATTGGGAGCAATTGTGTCCCATCATTGGTGTCAATGGGAGGAACTGTGCACCATTGTTGGTGTCATTGGAAGGAATTGGCCTCATCGTTGGTGTCATTGGGAGGAATTGTGCCCTTCACTGGTAAAAGCAAGCAAAAGGCCAGATAAAAGCAAGGGCCACAGTTTGGAGACCACTGCTATAGGGTGTCACTTGGGTAGAACCTCTCTGTCTGCTGGGGCTGCTGTCATTTCATCCAAGATGGCGGCACCCAGCAGCAATCTTGGGGCTTCTGGAAGTCTACACAAGGGGGGCTTTCCACCCAAAAGTGGAAGCTCTGTTTATCTGCTCCTCCCCCCCCCCTCCAGTGCCACATTTGGCAACTTTCGGGGGGGACGGGTACTTGTTTTTGACAGGTATCCTTCCCCACTTCTGGGAGACCTGGCTGCGGCGAGGTCCCCAAGAAGTTTGGCCCCCCTCCTTCTTCCCCCGCCACCGGGCCATTGACAAAGCCCAGCGAGCTTCGTGCATGCGCAGTAGGGCTTTACTGCCAGTTTCCCTTACAGGCAATGGTGGCGGCAGCACCCGAGAGCCAATTGAAACATCAGCTGGGGTGCCAACATCACTGGATTTCAGGACAGGTGAGTGTCCTAATATTTAAAGTCAGCAGCTGCAGTATTTGTATTTTTTTTGTTGGGGCTGGAGCTCCGCTTTAAATAACATGAATAAAATACATTAAAAGAATAAAGAATTTTATAGAAAGTTTGTTGATGGAATGAATGGTCTGGCGACAGGGTCTCTTCAAGATCTGTATTTAACCTTCCCACACAGGAACCAAGGACTAGGCCAAGGGGTAGGCAGAAGGGAGGTCAGGACCTGCAACCGATGCCACCAAAGTATTTCACTGCCCATGGCGGGCTAGGGGCGCATTTTGGTCTTTTCGCCTTGGGTGCTAAAGGATCTTGTCCTGGCACTGCTGGAACTGCTTCAACAAAGCTGCTGGAAGCTTTACAAATGTTCTCCTCAAGCTTGCTGTACACACGGCTCCTATACAATCTGAAGCCTGTTTTAACAGGACCTCAACTGCGGTCACCTAGGGCAATGGTTCTCAACCTCAGTCCCCAAGTACCCCCAACTGGCCGTGTTTTGGGAATTTCTCTTAGATAAAATAGCTGTCCAAAATACCAAGCCATTGACTCTGATTTAAAGCACCCGTGCAAGATAAAGGAAAACCTGCAAACATGGCCTGTTGGGGGTACTTGAGGACTGAAGATGAGAACCACTGACCTAGGGAACCTCTGGACATACAGGACGGCAAAGTTTGATCTGCAACGTGTTTGTCACTTTCATCCTCTATCATCCACTTTACATCAGCTGCCTGTAAGCGACCTATCAATATTCTGCTTGATTTTGCCTGTTTGGGAGTTTCGTTTATTATTAGTATTACTGTCCTGGGTGAATTCTGTGTGAAACATTACAGCACGGTCTGACAGATGTCATCAGCTTATAAACACTTTCTGACCATTTTTTTTTACTTCCTAAAACCTGATGTAACAAATTCTTTATTAGGACAAGGATGCTGGAAATTAAATTGTCCTCCAGGTGGCGCAATTACATCCCTTTCGTCTGTTTCTTCTTCCCATTTTTCTTTCTTTGCACGTACATCGAGATTTTATATTTTGGAAAATGTAGCAGCAATGATACATTTAAGTGCAGAGAAAACGGCGAGAAATTATTTGCTGAGCTTTACAAACACACCCATTGGTGTGTGCAGCCTATTGCATTGGGGTGTGCACCCCAAAGCTCAAACACATATGTGTGTGTTTGTGTGTATAATATATATATACACACACACTCTATATACACATACACACACCCTTATAAATAAATGTAAACAAATATTTGAAAATGCATTAAAACATGGCTGGTGCCAGTAGGGCAGAGGAAGGTGTCAGTAGAGCAGTGGACGGTGCCAGTAGGGCAGAGGAAGGTGTCAGTAGAGCAGTGGACGGTGCCAGTAGGGCAGAGGATGGTGTCAGTAGAGCAGTGGATGGTGTCAGTAGAGCAGTGGATGGTGTCAGTATTGCAGTGGATGGTGTCAGTAGGGCAGTGGAGGGTGTCTGTAGGGCATAAGACGGTGCCAGTAGGGCAGTGGATGGTGTCAGTAGGGCAGAGGACGGTGTCAGTAGAGCAGTGGAGGGTGTCTGTAGGGCAGTGGATGGTGTCAGTAGGGCAGTGGAGGATGTCAGTAGGGCAGTGGATGGTGTCAGTAGAGCAGTGGAGGATGTCAGTAGGGCAGTGGATGGTGTCAGTAGAGCAGTGGATGGTGTCAGTAGAGCAGTGGAGGGTGTCTGTAGGGCAGTGGACGGTGTCAGTGTTTTTTTATTCCTATTATTTTATTATTTATTTTTTGTTTACATTATTTTTTAGAAACCCTATCGGCGGGGAAAGAGATTCCCCAGTACCTTTCTCTGCAGCCTCAGCTGCCCTGCCCAGTGAATAAATGGGACGTGCTCTGTGCTTAGTGCCTTCCTGTTCATTCACAAACTGAAGCCTAGTAAACACAGTTTGCTATGCTTCAGTTATGAATAAATGCAGTGAGTGATCAGTACCGATCACTTACTGTGTTAATTCAGAAAAGGAAGGGTTGGTAAATTACGTATTTACTGGCACCATACTGAAACATCCCCACAGCAGCCGGTGGGAGAGGAGAGAAGCCTGCAGGGCATAGGGGGGACACAGGGGGTCTGGGCATCAGGGGGAATCTGCACTGCATGGGGTGATTAGGGTGTGCCCAGGCACACCCCCTGCGCACACCTATGAACACACCCCTTATATTAACAGGGGTAATGGGAATAATAGAGTATTGTTCTGTATTACTCATCGATTCATGCAGAATACTCTTTATTGGCAAACTCATTGCCTGATGAAAATGATTGAAGGCATCCTGAGTTTTGCATCTTTAGTTAGTAAGCCAACAAAGGGTATCACTTAAGAGCCCACTCCAGTCACCTGAAAAAAACAAACACCCTGGTAGTGGGCTTCCCCGCATTGCAAGGGATAAATGCTCATAGGGGTAGAGGAATAAGAGCTCATACTTACCTTATTCCACGCTCCAGCAGGTGTCCTCCATGTTGTGCAACAAAGCCTCTTCTCTAAGATGCTCCAGTCGGCAATCGCACTCTGACATTGTCACGTACAATGCAGGACTAATAGTTGTGCATTGTACATGAGGGCAGCGAGGGCCCGCCCACAACCTGGAATGTCAGAGCCTGCTGGAGTGCAGAGTTAGAGTTAGGCTCCTTTCACACTATGAACCTCATGTGAATTGCAAAAGGCTGCATTCCTGTGCAATTCACATGCGATTCAGTGTGGTGTGATTTGACCCCATTCATTTTGAATTGGCTCAAATCGCACCAAAGAAGGGCATGCACCTTTTTTGAGCTGCACGGCAACCAAATCGCATGGTCGTTTTGTACCGTGCAGTCCAGTGCGATCGGGTGCAGGCAAACACTGGTTTTGGGGTGTCGTTAACTTTGTATTGACACCCGCTGCAGATCGCAAGGGCAGTGCAATTTGCATGCAGTGCGGGAAACACACACAGATCACAGCATTTCCCGCGCCACATAAGGCTAGATTCACACTTGCTCGCAGGTGAGTCGGTGGTTGTGAGTGCGGAAATGGCACCTGTTCCCACAACCGCAGCCAAATCGCACTGCTCTGCAGAGATGCACAAGGCGGCCATTCATGTCTGAACAAACAT
The DNA here is from genome assembly GCA_037952835.1 of Lithobates septentrionalis. Taxonomy (NCBI): domain Eukaryota; kingdom Metazoa; phylum Chordata; class Amphibia; order Anura; family Ranidae; genus Lithobates; species Lithobates septentrionalis. The sequence continues at coordinate 343,032 of JBBDGP010003951.1, read as the reverse complement.
TTATATGGCTTTACTCTCCAGTATCTATCAAAACAGGAAATGGTTTTGGGTGGAGCTGATGAAAGCAATTCCAGTATGGGTTTATTAAGAACATCTTCTCTTATCTCTCACGTAGAATTTTGTTGACTTACCGAAGGACACAATGGTCTCCCTGGCGGTGTTCCTGACCTCCTCCACTTCCGACTGACACAAACAGGCAATCTGGTCAATGCTGGCCGTCCCCTGCAAGGCACATAGTCGTCAGTAGCCCATACCAGACATCCGGTGTTATAAGACAAACTGCACATCTGAAGGACCATTCTACTTCCCCAAACAACCAATGAGAGTCTTCAATTATTGTTTCCCAATCATGCAGAATTAAAGAGAAAACTTGACTGGCTGACAGGATCATGCACAGCATTTCCTCTAGATATTAAGTGACCTCGGCCGACAAACATAGGAAAAATTTCAGATGAGGGTGTAAATTATGTATACAGATCAGTCTGAAGCCCTTCAATACAAGAAGTGACCATATGCGCTGCCAGCCTCCAGAATAAAGGCCTAAATAAGCCGTGAGGGCTTCTAAGAGTATCTGTAACTTCTGGGTGTAACGATTTCCTTTTCCCCTGCTGCACTCAGTGGTTCCTTCCATTGGTCTTTTATGCCACTACAGGACACAGTAGTCACATAGGTGACAGCGGGTCAAACCACTGAGTGCAGCAGGTAATAGGGAATCTGACACTTCCAGAAGCGTTGGATTCTGAAGAATCTTCAGTTAGCGGTTACTCTTTACTACAGCCGAGATCAATCGCAGATGTATGAAGCTAAGTATTTACATATTTTCTTTGCAGGGCATGCAGTTTCCGTCATTATTTTAGCCACAGAGTCACTTTAAGGTAATGGCCAGTGACATCCCAACTTCCCTGGCCCCAACCCCCCTGGATTGATTCTGTGATGGCTTGCAAAGTATGCATGACGCCTAGAGGTTAGCAATGACTCCACCCTATATGCACAGCTCACCCGAGTGTTGCACCATGTGGTGGTACGGATGGGCACTTACATTGAGATGTTTGAGGGCCAGACAGGCAGATCTCTGAAGTTTGGGGTCTCTGTCAGATAAAAGTTCAGTGTAGTAAAGCAAAGCCTGGAGAAGGAAAAGAAAAGTTGTTATATATACAGTATATATGTTGTATGTAATACGGACGATTGAGGTGTCCACTGTGTGATGTGTCAGTAGATCAAAGGACGGGGGAGAAAGATCGTCAGTGGCGTCACTAGGGTTAGTGTCACCTGGTGCGGTAAAACATGGTGCCCCCCTCTGCGGTAAACCATGGTGTCACTGACCATGCCCCCCCCCCCGGTAAAACATGGTGCCCCCCTCTGCGGTAAACCATGGTGTTACTGACCATGCCCCCCCCCCCCCCCCGGTAAAACATGGTGTCACACCCCCCCTCGCGGTAAAACATGGTGTCCCTCCTCCCTCCACGGTAAAACATGTTGTCACCCCCACTTCCTACTTGATGGCGTCATTACTTTAGCGGGTGTCACCCAGGTGCGGTCCTCACCCAACCCCTGCACCCCCCTAGCGACGCCACTGAAGATTGTAGATCTAACCAGTCTCCTGGCATCAGTCACCCAAGATCCTCCACATGGGTAGAGACTACATAACCTATTGTGGTCAGGATGAATCTTCTTTGGTCAGCCAGGCACATATAATTACTTCATATAAAGCAATGTTTGGATATGGTGTCCTGTTTGTAACTGGAACCCATTGTAAATTAAGCTTTTTTTTTTGTATATTGTTGATAGAGTGGGGAAGAGTTTGGGCTTCTGTTGGGTTTTAACTGCCATTTGTGACCTCACTGTGAAGCTTTTACCTCATTTCCTGTTGCCCTGACACCAGGACAAGGAATTAGGGGAGCAGGGGTCACCAGGACAGGAGGATACACTCAGCAATAAGAACCTCACAGAGATCTCTGTCTTACTTTGAGAGATTTCCCTTTATGTACCTGTGACATGCATACATAAAAACAGGAAGCAATGGGAAATCTCTCCCATTGATAAAAGCAGTTCTAACCCTTCCATACATTTCATGTAAATGCTTTTCCTGGAGTTGGGATTTACCATACTTAGTGGACAATGAAGCGTGTCTTGTTAAGTTGCAACATAGCATTAACCTCTCAGTATCTTATAGCAGAGAGGCTCTAGCAGCTGTTTGTAACTTGACAACCGTCACCGAAAGTATTCTGTAACTTGGAAGAGAGCTCCAACTGTCTAACATGGCAGCTGGATCTAACCAGACAGTCTCCGTTACTGTTTACCTCAAACACAACCATCTCCTGCCCTATGTACCACTCTCTTGTAATAAGGCAGCTCTCTTTATAACGGGTGTACCTACAGGGGTCGCAGAGGTTGCAATTTGCGACTCGGCCGCATGCTTCAGAAGGCCTATGTGGCCCCCCCTGTACACCTGGATAGGAGGGACAGGAGGGGCATATAGAAGAACCGATTATCCCTCCATTTTACACCTGCAGCCACTGAAAGCCTGCTTCTCCTTCTCTCCCTCCCGCAGCCATTCAGCGGTTGCAGGAGGAAAACGGAGGGGATTGGCTCTTCTATATGCTGCCCCTTCTATCCAGGTTCTGCTGTACCTGGGCCCCTGTTTGCTCTCCTGATTCCATGTGTGCTTTCCAGGGCCCCCCCTCGCAGCTCTGCCAGCTTACCCCCCGCTGGCTGCTGCAGGGGATGTGTCAGGATGGAGAGTGGGGGAGGGGCTGGTAAATACTGTATGTAGTTTATGTGCCCCTTCCTTGTCTGAAAAGGCAGTACCGATCACTCACTCTTGCCATTCATATCTGAAGCATAGTAAACTGTGTTTACTATGCTTCAGTTTGTAAATGAATGGGAAACAGAGCTATTCCTGTCCATTCATTCTGTGCTGCTAAGGCTGCACAGATGGAGATTGAGGGCTGTGTAATGTTCTTTCTCTGTCTCAAAGATGAAACATCAGAAGTCTGTTTAGACCCCTGATACTTTACCAAAGCCCCAAACGGGACTCCTAAAAAACTGTAAAAAAAAATAAAAAGTTAAATTGTAAAAAAAAAGAAAATAACATGATAAAAAAAATAATTATGAAAAAAAAAACTGACACCAGTGGTGGAACAACCAGGGTTCCAAAGGTCGAACTTGAAATTGGGCCCTGGCATTCCGCCACCATGGGTGGGCAAAACATATGAAAGTGTTTCGCTGTAGGATTCTAATAAAGGGTCCCACTGTGGAAGTAAAAGGCCCCAGGATCAATGGGAAGGGCCCCTGCTGGGGGTCAGGTGGGCCCTTCATGGGGCCCTGAAGGTTCTAGTTACGCCTCTGCTTCATAACATATCAATCCCTTGTAGCATGACAGCATAGCAGTCCCTTGTAACAAGGAAGCCCTCCCTGTTCTTACCTTTTGCTTGAAATGTTTGTTGGAAGACGCCCGGCAGAAGAAGCTGGCAGTGGTTTTGCATAGCTTGAGGTTTTCATCTAACTGGAAGGGGGCGACCAGCTTGAGGAACTGCGGCAGAGGCTGGAGACGAGAGATCTGCTTCGTCTTCAGTTTTTTTATCTTCTTGAGCCTCCCGGGGAGTTGTAGATCCCCTATTAGCATGACTGGAGGGGGAGAAGCATGTAAATAAAAGCTTGTAAGTTAAAAGAAAAAAAACACAGACACCAAATGCTGCTCTTCTCTGAGATTTCACAGTTTTTGAGTCACAGGAATACAAATTTTGAAAATTGTTTAGGACAACCCACCCCAGCCAGACTACAGCAACCTTTCACATGCCATGGCTTCTTGTTTATTAGTTTATCTATAAATCTTTATTATCACTCTGGTGCTACCTGCAGCCCTTTGTTACTTACTGTGCGGCCTTCGCAACTCAGTACACAGTGGTCTGTTTTGGTGCTTACTCAAGCCAGTGAAGGAAAAGTGTTCTTTAGATTGGCTTTTATCAGTTTGGTTTGGTTTATTTCTTTCAAATTAATTTACTTTTATTTTGTGCTGTCCATCCTTTTTTATGTTTATGTTTTGTTTTCTTCCCCTCTCCAGCAACCCCTATATCATGTTTGCAGTCTGGCCATCTCATGTACCACCTCTGCAGTCTCTGACCATCACATGGACCATCTCATGTACCACCTCTGTGGTTTCTGACCATCTCCTGTACCACCTCTGTGGTTTCTGACCATCTCATGTACCACCTCTGTGGTTTCTGACCATCTCCTGTACCACCTCTGCAGTCTCTGACCATCTCATGGACCATTTCCTGTACCATCTCTGCAGTCTCTGACCATCTCATGTACCACCTCTGCAGTCTATGACCCTCTCCTGTTGCAAGGACGCAGTCTGACTACCTGCAGCCCTTTGTCACTTACTGTGCGGCCTTTGCGACTCCGTACACAGTGGTCTGTTTTGGTGCTTACTCAAGCCAGTGAAGGAAAATTGTTCTTTAGATTGGCTTTTAACAGTTTGGTTTGGTTTATTTCTTTTGAACTAATTTACTTTTATTCTGTGCTGTCCATCCTTTTCTATGTTTATCTTTTGTTTTCTTTCCCTCTCCAGCAACCCCTATATCATGTTTGCAGGCTCTGACCATCTCATGTACCACCTCTGCAGTCTCTGACCATCTCAGGTACTACCTATGCAGTCTCCGACCATCTCATGTACCACCTCTGCATTCTCTGACCATTTAATGAACCACCTCTGCAGCCGCTGACCATCTGTACCGCCTCTGACCATCTCCTGTACTACCTCTACAGTCTCTGACCATCTCCTGTACTACCTCTACAGTCTCTGACCATCTCCTGTACCACCCCTGCAGTCTCTCACCATCTCCGGTACCACCTCTGCAGTCTCTCACCATCTCCTGTACCACCTCTGCAGTCTCTGACCATCTCATGTACCACCCCTGCAGTCTCTCACCATCTCCGGTACCACCTCTGCAGTCTCTCACCATCTCCTGTACCACCTCTGCAGTCACTGACCATCTCCTGTACCACCTCTGCAGTCCCTCACCATCTCCGGTACCACCTCTGCAGTCTCTCACCATCTCCTGTACCACCTCTGCAGTCTCTCACCATCTCCTGTACCACCTCTGCAGTCTCTCACCATCTCCTGTACCACCTCTGCAGTCTCTCACCATCTCCTGTACCACCTCTGCAGTCTCTGACCATCTCCTGTACCACCTCTGCAGTCTCTGACCATCTCCTGTACCACCTCTGCAGTCTCTGACCATCTCCTGTACCACCTCTGCAGTCTCTGACCATCTGCTGTCGTATGTTTGCAGTGTATGACCATCTCCTTTTGCATGGCTGCAGTCTCTTACAGCTTACTGTAGCAATATATTCACTGCACATTATGTGAAATCCACTTGGCAATGGCGTGGTCCACATACATATCAGGTAAGTTAAACAACACTGGTATATCAGATACAGTAAGTTCATCTTTGCACAAAAAAGGTGAACGATCGCCAAATATCCTGGCCACTCCTCTGGACCCCACTGCAGCTAGTGGCTCTGTGAAAACTACAAAACACAGTCCCAGAGTGAGTATCCATCATTATACTTATAATGCCAAGCTTTCATTGGTCAACACAGCTATGTGACCATGCTGACCAATGAGACGTGCATCTGAGGCTTCTTTATCCTGTAAAGCGTCCCAGAAAATAGAATGGCTTTGAATTGGTTAGTGCAGTCACGTGGTGATGCTGACTAATGCGCTCTTGCCACTGAAGAGATGGCTCCGAAATTTGGAAGCAGTTCACCTTCTCATTTTTCGTGAAAGGGTCAACTTACCCTTTCAATGACTTAATTCTAGTTCTGAACCACCTTGAACAACCCCACTCCCGTGACAGGGCCTCTTTATAGCCAACATCTGTGTGCAATTAGCAACACAAATACTCGCGCCCCCCCTCCCCCCCCACTATCTTTTTAATGTGTAAGGGCCCTTCTAGCAATTGTACTCGATCCCCTCCTGGTTTTATGAGCTGGAAGCATGCCGCCCCAGCCGCCTTCTACAATATACAATAAGATGATTGTTTACCTTCCCTGGTGAGTGCGGCAAAGTGTTTCTCCAGATCCACTACATGGTATCGCCGAAGGTACCCATAGAAGAGAAAGATGGAGACAACGTTCTCCGAAACCTCATTTGTTGTCAGGATCCCTCCAAAACTGAACATCTGCTCCAGTGTCCTCCGAAAAACTGCAGAGAAAACAAACATGTCACTTACAGTCTCTTCACCTGAAAGACAGATCCAGGGCGAGAGGCTACACTACAGGTAAAGAGGACCTGTCATGTTCACAGAGACTGCCTGTGTCTATAAGTACAGTGCCTTGTAAAAGTATTCATACCCCTTGACATTTTCCACATTTTGTCATGTTACAACCAAAAACGTAAATGTATTTTGTTGGGATTTTATGTGATAGACCAACACAAAGTGGCACATAATTGCGAAGTGGAAGGAAAACGATAAATGGTTTCAAGCATTTTGACACATAAATATGTGAAAAGTGTGGCGTGCATTTGTATTCAGCCCCCTGAGTCAATACTTTGTAGAACCCCCTTTATCTGCAATTACAGCTGCACGTCTTTTTGGGGATGTCTCTACCAGCTTTGCACATCTAGAGAGTGTCAACTTTGTCCATTATTTGTAAAATAGCAAGCTCTGTCAGACTGGATGGAGCAATCTTCAAGTCTTGCCCCAGACTCAATTGGATTTAGGTCTGGACTTTGACTGGGCCATTCTAACACATGAATATACTTTGATCCAAACCATTCCATTGTAGCTCTGGCTGTATGTTTTGGGTTATTGTCCTGCTGGAAGGTGAACCTCCGCCCCAGTCTCAAGTCTTTTGCAGACTCTAACAGGTTTTCTTCTAAGATTGCCCTGTATTTGGCTCCATCCATCTTCCCATCAACTCTGACCAGCTTCCCTGTCCCTGCTGAAGAAAAGCATCCCCACAACATGATGCTGCCACCACCATGTTTCACGGTGGGGATGGTGTGTTCAGGGTGATGTGCAGTGTTAGTTTTCTGCCACACATAGTGTTTTGCTTTTAAGCCAAAAGTTCAATTTTGGTCTTATCTGACCAGATCACCTTCTTCCACATGTTTGCTGTGTCCCCCACATGGCTTCTTGCAAACAGGACTTCTTATGACTTTCTTTCACCAATGTCTTTCTTCTTGCCACTCTTCCATAAAGGCCAGATTTGTGGAGAACACGACTAATAGTTGTCCTGTGGACAGATTCTCCCACCTGAGCTGTGGATCTCTGCAGCTCCTCCAGAGTTACCATGGACCTCTTGGCTCTTCTCTGATGAATGCTCTCCTTGCCCGGCCGGTCATTTCAGGTGGACGGCCATGTCTTGGTAGGTTTGCAGTTGTGCCATACGCTTTCCATTTTCAGATCATGGATTGAATAGTGCTCCGTGAGATGTTCAAAGCTTGATATTTTTTTAGAACCTAACCCTCAGGTTTTGAAGAAGCACTGAGGTCAGTGTGAAACGCACGCGTCACCTCCTGGGTTCGGACACTCTGTCTTTGTTGGCTGTTTATTGCTATTTTATAATAATAAAATTGTTGGAACGTTCCTGTGGTGTGCAGCCGTTCTTTTCTTCCTATAACCTAACCCTGCTTTAAACTTCTCCACAACTTTATCCCTTGACCTGTCTGGTGTGTTACAAAGCTCTGAGGGCTTCACAGAACAGCTGTAGTTATACTGAGATTAAATTACACACAGATGGACACTATTTACTAATTAGGTGACTTCTAAAGGCAATTGGTTCCACTAGATTTCAGTTAGGGGTATCAGAGTAAAGGGGGCTGAATACAAATGCACGCCACACATTTCACATATTTATTTGTAAAAAAAAAAAAAATGAAAAAAATTTATAATTTTCCTTCCACTTCACAATTATGTGCCACTTTGTGTTGGTGTATCACATAAAATCCATTTACGTTTTTGGTTGTAACATGACAAAATGTGGAAATTTCAAGGAGTATGAATACTTTTTCAAGGCACTGTATGGGTGGATTCTGGCAAGGTATTGCTTAGGGACTCCAGCAGAGTTTCGCCCCTTCTGCTGCAATGTTCCTAACAAAAATGCAATGCAAAATTCCACAAGGATTACATTTATTAAAGTTACGACCAAGTCCTTCAGGACTTTTAGGGAACCTTGGTTTGTCAGGTGATCCATGCCACCAGCTATAAATCAATGGCTTGGGTTGATTGCAATGGGTTAATCTGATACAGATCAGTGGTCTGCGCTGAATCTGGTACACGGAAGATTTGTTGTACAGCCTGGAAAATGTCAGCACACACGGCTCAGAGCGAAGCGTGCCGGGATCAGAGACTGCGGAGCAGCGTAATGGCTTTACCATGAACGGGGCACAGAGAAATCTGATAGCACAAACACAGGAGGAAGAGATGTAAGTGGATAATGATTCCGACAGATCGCTGCCTCCTTCCCCAGCATGGGCACGGCTCCCATTTCAGTCAAGCTAGCTCTATAACAGCCCATTTCAGCATCCGAGTCTGCCTAACACAGGAAGAGCGGTACGTGTAACGTGATCTGCCGGGAGAGGAACGGATGCTACAAGCCACATTTCCGCCTCCCCAGCGCCTGCAGACTCCATTATTCCAAGCCTCCGATATACGGAAACATTTCACTTCCCATTACAAGGCGTCCGCATGCTCCCGCCATACTCTGTGCTGGACGCAGGTTTTGAGACATCTACTCAAATTCCATTTGAAGGCTCCTAAATTGCTCTGTTGTTGCTATCAATGGAATCTGACAGAGTATGTTGGGGATTTTAATGAGGTTTTATGGACCTCCAACCAACATAGATAGGGCTGCTTTTCTCTGTTTAGCCATTCTTATGAATGAAAAGGCTGAAATGTCTGTATGATTCAGAGGGCACCTGGAGTCTGCCAGTCCCTGCCACAATGGGGGCGATTTACTAAAACTGGAGGGTGCGAAACCTGTTCAGCTCTCCATAGAAACCAATCAGCTTCTAACTTCAGCTTGTTCAATTAAGCTTTGACAATAAAACCTGGAAGTTGAGTGGTTTTTATGAAAAGCTGCACCAGATTTTGCACTTTCCAGTTTAAAGTGGAGTTCTGACAATTTTTTTTTTTTTTTTTTAAGTCAGCAGCTACAAATAATGCAGCTGCTGACTTTTAAAATATGGACACTTACCTGTCCAGGGAGCCCGCGATGTCGGCACCCGAAGCCGATCTCTCCCTCGGCTCTTGGGTGCTGCTGCCGCCATCTTCGGTAAAGGAATCAGGAAGTGAAGCCTTGCGGCTTCACTTCCTGGTTCCCTACTGCGTATGCGCAGCTCGCGCCGCGCTATCCCACTGGTCCCTCCTGTCTTCTGGGACATGTGTGTCTCCCAGAAGACAGCAGGGAAGTGGCGTAGATACCCGCGGGTGGCTCGGGTATCTATGCCCGGAAGTGGGAGCAAAATACCTGTATTAGACAGGTATATACTCCCCCCTGAAAGGTGTCAAAATGTGACCCCGGTGGGGGGGGGGGAGATTCCGAAAAGCGGAAGTTCAATTTTTGGGTGGAACTCCTCTTCAAGTAAATCAACCCCAATGAGACTGACTGCCTACCAGCTTCTAAGTGTGCCTAACAGCGTCAAAAACAGTCCTGTTTCCTCCTAATTATTTGGCTCAGTTATTTGCGACCCTCACAATAAACAAGCTTTGCATATCCAAAGTCAAAGCAAACAATTTGCTTTACCCCCCTTTTGCAACAGCTTATTCTTACCTCTCCTTCACATTCCTGACCCAGAGAGACAGACAGGCCACTGATCATAGAGGTGCGCAGGGGATGTGTGCTTCCGTTCCATCGGGACACAGTCCTCCAGTGCTGCTCTGCACCTCTGACACTACTTACATACGGATGGGGCGGCTACTGCCTGAGTTAGTTACATGCTGCAGACAGAGGCATCGCCTGCATTACTGCATACAGTCAGAACCGCACCGAAAACGTACATAGCATGGAGACTGGCGGGAGACGGAGATTAGGGAAAACAGCCACCGGGCGCCCTAGGCGGCTGCCTTATTTGCCTAGTGGTAGCGCCGGCCCTGCCTCCGGGTGCGAAAGTGTGGTCATGTGACAGGCGTCGTATTTACAGCTGTAACCCTGGTCTCCAGAACGCGCTGGCCCTGGGTTTGTTTTGCAGCTTGAAAATGCCTATGCCACTTACAGCTCCTAAAAGTCTATGTGTGCATGGACACATAGAATAACATGGAGATGTGTTTTTAAGCTGCAAAAAAATGAAAAAACAAACAAAAAAAAAAAACATGTGACGCTGGTAAAAGCAGCTGTAAAAATGCATTTTTACAGCTGCTTTTACCAGCGTCACATGTTTTTTTTTTTTTTCTTTAAGGCCGAAGAGAAACGCTGCTAAATGCCCATTAACGCCAATGCAGAAAGCTACTAAAAGTGCGTTTTTTTCCTGGCGTCGGTACAGTCTTTGCAGCTCATTTTTTTCTAACGCCCTGTGTGCATGAGGACTCCGTGACGTCGGCCAGCACCTCACCTGCCTCCAGCTGTCCCGGGTGCTTCCCTTTGATTTTGGTCACAAACATTTTCTTGAGTCGGTTGAGGAAGGTCTCTGCTGAGCAGAACCAGAGGCACTCCGGCTCCGTACAGCTCTCCCACAGCTTCAGGAAATGCCGGATCTTCTTGGTCTTGGGGAAGACTGCAGAGAGACAACAAAGAAACCAAAAACTCACTCAGGTAATGTAATCTTCAAAGGGGTCAATTCACTAACGTTTACTGCATGCGAGAAGGGTATCATGTTATTTTTGATTTTCTTTTTCTTTAATATAAGAATTGTCAAAAAATGTGTTTGTTTTTAATACCCTGTGACACTTTTTTTGTGAATGGGTACGGTTACGATGTACCCGATACTCCTTCACATGGGGGAGGGGTCTGAGGGCCCCCTTCTTAAAGGGGCTTCCAGATTTTAATTAGCCCCCTACCTGTAGACCCCCACAACCACCGGCCACGGTTGTGGGGATGAGGCCCTTGTCCCCATCAACTTGGGGACAAGGTTCTTTGGGGTTGGGCTCCTTAGCAACCAGCTCAATGCGGTAAATTACTATAATTAACTTAGTGCGGGAATTACTGCTAATCCAAACAAATACACTCTTAGTGAATTGAATACCTGCACAATTGTTACCGTATGCAGTATTTTTCACGGTTTAAATCTCACTTTATTGATAGAAAAACAGCATTTTACAAGCCATACAAGAGAAAAGAACCAGACATATATTGGGAAGCATCTTACACGTTTCCTCTACAAGAGGTAATGGTGAAAAGAAAAACACCGAACACTTCAACCTTCAATCAAATCATGACATTAAATCAATGCAACTCAGCAGTAATACACGCTTATTGATAGCTTAGGAGAGAATCTCCATTACATTGCTTCAAGAATCAAACCAATTGGAATGCCCAGGGTGGATGTATGGGGGGGGGGGAGGGAGGAAGGGGGGGGGGAGGGGGGGGGGGAGAGGGAAGGGAAGCCCAAGCAGCTCAAATCCCCAGCGAGCACTAGTACCATCCACTGGTTAAAGGGCAAGCGTTATTAACCTCATGCCGTCCAAGGTGCCCAAATACCTTCAAATTTCTTGGGGCACTTCCTATTTAGGTATGTTATTTTATACAGTGGTAGAGCTTTGTTAATGGTATCTTCCCATAACGTCAAGGTGGGGGGGGACGCAGACGTCCATCTAAGCAGAATAGTCTTTTTTGCATAATACAATAAAAACCCAATTAGGAGTTTAGTATACCTTGGCATCTGCTCTTCTCCTAGCACTCCCAATAATGCCAACTCCGGTGTCTGTGTCAGTGACAACCCTAGGCGCTCATTAATGGTCTCAAACACCGCAGCCCAGAACCCAGTCACCACCGGGCACGTCCAGAACATATGAAGATATGTCCCTATATCTCTCCTACATTTACCACAGATAGGGTCCCTTGAGGGGAACAGTCTGTGCAATCGCTGCGGTGTGTAGTACACTCTATGAAGAAACTTGGCCTGGATTACCTTATCTATAGAGGAAATGACCAGCCCAAATCCCTCCTCAAAGCAGTCATTCCACTCTTCTCTCTCTAGAGTGGGAATGTCAGCCTTCCAGGATTCCCACAGCTTCTCCAAACCAGGAGATTCCAGACTAAGCAATGCCAGATAAAGGGAAGAGAGAGGTTTAGAAAGAGATTCCTGGGCCAGCAGCTCCTCTATTGGGTCCATGGATAGGACCACAGGGCCCGAAAACTGCGCGCGCACAGCATGGCGCAGCTGTTGGTACCTGAAGTACATCCACCCAGGTAATTTAAACTTAGTAGAAAGATCTTTGTATGTCAGTAAATGCCCTGCGGGCATAATATCCCGAAGGGTCTTTATTCCAAATTTTGCCCAAACCTGCTGATCAGGAATCGTATTAAAATGCGGGAAATTAGTATTACCCCACAGAGGTTGGAATGGTGACCAGTGCCCTATTTTAAGAAACCTCTTCCTGGCTACCGCCCACACCCTAAGTGTCGTTCTAGTCGGGAGCGGGAGATCCGCATATGCCCCAGGTCCTCGATATACCAGATTTGCGAGATCCCCCAGGGAGCCCAGAAGAGTCGCCTCCAAGCACACCGCCGCGTTAGCTCTAGATCGGAGAAACCACCAACGGACCGAGACCAATATAGCCGCCCAATAATAGACCCGGAAATTGGGCAGCGCCAAGCCCCCGCACCGAGGAGGAAGAGACAGGGTGAACCGCGCCAGCCGAGGGGCAGAGCCCTTCCAAATAAAGGATCCAATACAGCTGTCCAGCTCTTTAAAAAATATATTCGGCAAGCACACCGGGGAGTTCCTAAACAGATAGTTAAATTTTGGGAGAAAAACCATCTTTATCAAATTAATACGCCCTAGCAAATTAAGTGGCAGGTTACCCCAGGCGGCACAACGAGCTTTAAGTTGTGACAAAACCGGGCGGACATTGAGTTCATGAAATTCCAAGGGATCACGACTTATTCGAATGCCAAGATATTTAAAACCCGAGACCCATTGCAACTGAGTGGGAGCCGCCGTCACCCGCGCCAGGGGGTCAAGAGGGAATAGTACTGATTTGGACCAATTTATCCGGACCCCCGAGAACCGGCCAAATTCGTCGAATAACTCCAGGGCAGCCCGCAGGGAGGAACCCGCATTCCGTAGATATAAAAGCGCATCGTCGGCGTACAATGACACCTTTTCTTCCAAAGGACCGATCCGCAGCCCCTCCACCTCCCGGGACGCCCTGAGAAGGATGGCCAGAGGCTCCAACGCCAAGGCGAACAGGGAAGGGGAAAGGGGGCAGCCCTGCCTCGTACCCCGCTGTAACAAAAAACCCTCAGAGATCCCACCACTGGTCCTAACACAGGCCGAGGGCCTGGCATAGAGCAACTGTAGCCAGCGCAAAAAATGAGGGCCAAACCCAAACCTACCCAAAACTTCCCAAAGATAGCCCCACTCGACCGAGTCGAATGCCTTCTCGGCGTCGAGTGAGGCAATGACTCTGGAACCAGCATTGTCATGAGAGGCAGACAGGTTAAGCTGCAGTCTCCGCAAATTGATGTCGGTGCCCTTGCCGGGCATGAACCCTGTCTGATCCTCGTGGATCAGTTCATCCAGGACCTGCGTCAGGCGGTTGGCCAGTATCTTTGCTAACAACTTTGCATCGACATTTATTAAGGAAATCGGTCGATACGACGCACACTCCTCGGGGTCCTTATCCGCCTTAGGCACCAACACGATCACAGCCTCCGACATGGACTCCGGTAGGGAGCCAAGTTCGGCAAACTGGGCAAATAGTTTTGTAAGCCTAGGGGCCAGGAATTCCTGATAGGTAGAGTAGAACTCGATCGGGATGCCATCTGCACCAGGAGTTTTCCCAGGCTGCATTTGGGTCATAGCGATCTGGACCTCCTCCAGGGTAATATCCCCCTCCAGCACGTCTTTGGCTTCTCTAGACAGGGTAGGAAAGTCCACTCTCTCCAGATAAGTCTCAAGCTCGGACCAGACATAATTCACTTTGGTCGAGTAGAGTAATTTGTAATATCTCATAAATCTAGCAAGGATTTCATCCGGGTTCTTAAGAGGAACTCCACCCTCATCTCTGATACTCCCAATATGAGTGCTGGGATTTTGACCCCGGGACAGCCACGACAACATTTTGCCGTTTTTGTCACCGTACTCAAAAACCCTTTGAGCAGTATCAAGCATTGACTTCTTTGTCATCTCCAATCTAAAAAGTTCAACCGCTCGCAGCGCAAACTGCCAATTCCCGTGGTTAAGGGGTGTAGGATCAGCTACATAACAAGCCTCTCTGTCCCTCAGGTCCTCCTCCAGGTCCTTCAGCGATCGCACAGACTGCCTCTGGGTGTGGGCAATGCGGGAAATATATTCACCCCTCAACCAGCTCTTAAATGCGTCCCAGCCCACCAAAGCCCCCACTGAATCATTGTTTTCTAACCAATAGTGACATAGGGCCTCTGACATATCTTCTTGGATTTTAGGGTCTGCGATCCAGTATCCCGATAATCTCCACAGTCTCCTACCAGCAGCGGGCCCCATTCGTAGCGACAGCATAAGGGGGGCGTGGTCCGAGACACCTCTAGGGAGGATTTGCACTTCCGCAACCCTCTGCCGCATCGCCCGCGTAACAAACCCCAGGTCAATGCGGGAAAGGGTACGGAAGGTGGATGAATGGCACGTAAACATTCTTTCAGATGGGTTGAAATGTCGCCAGACATCAATAAGTTCAAACGTGTCAGCCCACTGCATGAGACCAGGAGACCCCCTAGTAGACTGTTGGAACCTGTCGACCTGCGGACATGGAACCAAATTATAATCCCCCAGCAACATGACATTTGGAGCATTAAACTGCACAACCATTCGCATGATATCATACAGTAGGGACACATCTGCAGGAGGGGGGAGGTAAAGTCCCACAATCACAAACGTCATATTGGCGATTGTCGCATAAATGATTACATATCTTCCGCCTGGGTCAGTTTTGATCTCCTGAAGCTGAAATGGAAGGGACCGGTGGACTAAAATGCTTACTCCCCGAGAATAGCTAGAATAGGTGGCATGGTATTGAGATCCCACCCAGGCCCTTTTTAGGCTAAGAATCCTCGAGCCCACCAGGTGGGTCTCTTGTAGTATGCAAATGTGAGGGGCATAGGTTTTTAGATATTTGAAAACCAGCGAGCGCTTAATCGCCGAGTTCATTCCCCGGACATTCCAGGAGAGAATGGAGAGATTAGCCATAATTTGTGTGATATAAATTAATGGGCCCTCGGAGTCCATGTCCACAATCAGTCCCCGGGAACAGGATCGACCACCCAGGCGGAGAGACAGGCACCAGCAACCACCGCCACATGAACCACCAGTGTAACTTAACAGTAAGTTTTGCACCATACCGAAGGTATAAGGGTATAGTTGTCAGATTCTTGTGAGATAAAAATACAGTGAGAAACAAAAAAACCCACAAACTAAAATAAACAAGGGACAGCAACGGCTGCCCTCCCCACCCCCCGCCCCGCAGACCCCGGAAACTGGGATCATGCATATTTCCCCAAAAACACCCCGAGTCCTTCAGAGTAACTTACTCAGGGAGGCGCGCCCCAGTTAAACACACAGAGAGTTAATCACCCCTCCACCTTAACTGTACAGAGGGGTAACCACACTCCGAACCAACCAGGGGGCCTTCTTACTTCCCAACAAGAGATGCTAGAGAGTTATAAAGTTCAAAACTGATACGATCACTCATAGTTCACCTGGAGTATCCAGGGGCACAACACTTAAGATAAGGAAATCTTCCATACTTGTAAGAATGTCAGGTAGACGGGGTCTCTCCTTCAGGATTGGGATAAACACAGTCTCAAGACCGAGGTGTAGACCCCCAAGTCTCCCATCCCGCAGATTTAACAGGACTGATCTCCTAGGGTCTTAGCCAAGCGAGACAAGAAAGGGCGGCAACCGATCCTAGGAGGGATCTCCAAAAGCTCATCAACTGTAAAGTCCAACATCTGTATCGCCGCTCCTCAGCTCAAAAAAGAAAAAAAAAAAAAAAAAAAAAAGGGAAGAAAAAGGAGAAAGAAAAAAAGACCCAACAGAGATCAGTGTAGTCAGCAAAAAAGGGGGGAGTTGAAATATGTATAACGTTACCGATCCATTCACTTCAGAGCCGGCAGCGATTCCAGCCACGAGGATGCATCCCTGGGGTTGGTAAAGAAACGGATCGTCTCGCCGTCTACCACTCTCAGCTTCGCAGGAAAGAGGATGCTATATTTAATTCCCTTTGCCCTCATGGCAGCCTTGACCGCGTCGAAAGACCTACGCTGCTTCTGGGTCTCTATAGTATAATCCGGGAAGAGTAGTAGCTTATTATTCTGGTACGAGATGTCCTTCGTCGTTCTTGCAGCCCTCAGAAGTTCATCTCTGTCCCTAAAGTTTAACAGGCGCAGGATCAGCGTACGAGGTGGGGAGCCAGGCGGGCCTCGCTGCGGCGGAACCCTATGCGCTCTTTCCACAGTAAAATAGGGGGACAGCTGGGCCCCAGGGAACAAGGATCTCAGGAGATCTTCCACAAAGGTAGTCGGGTTCTGTCCCTCTGCTCCCTCTGCGAGGCCTACTATTCGCAAATTATTTCGCCTGCTGCGATTCTCGGCGTCCTCGGCACGGTATTCCAGGACCTTTACCTTATTTTGCAAGGTCCGAATGGCCGCCGAGTGTCCCTCTGTTACATCCTCCACCTGTCCCACTCTCTGCTCCACCACCCCGAGGCGGCCCCGAATTTTCTCCAAGTCTTGTCTAATCAGTCCCACATCAGTCTGAACAGCTTCCATTTTCCCTGCTAAAGTGGCCTGACATGCCGAGATCGCCGCCATCACCTCAGGTATTCCAGGAAGGGAGGCCGAGGGGCTCTCCTCCACCGCCGTCTGAGTGGCCATATTGGAATGGCTGCGCGGGCTTTTCTCCCCAGGCACTGCGGGCGCAGTAGCCTCCGGTATAGTCGGGGGAAAACGAAGCCTCCTGCCGCTCTTCGAACCGGCCGATGATCTGGACGGCATACGGGAGTCCAGACGCCCAAAACGGGGGTGATTACTCCAGGCAGGATGGTATATATTCCTCTCCAGCAGAGCTCCGGGAAGCACGTCTGCTCAGGCCGACATCTTGGACACGCCCCGTATGCAGTATTTTAGCGCATAATATTAGCCGTTATTTAACTCTTAGTGAATTGGCCCCTTTGCATCAAAACATAGATATAGTAAAATTAAAGGGAACAAGCCTAAAGAATAAGAAAACAAATGCAGCCGCCATGTTTAAGGACAGGTAAGATGCAAAATATTACATTTTTGTTTTGGGGTTTGGATACCTTTGCCTGGAGAGAATCTTTAGGCGGTACACTAAAAAGTGTGTAAAAAGGAAGGGAGAGTCATACTTACTATCTTCAATAGACACCTTCTCCTCCGCCTTCTGGAAATAGATGATAGACAAATCTTCCAGGACTTCTCTCTGCCAGGACAGTTCTTCCACAAGATGGTTCTGAATGAGCCTTGCTGTGTTTCGGGACATCAGTTTCTGCAATAAACCATCAAGGATAGGACGTGAGAGGGTTAGAACCCCTGGCTGGATTTAGATTCACCCTCCAAATTTGTCCTGTCACAAGCGCTAAAAATCTAAAATGTCACAGTTGTCACCAGAACAGGAATAGAGGGGAAATCTTCTAATAGGGACATCTATTCAGTGACTACTGTCTAAGCTGGGATATCCCTCGCTTTAGAGAGTTTAGCTTCCTTCCTGTTGTGACTTTGGGAATGTGAAAAGGATGAGGTCACCACAGATCTAAAGTAAGTTGAGTAAATCTTCACAGCAGATGACAAGAGAAGGCCAATACGTTTCAGGGCTTCAATACTCACCCTTCACCAGGGCTTAAATGCTGGCAGGTCATAGACTAGCAACCCGAATAGGTATGTAACTTATCTTTTTTTTTTTGAAAATTTCTTTTTATTGAGTTTTCAACACATTAATATACAGCTGGGTGTGTCTTGTGGCACCTACCCAGTGACAACTTGCCTCGCAGGGCCTTAACCATGTCTAAAACCCTACCAGAATACAATCTAAGCCTATCCCGACCTTCCACATTCCCTCCCCCCCTCCCTCCTCCCCCTTAAACTTGTCACAGCTCAGAGACATTTCTTAACAGAATAATTACTTATATTTGCTTTTCATAGTTTTTAGTTTTTTACCATTGTATTATCACTTTTATTACCACCTCCTTATCTAATTCTTTTGGTTCTGTCTCCCCTCTCCACTAGTGCATATAGTAGTCTGTTCCTTAATAGGTTATCTTTTTAGTGTTGTTCTATCCAACTATGTATTTCATGGATCAGATCATTTATCCCACCGTGTTGCTAGATTCCCACCAAACCTTCCATATTTTGTCAAATTTTTTCTCACAGCCCCTTGCTCTATAAGTTGTCTTGTAGTACGGAAGCATATTGTTAACTAACTGTTTCCAAAACCTGCCCTCTGGAGCGTTCTTGTTTTTCCATTTAAGGAGGATCGCTTTTTTCCCGTAAAATAAGAGAATAGTAATTAACGTTCTCATCGCCCTAGTTGGAACCAAGTCCTCTACCAACCCCAATAAGCAAACCTTTACTGTCACTGGGATAGGGACTGAGATCAGGTCTGAGATGCACTGCGTGATTTCTTTCCAATATGGTTGGATATGCGGGCATGACCAAAATATGTGTTCTGCATTTGCTGGAGAGAAAGAGCATCTCCAACACTGTGCTGTGGCTCCACCATACATTTTTGCAAGTCTGGCCGGTGTATAATAGCTTCTATGGAGAAACTTAAATTGGATCAGTCTGTCCCTTGCCGCAACTAAGTATTGAAAAGGTTGTGTCCATAAGTCATCCCAATCCTCCCCCTGCAACTCTGGAACCTCGTTCTCCCAGTTTGTTCTGCATTTAAGAACTGCTTTAGGGGTAGTCTTAAAGAATTCCTTGTAAGTCACTGAGAGGACTTTGGGCAGTTCTTCGTCTGATAAAAGAGATTCGAGAGACGAGGGCAGGGATTCCACCCTCCTCTCCCTAAATTGTTCCTGGAAGGCATGCCTGATTTGGAAGAAACGGAAGAGATATGAGTTTGGTAGGTCATGTCTGGCCTTAAGTTGCGTGAAAGTCAAGAGTTCACCAAATGATGTGATATCCTTCAGTGTTTTTTTTTTTTCTCAAACAAAAAGTTTTATTAAGATTGAATAAGTGTATACAGTTCCAGAGCTCATACAGCAGTTTACATGGCAGAAGTCACATCTTACATATGTATTAGGATAAGGAACAAAAACAATATATAAAAAATAAGTACAGAAAAAAGGGGGTACATACTCCATTACATCGGATGAAGAGAAAACAAAGAGGAGAAAGGGGAAAATACAACCTCTCATCAGAAAAATCCTTCCGTGAGCTATCCACCCTCCTCCAATGGATCATTTGCTTATTACCTCTTAGCATACTGGCTAATTATATAGTGCATAACATATATCCCATAGGAATTGAGGTTAATGAGGGCCACTTTTAGAATAAGCGATCATATATCAAATCTATTGGCGCTAGACCTGGTGTATCCAACCATGGGGCCCATAGTTTCTCATATTTTTGTGTCGCTCCCCTATGCTGGTAAATAATTTTTTCCATACGGATTGTGGCCCCCATTTGTGTAATCCATTCTTTTACCGTGGGAGGACCCGTGGACCTCCAGTGCCTGAGGATAAGTAGGCGGGCCTGAAACAAAGCTCGTCTGATAGCCTGTCTAAGGATATCCTCAGTCAGTAGATCATCCACAATCCCCAGCAGACATGGCTTTGGATCCAAAGGTATCACTATTTGGAAAACTCTATTAATGGTGTTAATGACCTCGTTCCAATAGAGGTGTAATTTTGGGCATCTCCACAGGAGGTGTATGAGATCTCCATGGTCTCTGGAGCATCTGGTGCAGGTGGGATCAGTGCCCAAACCCATACGGGCCAGTCTAGCCGGTGTGTAGTGCACTCTGGAAATAATATAGAGCTGTGAGAGCTTTTGAGCAGCATTTAATGAACACGTGGAAACCGCCAGCAAGGCTTCCTCCCACTGTTCCTCCTCAAAGGAGCCAACATCCTGTTCCCAGTGGGACACGACCCTCAGAGGCGCGTCCCCTAGGAAAAGGTTCAGAAGCATGGTATAGCAGTCAGATATAAAGCCTCTATAAGAGGTTATGGCAAGTAGGTGGTTGAAAATAGGAGTGGGTTGCAGATTCCAAATATCAGGGCCCCTTTGTGCATCTATTGCATGTTTAAGTTGTCTGTAATAGAAGAGCATAGAGCCCGGTAATTGAAAGGCCTCCCTGAGCTCTGAGAAGGGTCTCAATTTACCGTCTCTAATTATGTGTACCATGTGGGACACCCCGTACTGTTGCCATTTGGGTCCGTAGGGTATTTTAGCTATTTCTGAATAGTGATTGTTTTCCCAGATGGGGCTATACCTGGTGAAGCCCTCCACCCCTTGCAGCATCCTGACCTTGTTCCAGATTTTCTGCATAAGTGCATAAGTTGGGAAAAGTTTATTAGATTTGTTATATTGTAAGGCCTCTAATCCATCCGCAACCTCTCTCCTGGAAGTGAACCGGAGTATGTGGGCCGAAGGGTCTCTCAGGTTCATCTCCAGGTCCTCCCCGGGACCTATGGCTCTAGCAATGTGCTGTAGCTGGGAGGCCAAATAATACACCCAGGGGTTGGGCAATGCTAAACCTCCATTGTCTTTAGGACGTTGTAGCTGTTCTAGTTTAATTCTAGGAGGCTTTGAAAGCCATATAAATGAACGGAAGAGGGAGTTGATGATTCTAAACTTTTTCAGAGTAATAACCATTGGAGAATTGTGAAGCACATATAGTAGTTGTGGCATAAGAATCATCTTTATTAAGTTTATTCTGCCTACTTGGGACAGCTTTAATTTACTCCACACTTTAACCCGATCCCGACATCTATTGATCAATGGGGTTAGATTAAGATTCACATAGTCTAATATATGAGCTGTAATCTGTATACCCAGATATTTGAAGGATGTCGAGACTGGTATGTCCTGCATATTTTGTTGGGTTGTGGGCGGGTCACGGTCCAGAAGCAGCAGAGAGGACTTGGTCCAGTTAATAACTAAGCCTGAGTATTTCCCGAACTGTTTAATCACACTCATTGCCTCTGTCAGTGAGTTAGATGTATCACCCAGTAGCAGCATGGTGTCATCTGCATACATAATTACCTTC
This sequence comes from Lithobates septentrionalis, assembly GCA_037952835.1. Lineage (NCBI taxonomy): Eukaryota > Metazoa > Chordata > Amphibia > Anura > Ranidae > Lithobates > Lithobates septentrionalis. The sequence continues at coordinate 321,659 of JBBDGP010003951.1, read as the reverse complement.
TTCTGAATGTCTCCGTATCTAAAACCCTGTATCAAGGGATTAGCGCGTACCGTAGCCGCTAGGGGCTCTATAGCCATAGCAAACAGGAGCGGAGACAGGGGGCACCCCTGCCTCGTACCCCTGTATAGTTTAAAGGGTGATGAAATCCTTCCTCCCTCTCTAATGGCCGCTATAGGAGACGAGTAGAGTAACTGCACCCACTTGATAAAGTCTTCCCCAATTCCAAATTTTCGCATCACTGCCCATAGATAGTCCCATTCGACGCTATCGAACGCCTTGTGGGCGTCCAGTGACAGCAACGCTCTATCTCCCCTATTGTCCGCCTGGGATTGGATATTGAGGAAAAGTCTGCGGAGGTTTATCGCGGTCGACTTTTGGGGCATAAATCCGGACTGATCCGAGTGGATTATACTGGATATGACTTTATTCATGCGGATTGCTAATGCTTTGGCTAATATCTTTACATCAGTTTGTAAAAGAGATATAGGGCGGTATGACCCCGGGTCAAGAGGGTCTTTATTGGGTTTTAGTATCAAAACTATATTTGCTCTAGTCATTGATTGAGGGAGGCTGCCACTCTGTTTCGCTGCATTAAATACCTTCAATAGACGTGGAAGTATAAGCTCGCCATATTGTTTGTATACCTCGATGGGGAGTCCATCGTCACCCGGGGCCTTGGAATTGGGGAACAAACTGGTCGCCAACTGCAGTTCCTCAACAGTCAAAGGGGCGTCAAGTTCCCCCCTAGCTGCCATTTGTAAACAGGGGAGCTGAATATTATCCAGATATTCGGTTAAGGAGTCTAGGGTATATGTTTGTTTAGACTCATAGAGGGAGGAATAAAATTCCACTAATTCTGCTAAGATTTGGTCCGGGGCATTGGTTAGCCCACCAAGGTGTGTACGTAAGGCCCCAATTGAGGGGGAAGTTTGATGGGCATGGGCAATGGTTGCTAACAGGCGTCCAGTGTGCTCCCCCTCCTCGTAATATGCTGCTTTATGGAAAAATCTCTTTCTCTCTGCTGTAGATGTCGTGATTTTATACAACGCATCTTGCGCAGAGAGCCACGCCTCTTTGTTACTTTGGGTTGGATCTGTGATAAATTTGCTCTCCAGTTCTTTTGCCATGTTTTCAATTCCCTCCCTCTGAGCATGTGTCTTTCTCTTAACAGCTTGAATTTCAGTTATAAATAGGCCTCTCAGGACAGCCTTAAAGGCTTCCCAATTCACAAGCCATTGTTCGTCAGCCTCATGTAGGCGCCAAAAATCTATTATATGAGATTCTATCTGCTCATGGGAAGGGAAGAGACTCAGCCAAAAAGCGTTCATTTTCCATGGGGCTTTTGCCATCGTGGAAGGGGGGCGCACCTCTAGAGTTGCTATCAATGGGGAATGATCCGACACACTTCTAAGAGCATAAGTCACCTCAGAGATGTGTCGTTCAGCTGCACTAGAGCATAGGCATAAATCTATCCTTGATAGTGATGCATAACTCTTTGAGAAACAGGAAAACTGTTTTACCCCCGGGTTTTTGGCTCTCCATGGGTCCCTCCATCCCACCTCCTCAATAAATTTCCCCAGAGCCGTGCGGTGTACTCCCCTCCCTCCCATCACAGGCGGGTGTTTATCTAGTACTGCGTCCGTATAATTGTTGAAGTCCCCGAAGACATACATTGGCGTCTCCGGATACTTCATTTGGAACGTCACCAGGGACCTCAACACCAGATTATTGTACGGCGGGGGTACATATACAAATGCCAGTATACATTTAAAGGAAAACAATTTACAACATAAAAATACATATCTCCCCTCATCATCCAACTCAGAATCTAACTCCACAAAATCTATGGAGCCAGGTACCAGTACACTCACTCCCCGAGAATATGAGGTGTGAGTGGAGTGATATGCCTTACCCACCCATCTAAAATTAATGCATGACAGAGAATCAGCAGTAAGGTGGGTCTCTTGTAAAGCACATATAGCCGGGAGACGTTTCCTCAATAAGGATGATACCATCGTCCGCTTTAGGGGGTCCTGCAAACCCCGAATATTCCAAGAAAGGACAGTTACTGTCGTCATTTTTGGGTGTCTAGTTGGAAAATAACAGGGTAAAGCAGCATAGAGCCCCCCTGATTCCCACCCATGGGGGGGGGGGGGGGAGGACCATCACGCAGTACCCAGCAGGGGCCAAGAAGTGACGAAACTGCCAATGCAAGAAAAAGAAAGTTACCGCTCTATCCATGGACCGTAATACCTCGATTGCTCTGGAACAAACTTGTGTGTAGAAGTATCGTAAAACGCACAACGGTGCATAAATCGAACAAAAGTGCCTCTTCTGACCTGGATTATCCATCAATATGCACTTGTCGTATTGAAAGGCAACTTTTTTTTGTAATCCACGACACCGGTGTGTCAACTGATATACCAAAACTGTGTGGGACAACCGGTCCCTCCAAACAACAATGACATATTTTCTGGTACTTGCTGGGAAGTACAATGCCATGATCCACCTTGTCATCGAACTCGCATTTTTGTAGAGAATGAATCAATATATGTTTCCGGCGCAACCCTCCTCCGAGGGGAAAAGAAAGGGATAGATCCCTGGGCCTTTGTTAGGGATGTCAATCTACCTCCGCTTCTGGTCTCCTGTCCTGACGAAGCTCATTTTCATTAGCATCTAGCCAATCCGCAGCTTCCGCCGGGTGTTCAAAGAAATATGTTCTGCCTCTCAATGTAACTTTGAGTTTTGCAGGATATAGCATTGCATAAGAGGCTTGTACTCTCTGCAGGCGTTTTTTAATTTCCGAGAACCGCGCGCGGTTCTTCTGGACTGCAGCTGAGAAATCTGGGTAGAATGAAATCCGCGTGCCATTGTACTGGACATTCCTCTTTTCTCTGGCTAGTTTCAGGATAATTTCTCTGTCTCTATAATTCAGGAGACGGGCCAGTATTGGGCGGGGGGGGTTTCCTGGCGGGAGAGGTCTGGCAGGTATTCTGTGAGCTCTTTCCACCGCGTACAAGTGAGTGAAAGCCTCCTTGCCAAATATTTCAGCCATCCATTGTTCTATGAATTGCGTGGGGTAACGGCCCTCCACCTTTTCCGGTAAGCCAACTATGCGCACGTTATTGCGCCTGAGGCGATTTTCAAAATCCTCAGCGCGGGTATCCGTAGCTCTTGCTAGACGTGTGGTGGATTGGGAGTCTCTAATCAGTGTAGGTAGTTTATCCTCAAGCTCACTTATTCTGCTTTCTGCAGCAGTGGTACGCTCTCGAATTTTCTGAATATCTTGTCTGATGAGACTAACCTCCTCCTTGAGGCCACCAAATCGTACTTGTAGATTGTTTACAGAGGCTGTACATTTGTTAACTGCTTTTAAAATGTCTGCCAGTGTGGGCTGTGTACCCCCCTCCTCCTCCTCATGTTCTTCAGGCTCATCAGTTATAGCCTCACTATCCTCTCCCTGTATCAACATGGCCCCTGCTCCCTGTGCTTCCATACATTCTTCCTCCTCAGTGCTATTAAAGTCAGGGCATTCATTTAGTGACTGTGCTGCATCTAGGCCTGGTTTTTCAGACAGTTTTTGAGCATAGTACCTCATGTCCTTAGGGTGATCAGCGGAGCCATCCTTAGAGCCTTTCAGCTGCTTGTGCTGTCCCTCCTTCAGCTTGTCACGTTTCTGTGTGGACGGCGGAGCGGCGCCATGTTGCGGATCCATCCTGGAGCCTTCTCCTCTCTGTCCACGGGTCATCATGCCCTTCTGGTACACCGGAGCGGGCGCGGAATGTGCAGGGGGTTCTCCCCGTTCGATCAAGCCGAAAACGGGGGTAATAGAGTGCCGGTAACCGGATCAAATCAGGATCACTGCGGGAGCTCTGTGACTAGACGTCTGCTCACATGCCGCGCTGGCCACGCCCCCATCCTTCAGTGTTTTAATACCTCTCACTGCCCATATCATTGGATCTGGGAGATTGTAAAACTGCGGTAGTAGGGGATTCATCCACAATGGTGATGACGGTGAGAAACCCAGAAAGCTAGGAGACGCCAGTTTCACTGCCAGTCCCCACGCTCTTATTGTGGCTGTCATTGTTTCAGTAAGTGGTAGGTCTGACTTTGTACCCCTAAATAGGGCCAGTCGCAGGCTTTCGTACGACCCCAGGTGGGCCGCCTCCAAAACCGTCGCTGCGTCCCCATCATCTGTCAGTAGCCATCTGCGGGCAAATACCATTTGTCCTGCCAGATAGTACTTATGCCAGTCCGGTAACGCTAGCCCTCCCTGTGCACTAGGCTCCTGGAGGACTCTGAGACCCACTCTAGGGAGCTTGGGTGTCCACAAAAATGAGACTATCAGACTATCTATACTCTTGAAGTATGTCTTGGGTATCCAAACCGGGGCATGTCTGAGAAAGTACAGGATTACCGGTAAAATTTTCATTTTTATAAGGCATATTCTGCCTATCAGGGAAAGGGGCAATCTGGTCCATGCCTGAAATTTTTGTTTAATGAGAGTCAGCAATGGTATTAAATTTAGCTTGAAATAATCCTGCACTTTTGCTGTTATTTTTACTCCGAGGTATTTGAGTGAGTTAACCCATTGTAGTGGAAGACTGGGGTCCGCTCTGTCCTTTGCCTTGATGTCTATAGGCAAGATGGATGACTTGCTCCAGTTAACCCTGAGCCCCGAGAAGTGGGCAAATTTATTTAGGATTTCTAGGACCGCTCTTAGTGAGGTATCCGGGTCATTCAAGAACAGAAGCATGTCATCTGCATAGAGAGCCAACGTTTCATGAATCGTACCCACTTTAACCGCCCTCACCTCACTCGAGGATCTGAGTGCAATGGCCATAGGTTCCATTACCAGGGCAAACAATGTAACTTATCTTTTTAACTTGTATTTTGATGTCCAGTATCCTCCTCATTAACTGCCAGGATTTAAACCCTGATGAAGGGAGAAAATTGAGCCCCCGAAACATGTTGCTTTTTCTTCTGACCTCTTGTCATGTGCAATAAAGATTAACTGGACTTCTGTCAGTCAAATTCCTGAAGACCAATTTGGGGACCTCGAAGGATACCTTAGCTGACAGAAAATGTTTGGACATAAAATTCTACCTGTCGTAATTTGGGTCCAGCACTCTACTAGCACACCTATTGTTTAAAAGGGACTTTGGGGAAGAAAGTAAAAAAAGATTTCCCCAATGGGACAAACGCAGCAAAAAAAAAAAACAACCTCTCAGGGGATTTTACCCTTCCATACTCCATCCAAAAGTTTTGGCTTAGGACATACACTATATTACCAAAAGTATTGGGACACCTGCCTTTACACGCACATGAACTTTAATGGCATCCCATTCTTAGTCCGTAGGGTTCAATATTGTTCATCTTTGGGATGAAATAAAATGGAGACTGTGAGCCAGGCCTCAGTGCCTGACCTCACAAATGCTCTTCTGGAAGAATGGTCAAACATTCCCATAGACACACTCCTAAACCTTGTGGACGGCCTTCCCAGAAGAGTTGAAGCTGTTATAGCTGCAAAGGGTGGGCCAACTCAATATTGAACCCTATGAACTAAGACTGGGATGCCATGAAAGTTCATATGTGTGTAAAGGCAGGCGTCTCCCAATACATTTGGTAATATAGTGTATTTTTGTGGCAGGTTTAATCTAATTGGTGGCTGTGAAAAACATCCTGCCGCTGATATTTTTTGGCATGGGTCTCTTTGTAGGAGACAGTGAGGACTTGCAGTGGGAGAACTCAGGGATTCCTTTCCCAGATCACAAGTCGGGAGTTCCTAGGCTGTAAGATTACTGGTAATGCACTACAGCAGGGGTCTCCAAACTTTCTAAATAAAGGGCCAGTTTACTGTCCTTCAGACTTTGTGGGGGCCGGACTGTGGCCACTGGGGGTAGAAATTGTCCTGGAGTCAGTACCCAATCATTGATTTTAAGGGGAGGAAAAGTGCTCCATTGTTGGTGTCAGTGGGAGGAATTGTGCCCCATTGTTGGTGTCAGTGGGAGGAATAGTGCCTCATTGTTGGTGTCAGTGGGAGGAATAGTGCCTCATTGTTGGTGTCAGTGGGAGGAATAGTGCCCCATTGTTGGTGTCAGTGGGATGAATAGTGTCTCATATCAATTGGAGGAATAGTGCCTCAGAGCCAGGTAAAGGCAAGCAAAGGGCCATGTCCGGCCTGCGTTTGGAGACCACTGCACTACAGTACTGTCTGGATCAGAGGTCTCCAAACGTTTTAATACAACGACCACATCGTATATTTTACCAATATTCATGGGCCAAAAAAAGTTTTAATAAATAAATAAATTAAACTTAATTGAACAATTCTGTTTTCCTTGGAGTTTTTTTTATTTAATTCTTACGATCTGATTTAGAAGGACAGAGAAAAAACTTCAGTAAATAAAGCAAAGAGATCTCCAAAAAACCTGAGCCCACCAGATCCCCCATCAAAGTCGAGGGTCCCCAACAGAGTCTCTTCTTACATCAGAGGACCAGATAGAGTCTTGCAGTGGGCCTAATTAGTTTGGAGACCCCTGGTCTGGATGAAACAATGAAGACCGAGGGAACTTGTGTACTGCAGAGCCTAAAAGTAAATTTTGCCCGGAGCGTTTCTTTATATCTTAAAATTTAACACATAACTTATTCGTTATAATCAACCAATAGCTCTGCCCTCTCTAAAGCATAGTGGTGTCACTCAAACAACCTTCCCCCCCAAACATGCAAAACTGCTCAGGGGAGAGGCCACCTACCTTCAGCAGTGCTTTACAGATCTCCAGGTGGATAGACAGAAGGTTGTCCAGGTCCTCATGTCCCGTGCTCTGTCCAGCGTATTCCACTTCAGTGCTAGAAGGGAAGGACCGAACAGCGGACTCGTTGATGGTCCCGTTACTGGAACACACGCAAAATAACACGTTATCAAAGGCAGAGGTAACCCGGACAAAGCAGACACTGAAGCATAACTGTGGAACCTTCATCCTGCCTACAGGGACAATGCTCAGATATGCTGCAATATCACCTACTGTACCGTAGGGCAACTCCAGCATCTAATGACACGAATTTGGAATATTTTGGAAAGTTGTGTGAGAACATTTATAAACAGACCCCATAGTCTGTGAGGGTCATCGGTCGTGCTGCTCGTCGGTCAGCATGCCATCAGAAAGTCACACGCAAATCTTATGGCATTGTACCATACTATGGGAAAGTTTCCATGGCTATCAGTCATCTGATCTATATTATTTAATCCTTCAGAAAAGACTCCGAGCATTCGCTTTGGGTTCCCAGCTCCACGCACAGGAAATGCTGCAAATATTTGGAGCCTCTACACAGACACAATGTGTATTTTACCTCTTGCTGTGAGTTCGAACGCTGCCAAATACCGACATGTCGTCCGTGCTGAAATCCGCGTTGAGGAAGTCAAAACTCTCAAGTGCCGTCTCCACCGTCAAACTGTCCATGGAGCTACGCGACTGGTGCGCGGGGCGACTCGTCTGCAGGAAAGCGGGAATATGAATGTAAAATCCGAGGAGATGGAGGTAGGCTGGACGTACACCAATCATCATTCAACTACCCTAAGGCTGGCCACACACGGAAGATCTGACAAATGGATGTTGATTGACACAATGGGGTTGATTTACTAAAGGCAAATAGACTTTGCACTTTGCAAAGTGCAGTTGGTCCAGAGCTTAGTAAATGAGGTAAAGCTTCACTTTACAAAGAATACCCAAACATGTGCAAGGAAAATAAAAAAACAGCATTTTTGCTTGCACATTATTGGATGATAGAAGTCAGCAGAGCTTCTGCTCATTTACTAAGCTTTGAAGCATCTTTTTTCTTTAAAGCCCATGGTGGGTAAATACACTGGAACGCCACCCGGTGCAAAAAAAAAGTGCACACCAAAAAAGTGAAACACAAACAGGGTGTACACATGGTCCTCCTCCGAAGAGAAAGGACCCTAGCTCTGATCCCTTGGGGCTCCAGACAGGGACTGGGGTACTTCACATGGTCCATCTGGCCAAAACCAGATGGACCCCATTCTCTGGAGGGTCTGCCGAAACAGACCAGCCCAAGTACAAGGTGGGGCTTCCCCGAAGGGAGACCCCATGAGAGAGGGCGAACCAAGCCAGAAGACCATGTCCACCCCTTCCCAAGACGTTCAGGGCAGGCCTGAGGACCTACACCAGGGATCCTCAAACTACGGCCCTCCAGCTGTTGCGGAACTACACATCCCATGAGGCATTGTAAAACTCTGACATTCACAGACATGACTAGGCATGATGGGAATTGTAGTTCTTGAACAACTGGAGGGCCGTAGTTTAAAGACCCCTGACCTACACCCTACTAATCAAACGTGAAACAAAACGTGTACACCAACAAAAAAAAAAAACATAAAGCGACAGACACTACAAACAAACATAAAATGGGGAAAAGGGAAGTGGAGAAAGTGCAATGGTGCTATTGTTATGGTACAATGGCCGGCTCTAAGGCCAGGAATAAAAATTCCTCTAGTCCGGGCCAAAAGGCAGGTGCGGAAAAACGTGTGATGGTGCAGTGGCCAAGGTTCCAGTAAAACTCACAGTTAATAATTACAGCACCCCTAGACTGCCACTCCAGGGGCACATACACCACGGGCTTCTTTCGGGACCCGACCTTCGGCCAGACCCAGTGCCTCTACATCCCCATCAGAGGATAACCCTTCCGGCTTTCTCTAAAGGGGACCTACTAACGGCCCTCAGTTCGTCGAGCGGTCCAGTCTGGAATCTACCCGATACTAACCGTCCAGGTTACCATTATACCAAGTGGATTTGCATAGCCACCGCCACCCCTAAACTAGCACCGTAGGTCAGGGACAGTAGCACAGCGCCACCACTTGGTAACTGATAAGAACAGATACTACACTTGAGCTTAGCCAAAAGGCAGAGAAGCGATGGGGCAACTGCACTTGCAGAGTGCACAGTCTATTTGTCTTTAATAAATCAACCCCAATGTCTCTGTAAATTGTTGCAAAGTTATTTCTGTCCATCACCCCCTTGGGGAGATTTTTCCTCACTTCCTGTCTCTACAACACCCGTATATAAAATAAGGGAAGCGGTTGTCATTTGGACAGGCAGGCACAGACAGCAAAAAAAACATTGCAAGGAATTCCAAACATTCCTCATTTTACTAAAAATGTGTCCCCTTTTCCAGAAGTTTCCCACAGTGCCACATATGGTAATTAAAAACTGACAAAGGCCCCAACCACCCCCTTCTTTGTCAAAAACAAAATATTTTCTTCGGGGGGGTTGCTTTAAATGATTCCACTATTGTGGAGATTCTTCAAATCTTTGGGGTTCATTTACTAAAATTGGAGCACTCAGAATCTGGTGCAGCTGCACATGGCAGCCAATCAGCTTCTAACTCCAGCTTGTTCAATTAAGCTTAGACAATAAAACCTGGAAGCTGATTGGTTTCTATGCTGAGCTGCACCAGATCTTGCACGCTCCAGTTTTAGTAAATCCCCCTTTTGTGTCATTTTGCAAAAAACTGCTCTGATGATCCATCATTCATTGTTTCAAATCATCCTTTGCTCATCCTTTGATTTAGAAAGATCTACTTCACATGTGTCGAACACAAGGCCCGCGGGCCAAATCCGGCCCTCCAGGTCATTCCATGTGGCCCTTGCACCTTTCCGGCAGCTGTGGCACCCCCTTTTCTCCACCCCCCACCTTGTCTCAGCAGCTGGGTAGAGGCTTGTCTCTGCCACCCCTCCCCCCTTCTCAGCAGTCAGCAGCAGAGAGGAGGAGAGAGGAGGACAGAACTCATCCTACAGATCCTGCACCTCTGTGCGGCCGCAGCACCCCCTTGTCTTAGCATTCAGCAGACTTTGGCAGTTAACTCCAGCCCTCCTCTGGTCCTCCTCCAGACCCTGCACTTTCCGCTTCCCAGCTCCACCTCCACCTTCTACCTGGTAGCAGCACAAGGAAGGGGGGGGGGGGTGCACTGTGATGTAAAAGAGGGTCGATTTCTGATGGTGGGGGGCTCTTGACATCTGAGGAAAGGGTGAGTGGGGTGCTCTGGACATATAGTCTTACAGATACAACTGGCCCTTTGAGGATGACCACAGAACTGATGCGGCCCGCAATGAAATGGAGTTTGACACCCCTGGTCAAATGATATTTTTCCCCTGGATTTTCATGAAAACAATTTGATTTCCACTTCGCACTGTTTCTCCCTGAGAGAGAAAGGAGCACAAGAAGCTAACCAGGTGTGTTGCAATGTAAGGAGCATGCTGATAGGAGGAGAGAGCAGAGTGACAGAAAGATGAGCTCATTAGTCTGGTGCTTCTACTAACACTGCCCACTCACAGGGAGAATAAAGTTCAGTCAATTTCTGAAAGATGTAATCTTTTCACGGGATTGAATGTAATAACCAAAAATCAATACGTGTATGACCAGTCTTAAGCCTCATACACACGATCGGACTTCAAACAAACTTTTCCGTGGATTTCTGTTCAAAGGGCGTTGGCCGTGAACTTGGTAAGCATACACACGGCAGGACTTTTTCAGCCAACTTTCACCAAATCACGTGTTTTTTTCAGCTCTTCACCGCCACCCTTTGGACAACTTCTGTATTGTTGTCTGGTCTTTTGCATTGGTTCTGAGCATGCGTGTTTGTACTTTGGACTAAAGTCCGATGGACTTGTGTACACACGATAGGATTTTGCACCATAGGACTTTTGTTGCCGGAAAGTTTATCTGTTCTGCACAGCGAACATTTGTCCGATGAAAACCGAAAAAGTTTGTCCGATGGAGCGTACACATGGTCGGATTTTTCCTTAAAACAGGTAATTTGCATGTTTGTTGTCAAAAAGTCAGATCGTGTGTATGGGCCTTTAGGGTGCTCACTGGTGGGATGGTAGCTCATCGGTAGTCAGTGGGACTTTTGCCAAACTCACCGGAAGCTGCAGCGGTGCCTGTGAAGGCGATGCTGGGATTGGCCAGTTGTGTCTCACCAACTTCAACTGACAGAGTCTGGTTGCTATCAGCTACTCCTCTTTGCAAGTTACTATCCTAAATAAAAGCTCCAGTTGTAGATCAGTGTTTTAGGTGGACCGCCATAAGCGGAGTCACCCTTCAGCTTTTTATTTCCTTGCTATTGCCATTATGAAACCAAACCAGGGAGTCTCACTCCTCCTGATTATTAAAGCGGCCCCTTTAGCCTCCTGAGGACAATTCCCCCCCCCCCCCCCCCCCCGCCCCCCTTTCCACCCCTCCCCCTTCCTCTGCAGGAATAAGGCATTGCTTTTTGTTTCTTTTGTTTACTTCTTTATTTTTAATTTAAAGTGCGCCCCGCCTCCTCACGCACGTCACTCGCCTTAGGAGAACGACGCACACACTGCCCTGCTGTCATAGCTCCCAGCTGTCCCTGATTTAAAGGGTCTGTCCCCGATTTGGAACGAAAGACAAACAAAGACTTGGGGGGCACAACATTTTTTTTGTTGAATATGTTCAGGTGGTTTTAAATAGCCTCGCAGGATTTAAATGTCGTTTTTGTATGTGTGCGCTGTAATCTTTTGTTCTGATTTGTCCCTCTGTCCCCTCATTTTGGTCTGATCTATATAGCTGTATATAAAATAAACTTTTTCTTTTTTCAAAAAGTGTTTTCCAGCGCTAAACCTTTCATCCAGTTTCTAAATTGCTGCATTTGTAAATGTCAAAAGCCAATATAAAGGAACAGTAGTGGTAAAAAAAAAAAACACGTGGTATTAACCAATTTTTTTTAATTATACAACTCTCCTTTAAAGTGACACTAAAGGGTTTTTTTTTTTTTTTTAAATAACAAACATATCATACTTACCTCCAGTGTGCAGCTCGTTTTGCACAGAGTGGCCCCGAACCTCGTCTTCTGGGGTCCCTTGGCAGCTCTCGTGGCTCCTCCCCACATCAGATAACCCCCCCCCCCCCCCCCGGGAGAGTTACCTCGCGGGCGCGCTTCCGAGTCCAGTATTCAGCGTCCATAGAGGCCAAATGCAGGACTCGGCCCCGCCCCCTGGGTCATTGGATTTGATTGACAGCAGCGGGGGCCAATGGCTGCGCTGCTATCTATCTAGCCAACCAAGAGCCGAGAACCCTGGGCAGAGAGAGAGCGCATCCCAGAGGGTTCAGGTAAGTAAAATGGGGGGGGGGGGGGGGGCTGGGAGGCCGGTCACTGACAGGTGTTTTTTCACCTTAATGCATAGGATGCATTAAGGTGAAAAAACATGGACCTTTACAACCCCTTTAAGGGGGGCGTGGCAGGGGGGTGTGTGACCTATGCCTACATAATTTTGCTAATAGGTGTCCCTCATTTCCACCCAAAAAAGTTGGGAGGTATGCCCGCAGTGCCTCCTGGGATATGTACGTCACATAGCCCAGGAGGCATAGCCTTTCATTCAAGAACAAGAGGAGGGGCGGGTCTATTGGAGGGTCATCTAGAGGCCCATCCGCTGAACCAGCGCCAGCGGGCCTCTCGATGATGTCAGAGACAGAAAAAGAAGGTAGCCGGCATCTCCAGTAATCTAAATAAAAAGTCTTTATTGCTACATACAGGAACGGTGTAAGAACAGTGCAAAGGCTAACGCGTTTCGGCACAAAAGGCCTTGATGTGAGAGACAACATGGCGGTGTGGGACGGAGCTGTGGCTGGGGATGAGAAGATCTCAGCGGGGAAACGCTGGATCCACTGGATGGGTGAGTATCTTAAATTTGCAGACACCATCATCAGGTAAGCGGGGCCAAAAAAAAATGGGGGGGTCGGCCGGAGTTCCTCTTTAACTATTCAAAAGAAGTTCAGGATCCAGTAGTGAGATTCCTCTTGTCATGGCAGTGACAGACATGCAGAGGTCACACTACAGAAGCCCACGGGAGGCATCAGAAATAAAAGGGTTTTGCAACCCACCGATCTCCACCTACAAGGTAAGCACAGGTCGCATGCTGAGCTTGATGGAATAAGAATGACATTTTATGACTTGAGAAGATGACAGGTCCCAGCAGGAAGACTGAGCTACCACCGAGGCCTTATCACAGATTCACCCATCACCCCCCTCAGATGGCAGCGTGGGCGTTTGATTTGTTTTTAATGAAATGTAAACATGCGTTGTGCGTGATGGAATGCAACCTCACATAAACAATCCCGTTCGATATTGCTTAAACATAAACACTGGAGGAAGTCTCCATCATGCAACGCTGGAATCAGCAGTCACTAGCTCTGATTCTTCAAGCAGCACTTAAGGCACCTCAAAGTGTGCGCTTAAGGGCTGCTAAAGTGGTCAATATAGCCACTTCCAGTCCGGGCCTTTTCTGGCACTTTTTGTTCACATGTAACAAGCAGTAATTTTTGCTAGAAAATTACTTAGAACCCCCCCCCCCCCCCCAAACATTTTATATTATTTTTAAAGTAGAGGCCCTAGAGAATAAATTGGTGGGTGTTGCAATTTTTTTATGTCATATGGTATTTGCGCAGCGGTTTTTTCAAATGCAATTTTTTTTTAAAAAATACACTTTGTTGAATATTAATGCAAAAAAACACAATACATAACATAGCAATAATCATTGTGTTCTCTTGGAAGTGAGGGCCGCCCAGTCCCCACCTCCAGCAGAACACGATAGCTCCATTGGAGGGATTCCTGCAACCCACGGCTGCAGGAAAGAAAATCACATAAACTGTGTCCTGCCTAGAATAGAGCAAACAGTCACCCTACAGCTACTGGTCAGCTGTAAGAGCCCCGAGTTGGAGAGATTTAATGGGGGCAACACTTGGGAACTGAATTAGCATATAATCAGAATGCTGTGAATAAATCCTGGAACAACAACATTTTTTATTTCCAAGACAGCCTTAGTCCCCCTTCATTTTGTAAAGGCTAATTTTACAGACTATAGGGACCCCTGAGTTTCCTTACCCTGACTCTCTCACTGAAGCTCAGAACAGACTGCTCCATGTCCTTCAACTTTTGCCTTGTGACATCTTCTGATCTGATCAAATCTAGGACGTCCTCCATCCGACTTGCTAACGAATCCCTTTTGTCACTTTCTGCACCTCCAGACGTCTGCTCCTCATCCCCTGGATTCTCTTCTAGAACGATGATGTTGGTTGGGCTCTCCCCTATTGGCTCTGCTGTGGTGTCTTCGTCAAACTCCAGCTTTGTGGGTTTCATGGTCTGGTGTGTGTAGTGGTTGGGTGTCTCTTTTAGAATGTCCAGAGTCTCATGGCTCTGTGGTTGGTCGCCTCTGTCAAGGTGGGACTCGTTTCTCAGTTCTGGGGTGGAAGAATAAGGCAGGGTGTCCCCGCAGGAGGATGGTGGACTGGGATGTGTGGTGGGCTCATCCTCGTTCTCCTCCAGGTTCCGTAGGCTCTCCACGCTGTTCAGTTCTGTGGTGGTCTCCACACTTTTGCGGCTCCTGAGAAGGCCACTGCTGGCCAGATAGCTCAGTATGTATGGGGTCTGGATATCCTTATCCAGGGACGGGTAGGTGCTGTCCAGGTCACTTTGCTGGAGGAAAGACAAAACCCAATGAGCATGACATCTAAGAAACGTGTAAAAACAATATCTAAGTTACGGTGTCTTCCTTTTAACAAACGTTTAGGACCATATTTTTGGAACCAATTAAAGAAAAAGCAATGTAACATTTCCATCTTTTTTTATAGAAAATATCTATTCTGATAGTTTTCCTATTTGTTTTATTTTCCATGTATCCTGACTGTTAGAGCTGAATCCCAACCAACACTTTTTGAAGAAGAGATACTGTTTATGTACCCATTAGGGAGATTTTCCCTCCCTTTCTGTGTGGTCACTGACCCAGATATAGTAGGCTGAATCTCCCAAACCTTGGGCACTAGTAATAATAAAACATTTTTCAAAGTAGATGAAGGCAGGGGGGAGAACATTTGTTGAGTTTTTACGTGTCACCATTGGGATGACCTCATTTCCTGTCGGACAGCAGAACAGGAAGTGACTTAAAAAGCTCCTCATGAGAGACAAAGATGGAAATAAGAACCCCTCCTCGTGCTAACCAAAACCAATCAATACATTTTGGCAGGCGTTGACCCACCAGAAATAGAGTCCATAAACCTGGCAGGGCCCTGAAAAGTCCATCAACCTACACTAATCCTTATATCTCAGCATTCTGTACCCTGCTTCTCCAGCTGCAAGCTGTGCTTACATCATAATTACATCATACATTGTGATTTGCTATCTTACCTTCAAGGGCTTAAAGTATTACTAAGAGGCAAACTTTTTTTTCAGTTTTGGACAGAGTGGAAAGGGATTAGAACACCTGTCAGTTTTTATTGCATTCTTTGCCCCCGTTAGGGAGATTCACTCTATTTATTTGTCTTGTTTACCTTTATCGTTGAAGGTGAAAGTAAAAGAAAAGCCCAGATTTTTGGTTGTTCCCAGAAAAGTAATAGAGGAGAAATCCCCAAGTAATTCCATTAATTTGCAGGGATTTCGTCTCACTTCCTGTTTGGCTTTGGGACAGGAAGTGAAGGGAAATCTGCGTAATGGGTCATAGATGGCGAACAAAAATATGACAGGGGTTATAACCCTCATTTATTCTATCCAAAATGAAAAAAAAGTTTTGCCTATAGTTCTACTTTAGGAAAAAGGGCTGGCAATGCAAAATATATTATTCAAAGCTGATCTCCAGGAAAACCACAAAATACACGGATGAATTACATGGGTATTTTCTTTAATTGCCAAAGGTTTTACTTTATTTCCGTCCATCCAGTCCTGAGATTTACACAACACTGTCATATAGCATAGGCCACCTTGTTGTTACAAAACACAGCTTCCCCACTCCCAGGCTGTGACTGGACAATGGCAAAAGTATGGGGTACAAAACTCCAAAGCCCTGAATCTGAAGATCGGGTGCTAAACGCCAGCAGGGGCTCATCCTTTGCACCACAGAATGCCCAAATCCAAAGGAAAAGACTGGCTGCACACCAAAGAAAATTTCAATGGTGGTAAATGTATTCATCTGGACAACATGAACAGAGAGTACCCACACGGGACCTACTCCACTGACATATTTCACCCACAAGACTGGACCTAATCTCCCTACAATTAAAGAGGTATTAGATCGATTTTTTAAACTGCTGACAGGTAGGGCTTTTATGACAGAAGAGACCGTGTCATAAATGTTCCCCCTGTCTGTCAGCTGTAATGTACACGGAGCTGCACATGGGTATTAATGGCACTTTTTTTTACTGAGTTTACTACCACTTTAAGCCAAGCCTACTAAAAGGTCACCGGTGGGGACTCTCTGTTGCCTGGATGAATAAAGTTATCAACGTTTGAATTTTCTTTGGCCTGCAGACAGACTTTTCCTTTGGATTTGTGTGTCTGGACAGTAATAAAGAAGCAACAGACAGATGACAGATGATTTTTTTCTCTGTTCTCTCTTCTTATCAGCATGTTTTTTTTTTTCTCAGTTCAAAGCGGAACTAAACCCATCAATTTTAGACCCCTTTCACACCGAGCCGTCCCGGGCGACAGCGGTAAAGTGGCGCTATTTTTAGCGCCGCTTTACCGTCGTTTTAGCGGCGCTATTCGGCCGATAGCGGGGTGGTTTTAACCCCCCGCTAGTGGCTGAAAAGGGATTAAATCCGCCCACAAAACGATGCCAGAACGGCGTTTTGCCAGCGGTATCGCAGCGTTGCCCCATTGATTTCAATGGGGAGCAGCGCGGTGGAGGAGCGGTGAGTTAACCGCTCCAAAGAAGCTGCTGGCAGGATTTTTTCTGACGCCCTGCCAGCACACCGCTACAGTGTGAAAGCCCTCAGTCTGGGAGGGTTTAGTTCCACTTTAAAGACCTCTTTCACACTGAGGCGCGTTTTAGCGCTAGAATTAGCACCTGAAAAGCGCCTCTTAAGCCACCCCAGTGTGAAAGCCCGAGTGCTTTCACACTGGGGTGGTGCGCTTGCAGGACGGGAAAAAAAAGTCCTGCAAGCAGCATCTTTGGGGTGGTGCGGTCCCAAAACTCCCTGCCCATTGAAATGAATGGGCAGCGCTGCCGAATGGCCTACAAAGTGATTCGGCAGGGCTGCAACACGGGCGCTATTAACCCTTTCTTCCGCCACTAGCAGGGGTTAAAAGCGCCCCACTAATGGCGGAAAAGCACCGCTATAGTATCGGTAGAGCGCCGCTAGGATTTACCGCTAATGACCGCACCGCCCCAGTGTGAAAGGAGTCTAAAGCGGAACTAAACCCAATGAATTTAACAGTTTCAAAAAACAGTTACATACCCGGAACGTGCCAGGAATGTAACTGTCATATTGGCTGTGTTCTCAACAAAACTGTCAAACCATCCAATGGCTGATGTCATAACTGCTCACATGTGCAGCATCATGGGCAGCTGAAGATCAAGATCAAGATCAAGAGACCAAGATGGCAGCTTCCTTGGCTGGAAACAATAGGAAGGTTTAGCTCCACTTTAATAGATAGTGTTCCGAAAATGACAGAGCTCAAGAGTTATTGGTTCATTTTGGCACACGAGGGCGTGGCATTTCACCGCCTCTATGAGTGATACTGCTGATAATACTCACAATGTAGAACTTGTCGCGGAAGCTGGGCGTGTTGGGCGGAGTCCAGTGGTACATAGACACTCTCCGGGCGCTTGATGATAACTTGTTGCTTATTCCTGGTGTGGATAGGACTTTGCTGCTGTCAAACGGGCTGGGGATAAACCAAAATACGAATGAAGGAAGTACAATGGAGAATATTTTTTTCATAAAAAGTTACACAAGTCTTATTTCATGTTCATTAGATTGTAAGCTCCTGTGGTCAGGCTTCTTTCACAGTTTAGGTTACGTTAACCCTTGCATGTTCCTTGGGACCAGGGCCGGGACAAGGGGTGGGGAGGAGGGGCGGTTGCCCTGGGTGCAATGGTTTATTGCAGGGGTGGGGGTGCCCTGACCCTAACCTTAAGAGAGGTGGGGGGGGGGGGTGTATTTTGGCATCCTTGCCCTGGGCACTGGATGACCTTCTCCCGGCACTGCTTGGGACCTCCCTAGATTGTACAACGCTGCGGAATATGATGGTTCTGTATAATAGGACCATAATAAATCTACCCTACTGGGAAAGTATTAGTAGGTGACACACAATGACACATGACCCTTAAAGGACAACGCCACATAAAACTGGTATTTCAGTTTTGGCTTAGCATCTGAAATACAAATTAATTACTCCATGGTTTCTTGGACATTTTGAAGATGCCAGTACTGAGATTTTCCCTGCAGGGATTTGTGTCTTCACATCATCACACATTGTTGTTGTGAAGGTGTCACAAGCTTACTGGGCTGAGGGTGTCACAGTCCCAATGGTCTCCTTATTTGTTTACTAAATATTAAAGATCAACTCCAGCCAATATTTTACTTTTGCTATGATGGAGTGGGAAAGAATTAGCTCTTCTGTCAGGTTTTCATTGCCATATGACTCCCTGTTGGGAAGTTTTGCCCTCACTTCCTGTCCAGGTGACAACAGGACAAATTCAAACCATTTAGCTATTCTACTAAGAATGTGTTATTATGTGTGTGTCCCTTTTTCACCCTATTCATACTTGTACCCCATGTTTTCCAATGATAACCTTTCAAAGTAGTTAATGCACTACTTTGGTCTGACCTTCGTGCAACTTGAGGGCCATAGACTTAAATGTTAACCCTCAAAAGTTGCATGAAAGTCGTTCTTGAATGTTAAACATGCAACAGTGTTTCCGACTTTGCAGAAGGACATGAAGTCAAATGCAAGTCGCACCCATCCAATGTTGTGTCAAAGTTGAATCACAGTTGCTCCAAAGTAGCCAGACCTTGGAGTTGTACAAGTGTGAATGGGGATTTCCCTTCATGTCCTGCCAGGAGGTGTAAAATTTCTCCACTGGGGACAAAGACATTAATACATTCTTAGTAGAGTGAGGAAGGGTTAAAAAACTTACAATGTTCTGATTGCACTCTCCACCTTCCTGTCCTGGTGGCAACCACTCCCCACATTTCGGGTACATGTGTCACATAGACAGGAAGTGAGGGAAAAGCTCCCCAATGGATGACAGAAATAAAAACTGGCAGAAAATGTAACTCTTCCCCGCTCTGTCCAAAATCTTAAAAGATGTTGGCTGGAGTTAGGATTTAGGAAGAACCCATCATGGGTGTGACCAGGGCCGGTGCTAGACTAATTTGCACCCTAGGCAAGACCAGCTTCTTGCAATTGCCACCTAGTCAGCAATGTTATATCTGTGAAGAAACATAGGAGATGAAAAACCTTGAGTAACAGAGATAGTGTGCAGGGAAATGCAGCCCCTAAATGAACACAAGGCTGTCACAGGCTTACCAGTCCAACTGCCCCATCCAGGGAAGAAAACAAAGGGTAGTACCACCAATGTTTCCACAATGACCTGCCAAGCCGCCCTATATACTCCCCACGGGAGAGAACGCACCACCCACGCCAGTTCCTAGGGTTGCCACCTCATCCCTTTAAACCCGAACACATATGAATGAATTCTGAGGCTAATTTGATGCCGATAAGGCACCAAGTGAGTTTAATTACCACCTTAATCAGCCACAGAACCTGTGTAATTCATGTGTGTTCGGGTTTAAAGGGATGAGGTGGCAACCCTAAGAGCCCATTCACACAGGGACGACTTGTCAGGCGACCTAGTCACCTGACACGTCGCCTCCCGTTCTGTGCTATGGAACCGTTCTAAGGGGAGCGACGCAAGTCGCTCCGACTTAGAAAAAGGTTCCTGTACGACTTCGGGGGCGACTTGGGGCGACTTGCATAGACTTCTATACAGAAGTCGTTTTGCAAGTCGCCCGGGCAGTCGTGTGAGGCGACCTGCAAGTCGTGTTGCCCCTGTGTGAATGGGGTCTGATGGTCCCCCATCCGGTAAGCAGCACTTGCCCTGGTCCAAGACCCACAGTTCAACTGCGTATGCGCAAGATGGTCGATCACGCATGACCAGTAAAACCGATGACCGCCGCTGCCCTCTTCAAAGAGGGCAGGGAGGCGGCATACCGGACGCCAGGCACCAGAGTCAACAGAGAAAGCAGGACAACCTGTCCGCAGGACCCTGAAGACCCAGGCATCCAAAGAGCTTGAAGGGGTCACAGGAACGCCTACCAAAGGAAGAAGCCGGGGAGTGAAAACCACACCAGACCACACCGAGCACTCTCTCTCTCTCTCTCTCTCTCTCTCTATATATATATATATATATATAAAAACATACAATGACAGGGACTACCGTATGTCAAGGTCAAACAGTACGAACCAGCGTACGTGACTGTGCCCCAGTTCGCCAAGCAGTAGCGCCAGCCCTGGGTGCGACAATCTTGTAATAGCTGTGGCAGTTGGGGCAGAGCTGAGAGTCCCAGCGAAGTTATCTCTGCAGTTCTGAATACAAAGCAGACATGTAATTGAACCCTGACACTAATCAATCAAACCCAAAATATCAGTTTTCATGGAACTAACCTGTAAAACTATAGTCAATACCAGGGTTTCTTAACCAGGGTTCCTCCAGAGGTTGCTAAGCGTTCCATGAGCACTGTGCAATTTCTGCCTCTCAGATAAGTTCTCATTGACACCATTGGTCTATTTTATCTATCTGTAATGGGGTAATTCTTCCCAATGACCACAAGTGTAAGGAGCATTCTTCCCACTGACCATCACGGGTTGTAGATATAGTCATTTTATGCAGGGGTTCCCTGAGGTCGGAAAGTTATTTCAAGGGTTCCTCCTTGTTGAAAAGGTTGAGAAAGGCTGCGCTATACTGAGCTGAATAGAAAAGCAGTGATTTTTGCAGGCCCCAGCCATGGAGGACGATCGATCATGAATACCAGCAGCTGGGAGTTCTCAATGGTAAGTGTGGTCAGGGGATGCCAAGAACACAAGCTGCCTTTTCTCACTACAAGTTGGAAACCATAAACTGACTTTCATGTAATCTGCTAAACACCACGAATGAGAACAGTCGTCAGGACACACGGTCCCTTCCTGCTCCGCTTTGAATCACGCCAAACACATCAGATGGAGCGTGAGCCGGTGAATTGGGAGAGCGGGATGTGCAAAGTACAAATATTTGTATGCAATGCTGATCAAAGTCAAGCGACACACTCTCCGCTGACCAATATATAAACCATAAAGACGAAGGGTGCTCCTTCCTCTATTCAGGCTGAAACGTGTCGGGGAGATCAGACAGGTGGCTGGATACAAAGATGTGATTGGTTTCTGCCTTGCAGGAGTGACTGCAAATGGATCGACATTGACAGACAGTCAGAGAAAGACAGGCTGTACAGGTCTGGGCTGTCAGTACCTGCTGGGAGTCGTACTCTATAACTGATACAGTTCAAAAATCCCAGCCAGTGGTGCATGCTGGGAGTTGTAGTCTATAAAAGATTGGGAGTTGTATGCTAGAACTGATCCAGATCAATAATCCGAGCCAGTGGGGCATGCTGGGAGTTGTAGCCCTTAAAGAATTGGGAGTTGTACTTTGTAACTGATCCAGATCAATAACCCCAGCCAGTGGTGAATGCTGGGAGTTGTAGCCCTTAAAGAATTGGGAGTTGTACTCTGTAACTGATCCAGATCAATAACCCCAGCCAGTGGTGAATGCTGGGAGTTGTAGCCCTTAAAGAATTGGGAGCTGTACTCTGTAATTGATCCAGATCAATAACCTCAGCCAGTGGTGCATGCTGGGAGTTGTAGCCCTTAAAGAATTGGGAGTTGTACTCTGTAACTGATCCAGATCAATAACTCCAGCCAGTGGTGCATGCTGGGAGTTGTAACCCTTAAAGGATTGGGAGTTGTACTCTGTAACTGATCCAGATCAATAACCCCAGCCAGTGGTGCATGCTGGGAGTTGTAGCCCTTAAAGAATTGGGAGTTGTACTCTGTAACTGATACAGATCAATAACCCCAGCCAGTGGTGCATGCTGGGAGTTATAACCCTTAAAGGATTGGGAGTTGTACTCTGTAACTGATCCAGATCAATAATCCCAGCCAGTGGTGCATGCTGGGAGTTGTAACCTTTAAAGGATTGTGAGTTGTACTCTGTAACTGATCCAGATCAATAATCCCAGCCAGTGGTGCATGCTGGGAGTTGTAACCTTTAAAGGATTGGGAGTTGTACTCTGTAACTGATCCAGATCAATAATCCCAGCCAGTGGTGCATGCTGGGAGTTGTACTCTGTAACTGATCCAGATCAATAATGCCAGCATATGGTGCAAACTGGGAGTTGTCTATAAAGGATTGGGAGTTGTACTCTATAACCGATCCAGATCAATAATCCCAGCCAGTGGTGCATGCTGGGAGTTGTACTCTGTAACTGATCCAGATCAATAATGCCAGCATATGGTGCAAACTGGGAGTTGTCTATAAAGGATTGGGAGTTGTACTCTATAACCGATCCAGATCAATAATCCCAGCCAGTGGTGCATGCTGGGAGTTGCAGCCCTTAAAGGATATGTGCCGATCAATAATCTTATTAGGAATAAAGACTGGCCCCCGGCCTTCCCTTCAGTCTTTATCAGTTGTACAGGTTGCTCTCCTGGACTGAATTTGCGTATTCTGATTTTACCGCACACTGTCAACTTCTCACAATGTGCATTTGAAGCTGCAGCAAGTCATAGAGCCCGCCTTATTCCCTGCCTGCCACAGGTAGAAGGAAGCATTTCCTCAGTCTTCCCTCCACCTAGTGATCAGACTGAAATGTTGTATCTTTGTAGCATGTCACAAGGTGAGAGGCTCCAGCTGGGGCTGCACAGCCAAGAAATGTACAGACACCAGGAATTACATGATTGTGTCATCCCTGCGTAAGACGGTGACCCAAAATGATGCCTGATTAAAGGTGGCGCTGCCCCTCCGGAGAGAAAAGCATATGAAGGCATCGTTAGGGGGGAGTACTGTTATCTGAGAGGTGTTACATAGACAAATTACTGAGCACACTGCTCTCAGCAATAAAACATAAATCTGAAGACAGGTCCTCTTTAATACAGGACAGAGATAGACATCTATAGGGCAGCTGTAGAAATAACAGTTCAGGACACAAGACACGGGCCGGTAATGAGGAAACATCTCGCCGTACATCTACAGCACGCGCATTGCCGATGACCAGGAACCAGGAAGTATCAGAGCCCCTTCTGGTCACAGCGCTGATATTTTTGGCCGCGATGTATATTTAGTTAATGTAATCCAGCACGCTCTCTCAGCGGCAGGGGGGCAAAATGTAGCTTGCCATGTTGGCGTCTGCGGGGAGCGCACTTCAAAGGTCGGAGGGAAGGTGGCCGCTGCCCATCCTCCACTTCGCTAGAATGTCAAAAAGCCCCCCTTCCATTAATATGCAACAATGGACACTCGAAACCGCACTGCGGTCGGAACGCGGTACCCGCTGTATTCTGCACATGCCATCACTTAATAATCTGGATTACCTCCAGGGATGCAACCGAGGAGAATCAGAAGACTTGAGCAATGGCTTGATTGAGCACAGATGAAAAGTTTAACCCATCACATGACCTACTGAGAAGATACGGCCGTCTGGGTCCCCATTGGAGAGATTCCTCTCACGTCTTGTACCAGTGACCACACAGGAAGAAAGGGAGACTCTCCCCAAGGGGGACACAAATGGTTTTCACTAGGATTCCACTTTAAAGGGTCAGCCTACCGAAAAACTGATATTTCAGTATTGGGCGGAGGCTGAAGGGTTAGGCCCCATTTACACGGGGTGTGTACAGCGCCTTAAAAAAGTTTTTATATCCCTTGAAGTTTTCCACATTTCATCATCAACATGTCATGTTACAACCAAAAACTTAAATGTGTTTTACTGGCATTTTATGTGATAGACCAACACAAAAGTGGCACATAATTGTGAAGTGGAAGGAAAATGATAAATGGTTTTCCAAATTCTTTACAAATAAATATGTGAAAAGTGTGGGGGGTACATTTGTATGGCGCCCCCCGGAGTCAATACTTTGTAAATCCACCTTTCATTGCAATTACAGCTGCAAGTCTTTTTGGGGATGTCTCTACCAGCTTTGCACATCTAGAGAGGGACATTTTTGCCCCTTCTTCTTTGCAAAATATCTCAAGCTCTGTCAGATTGGATGGAGAGTGTCTGTGAACAGCAATTTTCAAGTCTTGCCACAGATTCTCAATTGGATTTATGTCTGGACTTTGACTGGGTCATTCTAACACATGAATATACTTTGATCTAAACAATTCCATTGTATGTTTAGGGTCGTTGTCCTGCTGGAAGGTGAACCTCCGCCCCAGTCTCAAGTCTTTTGCAGACTATTGCCCCGTACACACGGTCGGACTTTGTTCGGACATTCCGACAACAAAATCCTAGGATTTTTTCCGACGGATGTTGGCTCAAACTTGTCTTGCATACACACGGTCACACAAAGTTGTCGGAAAATCCAATCGTTCTAAACGCGGTGATGTAAAACACGTACGTCGGGACTATAAACGGGGCAGTGGCCAATAGCTTTCATCTCTTTATTTATTCTGAGCATGCGTGGCACTTTGTCCGTCGGATTTGTGTACACACGATCGGAATTTCCGACAAGGGATTTTGTTGTCGGAAAATTTTATATCCTGCTCTCAAACTTTGTGTGTCGGAAAATCCGATGGAAAATGTCCGATGGAGCCCACACACGGTCGGAATTTCCGACAACACGCTCCAATCGGACATTTTCCATCGGAAAATCCGACCGTGTGTACGGGGCATAACAGGTTTTCCTCTAAGATTGCCCTGTATTTGTCTCCATCCATCTTCCCATCACCTCTGACCAGCTTCCCTGTCCCTGCTGAAGAAAAGCATCCCCACAACATGATGCTGCCACCACCATGTTTCACAGTGAGGATGGTGTGTTCAGGGTCATGTGCAGTGTTATGCCGCGTACACACGGTCCTACTTTTCGTCTACAAAAGTCCAACGGACGCTGATGGACTAAAGCTGGCTGGTAATCCGATCGTGTGTGGGCTTCTCCGGACTTTCAACTGACTTTTTTAGCCTCAAATCCGACGTACTTTAGATTTGAAACATGTTTTAAAACTTTACTTCGTAACTACGACGGACCCCGAAATCCGCTCGTCTGTGTGCTAGTCCGACGGACAAAAAGCCACGCTAGGGCACCTATTGGCTACTGGCTATGAACTTCCTTATTTTAGTCCGGTGTACGTCATCACGTACGAATCCGTTAGACTTTTGTGTGGTCGTGTGTAGGCAAGTCCGTTCGTTAGAAAGTAGGCCGCAAGTCCGCCGCAAGTCCACCGAAAGTCTGCCGGAAGTCTGTCGGACAGGCTGTCCGACTTTTGTAGACGAAAAGTACGACCGTGTGTACGCGGCATTAGTTTTCTGCCACACAGAGTTTTGCTTTTAGGCCAAAAAGTTCAATTTTGGTCTCATCTGACCAGAGCACCTTCTTCCATGTTTGCTGTGTCCCCCACATGGCTTCTCACACACTGCAAACAGGTCTTCTTATGGATTTCTTACAACAATGTCTTTCTTCTTGTCACTCTTCCATAAAGGGCAGATTTGTGGAGAGCACGACTAATAGTTGTCCTGTGGACAGATTCTCCCACCTGAGCTGTGGATCTCTGCAGCTCCTCCAGAGTTACCATGGGCCTCTTGGCTGCTTCTCTGATTAATGCTTTCCTTGCCCGGCTGGTCAGTTTAGGTGGACGGCCATGTCTTGGTAGGTTTGCAGTTGTGCCATACTCTTTCCATGTTCAGATGATGAATTGAACAGTGCTCAGTTAGATATTCAAAGCTTGGGATATTTTTTTATAACCTAACCCTGCTTTAATCTTCTCCACAACTTTATCCCTGACCTGTCTGGGCCTTCATGATGCTGTTTGTTCACTAAGGTTCTCTAACAGACCTCTGAGGGTTTCACTGAACAGCTGTATTTATACGGAGATTAAATTACATACAGGTGGACTCTATTTACTAATTAGGTGACTTCTGAAGGCGATTGGTTCCACTACATTTTAGTTAGGAGTATCAGAGTAAAGGGGGCTGAATACAAATGTACGCCACACTTTTCACATATTTATTTGTAAAAAAAAATGAATACCATTTATCATTTTCCTTCCACTTCACAACTATGTGCCACTTTGTGTTGGTCTATCACATAAAATGCCAATAAAATACATTTACGTTTTTGGTTACAACATGACAAAAATTTCGAGGGGTATGAATACTTTTTCAAGGCACTGTACAGTTTCTGTCCATTTGAGGGCCGTGTTTACCCACATGGGAATGCACAGGTGTGTCATACATCCCTGTGCAGGCAGTTCTGTTCATCTCCATTGGGACGCAGGGGCTGCATGGGCACAGAGCATGCCTCCAATTTGACATCCGTGCACACTGTCTGCATTTGGAGCTGTGCCCCCGCAAGGATGTCTGTTGAAATACAGAATTGTATTATGTGCAATAACTACTGTACATCAGTATTTAGTAGAGATATATTCTTCAACCAGTAGATGGCAGTGTTTTTAAAAGGGGTTGTAAATCCCTATGCATTAAGGTGAAAAAACACCTGGCAGTGACCGGCCCCCCAGCACCCCCGTTTTACTCACCTGAGCCCTGGAATTTCCCACGGCGGAGACGCGCTCTTCCTCTACCCGGGCTTCTTGGCTCTTGATTGGATAGATTGATAGCAGCGCAGCCATTGGCTCCTGTCAATCAGATCAAATGACGTGGCGCCAGGGGGCGGGGCCGAGGCTGGCATTCTACGTCTATGGATGCAAAATGCTAGACTCGGGAGCGCGCCTGCAAGGTAAACCCCTGGGAAAGCGCTTCTCCTAGGGGGTTATACGATGCGGGGAGGAGCCATCAGTGCCACCGGGGGAACCCAGAAGAGCATGATCGGAGCCACTCTGTGCAAAACGAACTGCACAGTGGAAGTAAGTATGACATGTTTATTATTTAAAAAAAAAAAAAACTTGAAGCTTTACAATCACTTTAAGTTTGTAGCTGCATCTATGATCAAACTCTATGTCTTTTCTCTGAATAAAGTTCCTGTTTCATGTCTGCAGTTAAGCAGTAAAGCCCATGTGCACTGCGCACTGTCTGTCTGTTAAAGGGCTATACATACAGAATTTCTAACAATGTAAAATTGGGAGCACTGCCTCTGCCTCCCAATGGACATGAATAGGACAGCCTGCACAGGGATGTATGACACACCTGTGCATCTCCATTCAGGCGAACATAGCCCTCACATGGACATACAGGCTCCACCATTGAATACAGGGGCTCTGGTATACAACCATTACTTTTCTTTGGCTTAAAGGAATATTCCCTCTATGATGTGCGCTCTTCTCAATCCAGAGCACTAAGAGTCATTTCGGTCTGTTTCCTCCTTTCTCTGCTTTCAGCATGAATCACTTCTGGTTATTTTTCCTGACACCAAGAGAAAAATGGTGACAGGGGAGGGCACAGCCTGTGATTGGCAGCCTCAACACTGTATCTGTGTGCTGGGTAAGGGGGGGGTGTCCCTTCCCTCCAATCAGCTTTCAGAGCTCTCCTCAATGTAACTTTGTAACTTCCGCTCTCCATCCCCTGCTTTTCAGAGCTGAGAGATCCTATGTAAATTCTGCAGTTAGAATGGATGTAGGTGAAGAGGGATATAGATAAACAGGTACAACTTATATAGGAGGATATGTTTCATCTCTGTGTATCACCTGAGGCCAGTCAATTCACTGGGTATAGGTAAGGTTTTACAACCACTGTAATGGCTTTTTATAATATAGAGAACTCCCGTGCTAAGGTGATCAGAGAGAGAACCACCACCATAGCAGGGTAGTTCTTCCCATGAAATCACCAAGGTGTACAAGTTGTAGGTAGGTGCTTCAGCAGGTCAAACTCCACCTAAAACCAGGATACTAATGTTGAGTGCCTTGACCCTCTCTCCTCTTAACAGCGATATCTGTTATAGCTACACATGGAATCTGGGGCTTGGATTTCTAATACAGGTAGACAACCTGAAAGTAAAATTTGCTGTTTCAGTACATATTTGTAGGCAGGTACAGTCTGTACTCCCCACTGTAGGTGGCGCTCAACCGAAGCAGCAATGCAGAAGGGAAAGGAAGACGTGAAGAACTTGGTTCCCTCTATGACTTCCTGTGGTCACTAGGGGGATGGCTGTCCGATTAGTCGCTGGTGTCCCACGTGACCTCGGCAGCCATCTTGGGTCAAGACAGAGTCTATTCAAGACCCTGGCTCCCGGATTTGCCATGCTTTGTGTGAGTGACTAGTGAAGGGACAGGTTCCCCGTCTGGTAGGGACAGAGCACAGTGGCAGGGAGAGGCTCCAGAGAAATAGAAAAAGTTCAGGGACAACTCTATCCTCATGTAGGAAGCCTCCCATTTGGGTGTAGACCGGCCAGGCCGCATTCCCCCTTCTCATTGCAGAAGCTGTAGACATCATCTCAGGGTATGCTCCTCTGCTACAGTTTCGGAAGTGGCTCTGGTCGGCAGAGCCTACCCACCAGGCCCAGTTGTACTTTGTTGGGACTTCCTTAATACATTGTTATTACTCATCTTGTCTTCTGTGTGATCTTTGCTTGCCAACACGCCACGCTGCAGCCTACCCACATATAGAGGACTCGTTCTCTAGTGTCTATCTCTATACAGGCAGTAAGTCAACATCCCTGCTAAACATTTTCCGGTCCTCAATTATACATGATGTTATAAAGTGCCAACCAACATTACGGGGCCAAAGCGATGGAGAATGCCAGTGCCACGGTAGTGAGAAAAATTAAATAGTCTATGTTACCTTCAAGGGATTAGGGAACACAGGCTCAGGGCCGGTACAAGGCAGGGGCGGAAGGGGCGGATGCCCTGGGCGGGACAAATTACTAGAGGAAGGGGGGCGCAGGTGAAGTGGCTGGACTGTACACACAGAATACTGCACAGCCAGTCAGAGCTGCTATGATGTCTGTGCCATGCGCTAGTGCACAGCGAGGACGAGCCCTTCACTTCCCTGTCAGACAGAGCAATCTCCGCCCGACTGCCGTTGTTCTGACAAGAAAGTCCCCCCCCCCCTATGGGATAGTGTTGGGCAGGGCCGGATTAACATAGGGGCTGGTGGAGCTGCAGCTCCAGGCCCCTCCCTCAATATAGGCCCATGGCAGTGGCTTATGAATATCTGTGTGCCTTCCTGAAGGAAGAGGAGGAGCCCTCTGTGCTCACATGGAGGAGACAAGAGTCAGTGCAGCCGAGTCCTGTCTCTGTCCATGCCTGACTCCTATCACAGGATCTGTTCATTCACACAGATCGTCCTCAGTGTCTGGGAGCTGTCTGGGGGAGGGGCGCTGATGTCCTAACCAGCAGGAGCCCGGGAGATAAGGTTAGTACATTTGTTAGGGAGGTGTTTTATTGCGCTAGTGGAAAGACTGCTGCTTCCCCCCATGTAATGTGCTCTTGTGCCCAGTGCCCAGCATGTCATGTGCATTGCAGTGCCCCATATAATGTGCTGTGCCCACCATGTGCTGTGCATTGCAGTGCCCCCATGTAATGTGCTGTGCCAACCATGTCATGTGCTGTGCATTGCAGTGCCCCCCATGTAATGTGCTGTACCCACCATGTCATGTGCCTTGCAGTGCCCCCATGTAATGTGCTGTGCCCACCACGTCATGTGCTGTAAATTGCAGTGCCCCCATGTAATGTGCTGTGCCAACTATGTCATGTGCTGTGCATTGCAGTGCCCCCCATGTAATGTGCTGTGCCAACTATGTCATGTGCTGTGCATTGCAGTGCCCCCATGTAATGTGCTGTGCCCCCCATGTAATGTGCTGTGCATTGCAGTGCCCCCATGTAATGTGCTGTGCCAACTATGTCATGTGCTGTGCATTGCAGTGCCCCCATGTAATGTGCTGTGCCCCCCATGTAATGTGCTGTACATTGCAGTGCCCCCATGTAATGTGCTGTGCCAACTATGTCATGTGCTGTGCATTGCAGTGCCCCCCATGTAATGTGCTTTGCCAACTATGCCATGTGCTGTGCATTGCAGTGCCCCCATGTAATGTGCTGTGCCCCCCATGTAATGTGCTGTGCCCCCCATGTAATGTGCTGTGCCCCCCATATAATGTGCTGTGCATTGCAGTGCCCCCATGTAATGTGCTGTGCCAACTATGTCATGTGCTGTGCATTGCAGTGCCCCCCATGTAATGTGCTGTGCCAACTATGTCATGTGCTGTGCATTGCAGTGCCCCCCATGTAATGTGCTGTACCAACTATGTCATGTGCTGTGCATTGCAGTGCCCCCCATGTAATGTGCTGTGCCAACTATGTCATGTGCTGTGCATTGCAGTGCCCCCCATGTACTGTGCTGTGCCAACTATGTCATGTGCTGTGCATTGCAGTGCCCCCATGTAATGTGCTGTGCCCCCCATGTACATGGGGGCACTGCAATGTACAGCACATTACACGGGGGGCACAGCACATTACATGGGGGCACTGCAATGCACAGCACATTAATGTGCTGTGCCAACTATGTCATGTGCTGTGCATTGCAGTGCCCCCATGTAATGTGCTGTGCCAACTATGTCATGTGCTGTGCATTGCAGTGCCCCCATGTAATGTGCTGTGCCCCCCATGTAATGTGCTGTACATTGCAGTGCCCCCATGTAATGTGCTGTGCCAACTATGTCATGTGCTGTGCATTGCAGTGCCCCCCATGTACTGTGCTGTGCCAACTATGTCATGTGCTGTGCATTGCAGTGCCCCCATGTAATGTGCTGTGCCCCCCATGTAATGTGCTGTACATTGCAGTGCCCCCATGTAATGTGCTGTGCCAACTATGTCATGTGCTGTGCATTGCAGTGCCCCCATGTGATGTGCTGTGCCAACTATGTCATGTGCTGTGTATTGTAGTGCCCCCCATGTAATGTGCTGTGCCCACTATGTAATTTGCTGTGCATTGCAGTGCTCACTATGTAATGTGCAGTGCCCACCATGTAATGTGCTGTACATTGCAGTGCCCACCATGTCATGTGCTGTACATTGCAGTGCCCACCATGTCATGTGCAGTGCCCACCATGTAATGTGCTGTGCCCACCATGTCATGTGCAGTGCCCACCATGTAATGTGCTGTGCCCACCATGTCATGTGCTGTGCCATGCAGTGATCCCACCAAGTAATGTACAGTGCCCACCATGTAATGTGATGTGCCATGCAGTGATCCCACCATGTCATGTGCAGTTCCCACCATGTCATGTGTTGTGCCCACCCTGCCATGTGTGTGCCTAGCATGTAGTGTGTTGTGACCACTGTGTAATGTACTGTGCTGTTCAGCAGTGCCCACCATGTCATGTGCAGTTTCTAACATGTAATGTGCAGTTGCATTGCCCATGAAATGTGCTATGCCATGCAGTGCCCACCATGTAATGTGTTGTGCCATTCAGGGCCCACCATGTAATGCGCTGTGCCCCCCACATCATGTGCTGTGCCATGCAGTGCCCACCATGTAATGCACTGTACCCACAATGTAATGTGCTGTGCCATGCAGTGCCAACCATGTCATGTGCAGTGGCCACCATGTAAATTACTGTGCAGTGCCCACCCTGTCGTGCTGTGTTGTGCCCACCATGTCATGTGCTGCACCATGCAGTGCTTACCATGTAATGTGCTGTAAATTGTCCACCATGGCATGTGCTGTGCAGTACCCACAATAGAATGCCCTATGCAGGGCTCACCATGTCATGTGCGGTGTCCACCAATTAATGTGCTGTGCTCACAATGTAATGTGCTGTGTCATGCAGTGCCCACCATATCATGTGGTGTCATGCAGTGCCCACCTTGTCATGTGCTGTGCAGTGCCCACCATGCCATGTGCAGTACCCACCATATCGTATGCTGTGCCCACCATATAATGTGCTGTGCAGTGCCCACTTGTAATGTGCAGTGCCCACCATGTAATGTGCTCAGCTGTGCCCGCCATGTCATGTGCTGTGCCCACCATATAAGGTCCTGTGCCCACCGTGTGCATGTGCTGTGTTGTGCCCACCATGCAATGTGCTGTGTTGTGCAGTACCAACCATGTCATGTGCTGTGCCCACCATATAATGTACTGTGCCTACCTTTGTAATGTGCTGTATTGGGCAGTGCCAACAGTGTAATGTGCTGTGCCCGCCATGTAATGTGCTGTGCTTCGCCCACCATTAAATGTGCTGTATCCATGTATCCACCATGTAATGTGTAGCGCCAACCATGTAATGTACTGTGCTATTCCCCCCCCCCCGTGTAATGTACTATGCCACAGACTCACCCCCTCACTCTCACCCCCCTCTCTCTCTCTCTCAACCCCTCTCTTTCACCCTGTTCTCTATCTTGCCCCCTTCAACCCCCTCTTTCCTACTACCCTCTCTCTCTTTCACCCTCTCTCTCTCTTTCACCCTCTCTCGTCCCCTCTCTCTCATTCAACGCCTTTCTCTCTCTTTTCCCCTCCCTCTCATCCCCACTCTTTCAGCCCCCCTATCGCGCTATAACCCCCCCCCCCCCTCTCTCTCTCTCAACCACTCTCTCACACCCCTCTCTCTCTTTAATTTAATTCAACAAAGAATTGTTTGCGTTTTTCATTTTATTTATTTTCATAAAAAGGCCCACCAAAATCCTTAGCACCAGGCCCATGTTGCTCTTAATCTGTCCCTGGTGTTGGGCTGTCCGCCCTGTACTGCGCAGGCGCAGCGCTGTTCCGACGAGAAAGGTCCGCCCTGAACAGCCGTTCATCTTCGGAGACTTTCGGCGTCTCCTTTGTGCGCATGCGCAGTACAGGGCGGACACTATCAGATAGGGGACGTTTCTCGACAGGAGCGAGTGTGATCTAGAGGAGGAGGAACCGAGCAATAGTAAGTAAGCCATCTGCAGATGAATTTGTTAACTCCTTTTTTGGGGGGCGGTTGATATATTACCAATGGTATTTTTTTAATATGCATGAAGGGTAGTTAATGTGTATTATCAATGCTGCATTAGTGACAAGTGGCAGTTATTTATCCCCTTTGGGCTGCATTAGTGGCACCAGTGTCAGTGTTAATTAACCCCTGCATACTGCAGCAGTTAATTATCAGTGATGCCACTAATGCAACACAAAGGGGTTAATTAACTGCCACTTGTAACTAATGCAGCATTGATAATACACATTAACCCCTTCATGCTGCATATTACAAATACCATTGGTAATTAACCACTTGCCAACCCGTCTCACCCATTCGATCTGATTCCTGTCCGAATCCACAGTTCGCACCGCAATCTGCAAACCGATCCGGGGGTGTCATTAACATTCTATTGACACCCGCAGCGGTTCTCAGAGGGCAGCGTGAACTGCCTGCGGGAGAGATGCGATGCGGGAACCGGCGCTGGAATCGCACTGGTTCTCACATTGCTATAGTGTGAATCTAGGCTTAGGGTTTCGGGTACATGCCCCTGCCCGCCTACTCCCCTGTGATTTGACACAGTGGGAGTATGTCAGCAGATCCCAACCAGTGATTCATGGCCGGGACCTATTGACTGGCTGTGTCACAGCCCAGAGCCCTGTGTTGACAATCAACACAGGGCTCTATACAAAGGAAATGTTCGCTTGCAAAGCAGGGAAAATAAACAAGCCAGTCAATGGTAAAAATCAGTACACACATTACACATTGTTGGGCACACAATTAACCCCTTGGATGCCCCTAGATATTAACCCCTTCTCAGCCGTTGTCATTAGTACAGTGTCGGTGCATATTATTAGCACTGATCAGTGTATAAAGCTACATTCATGACCTAGGTATTCCAGAGCTTCTTTTGGGCAACAAGCGTCCCGCAATTTTGTCGCAATTTGTTGAGGGACAATTGCCACAAAATCGTCTGTGTCTGTGCGTCAATTTGGAAATTGCAGGCAGAATCACAGCAATCCGGAATGCCTAGGTGTGAACTGAGCCTTAGTGTCACTGGGTCCCACTATAAGTCGCTCCTTCTTTACAACCGGGGGGGGGGGGGGGGGGGGGCGCAGTTTGCCATCTTTGCCCTGGGCACCAGATGACCTTGTCCCAGCACTGCACAGGCTTTCAATAAAATAGCCCTGATCAGAAAAGCAATCGGCTCGATTAACTATTTGGATGCATTAGCTAACTGTAGCCCTGGCAGCCCTGGTCTGCATTTGATCCTCTACCGGCTAATTCTTGATTCATTTTGCTGGTTGACAACCAAGAATCTCAAGCTGTAATCTCCAATGGCCAATGTCCACGCAATGGCCTGGCATGCGTCTGATCCCCTGGAACATCCCATATTTCATTTAGACATTTTACTTTCTGCAGAATAACTATGAGCACCAGTGACAGCAATGTGAGATGGGAGCAGATATCTGATCTGCAGTCCAAACCCCAGGAGAGGAATAGACTTCCAACGGAGTGTGGCCAGACAACGCACTGCTTCCTAAACACACAACTTCAGAAAACAGACCCACCAACTACAACCTGATACTTATCTCATCAGACACAATAAGACAAACAAAGAGAAGAGGAACAAAGTCCCACAAATGGTGAGGATGAAGATATATTATTCAAGATTTGTAGAACATATTCTGCAATGCTCTATAGAGAACACCAAGCCAGTCACATCAGTCTCTGTACCAGAGGAGCTTACACTCTAATCCCCCCCCCCCCCCCATAGTCACACACTATTATTATTATACATTTGTATAGCTCTGACATATACCACAGTGTTGTACAGAGAGCATAAAGCCAGTCACATCACAGGACAGGCGGGGGGGAGGGGGGGTAAAGGGGTATTTTTCCACTCTTCATAAACTCCCCTTAATCGTAAAATTAAATCTTTAAATATTCACATTTATTCATGAAATAGAAGGAATGTGAAGAATGTTCCGATGTGAAGTGGCGTAATATTAGTTTAGTTTGTAAGCTGGGACATCTCAGGGCCTTCTGGCTGAATCTTCTGAACTCGCTTTCACCATTAGGAGTCCAGCACAGCTGCGATCGAGGAATGATGCCGTTGAAGGAACGCGCTGCGCTCATACAAGTCATGGAAAAAGATGTGCTAGACGCGGCTTTGGCCCCTCCATGAGTAGAGGAGTCTGGGTGATGGATCACTGAGATTTAATCATGGAACAGAGTGTGCCTGCTGGAGCGATCCTCACATTGTGGATAAACCTATGTGACATTAAATAAAAGAGGACGGTGCAGGGGAGGGAGACGTGGAATATTTAGGTTGAAGAATATATCATGTAAACCAGGGCTGTACAAATCCCAGGAGCCAGAACACCATGTGACCATAACACAAGAGAACCATCCTTCTCCTAAATAAGATTCTGAGATCTTCAGAGAAGGATGCAGTAGGAACCTTGCCGAAGGAATCACTTGGTTTAACCAAGCAAAGATCATCGTGTAGGAATAGGGAAAGAAGGGTATAAGAAACATACCAGAAAAGATCACTGAACAATAGAAAGTCTTTTTGTCAGAATTGTTGGATCTATTTTTCAGACAATTGTAGGCCAGGGCAACTCTAACAATTGTGGACACGTCATTGTCCCAGAACACTGACAACACACTGGCACTTAGGGGTCCAAAACAATGACGCACAGACACTTGGGGGTCCAAAACAATGACACACTGACACTTAGGGGTCCCATGACAATGACACATTGACACATGGGGGGGTCACACCACAAGGTCACGCTGACACTTGGGGAGGGGGCATGTCACAGAACAAAGATATACTGACACTTGGGAGTCCAGAATAATGACAAACTGATACATGGGGGTCCAGATCAATGACACATGGGGATTCAAAAACAATGCCACACTGACAATTGGGGTCCCAGATCGCTGACACTTGGGGGTCCAGTTAAATGACAAACTGACACTTGGGGGCCCAGATGAATGACATGCTTACACTTGGGGGCCCAGAACAATGACACGCTGACACTTGGGGGCCCAGAACAATGACACACTGACACTTGGGGGCCCAGAACAATGACACACTGACACTTGGGGGCCCAGATGAATGACATGCTTACACTTGGGGGCCCAGAACAATGACACGCTGACACTTGGGGGCCCAGAACAATGACACACTGACACTTGGGGGCCCAGAACAATGACACACTGACACTTGGGGGCCCAGATGAATGACATGCTTACACTTGGGGGCCCAGAACAATGACACGCTGACACTTGGGGGCCCAGAACAATGACACACTGACACTTGGGGGCCCAGAACAATGACACACTGACACTTGGGGGCCCAGATGAATGACACGCTGACACTTGGGGGCCCAGATGAATGACACGCTGACACTTGGGGGCCCAGAACAATGACATGAATGACACTTGGGGGCCCAGAACAATGACACACCGACACTTGGGGGCCCAGAACAATGACACACCGACACTTGGGGGCCCAGAACAATGACACACTGACACTTGGGGGCCCAGAACAATGACACACTGACACTTGGGGGCCCAGAACAATGACATGATGACACTTGGGGGCCCAGAACAATGACATGATGACACTTGGGGGCCCAGAACAATGACACACTGACACTTGGGGGTCCAGAACAATGACATGGTGACACTTGCGGGTCCAGTTCAATGACACACTGACACTTGGGGTGCCCAAAAAAATGACACGCTGAGACATGGGGGTCTCATAACTGCCATATCTATAGTCAGCATATAAACAGTTGCAAACAAAGTAACGTCTGAATATGGCAGATTGTCATGGCAGACACAACACTACACATGCCTGACATCTACATGTAAACTGATTTCATATGGAATTCTCACTACCACACAAGACTTGGAACTCTTAATTAACACCTTACCTCGGACACAGAATACACAAATAAACAAGAAAACTTGGCATGCCAGAACGATGACATCCAGATTACTTAGCAAGAGGCTGAATATAAATAAGCCCGTCCTATCCCTGACATGCTGCCACTATTACAAACCTGGGGGCCCCAACCATGTCCGTTCTCATCTGAACGCTTGGCAATGCTATGATGTGTATGAAAACGCTTTATGATCAGTTTTAAATGATTGTCGTTTTATTCCAAAACGAAGCAGCCATGTTGCGAAAATCTCAGATCATCGTCTAAGGCAGGGGTCTCCAAACTTTGTGTTCAAAGGGCCAGTTTACTGTTCTTCAAACTTTAGGGGGGCCGGACTGCAGCCAGCTGAAATAGAAAATGTCATGGTGTCAGCAGACGTAATCAGTGCCCCCTCTTTGCTATTAGTGGGAGGAATAGTACCCCATCATTGGTGTCAGTGGGAGGAATAGTGCCCCATCATTGGTATCAGTGGGAGGAATAGTACTCCATCATTGGTGTCAGTGGGAGGAATAGTGCCTCATCATTGGTGTCAGTGGGAGGAATAGTACTCCATCATTGCTGTCAGTGGGAGGAATAGTGCCTCATCATTGGTGTCAGTGGGAGGAATAGTACTCCATCATTTGTGTCAGTGGGAGGAATAGTGCCCCATCATTGGTGTCAGTGGGAGGAATAGTGCCTCATCATTGGTGTCAGTGGGAGGAATAGTACTCCATCATTTGTGTCAGTGGGAGGAATAGTGCCCCATCATTGGTGTCAGTGGGAGGAATAGTACTCCATCATTTGTGTCAGTGGGAGGAATAGTGCCTCATCATTGGTGTCAGTGGGAGGAATAGTACTCCATCATTTGTGTCAGTGGGAGGAATAGTGCCTCATCATTGGTGTCAGTGGGAGGAATAGTACTCCATCACTGGTGTCAGTAGGAGGAATAATACCCCATCGTTAGTGTCAGTATGAGGAATAGTGCCCTGTCATTGGTGTCAGTCGGAGGAATAGTGCCCCGTCATTGGTGTCAGTCGGAGGAATAGTGCCCCATCATTGGTGTCAGTCGGAGGAATAGTGCCCCATCATTGGTGTCAGTCGGAGGAATAGTGCCCCGATGTCAGTGGGAGGAACTATGCTCCATTGTTGCTGACAGTGGGGGGGGGGATAATGCCCGAAGGGGCAGATAAAACACAATATAGTCATGAAATCGCTAAATTTTATAATTTTTTGTAATTATCTGTGGGATGTGGTGCCTTGAGCCTCGGATTTCCAGTTGATTGTATAATTGCTTTTGCACTAAGGAAACAATATTCAGCCATTGCAATCGTATTTCCAACCTGCACCCTTCATGACAGGTTCACTTTAGAGATTGTTGTTGGCAATTATTAAAATTGTGAACAAAGGTGGAGTTGGGTTTTAAGCATAAAAAGCTATTACTATATACTTCACCCCCGGTAGTTCTCAGCTCTTCTGCTCCATTATATAAAAAGAAAGTCAACAACATAATGGCAACAACCCACCGTCATAATAACCGTGGAGGGTGGGCGGGGCTGGGAACACAGGGGCAGCGTCTTTCATCCCACCAAGAGAAGCTCTTGGCCGATGTGCCTAGGCACCATTCATTCCAAACTGACATAAAAGATAGAGATTACAAGTCGTGACATTTTTAAAACTCAATTTCTTGGATTTTGCTCTCCTACTCTCACACTAAAGCAGATGGATTTCCCCACTTTATAAACCTTTCAGCCAGAGCTGACGCTTCCTGTCACACTGGAGGGTTAAAGGCAGCGTGTTGAATCTTCAAATGCCGTTTCCTGAGTCAGCGGGACATCTCGCATTATTTGTGTTGGAGGAGATATCGGAGGCACTCCATGTACAGAATGTATAATTTATCGGCACAATGCTAAGCGTGCTCCACAGGGAGGGCCTGAAATAAGCGTTGCCCCGTGGAGAGGCGCAGGGACTTTTTTTTGTGCGATCCGTGCCGGGAACAAACTTTACAATTCTTCCAACAACATCAGTGCTGGGAAACGATTCTGGCGCTTGACGGTAAAACAAGGCGCAGCCGCCAACGCGATGTTCTGCTGTTTGTATTGAGCGCAATGACGTCAGGCCATCAATCATTGTCTAATCGCAGAAGATGGCGGAAAGGGAAAATAAATATTATCTTTTTATTGGGTCCCGAGATAAATATTTCTCTTAATTTTATTAATGCATTTGAAGATATTTGGTGTACTGTCCAAGGAAATGCCAGAAGTCAGCATTTTGGACACATATAGGCAATCTGCCTGATGTTCCTTCACCTAAGCACTGCTTGTGAAGTCCAGGTCACCACAATGCATAAAATTAGCCAGCCTGCTGTTCAGACGTTGTGTTCCTAAGACAGGATTTTACCATTCAGGTCATGGTGAGTGGCCATAACTAACCCAAAAACCCTACATTAAAACACAGAGAGCTACAGTCTACCCAAAACAAATATTACCCAGCCACCGGTTTATAGACCAGATACATCCTAAATATAGAACCATTTATCCAACTGTCCATCCCCAGCCTCTGGTTTATAGACCGGATACATCCTAAATATAGAACCATTTATCCAACTGTCCATCCCCAGCCTCTGGTTTATAGACCAGATACATCCTAAACATAGACCCATTTATCCAACAGTCAATCCCCAGCCTCTGGTTTATAGACCAGATACATCCTAAACATAGACCCATTTATCCAACAGTCAATCCCCAGCCTCTGGTTTATAGACCAGATACATCCTAAATATAGAACCATTTATCCAACTGTCCATCCACAGCCTCTGGTTTATAGACCGGATACATCCTAAATATAGAGCCATTTATCCAACTGTCCATCCACAGCCTCTGGTTTATAGACCGGATACATCCTAAATATAGAGCCATTTATCCAACTGTCCATCCACAGCCTCTGGTTTATAGACCAGATACATCCTAAACATTGAGTCATTTATCCAACTATCCATCCACAGTCTCTGGTTTATAGACTGGATACATCCTAAATATAGTCATTTATCCAACTGTCCATCCACAGCCTCTGGTTTATAGACCGGATACATCCTAAATATAGAGCCATTTATCCAACTGTCCATGCAGAGCCCCTGTTTTATAAACCAGATACATCCTAAATATAGAGCCATTTATCCAACTGTCCATCCAGAACCTCTGGTTTATAGATCAGATACATGCTAAATATAGAGCCATTTATCCAACTGTCCATCCACAGCCTCTGGTTTATAGACCGGATACATCCTAAATATAGAGCCATTTATCCAACTGTCTATGCAGAGCCTCTGGTTTATAGACCAGATACATCTTAAATATAGAATCATTTATCCCACTGTCCATCCACAGCCTCTGGTTTTCAGACTGGATACATCCTAAATATAGAGCCATTTATCCAACTGTCCATCCAGAGCCTCTGGTTTATAAACTCGATACATCCTAAATATAGTCATTTATCCAACTGTCCATCCACAGCCTCTGGTTTATAGACCGGATACATCCTAAATATAGAACCATTTATCCAACTGTCCATCCAGAGCCTCTGGTTTATAGATCAGATACATCCTAAATATAGAGCCATTTATCCAACTGTCTATCCAGACCCTCTGGTTTATAGACCAAATACATGCTAAATATAGAACCATTTATCCAACTGTTCATCCACAGCCTCTGGTTTATAGACCAGATACATCCTAAATATAGAACCATTTATACCACTGTCCATCCATAGCCTCTAGTTTATAGACTGGATACATCCTAAATATAGAGTCATTTATCCAACTGTCCATCCACAGCCACTGGTTTATAGACCAGATACATCCTAAATATAGAACCATTTATCCAACTGTCTTTCCAGAGACTCTAGTTTATAGAACAGATACATCTTAAATATTAAACCATTTATCCCACTGTCCTACCACAGCCTCTGGTATATAGAATGGATACATCCTAAATATAGAGCCATTTATCCAACTGTCCATCCACAACCTCTGGTTTATAGACTGGATTCATCCTAAATATAGACTCATTTATCCAACTGTCCATCCACAGCCACTGGTTTATAGACCAGATACATCCTAAATATAGAACCATTTATCCAACTGTTCATCCAGAGCCTCTGTTTTATAAAACATATACATCCTAATTATAGAACCATTTATCCAACTGCCCATCCAGAGCCCCTGGTTTATAGACCAGATACATCCTAAATATAGAACCATTTATCCAACTGTTCATCCAGAGCCTCTGTTTTATAAACCAGATAGATCCAAATTATAGAACCATTTATCCAACTGTCCATCCAGGGCATCTGATTTATAGACCAGATACATCCTAAATATAGAACCATTTATCCAACTGTCCATCCAGAGCATCTGGTTTATAGACCAGATACATCCTAAATATAGAGCCATTTATTCAACTGTCCACCCACAGCCTCTGGTTTATAGACCAGATACATCTTAAATATAGATACATTCATGCAATTGTCCACCAAGAAGTGTTGTTTAATATCCCGGATACATCCTAAATACAGAGCAACTTATCTATACATCCATCAAAAGCCACTGGTTTATAGAGCACATACAGCCTGAATAAAGAACCATTGATCCCTAAACTGTCCCTAAAGGGTGACCAGCAGTAGCCTCCATATATTTTTCATGGCAGGCTGACATTCTAGCCCATAGACCTACTACGAGTGGACTAATGGAAAGCTTACCAGCATGGCTGTTATGAGGCACTATGAGGGTTCCTATCCAGCACTGCAGGCTGCCATTGTTTAAGTTCCAACTTTTGGGTCCAGCACACCTCTGCAGCACCATGGACAGTCTCTTGTGAGTCCCAGACCAAGCAATGTCAGGTGATGACAACCTAAAGCGTTGGATAGACTATGCCAGAGAACAGGTTTATCTATGACGTGTTCAGGTAGAATGGTTTATTTTTCTAATCTAAGAATACATAAAGATGGATTTCGTTACAGCGGAGTTTCAGCCACGTAAGAATGGTTCCCGTGTCCATCGATGCAATGTTATTGAGGAGAGGGAAATCTAGAAGCCGTAACGGTGGACTCGTCCTGTGTGTCTCTGCTTTGGCAGCTGTTATCCCCCATAATTCCTGCACATCTGGAATCCTGACTTCATGTGTTGTATTGTATGTAGATTACCTATTCCATGGCTTCTAAGTCAGCCACCAGATGCTTCCTCTTCTCTGGCTGAAGCCTCTTTAATTACTCATCGTAGCTCTGTTTAATGCTCCCTGTCAGCTGTTACTCTGTGACCCTACAAGTCTGTTACCTCTCAATAAACATACATGACGGGATGTTCTTATAGGCAGGCAGGTAAGCAACTTCATGACTGGATGTATACATCTGTATATTATTAAATATGACAAGGGCTTCCTAGAGACCAGGAGGAATAAAACAAATGTCACTGGATCTAATCTAATCTGACCTTAAATTTCTATACATTCAGATTTGGGGGGAGTATACAGAGCCAATAGACCAACCTTAAAGTATATTCAAGTCCAAGAACAAAAATGTAACATATTGCAGTTTACTGGTCCTTGGATGTGGTGGTTGCATTCGTTGTTTCTTATTTCAGGCTAATGCCGTGTACACAAGGGCGGACTTTTCGACATCAAAGGTCGACGGTCTTTCGGACGGACTCTCTAACGAACGGACTTGCCTACAAATGATCACACCAAAGTCCAAATGATTAGAAGGTGATGACGTACGACCGGACTAAAATAAGGAAGTTCATAGCCAGTAGCCAATAGCTGCCCTAGCGTCGGTTTTGGTCCGTTGGACTAGCATACAGACGAGCGGATTTCTCGATAGGAACTGGGTCCGGCGGAAAGATTTGAAACATGTTCCAAATCTAAAGTCCGTCTGATTTTCGACAGGAAAAGTACGCTGAAGGTCCGATGAAGCCCACACACGGTCGGATTGTCCAACGGATTCGTTCCGTCGGACCAATCCGGTCGAAAAGTCCACCCGTGTGTACACGGCATGAGAACATTTTCAGCAAGTACAGACAATACCAGAAATGCAGTGTCCTTGTCACTTCTTGTGTGCCGAAAAAGACAGAATAAACAATGTTATCTCTCTTTTGTAAATTATTGATCCCATCAGTTCATCATATAATGGTAATGAACAAAAGCAGATGTGTTTGAAGTCCACAGCCTGGGTGACAAACACGGCTGCCCTATAGATTGAATGAAGAATTTAGTGCAGCCATCCAGGACCAGGAAGTCTGTAAAGCCCGGTACACACAAGAAGTTTTTTATTTTCATTTGACCCAGCAGGCTGAACAAAAAAAACTGAGAGATGGCTGTACTAACACAAGTGATGTTAGTGTGACAATCTTCCCCGCTGTGCTACCCTGTTCTAAAAGGCGCCCCCCCCCCCCTGCCAGAACACACTGGTCAGCGCTCACAGCCATTGGCTCCCAACTCTGATCAGATGCCGGTCAGATGGTGGTTTTCCAGCACGCCCGGTCAACACAACTAGCTTCTGTCGGACAGGCGGCTGTACACACGAGCTGAAAATCGTCCGGTTTCTGCTGAACCGGCTGATTTTGAAAATTTTTCGGCCCATGTGTACCCAGTTTGCATCATCAGTTCAAGTAAAAAGTAAAAGGAAAAATGCCTGAAAGAAAACTAATGCAGCCACCACAACTAAGGCCTGGAAAGCTTCAATGTAATACATTTTTGTTTTTGGGCTGAATATCCTACCTACCATGGAGCCAGTGCTATCTTATTCATCCATTAAAGCTTCTAATCCACTCCCTGGTCATCTCCCGCCTCGACTACTGCAACTCCCTCCTCATTGGCTTACCTCTAAATAGGCTATCCCCACTTCAGTCCATCATGAACGCTGCTGCCAGGCTCATCCACCTCACAAACCGCTCAGTGTCTGCTACACCCCTCTGCCAATCCCTCCACTGGCTGCCACTCAGTCACCAAATTAAATTCAAGATACTAACTATAACTTACAAAGCCATCCACAACCTGGCCCCCAGCTACATCTCTAACCTAGTCTCAAAATACCAACCTAATCGTTCTCTTCGCTCCTCCCAACACCTCCTTCCCTCAAACTCCCTTGTCACCTCATCCCATGCTCGCCTTCAAGACTTCTTCAGAGCTTCTCCCATCCTCTGGAATGCTATACCCTAATCCGTTCTATTTTCTCCTACTTTATCCACTTTCAGACGATCCCTGAAAACTCATCTCTTCAGAGAAGCCTATCTGCCCCCCACCTAGCAATTGTACATTTATCTTCTAAATCAGCACATCACCCACAGTTATTACCTCTTGTATCTCTTGACCTTCCCTCTTATGCCCCGTACACATGGTCGGATTTTCCGTCGGAAAAATGTGTGATAGGACCTTGTTGTCGGAAATTCCGACCGTGTGTGGGCTCCATCACACATTTTCCATCGGATTTTCCGACACACAAAGTTTGAGAGCAGGATATAAAATTTTCCGACAACAAAATCCGTTGTCGGAATTTCCGATCGTGTGTACACAAATCCGACGCACAAAGTGCCACGCATGCTCAGAATAAATAAAGAGATGAAAGCTATTGGCCACTGCCCCGTTTATAGTCCCGACGTACGTGTTTTACGTCACCGCGTTTAGAACGATCGGATTTTCCGACAACTTTGTGTGACCGTGTGTATGCAAGACAAGTTTGAGCCAACATCCTAGGATTTTGTTGTCGGAATGTCCGAACAAAGTCAGACCGTGTGTACAGGGCATTAGACTCTAAGCTCTAAGGAGCAGAGTCCTCTGATTCCTACTGTATTAAAGTCTATTGTATTTGTACTGTCTACTCTCAAGTTGTAAAGTGCTACGTAAACTGTTGGTGCAATATAAATCCTGTATAATAATAATAATAATA
The DNA here is from genome assembly GCA_037952835.1 of Lithobates septentrionalis. NCBI lineage: Eukaryota > Metazoa > Chordata > Amphibia > Anura > Ranidae > Lithobates > Lithobates septentrionalis. Next base: position 276,918 of record JBBDGP010003951.1, on the reverse strand, counting down.
TTAATTTATACACACCATTAATATTCTACACATTTGTTTTAGATCTGACATGTTCTGCAGTGCTTAACAAAGAACCCTGAGCCAGACACATCAGTCTCTGTACCAGAGGAGCTTACACTCTAATGTCCCCCCATAGTCACACTATTATTATTAAACTTTTGCAGCATTATTATGACATATACGGTAGTGCTGTACAGAGAACACTAAGGTGTCTGTTTATAAAACAGAGATCAGCCGTGATCCTCAGGATCACGGCTGATCTCTGGGGTGTAACAGTTTATGTAGCTGAGATAAGGAGCAGAATCTCCTCTTCTCATCACAGTACATGACCGTTCTGTCACAAACGGACAGTTTTTAAAAGTGAGATCTGAAGATTTCACAGACGTTACACTGAAATATCTCCCTTCCAGATTCACCAGCTCAGAGGTGGAGAATCTGGGAGAGAAGCTGGCGCACTTAGAGGAAGAAGGCTTCTTTCTTCCTATTATCAGCACCAGTGGGTTAAAAATGAATATTAACAACATATATACAAGTATATATATATATATATATATATATATATACATACACACACACGTACATATATATATATATATATATATATATATATATATATATATATATATATATATATAAAATTATTATTTAAGGTACTTATACAGCGCCGTCAATTTACGCAGCACTTTTACATATACATTGTACATTCACATCGGTCCCTACCCTCAATGAGCTTACGGTCTGGGGTCCCTAGCTCATATTCATATACTGGGGCCAATTTAGACAGAAGCCAATTAACCTACCAGCGTGTCTTTGGAGTATATACACATGTACATACATGTATATACACACACATATATATATATATATATATATATATATATATATATATATATATATATATATATATATATATACATATACATACACATACATATATATATTTACTTGGTTATCACATGTCTGAAAACATGTAATTACATGTTCTTTTAAACTTTAGTTTCACTTTTTGAAATCGGCTGCACCGTAATCTCACAATATCTCACAAGATTACAGGCAGCCCACCCACTTTTACACTGATCTCGGCCGTTTTCAGAGGAAACACTTCTCCTCTGTTCTCCCTCTGAGAACAGAAGTTCTCAGCTTCATAAACCGGCTGCAGAGGAGATAATTTTCCTCTGAGAACTGCCGAGAACCGAACTGAGAAAAAACGTCTCTGTTTAATAAACGTACACCTAGGCCAGTCATATCAGTCTCTGTACCAGCGGAGCTTACAGTCTAATGTCCCCCCCACAGTCACAACCTATTATTATTATACATTTATATAGCTCTGACATATACCGCAGTGCTGTACAGAGAACACTGAGCCTGTCACATCAGTCTCTGTACCAGAAGAGCTTACAGTCTAATGTCCCCCCCACAGTCACACACTATTATTATTATACATGTTTAAAGCTCTGACATATACCGCAGTGCTGTACAGACAACACTGAGCCAGTCACATCAGTCTCTGCACCAGAAGAGCAGACTCCGGGGCCCTCTTAGTGTGGGCACCAATAAAGATGCTTTAGCCTTTTTGGCTGGTGGGAGCTACTTTTAGCAGAGGAGGAATTGTTATAAGGTAGACCACTTACTTCCAGATGACTTCAAGCTGTAGTTTGATGGTACCAAGTTCTGTTATGTCTACTATGATGATTCTGGGCCGAGTGGTAAAGAAGTCCGCACTGTCACATGTCACAATGCCAACTGAGATGGTGGATAACCCACGAAGCTCCACGACCTACCAAATTAAGAGAAAACATCTTAATTACAATTTAAAGGGGCACTCCAGGCGGTTGAAATTTGCGATTACACTGTGTATACAGGAACCATTTAACTGACAAGGCATTTTTCATTGTGTTGAATAAAAATTTGAATATTTTTATTACCGACAACTATTATTAAAAAACGATTGCAGAGGAAAATTTCACCTTGGGCAAAATGACCAATGCTATCAGAGAACACTCACCACAATTGTCACTTCTAGACTGCAATAATGTATTATTTTGTTCCCAACCAGGCCAGAATAAGGGGCGGGCAGGAGGGGAAGCCTCACTGGGCCTAGTGGATAGATGGGTCTTTAATGCATACACAAGCAGTGCCCAAAATTGACTGACCACTTGCAAAATGAGCATTTATAAAAATGTAGCCATGGCCTTGATCCCTAGAGGCCTAATTGTGACCTCCGGGGTCAGGGAGAGATAACATCCATCTTCACAACGCGGGTTACTAGGCATAGTGGGTGTGGTGTAGATAGAGTAAGTAGGATGCCAGACATTTTGAGACTACAAAAGAGATTTATTTTCTCTTAACAGAACTGCGGAGAGAGGGTTAGGGCCTGAACACCCTTAGGCAGATGCAAAATACTTGTCAGACTCCGAGACAAAAATAGAAATAGAAGAACAGCTATACAGTTCAAGGGCCTTTAAGCTGAATTGCAGCACACTTTATCTGTAGACTGCTGTCTCCTATAGCAACTGATCTGTTAACTTCAACTTCAATACAGATCACAACTCACAATATCCCATTGTAGATCCTCTCACTGAGCTCCCAGTCCCTCACTAGACTCATTAGATCCCAGCCACCACTGGATTCCTTTAGCTCCTTCACAACTATCATGCTGTGGCTTCCAAGTGTCACCCACAGTGTCCCGCTGGGTCCCTGACTTGGCTCTTCAGCTAACCTGTGGAATCCTCTGCAAGCGTCACCCACACTGTTCCACTGGGTCCCTAGCTTGACTCTGCTGAAGCTTTCCCAACTTCCTCACCATCCCTGGCTAGTGAAAAAATAGGATTTTTTATTACAGCTTACCTGTAAAATCCTTTTCTTTCGACGGACATCACGGGACACAGAGCCACAGTAATTACTGATGGGTTATAGGGTATCACTAGGTATTGGACACTGGTCACACCCTAATCAGGAAGTTCAACCCCCTATATAACCCCTCCCCTTCCAGGGATACCTCAGTTTTGTAGCAAAGCAGTATAGGTGTATTAGAAGAGGGGCGGGACCTTTGTGTCCCGTGATGTCTGTCGAAAGAAAAGGATTTTACAGGTAAGCTGTAATAAAAAATCCTATTTTCTTTTCTCGGACATCACGGGACACAGAGCCACAGTAATTACTGATGGGATGTCCCAAAGCAATGCCAACTGAGGGGGGGGAATCACAACCAAGTAGGGTGCTATCAGACCTGAGGACCCTGTACCGCTGTCTGCAGCACACTACGCCCAAAGGCGATATCCTCATGCCTTCCTACATCCACCTGATAGAATCTGGTGAATGTATGAACTGAAGACCAGGTTGCGGCCTTGCAGATCTGAGCCATAGAGGCCCGGTGATGCACTGCCCAAGAAGCACCAATAGCCCTTGTGGAATGTGCCTTGATCTGAAACGGAGGAATCTTCTGTTTCAAACCGTAAGCTTGAATAATCAACTGTCAAATCCATTTAGAAATGGTCGCTTTTGACGCTGCCTGTCCTCTATTGGGACCCTCCGGCAGCACGAACAAGACATCCGTCTTGCAATCTGAGCAGTTGCCTCCAGATAGGTCTTGACTGCTCTTACTACATCCAAAGAATGTAATGACCTTTCTTCCGAAGAACAAAGTTCTGGAAAAAAGGAAGGTAGCACAATGTCTTGGTTTAGATGAAAATCTGAAACCACCTTCGGTAAAAAACTAGGATGAGGGCGCAGTACCACTCTATCCTTGTGTATAATCAAGTAAGGCTCTTTACAGGAAAGAGCTGCTATTTCTGATACTCTTCTAGCAGAAGAGATGGCTACCAGGAAAATTAGTTTCCTCGTCAGTAAGACCAAAGGAATCTGACGTATTGGTTCAAAAGGTTGTTTTTGTAACACCGATAGAACCAAGTTCAAGTCCCAGGGGTTTAGGGGCGCCGTAACCGGAGGATTAAGACGCATCACCCCCTGTATAAAGTTTCGGATCAGAGAATGCGAAGCAAGCGGCCGTTGAAACAACACTGATAAGGCCGACACCTGGCCCCTGATGGTACTCAAGGCCAGCTTCATCTCTAATCCTAATTGTAGAAAATCCAGAATTCTACTTATGACATATTTCCTGGGATGCCAACCCCTGGATTCACACCAGGATACATAAGCTTTCCAGACTCTATGATAAATCATTCTGGAAGCTGGCTTCCTTGCATTGATCAAGGTAGATATGACAGGACCTGAAAGCCCACGATTTTCCAGAACGTGGGATTCAATAGCCCACCCGTCAAATCTAGCATTTGTAAGGCAGGCTGGAACACCGGACCTTGAGCTAACAGGTCTGGGTGTATCGGTAGGGTCCACCGGAAACCCACCATCATCCCTGCTATTTCTGCTTATCAGGTTCTTCTGGGCCAAACGGGGGCCACCAGAAGTGCCGACTTCCCTTCTTGCCTGAGTCTGCGAAGGAGCCGTGGCAGTAGCAGAATGGGAGGGAATGCATAAATCGGTGAGAGCCGATGCCACGGAATCACCAACGCATCCGTCCTGCCTGCAAGAGGATCCCAGGCAACCGGTAGGAAGGATTTCCCCTTCTTTAGGTTTTTGGGTATGAGCCATCAGCTGAGGCTCTGACGCATCGCATGCGATAGGTGCATTGGAAAGTTTAATGCCTGCACCTTCCTGTTCCAGGTCAACAGAATACTGTGTTGCAACAGTTCTGCTTGGAACTGCGCATAGGGAACTGCTTCGACTGAAGCCACCATCTTCCCCAGCAGCCTCATACAAAGGCGGACAGAAAGACCCTTCTTGGCCCTGACTGTCAGAATCAGCTCCCTTAGAGCAGTGATCTTTGCCTGCAGACACTTCAGTTAAGCAGGAAAACTGGGCACATATAGGCCTGTATCTCTGATGCCTATTGATTTCAGAAATTCTCCTCCCTGCAGGACGGAGATTACTGTCTGAATTGATTCCAAACAAAAGGACTGCATCCTTGGGAATCGTTTCAGATCTCTCAAATCCAAAGTGGGTCTGTCGTCCCCATTTGGTTTTCGGACCATAGAAAGATTGGAACGGAGTCTCAATCCTTGATCCTTTGTGGGAACCCCCACAATGACCTCTTGCGACCAAAGTCGCTTTATCGCTAGAAGGAGCGACTGCTTCTCTTCTGGTTTTCTGGGAACACCTGATCTGAGGGAACGAGGAGAGGGACATTCTTGGAACTCCAGTCTGTACCCTAAGGTTACCATGGAGATTACCCATCTGTCCTGGAAGTCCTTCTGCCAGGGCCCTGAGAGCTGCAGCAGTCTTTCCCCCCACTCGAGCGAGCGGGGCGCCCCTTCATGAAGAGGTCTTAGTGTCTTGCTTAGAAGACCTTTTCCCCCAGGATTTCTTGTGTCCCTGGGGTCGACTCTTGTTTCTTGTCCCAGACGGAGGAGACCGTCGTGACTGCCTGGAGGCTGATGCCCCTGGCGCTGGGGAAAGAGTCCGTTTAAAAGAGGGACGCTTACTCTTCTTCTTATCAGGTAAGAGAGTGCTTTTCCCACAGGAGATCGTCTTGATATAATTATCCAAGTCCTCTCCAAACAACCTTTCACCACGGAAGGGAAACCCAGCCAGAAGCTTCTTACATGGTGCTTCGGCTGACCAGTTTTTCAACCATAAGATTCTACGTATATGCACCAACCCAAGCGAGAGGCGAGAGGTTTGCACGATAGAATCTCTAATGGCGTCAACAGCGTAACATAAAGCCGCAGGAAGGTTAGCAAACCCCTGGGCCTGCTGTTCAGGCAATACTTTGATGACCTGCTTAACATGGTCTCTTAAGTATTGACAGACTCCAATCGCTGCTACTGCAGGTTGGGCCACTGATCCTGCTAAAGAGAACACATCTTTCAATAAGAAGTCCATCTTTTTATCCACAGGATCTTTGAGCATCTGAGCGTTGTCTACAGGACAAGTCAGATTACTATTTACAGAGGAAATGGCCGCATCAATGGCCGGTATTCCCCACCTCTTAATAAACTTTTCTTCCATAGGATAAAGTGTAGAAAACTTTTTCGGTGGAAGAAATCGCTTATCTGGGTGATCCCACTCAGAATAAAGCAGCTTTTCAAGTAATTTATGAACAGGAAAAGCATGTGCTGCTTGGAAAGGTTTCAGTGACCCCAAAGCAGAAGAGGTTTCTGTAGTAGTTTCAGGTATGGGCAACTTAAATGTGGAGCGGACCAAACCAGTGAGGATCTGCACTAAGACTTTCTCCTCTTGGGAAGTCGCAGAGGGTCCCTCTCCACCTGAATCCTCTGAAGAGGAATCATCTGTCCCATCCCAATCCTCTGAAAGGGATTCATCTCCTTTATCCCAGAGCTCCTCTGACTGAGGGTCTTGGGGAGCAGAGGAAGGCCTTGTGCGTTTTCTTCCACTCAGTGAAGATGTAATCGCGGCCATTCGTTTTTTCTCTAATCCAGAAATGGTTGAGGAAAAAACTTCTTGTGTAATGTACACAGGGGCTGAAGTGCCGGCAGCAGATGTAGCCCCTAACCCCAAAGGCTCTCCCTGTCCAGCTGCCCCTGGTCCCTCAGGAGGGGATGGTGTAGCAGACAGGGGGTCCTCAGAACCTGAACGAGACCCCCTAGTGCCTCTGGTTCTAGGGGTGCTTGAACCTCTTCTACCCATAGTGCAAAGCAACAAGGTGTGAGGTATCAAAAACGAACACTGACTGCTGAGCGATGTAGTCTGGCTAAAAGCCTTGCTACCAAATGCCCAATCCGGTGTTCTTTAGTGAATGCAGCCTAGGGGAAGGCCTGTGTCCCACCTTACATGTGACTGTCAGCTCTGTGTCTCTCCAAAGCTCAGAGCACCTATACAGTGTGCTTTAAATAGCCATGCTTTCAGGCAATGTGGGCGTCTGGGCACGCTGACGCTGTGCTGACGCCCCGCCCCCCCTCCCCCCCCTCGTTTTTGAAAAACGAGCGCTTCCCGCGCGAGCCAACCCTTTCTGACAAGCCTGAAGGGAGGCTGGGGTTGGGGGAATAAGGAGGAGGCCGGCAGTGATGGGCCCTGCATCGCAATGCGGCTTCGGTGGCGGCGCGGTAGCGGCTGTGACAGTGCGGTCTCACCCGCCTTACAGCCTACCTGAGCCTTTCCCTAGCCTGGGGGGATCATCCCAGCAGAGAAAACCCCCCACCATCTACCTTTGGAGCTGGAGGAAGGGCCTGTGCAGCGGACGCTGAGACAGATCAAGCATGAGAAGGTTTGTGCTCTTGGCCGCCCCCGGTGGTCACAATAGGCACAGCATGCATACACTTTAAAGGAGAAGAGCCACTAGAATTTAAAATTCTGTGGAATCTCCTCTTACCTTATCCAGGCCGCAGGGTTCAGTTTACACAGACCCAGCCTTCGCCTCTCACGGTGGGCTCCGTTTGTGAAAAACCGTCAGAGACTGGGGCCCCCATCAGTAGGGGGATCCTTCAGTTCTGGGCCTGTAAAGCACCTCGCCAGAAATTAGGAAGTTTAAAGCCATTTTCTGATCCGCGGGTCCAGCTCTCTAAAAAGAGAAGCGTTACAGGTAAAACCTCGTTTCTTCGGACACGAGGCCCGGGTACCATTCAATTCGGCCATCAAAAGACACTTTGAATGGATCCGGTCGCCTGGCTTGCCCCAGTATAGGATCTTTGGGATATTCCTTTTGGAGCTTCAGCACAGGACATCTTTGCACGTCCAACACCTAAGACACTGGTGAAAAAACTGAGGTATCCCTGGAAGGGGAGGGGTTATATAGGGGGTTGAACTTCCTGATTAGGGTGTGACCAGTGTCCAATACCTAGTGATACCCTATAACCCATCAGTAATTACTGTGGCTCTGTGTCCCGTGATGTCCGAGAAAAGAAATGCTGCTCTGGTACTTCTTCAGTCTCCACAGAATCTTGCTGGCGACTGTCTCCCCTTTAGCTCTGACTCTGGTTCTCACTTGCCTCTAGCGACAGAAGTGGTCATCTATGACAGCAACTGCTCTACTTCACCTGTGGCAACTACTTGGTTCTCCAGCCGGCAGAACCCCCAGCAACGTGGTTGGGCTCTAAGCCTGAAGCCCCAACCCTGCGCTGCTTGCTTTCAACCTGGATAGGCCTCAGACCACCTAGCATCCAGGTACTCCCGGATAGGCCTCAGGCTTCTGTCCTAGCAGGCGGGAGCTTTTCAACACACGTCCACCCAGACAGCCATCCAGGTGGCACACAGCCCCGATCACCTGACCCCTCCCGAATAAATAGACTCTCCCAGCAGGCCAAGGGCAAAGAAACCCCTGCCAATTGGCTGAGACAACCTATCCACTCCTAGTCCAGATTTACTAAGCCCTTGTCAATCGAATGCCACAGGTAACAATGCCACCTAGTGACAGAAGAGAGAGGTGCATCAAACACAGGTTTAGGAAAAGGTTAGTGGATCTCCCAAATAATCAGCCAGGCTGGTTACCACCTAGCAAACTAAATTTGTTAGTAACTCTGCCTAACACCAGGGTGCTACAAAAACAAGGACAGATGCTCCCTATGAAAGTGGCTGGCCTGCCGTGAAATCATCAGCAGAACAGAATAAGATATTGTGATGATGCGTTTAATGGACACTTATTTGGGAAAATCTGCAGAGTGTGTAGCATCATCTATAAAATCTCTCTTGTAAATTCCAGGCATTGTCAGTAAAACATCACTCGTATGTCAGAGGTTCCCCCGCAGATTTATAGGTGTAGTGGGGGGGGGGGGGGGGACGCTGCTATTTATACGCCGCATGCCACTGTGCACAACACTATGTCTATGGCTGGATGCAGAGATTTAATGCAAGGTATGCATACCTTTTTACCCTAAAGACCTTACACTGAGAGATGTCTTGGAGGGCAGCCAAATCCCATAACAAGACCCCTTCTGGAGCTCCATATGTTCCTTTACATCTGGAAAGGTTTGATTAACTCTTACGCTGCTGGAATGTAACTCTGCCCTATAAACCTGGAGCCAGTACTTTAATGTGACAGTAAAAAGACATAAATATAGAAGGAAGTTTTATCATCTTTTTTTGAAGAATTAATGTACAGACCTGCTTCCTAAAAGATAAAGAACTCACATTGCCATCCCTCAAAAACAAAAAGTTGACTGTTGCTGTGGTCATAAATAGTACTTTTTTTTTATAAGAGGTAAATTATAAGTTGAGTGGTGCAATATCCAAAAATGATTTCTGTACTACTTGTAAGGCTCTGCTGTCACAAGAGGGCCGGATCTAGACTATCTGATCTGGTGGCTGCAGTAAAAAAGTCAGGGGGCATACTGTCAACACACATTAGTGTCCACCCTTTCACATCTGAGTCCTTCATCACCACAACAGAGCAATCTGTACCCCTTCAAATCTTCACAGTGGATACTTAAATAAAGATTGTTCAAACGGGAGATAGAAAGATACAAAGTAACATTGTTTATAAACATTGTACATGGGTGAGATAGAGAGATAGAGTGCCTTGAAAAAAGTATTCATACTCCTTGAAATTTTTTTCATGTTACAACCAAAAACGTAAATGTATTTTATTGGATTTTATGTAAATAGACCAACACAAAGTGACACATAATTGTGAAGTGGAAGGAAAATGATAAATGGCTTTCACAATTTTTTACAAATAAATATGTGAAAAGTGTGGGGTACATTTGTATGGCGCCCCCCTGAGTCAATACTTTGTAGAATCACCTTTCGCTGCAATTACAGCTGCAAGTCTTTTTGGGGATGTCGCCAACAGCTTTGCACATCTAGAGAGGGACATTTTTGCCCATTCTTCTTTGCAAAATATCTCAAGCTCTATCAGATTGGATGGAGAGCGTCTGTGAACAGCAATTTTCAAGTCTTGCCACAGATTCTCAATTGGATTTAGGCCTGGACTTTCACTGGGCCATTCTAATACATGAATATGCTTTGATCTAAACCATTTCATTGTAGCTCTGGCTGTATGTTTAGGGCCGTTGTCCAGCTGGAAGGTGAACCTCCGCCCCAGTCTCAAGTCTTTTGCAGACTAATGCTGCGTACACATGAGCGGAATTTCCGACAGAAAGAGTCTGATGGGAGCTTTTCATCGTATATTCCGACCATGTGTATGCCCCATCGGACTTTTTCTGTCGAAAATTCAGACGGACTTAGAGAACATGTTCTATATTTTTCTGACGGAACAAATTACTATTGGAAATACAGCTCGTCTGTATGCTGTTCGAACGCACCAAAAACGACGCATGCTCTGAAGCAAGTACGAGACGGAAGCTACTGGCTAATGGCTATTGAACTTCCGTTTTCTAATCCCATCATACGTGTTGTACGTCACCGCGTTCTGGACGGTCGGAATTTGGTGTGACCGTGTGGATGCAAAACAGCTTGAGCGGAATTCCGTCGGAACTCCGTCGTAAAAACCTTCAGAGTTTATTCCAACGGCAAAACCAGTCGTGTGTACAGAGCATTACACGTTTTCCTCAAAAATTGCCCTATATTTGGCTCTATCCATCATCCCATCAACTCTGACCAGCTTCCCTGTCCCTGCTGAAGAAAATCATCCCCACAACATGATGCTGCCACCACCATGTTTCACGGTGGGGATGGTGTCTTCAGGGTGATGTGCAGTGTTAGTTTTCCACCACACATTTTTTTTTTATTTAGGCCAAAAGGTGCAATTTTGGTCTCATCTGACCAGATCACCTTCTTCCACATGTTTGCTGTGTCCCCCACATGGCTTTTTGCAAACTGCAAACACGACTTCTTATGGCTTTCTTTCACCAATGTCCTTCTTCTTGCCACTCTACAATAAAGACCAGATTTGTGGAGAACACGACTAATAGTTGTCCTGTGGACAGATTCTCCCACCTGAGCTGTGGATCTCTGCAGCTCCTCCAGAGTTATCATGGACCTCTTGGCTCTTCTCTGATGAATGCTCTCCTTGCCCGGCCTGTCAGTTTAGGTGGACGGCCATGTCTTTGAGGTTTGTGCCATACTCTTTCCATTTTCGGATGATGGATTGAACAGTGCTCAATGGGATGTTCAAAGCTTGGGACATTTTATTATAACCTAACCCTGCTTTAAACTTCTCCACAACTTTATCCCTGACCTGTCTGGTGTGTTCCTTGGCCTTCATGATGCGATTTAGTCACTAAGGTTCTCTAACAAACCTCTGAGGGCTTCACAGAACAGCTGTATTTATACTGAGATTAAATTACACACAGGTGGACTCTATTTACTAGTTAGGTGACTTCTGAAGGCAATTGGTTCCACTAGATTTTAGTTAGGGGTATCAGAGTAAAGGGGGCTGAATACAAATGCACGCCACACTTTTCACATATGTATTTGTAAAAAAATATGAAAACCATTTATCATTTTCCTTCCACTTCACAATTATGTACCACTTTGTTTTGGTCTATCACATAAAATCCCAATAAAATACATTTACATTTTTGGTTGTAACATGACAAAATGTGGAAAATGTCAAGGGGTGTGAATACTTTTTCACAGCACTGTATAAACCTTGTTGAGATGGGAAATGGAGACATATAAATCAACATTGTTTATAAAAATTGTACATAAGTGAGATAGAGAGATACAAAGTAACCTGGTATCTAGTTGTATCACTCTGTTCCATTCATCTGCAGATCAAAGTGATAAGCTTCAATCTCCCCCTCATCACATCAGGGTTGAGTCTCCCCATCACATAAGAGCTTCCCTTCACATCAGTCTCCCTCATCAAATGAAAATAAATGATGTGGTGCGGCAGACGGGGGCCAGGCACTGTGTAGCCATGCCGACTCTTCAATACAGAGACTGAGCAGTGCTCCCCAGCCCCTCGCCAATGTCACTGGTCCTGGAAGGGCATCAATGAAATCTGGGGGGCTCAGCCCACCCACAACACCCCCCTAGATTTGGAAAGAAGGGAAAATGGGGACAAGGGGGTAGTGGGACTTTATATGAAACAACACACTAGGGTAGAATGAATCAATCAATAAGACAAATAGGATATAAGTTTTGATGATACAGTTGAGCATAGTGCAATGCATGGTAATCATAATAAAGTTATGAGTGTTAGGACCATAGAATGTGTTCCCTCTCCTCCTGTTCTAATTAATTACCATTGATTATGAATTCACCATTTATTATAGGTATTCCCAGTATAAGCTGCTCCTGATGAGTGGAGACAATCCACGAAACGCGTCGAGCTTTCATATTTGATGTCATGTCACAGTAATCATGTTTATACCATGGGTTTGATTTGGTCTGAATCATCAATTATTTTAATACCTATCATGTTTGTACATATTTTGGGTATACTGCTGGTTTAACCATTAATCATGCGCTATTATCTATATTATAATATCAATTATATTTTTATGTGATTTACCAATCGTGTTTTATCCTACTCTGTAACATACTTATTGATTTATTATGATTACCATGCTCAACTGTATCATTAAAAATGATATCCTGTTTATCTTATTGACTGATTCATTCTACCCTAGTGTGTTGTTTCATATAAAGTCCCACTACCCCCTTGTCCCCATTTTCCCTTCTTTCCATATAAATAGGGATGGAGACCTGTGTCCTGGATGGTCATGGTCTCATATAAAGTCCCAATAACAATCTCCTTTTCCTTTATAACCCCCCTGGCCCTGTGTCACAACCTCAAGTAAACCAGTTGTAAGGGAGTATTATTAAAGTCCATCTCTGGCCTACTGTTAAATCTACCCATGCAGTTGGCCACCACCCTCCTCCTTCCTGTGCTGCATGGGTTACATGTTCGTTTGGCTAGGGGGAAAATGTATAACTACTTACCTTATTCTTTGCCCCCCCCCCTTTCAGCTAGTGCTCTCCTGGCACCTGAAGCTCTGGAATTTGAAGGGTCCTTGCCGTCCTCCCGTACAATGCAGGACTGCTGGTCCTGCGCTGTAGGTGGTGAGGTCAGAGAGCTGCAACTGGCTGGGCAGTGCAGTGAACAGCTTTAGGATAGAGGTCACACTGAGAGTAGAAGGCCTGCAGGAGTGAGGTTAGAATTTGTACCTCTTCCACCCCACCCCCCAGCCAAACAAGAGGATAATCAGTGCAGTGCGGGGGTGGGTGTGTGGAAGGGACACTACATAGGCAAATTTAACAGCAGCCCAGAGTGGCTGGGGCAAACTGGGCCAGAGGTGGGAGCGAGTACCTGTCAAAACCAGGTACCTGCTCCCCTCCCCCAAAAAAAGTGCCAAATGTAGAAGCGGGGGGGGGGGGGGGGGCGTCAGACAAGTGGAGTTTCCTCTTTTGGGTGGAGTTCTGTTTTAAAGTCCAACTGATCTTTCAGTTTATATCAACTAAGTGCATTCCAAGTTCTTCAAACCAAAAGTTCAAAGTAACATGCAGCCTCAGCCTGGGTAGAAAAGCCTGTCCCCTGGCACCGTGCTGTAAAGAAGGACCACCTGCCCTTTAGGTGGAAGCAGCGGTCTCTCTGCAGAAGTCTGACATGCTCCTGCGGGGCCAGAGCTCTCCAAATCAGCAGGAAGCTCAAGACAACAACCCAAAAAAACAAGATATACCTGTGCTCAAACCCCAATCGCTTGTACATGTATATAATCTATCAGGTGCTAAAGGGGTGTCATCCAGAATTTCTTGTAATAACCCAAAGAAAACACAGGTTACACCTAGCTAATCAGTGGTCCTGAAATCTCACCTCCTTCACCTTATTTCATCACATTGTTTTTACAGCAGAGCCCAAAAGACATGGACATATAACAGAAGGTTTGATTTCTGCCAATTAAAATAAATACTTGATGTCTCCAGCACTTCCTACCGTCCATTATTTACCACTTATCACCTTTGCATTGATCATTTGAGACGTGCTCAGAGTACCTTATCTTGCAAATTTAGTGCCAAACACCACTTGATTTGTTTTGTTTTGATTCAAACTGCAATCAGAATTATGAGAGATGATTTAACACTCTCAAAATAACAAAAAAATATACAAATGATATTATTATAACTTTTAAAGCACAAAAAGAAGTCCATCCTGCTTCTTGGTTGAAAGTGATTGGAAAATGGCCATGGCTGAGATCCATAGGGAGAGATGGAGGAGAGAAGGACATATGATTTGTACAGCACCGTTATAAACTGTCAATGTACTAATGAATCAGAGAAATCAGAGCCAACATGACTGCACAGTCAGCTTTAACAGGAAGTGACATGCTGAGCTTTGTAGTGCAGCACACACATCATACCTTGATTTCAAAGTTCTCACAGAGATTGGGTATAAATATCCTCTCCTCTTCATCCCACATCTGGCTGTCATCTGTTTCGATTTTGCCTTTTAACCTCCACCTCTGGCGGCCGAGTCGTATTAACACCTACGAGACAACGATAGCGGAGTTATCTGAGGGAAGCGGAAGAGATACTACACATGTAAGCCTGATTCAAACAGCGAAGTAGCAGTAATGTAATGTGAGTGAAGCTGCAGCCCACAATGTTATGTGGTCAGCTGTCACTGGTATGGGGGTCAGCTGTCACTGGTATGGGGGTCAGCTGTCACTGGTATGGGAGTCAGCTGTCACTGGTATGGGGGTCAGCTGTCACTGGTATGGGGGTCAGCTGTCACTGGTATGGGGTTAGCTGTCACTGGTATGGGGTCAGCTGTCACTGGTATGGGGTCAGCTGTCACTGGTATGAGGTCAGCTGTCACTAGTATGGGGTCAGCTGTCACTGGCATGGGGTCAGTTGTCACTGGTATGGGGTCAGCTGTCACTGGTATGGTGGTCAGCTGTCACTGGTATGGGGGTCAGCTGTCAGTGGTATTCGCTCAGCTGTCACTGGTATGGTGGTCAGCTGTCACTGGTATGAGGTCAGCTGTCAGTGGTATTCGCTCAGCTGTCACTGGTATGGGGGTCAGCTGTCACTGGTACTGGCTCAGCTGTCACTGGTATGAGGTCAGCTGTCACTGGTATGGGGGTCAGCTGTCACTGGTATATGGTCAGCTGTCACAGGTATGGGGGTCAGCTGTCACTGGTATGGGGGTCATCTGTCACTGGTATGGGGGTCAGCTGTCATTGGTATGTGGTCAGCTGTCACTGGTATGTGGTCAGCGGTCACTGGTATGGGGCCAGATGTCACTGGTATGGGGCCAGATGTCACTGGTATGGTGGTCAGCGGTCACTGGTATGGTGGTCAGCGGTCACTGGTATGGGGCCAGATGTCACTGGTATGGTGGTCAGCGGTCACTGGTATGGGGCCAGATGTCACTGGTATGGGGCCAGATGTCACTGGTATGGGGCCAGATGTCACTGGTATGGGGCCAGATGTCACTGGTATGGGGCCAGATGTCACTGGTATGGTGGTCAGCTGTCACTGGTATGGTGGTCAGCGGTCACTGGTATGGGGCCAGATGTCACTGGTATGGTGGTCAGCGGTCACTGGTATGGGGCCAGATGTCACTGGTATGGGGCCAGATGTCACTGGTATGGGGCCAGCTGTCACTGGTATGGGGTCAACTAGTAAGGTATCTGCCTGTTATCGCCAACAGGCAGTTTTCATTACAAAACTGCAGGCAACGCTGGCACAACATCATCTCCTGCTATTGGTCAAAGAGATGCTTGTAATTGGTCGCACTTAGTGCAGAGAACAAACAGGGAAGCTTTATAGTGGTTGTAAACCTCAGACATGAAATATGAACAAAGCATATCCCTCAATAGTGTATACATGTCTCAGTACAGAGCACTAAGTGCCATTTCTGTCCGCTGCTTCACTCCTCTGCTATTAGCATTAGTCACTTCTGACATCTTTCCCTGACACCAAGAGAAAAAAACATGACAGCGGAGAAAGCTCTAGCACACAGCCTGTGAATGACAGCGTCAGCTCCATTCCTGCGTGCTGTGTGAAGGGGGATGTGTTTCTTTCCTCCAATCAGCTCTCAGAGCTCTGCAGAGTGTAACTTCAGCTCCCCGCCCCCTTTTTTCTGACAGCTCAGACATGCTTTATAAATTCTGGACTTTGAATAGATGTAGAGAAAATAAGAATGCAGATAAACATGTACAACTTATGTAGAAGGGTTTGTTTAATCTCTGTGTATCACCTGAGACCAGTCACTTCACTGTGTATATGTAAGAGTTTACAACCCCTTTAAGCAATGTAAGCTTTTTGTTTAAAAGTTTAAATTCCTATTTTTTGCTAAAAAATTACTTAGAACCCCCAAACATTATATATATATTTTTTTTTAGCAGAGACCCTAGAGAATAAAATGGCGATCCTTGCAATAGTTTATGTCACACAGTATTCGCGCAGCGGTCTTTCTTTTTCATGGTCCCCTTGCGACACTCCTGGCTCCTCTCCTTCTCGAGTGCCCCCATGGAGAGCCGCTTTCCATGGGGGCACTTGTGCGGACACGCTCCCGAGTCATGCTGCCACTGACACAGACAGCAGGACTCGGCCCCGTCCACCGAGTCACTGGATTTGACTGACAGCAGCAGGAGCCATAGGCTCCTGCTGCTATCAATCTATCCAATGAGGACCCGAGACAGCGGCTGGAGCTGCTGTGCTCGTCTCCGTCGCTGTAACAATCGGGTTCAGGTAAGAAAAAGGGGGGGGGTTTGGGTGGGTGCTGCAGCACAAAAGGGTGCATGGAATGCAGTAAGGTGAAAAACCGTGAGGGTTTACAACCCCTTTAAGGTTTTTGCCTTTAAGTGGTTGCTACCTTTAAAAAGTAAATCACTGCCAGCCCCTCTATTTTATTCAGCCATAACACACAGTGTACGTGTTTTTTTTAAACAATACCTCTGAATACCTTTATTTTAGATATCGTCAGGCCGGTCACACGACTCCCGACCGCTCTCCTCCTCTGACCCAGGGCTACAGCGGGAGGGGCCGAGATCTTCCTCCGACGTCAGTCGGGGATGTCATGTGACCGCCGCGTTGGCCGCTCAGCCCATTCCGCTGTAGCACTGGATCGGAGGAGAAGAGCGGCCAGGAGTCATGTGACCGGCCTGAAGATTTCTGAAAATAGGCATTTAGAGGTATCATTATAAAAAAAACACTTACACTGTGTGTTGTGGCTGGATAAAAAAGAGGGACTGGCAGTGACATTTTAAAAATTTTTCTTTACTACTAAAAGTGGCAGGAGGGGGGCGGAGACGGCACACATAGACACAGGAGCTGACAGGCAGGGAGGGAGGAGATTAGTGAATGAGGGAGGCATGTAAACTGACCATGGTCATCAGGGCTCAGCAGCCATGATTACCGTGGTCAGCAAACAGAGGGGGAACTCAAGGAAGTGGCAGGATCAACCAGGTTTTTGTACAACTTAGAGAGGGGCAGGTTAGACAGCATATACACTGTGCTGTTTAACCTGCTATAAGGGATCAGGATCTTTTTTTTTTTTTTAGGGTTACAACCACTAATGCTTTCTCTGCATTAAGGTAAAAAAAAACCTGTGTCCAGGAACCCGCCCCAGTTCCCAGTTATTCTTACATGAGCCCAATCTCGATCCAGCGATGTGCTGGAGAGCTCTCTCCTCTTTCTCTCTTCTCGCAGAGCAGATTGATAGCGGCGGGAACCATTGGATCCTGCAGCTGTCAATCAAATCCTATGATGAGTTGATGATGTGTTTATAGATTTAGGCAGCAAGGCTCTGAAGCGAGCCCCCATGAGTACCCGCTCAGCAATCGGCTTGCTGGGAGAGGGTACTTGGAAGGCAGGAGGACCAAGAAGCACCAGCGGGGGAGCCCAGAAGAGGAGGATTGGGTCTGCTTTGTGCAAAACCTTTACACCATAGAGCAGGTAAGGGTAATATGCTTATTTGAAAAAAAAATGTAAATGTTTAGAATCACTTTAACTATAGTAAAGTATAGTCAGGTGACTACCCTGGTTGTGTCAGGACTGAATTATTTGTTAGGTAAAACAGCAATATATTTACTCTGGAAGAGTAATTAGAGGTTTACTGGGCATCAGCTTGACTGCTGTAAAGAATGACATGCAAGCTACAAAAATAGAAAATACCAAAAAAGAATAAAATAAATGTTGGTATCACCTGCTATTATCTGGCATGCAAATGGCTGTGTCCTGAGCAAGAACACACATTTTAAGACATCCAGTATGAAGGGGAGCCATAGAGGTCCTACAGTCTGAAATCATGACAAGGGCAAAGCTCTCTCCGACAGTCTTATCTACAGCAATAGGATGGCTGTGTTATACAATTTAAGGCAACAGACATCTAAACTAACTTATCCCGAGAAAACGAGCTCGGCCTGTCTTCCATTTTAATCCTTCACCACTTCACTTCTCAGTTCCAGAATCTCAAAGTTTACCGGAGCCGCGTGCCAGACTTGGCGAGCTTCATGTCCGCCGGAGCTGGTAGTAAAACCCTCTTTTAGTAGTTCAGGGAATTGACCGACAGCGTTCATACTCCCCGAGCCACATGTCACTCCATAATACCATTTATCAAGTCAGGACATACAGTAAATCCTCTCTGTGAATATATGACTATTCATCTGCAGCCAGGATTGTCCACGATCTCTTGGGTTTGGCATACCGTTTGCCCGGTTCATGGGTTCCAGTAAACACTGCAGAGGATTCTGGGAAAATGATGTCAGTATTCCATGGTTTATGAACCAGGGCATGGTGTATGGTCCCTGGATGGGAAAGAAATATGATTACTGTACCTCGTAGTGATCTCCGGGGCAAAGCCGGGCGTAACCCACCAGACCTAGACAAGAGAAACACAGTTAAACACTCTGAAGATTTTTATGATCAGTCTCTGGTTCATTTCAACACATTTATAAATATACAGCTGCCTTTTTTTTTACAGCTTAAATCATTTGAAAGGTCATTAATCATTTGCAAAACTACTGGAAGATTGTCAGTTATTTAATACTGGTAGTAAATCAGGATGCAAAAATAGGTTTGTATTTTTTTCTCCATTGAGTCTTTCTATTTTGATATAGGGAAACGATCATTTTCAAGCAATAATTAGTCACATGTAAAACAATGTGTCTTCCCATTTGAAATACAACATTGGATAGTTTTAAAGTGTAAAACTTGCCCTCAAGGCCAGGAGAGGTGGAGTTTATCTTAAAAGATAAACCATGTAAGTATAATTGAATTAAAATTTACTGTATCTAAAATGGATGTAGCACCCTGGTGTTTAGGCAGGGTTGCTAATAAATTTAGTTTGCCAGGTGGTAATTTTCCTGGCTAATTGTTAGAAGATCAATTGATTCCCCTCTAATTCTGGAATTGCTGCGCCTTTTCTCTTTTGTCACTAGGTGGCACTGTGGCTGGGGACATTAGAATGACAGGTGCTTCGCAAGGTCAGAGTATGAATGGATGGGGTGTCTCAGCCAATTGACAGAGGTTTCTTTAGTCCCTTGGCCTGCTGGGAGAGCCTATTTGAGTGTAGTCAGGTGATTGGGGTTCTGTGCCACCTGGACGGCTGTCTAGGTGGATGTGCGTTATGTCGCCCCAGGTTCCTTGGCCCGGAAGCCTGAGGCCTATCCCAGGGACACCTGGCTGCTAGGCTGCCTGAGGCCTATCCAGGAGCAGGAGAAGCAGCGTAGGGTCAGGCCTGCAGGATTTGAGTCCAACCAGGTTGAGAAGGTTCAGACGGGGAACCAGTTGTGGTCGGAGGTAGAAGGGAAGCTGCCACCACTAAGGGACCATCCATCTTACTACCGGAGACTACAGTGAGTAAGCTTGAGCAAGTACCAGAGCAGTCCTCTCACCAACCGAGGATGGTGAAGAAGTGGGAAAGCTTCAGCAAGTGCCAAGCCAGGGACCCAGCGGGTTAGCGGGGTGACGCTTGAGGAGTATACAGCAGGATAGCTGTGGAAGAGCTCAGGGGGATCCAGTGACGACTGGGATCTGGAAGTCTAGTGAGAGCCTGAGAGCTCAGTGAGTGAAGACCTACAGTGAGATACTGTGAGATAAGTAAAAAGAATGTTCGGTGTTACCAAGTGTTACGTACAACTACCTTTGATTGACTGTTGCAAGATTAGTTGCCATAGGAGACAGCGGTCCTACCTATACAGAAGTGTTATCTGGCTGGAGGCCTTCCACTGTATAGCTGTCTACCTAAAGAAGTCTTGGAGTCTGCCAATTAGCATTGCATCTACTCAAGGGTGTCCTGGCCCTAACCCTCGATCCCATAGTTCTGTTAATAGACAATAAATCTCTTGCTTGCATTCAAAAAGTGACTGGTGCCCAGCATTTCTTCTTGCACCATGCTTGGTAACCCACTCTACAAAGAAGGATGCCAGCTCTCCCTGACTCTGGAGGTCACCATTAGGCCTCTAGGGGTCAGGGACCTTGCTACATGTATCTAAATCCACTTTTTTAGTTCTAAAGCAGTCGTCTCTAAACTGCTGACCTTTGCTTGCTTTCATCTGGCCCTTGGGGTGCTATTTCCTCCCAATGACACCAACAATGAGGCCCACTGACACCAGTAACGGGTTGCTACTCCAGCTGGCACCAGTGACGAGGGCGCTACTCCTCCCGCTGGCCACAGTCCGGCCCCCCTAAAGTCTGAAAAACAAAAAACTTCCCCTTTGTTTAGAAAGTTTGGAGACCCCTGTTCTAAAATGTGGAAGGGACAGGTGTTTTAACCATTTCCAACTGTATCCAAAATAAAATAAAACGCTTTAGCTATACTTTACCTTAGATGAAGTACCTGTTATGTCCTAAAAGCTAGCTAAAATACAGGTGCATCTAAAAAAAATTAGAATATCATTTAAAAGTTAATTTATTTCACTAATTCAATTCAAAAAGCGAAACTCATATATTATATAGATTCATTACACACACAGTGATATATTTCAAGCATTTCTTTTGGGTTTTCACTAGCTATAAGCCATAATCATCAAAATTAAAAGAACAAAATGCTTGAACTATATCACTCTGTGTGTAATGAATCTATATAGTATATGAGTTTCACTTTTTGAATTGAATTACTGAAAAAAATTAACTTTTTGATGATATTCACATTTTTTGAGATGCACCTGTACAACACTGCTGAAGTGCAGCCACCTTGTGTATGAATCTGTGATACACTGCAGGACTCTTTCTACATCCTCCTTGACTTTCATGGAAGTCAGCACCAAGTTCCACCTCCTGTGTTTCCATGGTTATTTAAGTGTTTTTTTTTTTTTTTTTACAAAAATATATGGAATAATACATTTTAGCTACCAACTAGAATTCAGAAGCAGGGCTTCCTCTATTCAAATGCTACTTAACTTGTGTACCTGGTTTGTAAAGGTTAGTAAAACAGTAAGTGATGTTGGCCAAAAACAGGGGGAGGCATAAAAGAAGATAACCCAGCCATGTGGTGAACGCAGGGCGGAGAGTTTGTAAAGAAGCTCAGCGTAGAAGGGACAAGGATTCCATAGCAACAAGAAGAACTAAGAAGGAAAGATGCTCCGTAACACCAAGGGAGGTGTGTGTCAGAGGGGACTTCACAAGACCAAAGAAGGGTCTTCACCTGGGGATGACAATAAAGCTGCACTATAACCCAAGCTAAGTAACTTTTTAGTGTATCCCTATCGTATACAGACCACTGTTAATGCTCATTTGCTGGAAAGGTTAGGTAGCTTGTGCATGTGTGTTGTATGCATATTTATTATACTGTGTATGGCTTGTATTGTTTTCCTACAATTGTAAGTAGTTTGTATATGCTGCATTCTTGTTTAGTAAAAGCAAATTATTATACTACAAGGAATTCTGCTTCCTTGCTTTACCATAAAGTAACTTGAAAGATCCACACAAAACACCTCTCCACCTTTAAACAGGCTAATGCCAAAAACGTAGTGGCCTGTAGAGGCTCTTGCATTAACCCAGGGGTCTCCAAACTGCAGCTCGTGGGCCAGATGTGTGGCCCTTTGCTTGCCTTTATCTAGCCCTTGGGACACTATTCCTCCTACTGACACAGATGATGGGGCACTATTCTTCACACTGATGATGGGGTACTATTCCTCTCACTGACACCAAAGATAGGGAACTAATTCTCCCACTGACACCAATTATGGGGCACTATTCATCCCACTGACACCAGTGACAGGGCACTATTCCTCCTGCTGACACCAGTGATGGGTACTATTCCTCCCACTGACATCAATAATAGACCACTATTCCTCACACTGATCACCAAGCCTATGGTATTCCACTGGCCACAGTCCGGTCTCCCTTAAAGTTGGAAAGTTTGGAGACCCCCGTGTTAACCTTTAGAAGAGGTTGGGCATAGCAAAAAGTGGTCTAAAATCCAGGGGTTCAGGAGTGATTAGGTTGAAGATTCATGCTGGTCTTCATGCTTGCAGGACAATTCAAGACGGATCAGCACCTTGAGGCGATTCAGTTCGCATTTGTAACGCTATACAAGTCTTTCTTTCATTCATTCATTCAGATGACCAAAATCCACATCCTTTGTCACAAGTATTCTCACACAGTGCGAAGGAAGAGATGGGCATCGCGTCTGACCAGGTTTGTTAGATTATGGAGAGCACTGGGCAGCACTGTCAAACTCCTATTGGGGTATTTAAGTACGGTGCACAAATGCTATAACAGGAGACTGAAGACTATGAATTTAGAGCTATTTCATACAAGGATTATCTAAGGAAATATGTATCTATAAGATTTCACTCAGGGTACAAAATCACCTTTCATCTTAATTTGAAATTCCCCCAGATGCAGTTCCAGTGCTCCTTCGATTGTACACATGTCCTAGAGAAAAAAAAAAAAACAACACACATATATATATATATATATATATCATCAGAAATGGCCTCAACACCCCAAGTATTTATCTGCCTCCAGATGTTTTGTATTGGTATGTGTTAGAAATTCTGTATATTGCCCCACAGAACAGACAGTGCATAGTCCACATGGGCTTTGCTGCCTATTTGCAGACAGGAAACAGGAAACTTTTTATTTCAGAGAAAAGACATAGAGCATACCATAGATGCAGCTTCAAACTTATAAACACTGCCATCTACTGGTTGAAGAATATATCTCTACTAAATTCTGATGTACAGTAGTTGTTGCACAAAATACAATTCTGTATTCCAACAGTGGAATGTGGATCTTCAAGTTAATTCACCCCCTCCCAATTTTCAAATGTATTTCCGGCATGTTCTGCATTGTGTATGGGTGTTCTCAAGCTAACGGATAGCAGATGCCTGGCCTACCCCTAACAGGAGTTACAGAACAACCCTTGATGTCAGCAGCGGTGTCATTTACACACATTCATATAAATGGTGCAGTTCTGTAGTCATGTCATTAAGGCTCAGTTCACATTCCTGCAACCTGAAAGTCACGCGTGCAACAATTTTGCCAGGCAACTTCCTGGCGACTTGAGTACTACTTTGATAGAAGTATAGAATAGCAGTCAGATAGAGGTCGCCTTGAAGTAGCACAGAAAAACCATTTTCTGAAGTCAGAGCAATTTCAGTATTGCTAATTACCGTATATACTCGAGTATAAGTCGTTCCGAGTATAAGTCGAGGCCCTAATTTACCACAAAAAATGGGAAAAACTTATGCCGCGTACACACGGTCGTACTTTTCGTCTACAAAAGTCCAACGGACGCTGACGGACTAAAGCTGGCTGGTAATCCGATCGTGTGTGGGCTTCTCCGGACTTTCAACGTACTTTTTTAGCCTCAAATCCGACGTACTTTAGATTTGAAACATGCTTTAAAACTTTCCGACGGACTCGAGTCTGGTCGAAAAATCCGCTCGTCTGTATGCTAGTCCGACGGACAAAAACCCACGCTAGGGCAGCTATTGGCTACTGGCTATGAACTTCCTTATTTTAGTCCGGTGTACGTCATCACGTAAGAATTCGACGGACTTTTGTGTGATCGTGTGTAGGCAAGTCTGTTCGTTAGAAAGTCCGCCGCAAGTCCGTCGAAAGTCTGCCGGAAGTCTGTCGGAAGTCTGTCGGACAGGCTGTCTGACTTTTGTAGACGAAAAGTACGACCGTGTGTACGCGGCATATGTGACCCGAGTATAAGACGAGGGTGAGAAATGCACAGCTACTGTAAGTGGAAAAGAGGGTCAACAATGCCCATTTGCAGCCTCACTGTGCCCAATTGCAGCCATAGGTCCCCCGAACTTCAAACTCGGTAGTTAAGGGTTCCTAGATGCCCTCTAGCTGCAGCCAAAATTTGGGGTCTCTGAACCCAAATGGTCCCGAAATGACATTGCTGCAGATGGACACAGTTGACCGATTTTGGGGCCCTGTATCTCGGGGAACCCCAAATTTGGTGTGCAAACTCAGTGGAACTAGCACTATAAAATATCCAAAGCTGGGGTTTCTAGCACCAAGTATCCCTGAGATATAAGGCCCCAAAAATCGGTTCAGAAAATGTCAAGCACTTTTCTGCAGCAGAGAATGACATTTTCCGAACCGATTTTGGGGCCCCGTATCTCGGGGCCACTTAGTGCTAGGAACCCCAATTGGATATGTTGTGGTACCAGTTCCACTGGGTTTGCACACCAAATTTGGGGTTCCTAGCACAAAGTGGCCCTGAGATACGGGGCCCCAAAGTCGGTTCGGAAAATGAAATTTTTTGCTGCAGAAAAGTGCATGACTCCAGTATAAGTTGAGGGGGGCATTTTCAGCACACAAAAAAGTGCTGAAAAACTCGACTTATACTCGAGTATATACGGTAGGACAGCTCTCATTGACTAACATGGGATTTCACATGTCATGCGACTTGAGGTCTCACAAGTCAGATCCCAAGTCGCGGCAGGGTGAACTGAGCCTTATACAACAAAGATAACTGAGGGGACACATGGCTACCAGGTTACCAAATTGCACCAAAGTGCAATTTCACTTTAACGGCCCATTCATTCTACTGAGTTGCGGTAAAGTGCATAACATGCATTTGTGGAAAGTGGTGCCATTCATTTTAAATGGTACCCCAATGCTACTTGCTGATAGGCGTCCATTGCAGTGCGCTGACAGAAATGGAGTATGCACCTTTTTTTTATGCATTTTGGTGCTTTAGGCGGCCCAATCAAATGAAATAATGCGTGTGCGTCAACGCACCGCAGTGGTGTAAATGGGCTCTTATTGTAGGAGATGTAAGCAGCTTACATAGTTCATGTGTTAACTGTAAAATCTCCCAAACTTTCAGTAAATAGAAATGGTAAGTAAGAGAGGGAGGTGCAATCCACAGGAAATACCTAATACTAAATCCCCCAACAGATGGTGTTCTGAAGAAAAGAGGACCTAATTAAAACCTCTTCCTAAGTTTGTAATAAAAAGTAGGAAGCAATTTTTAATTCAGGTCCCGTCTGCTGGCTGGCTGGCTGCCTACTGGGGGAGTTTTTATTAGGCACTTTCAGGAAGGACAAGGATTTAATAAGTTAGGATTAGCAGAGGAAGGGGGTGGGGTGAGTGGATCTTATTTCTCCAATCTTCCCCTTGAAATGTATTTGTAATCGAAGTTTCGGATCTTCTGCCTGCTCGAATGTTTATTTTTCCTAAAATTCATTTTTTTCCCCCGATTTTTTATCAGTGCTGCTGATCTCCTGCAGCCTCTTTCAGCCACTTTCTGGCTACTAAGGATGAGCTCAGCTCAGGCGTGTTCACAGCCGCACGTGCAGAGCCCGCCAGGAAGTCGGCACTGCGCTGCGCTAATCACAGGAAGTGAGACATTTTCCCGACCCACGGCTGCAGAGATCGGGAAACGCCACACTGCTTGTGATTAGCGCAGCGCAGACTTCCTGGCGGGCTCTGCACGTGCGGCTGCGAACACGCCTGAGCTCATCCTTGCTGCCTACATGTCGAGTCTGCTGCACATCACTGCTCTGGACTGGTTTCCTTATAGTGACATGACTGCTTGTAGTATCTACCAGGGGTGGTGGCAGGGTGACAACACAGTTGTCACGTCATAACAGGAAGACAGGAAGTGCCTATTTTATTGAAAGCTGCAGAAATAACTCCCAATTCTGCGTAGATAAAAGATATCCTCTGCAGGGGGGCTGTGACCACACTACAAGGCTCATTGCTCTTTTTGTATAGGGCAGGGGTCTCCAAACTCTTTAAACAAAGGGCCACCTAACTGTCCTTCAGGCTTTGGGGGGGGGGGGGCAGACTGTGGCCCATGAGATTAGAAAAATACCCTGGCATCAGTGGGAGTAAACAATGCCCATTCAGTAGTTTTAGTGGGAGGAGTGTTGTCCCATTATTAGTGTCAGTGGGAGGAATGGTGCCCCATCATTCCATCATTGGTGTCAGTGGGAGGAATGGTGCCCCATCATTGGTGTCAGTGGGAGGAATGGTGCCCCATCATTGGTATCAGTGGGAGGAATGGTGCCCCATCATTGGTGTCAGTGGGAGGAATAGTGCCCCATCATTGGTATCAGTGGGAGGAATGGTGCCCCATCATTGGTATCAGTGGGAGGAATGGTGCCCCATCACTGGTGTCAGTGGGAGGAATGGTGCCCCATCACTGGTGTCAGTGGGAGGAATGGTGCCCCATCACTGGTGTCAGTGGGAGGAATGGTGCCCCATCATTGGTGTCAGTGGGATGAATGGTGCCCAATCAATGGTGTCAGCGGGAGGAATGGTGCCCCATCATTGCGGTCAGTGGGAGGAATAGTGCCCCATCATTGGCGTCAGTGAGAGCAATGGTGCCCCATCATTGGTGTCAGCGGAAGAAATAGTGCCCCATCATTGCAGTCAGTGGGAGGAATAGTGCCCCATCATTGGTGTCAGTGGGAGGAATAGTGCCCCATCATTGGTGTCAGTAGCAGGAATGGTGCCCCATCATTGGTGTCAGTGGGAGGAATTCTGCCCCATCATCGGTGTCAGTGGGAGCAATAGTGTCCAATCATTGGTATCAGTGGGAGGAATAGCGTCCCATCATCGTGGTCAGTGGGAAAAATGGTGCCCCATCATTGGTCTCAGTGGGCGGAATAGTGCCCCATCATTGGTGTCAGTGGGATGAATAGTACCCCATCATTGGTGTCAGTGGGATGAATAGTGCCCCATCATTGGTGTCAGTGGGATGAATAGTGCCCCATCATTGGTGTCAGTGGATGGAATGCTGCCTCAAGGGCCAGAAAAAGGCAAGCAGAGAGCCTGCGAGCCGCAGTTTGGAGACCACTGGTCCAGGGGAACAAGCAAAAATGTACTTACCCGATTCCCCACTCCTTCCCACCCCTAGACCAGTTTCTGCAATGTCTGCACCCCACACATTCCAGTGGTCTGGGATCATGACATAATCATAGCCCTGCTCTGGATGTGAGGACATTGAGGGACAGTCCACTGTCAGATCCGGGGGGGAGAGCTGCCTGCCAGGGGAGCGGAGGATCAGGTAAGTAAAACTGTTACTTCTCTCCTCTGGACAAAACGAACTATTGGGGTTATGCCCACAGTGCAGGGGATTATTTCTAATTTACCCAACTTTAACATGATTGAAAACAACTTTATAATGAAATTATGTGTTATATCAGATTTTAATGATTGGGTTTACATCTACTTTGATAAAGTCTTGCAAACCTGCCTTATAAGACTAGTGATTGCTTGGCTTTCTTTCTATAAAGCTTGCCAGTTTAATGCAGAAGCGTCCTCTAAGATATTCTGATTGCATTCTGCTGCAGCTGAATGTAGGTTTAATGTCATGAATGTGAGCATCAAAGAGGCTTGTGACCCACCTCTGTGCACTCATGGAAGTTCCTGTACAGTTCGATGAGACTTTCCCGCGATGCCTTCGTGGTAGGGGACAGAGAAAAGGCATGCTTCATGTTACTGGCTCCGACTCGCAGCCTCCACTGAACGCAGTACGTCTCGTACAGCTCCTCGATCTGAAAGGCACACAAATCATGGAGATTGGTCACCGCAAAATTGTGAAGGAAGGATCAGAAATGAGCAGAGCTCCACCATCCTCACTATACAGATGGGCAGTCACCTACTAGCTTTTATTCCTAGCAGTGGTCGGCACATCCTTTCATAAGTTCTGGTTCATTTGTTGCCCTTTTGGAGGTTTGAGCAACCACCTTGGGGTCTTCCCAATAAGAGGGGGACACCCCCTAACAGATACATCAGGTGTGCTGATCCAAGAACCCAACTGCAAAGTTCTCACCAACTTAGGAGAAAGGAAACAATTAGACGGGGGGGAGCCAACCTCGGCACTCTAGCCGTTGTGGAATTACAAAATCCAGGAGGCATTGTAAGACTTTAAAAGCCACAGGCAGGGCCGCTGACAAGGCAGTACCACCGGCCCTCCTGTACCGGGCCCAGGCCCCATCAGTTCAAAAGAGGGACCCCAGCGTGGAGCAGGAGGGCTGTCTGTACTGACTTATTGCCGATACTTGTGACTCTTGTGGATCCCCCTGCAGCGCTGCCGACTTCTACTCTTCTTTCTCCCTCCGGTTGTACTGCAGGGGGATTGGTATGTGGATCTGTGCCCCCTTTCACACACCGCATTGGATCTCCCTGTGTGCCCCCCTCCTCTGCAGCGCTGCCGGCTTCCCTCCTCTCCTCTTCCACCGGCAGCTGCTGTGGGCACACAGAGGGATCGGTTTCAGGGAGAAGAGTGGGGAGGAGATCTGTAAATATGTCATATTTACTGGCCCCTTCCTTTCCTGAATGAACACAGCCAGTGATCAATACCGATCACTCCTGTTTCAAGTGACCGGATCAAAGTGACCGGACCAGAGCGCCTTGAGAGCAGGCAAGGATGAACATCTTCCTTCTATAGGGTAGTTATTATAGTTGCTGGAAGGTGGGTAGAAGCAGATTTAAGCCCAGACTTCGACATTATCAATTTAACCACTTTATTACCAGGCCACAGCCGAAGTGTAGCCCCATCAGTGCCTCCTCATCAGTGCCCATCAGTGCAGCCTCAGTGTACATCAGTGCAGCCTCAGTGTACATCAGTGCAGCCTCAGTGTACATCAGTGCAGCCTCAGTGTACATCAGTGCAGCCTCACCAGTGCCCATCAGTGAAGAAAATTGACTTATTTACAAAATGTTGTAACTAAAATAATATATATATATATTTTTTTCATTTGTTTAGCAAAAAATTAAAAACCCCAGTGGTGATTAAAGAAGAGCTCCATCCAACAGCAGAAGCTCCCCTTGTTTGCTTCCTCCCCACCTCTGCTGCCACATTTGGCACCTTTCGGGAGGGGACAGATACCTGTCAAAACCAGGTACCTGCTCCCACTTCTGGGTAAGATTGCCGCAATCGTTGTGTGGCGATCTATGCAATTTCTGACACACAGGTCCCAGAAGACAACGGGACCGTTCAGAAAGCGCAGCGCAACTTGCGCATGCGCAGTAGGAAACAGGCTGTGAAGCTGCAAGGTTTTCCCTTAGTGAAGATGCCGGCGCCTGCACCTGGAGTCAATGGACGGATCAGCTTCAGGTGCCGGAATCGCCGGATCCCTGGACAGGTAAGTGTCCTTATATTGAAAGTCAGTCGCTACAGTATTAGTAGAGGCTGACTTAATTTTTCTTCCCCCAGGCTGGAACTCTACTTTAGATATCACCAAAAAAAAGCTCTATCTGTCTAAAGTAAAAAAAATTATTAACATTTTCATTTGGTTACAGTGTTCCATGACCGCACGATTGTCATTCAAAATGCAACAGCGCTAAAAGATGAAAATTTGCCTGGGCAGGAAGGGGGTGAAAGTCAACAGCACTGAAGTGGTTAACTCTCCAATCACAGGCTAGGGGGTGGGGAGGTGACTAAGTTGAGAAAAGTCAGGTCACTAGGTTGGCTGGCTAAGGGAGAGACCAGACCTATAAGTGTTACTTAGAGTAGATGTAAACCCAATGTCATCCTTTCTAAACTACTGCCATAGGGGTTATCTATAAGGATATACACGCCTCCTGCATGTATCTTTACCTGTCAAATGTCTCCCCTCTGTCTGTTATGAGACCCGAAAAACTGCAGATTCTGTGGGTGGGTCTGTTGCCTGGAGCTCGGTGGGTGGAGTCGTGATGTCATTAGACTCCCCGCCCACCTCTACACTCCCCTTGTCAATATGCATTTTCTCCTATGTATTTCTTGCACTGAACTTCTGCTATGATCTCTAACATCCAGTGAAAAGACAGGAAAGTAACCACATGACATCAGCATGCCAAATCATACTGAGGTGTGGAACAGCCAATCCTTGCAGAGCTGCTGAAGAAAGGAGTGGGGGAGGGAATTAAAAAATAATGCCTGTGTCTTAGGCTAGTGCACGAGATATGTAAATCACCTGTCACTCACAGCAAGGGGGAGGATTTGACAACGTTTTTCTCTGTTTGTCAAGATTTATCCCACTGAACTATAAAAGAAGATTGCTCAGAAATGGATTACCTCTGTGTGGCAAGACTGGGCTCAAATGATAGGAAATCTTATACTCTACAGTATGATATCAAAAAAAAAAAAAAAAATTGGGGTTTACATCCACTTTAACTGCAGGAGAGAAAAATCTGATCTCCTGCCAGACAGGGCTGTGCTGTGTGACAGAGCTGTGCAAACCTCAGGACGGGATAGACAAAAAAAATAAAAATCCTTTGGCAGTTTAAACACCCCCGTATATGAATGTCACTGCTGTATTTAGCTGTTTATGTGGAGCCCAGCGTTAAAGAGGAACTGCAGTCTGCTCACATAATTTGCTATTCTGAAGCTTCCCTCCAACCACTTTGCATATTATTTTATATATACTGTGATTCTGTACTTGCCAAATATGCTGCAGAAATCTCCCTCCACTGAGTCTGGCTGCAGCCATTTCAACTGTGGGCAGCTGAAGCTGCTTCCTGTTCACTTCCTGGATTTACACAGAGGCACACCTCCAGCTCTGCAGCACTTATTGGCCCCCTTATGACTCCCCCCCCGGCAAACGCTCACAAGAGTGAGAGAGAGAGCTATGCATGATGTCATAAGCCTAGGCTAATGACCAGACAAGAAACAGAAAGTGGGCTGTATAAGGGATTTACTGGCAGAAAAAAATGTTTTACTATCCAAAGTTAAAACAACAACAAGGGCAGAAGATTTAATAGATGGAAAGAAGAAAAAATGAGTGAAGGTCCACTTCAAGCTTTCACAGTTCAGAACGCTGTCCTGTCGGCATTCAGAACACATTTGACGTAACAATCTAATAATTCTCGTGTTTACTGAATGTTCGCACACAGATAACATGGAGATAATCCCCGATGGGAAACAAACTCTTATTTTCTTTTAAGTTTTAGAACAAAAAGTTTCCCAATTCCTGGCAGCCTGACGTCTCAACTATTCTGGAATTTGGTCCAGAGGGAAATATAAAAATTCTGACGTGACTCATCTTGGACTGCAGCGTCAGGTACCAGACACACACAATGGGATAACGAACCTCGTTGTTTTCTCTCGAAGCTAAATTAGGATTACTGGAAAGAGGTTCTGGATGAAGCCGGCAGAGTCATGAACAAGATGGGCTTGTTTAAGAAGGTGGAGCGATGGCAGATCAGAGAGACGACTGGTAAGAATTCATCTCCACTCACTTACATTTTCCATCTTCTGCCTCCAAGCAGCCCTTTTCTGTTGGCATCCTGATTTGATTTGAAGTTTCGGCTGGTTTGTAGGGGATGACGGTACCAGTCAAGATACAAATGTGGGACCTGCTCTTTCAAAATGTAGGTTTGGATGTCAGCCTTGCTTAAAGTGGTTGAAAACCCTTTCCATTTACCCAGTGAAGTGACTGGCCTTAGGTGACAGACAGAGATGAAACAAATCCTCCTATGTAAGTTGTACCTGTTTATCTGCCGCCTTCTCTTCTCTACATCTGTTCAAAGAGCTGAGAGTTCAGAAAAAAGGGGGCGGAGAGCTGAAGTTACACTCTGCAGAGCTCAGTGAGGAGAACTCTAAGAGCTGATTGGAGGGAAGCAAAGCACACCCCTTTTCACATAGCACACAGTTACAGAGCTGAGGCTGTCAATCAGCTGGAGGTCCCTCCCCTGTCACCAATTTTCTCTTGGTGTCAGGAAAACTTGTCAGAAGAGACTCATACTGATAGCAGAGGAAGGAGGCAGCAGACAGAAATGACACTAATGGCGCGTACACAGGGGCGGACTTTTCGATGGACTTTCGAATGAACGGATTTGCCTACACGCGATCAACCAAAGTCCGACGGATTCGTACGTGATGACGTACGACCGGACTAAGGAAGTTCATAGCCAGTAGCCAATAGCTGCCCTAGCGTCGGTTTTAGTCCGTCGGACTAGCATACAGACGAGCGGATTTTTCGACTGGACTCGAGTCCGTCGGAAAGATTTGAAACATGTTTTATTTCTAGGTCCATCGGACTTTTGGTCAAAAAAAAGTCCGCTGGAGCCCACACACGATCGAATTGTCCAACGGAGTCCGGTCCGCCAGACCAAGTCTGCCGGAAAGTCCGCTCGCGTGTACGCGGCATTAGTGCTCTGGATAGAGACAAGTACACACTATAGAGGGATATCATATGTTGTTTCTGAGGTTTCTGAGGTTAACAACCACTTTAAAGTCCATTTCGCTCATACTCATGTTCTCCATGCTACCCTGTCCCTGAATGCCCGAGTTATAGGTCCTGTAGAAAATACATTTTGAAAAAGTATTGGGACTTTGGTAAAAATCCACAAACAGAGCCTTTATTTTCAGAAAAACAATGAATAAGATCCACACAAAACGGCCAGCGTGTTTCAGCCATTAGGCCCTCAAGTGTTACTGATGTCTTCAGTGATTGCTAACTTCAAGGAGCATCGGCCAGGTATAGTATATACTGTATACAGTTAGACTGATCCAAGCTGGACCAATGTAACTACATTATGTATAAAATATCCTTACCTGGAATTCTTCTTTAAATGTTTAAATTAATCACAAGCTTACTTTAATGTGATAGTAATTAAACGGTAGTATGTTGTACAAGCTCTCATCCTTATCTAAAAAATATATCATTAAAGATTATGAGAAACATGGGGGGCACCACTGCACACAGCAACCTTGCTAGCATGCCAATCCCGTGACTTTAACGCCTTCCCTGATCTAAAACAAGCAAACCCAAGAAGTCTGTGCTGCCTACCTGTCCTGGGCTGGTGACTGACAAAGCATTAAAGCCATAGGAACAATGTGACAGATACAAGTCACTTTCAGATGATCAGCGATGGCGGCCTTTGTACTGCTCTACTGACATGCTTCTCTCATACTATTAATAAGTCTGTATAAATAAATCCCAGCAATAGTATCTTTTTTTTCAGGAAAACTCCACCTTTTCTCAATAAAAAGCCATCCTTAGAAAGGTATGCGTTCAGGGTCAGGTCCTTTCATGTGCAGTTATCGCCCAAATCGTCCTGCCAAGACCTCCTGCTCTCCAGCTCCCTTGTTATGTCCCTCCAGGACTTCTCTAGAGCCACTCCCATCCTCTGAATCTCCCTGCTCCAGTATGTCCGGTCAGCCCCTACCCTGTCCGCCTTCAGGCAATCCTTGAAAACTCACTTATTCAGGGAAGCCCACCCCACCACCACCTAAGAACCATACCCTAGTCACCTACATCAGATAATCCCCCCCGCAGCTATTACCTTTTGTACCACCTTCCCTCCTCCCTTTAGATTGTAAGCTCTATGAGCAGGGCCCTCCTATTCCTTCTGTATTCAAATGTATTGTAGTTTTACTGCCCCCCCTTTATATTGTAAAGCGCTGCATAAACTGTTGCCGCTATACATTTTTTTTACTATTATACATCATGTATAATAATAATGAGGGCCTTCCAATATGGTATTTTTGTAATTTGGTGTTATGTATTCCTGTTTTACATGACTGAACTGCAGTTAGTGATTTTTCCCCAGACAAAAGATGATGTCATCAGTCTGCTGCAGGCAGGAGGAAGCCTTTCCTTACAAGGTAGCTATTTTTATCTGATGTGCGTAGGTCCTCTGGATATAGCAATGTTTGAACGTTTTTCATCATATGTTATTGTAATATAATGTCAGATGAATTTATTTTATCTTTGACAGTGAGACCTGTTCCTTCCAACTACCCCCAAGTGTGTTCTGATGAAGCAAAACAGCGAAACGCGTTGACGCACAGGGGCTCACTGCCGTTTATTTGGTGTCAACTCTCTTGTTTACACGAGATACTCATTACTATCATATGCCTACAGTATGTTTTTAATTCTTTTTTACTTGACCTGTTTGATATGAATTATTGATAATAAAATATATTTTTGTACTATATCATTGTCCATCTTGTCTGTAAAGTCCAAATTAGGGCCCTGTGGCCCTTTACCCTTTCTCTCCTCCAATCAAGTTTATACGGATGTGGCTTTAGGAGTGTTATTTCAATTTTTGCGAAGCCTTTCCTTAGTCTCCCCTCCCCCAGTGATCAAACTGTATATTGTAACTTTGTAGCAAGTCACAAGATGAGAGGCTGCAGCAGTGACTGATTGGTGTCAGAAATTTGTGAACACAACCAAGAACTCCACAAGAACCAGGATTTACATGGCTGTGTCATCTCTGAGCCAGCATCGCAGTGTATGGTGACCCTGAATGATGCCTGAACAAAGATGGTGCTGTCTTTCTGGAGGGGAAAGCAGATGAAGGTGTTGTCAGTCGGAATACTATGAACTCTCTGAGAGGTAATAAACACCTGCAAGTTTAACAAATTGCATCATGCTGCATTTACCATGAGACATACAGTATCTCACAAAAGCGAGTACACCCCTCACATTTTTGTAAATATTTTATTATATCTTTTCATGTGACAACACTGAAGAAATGACACTTTGCTACAATGTAAAGTAGTGAGTGTACAGCTTGTATAACAGTGTAAATTTGCTGTCCCCTCAAAATAACTCAACACACAGCCATTCATGTCTAAACCGCTGGCAACAAAAGTGAGTACACCCCTTAGTGAAAATGTCCAAATTGGGCCCAATTAACCATTCCCCCCCCCCCCCCCAGTGTCATGTGATTTGCTAGTGTTACAAGGTCTCAGGTGTGAATGAGGAGAAGGTGTGTTAAATTTGGTGTTATTGCTCTCACTCACTCATATTGGTCACTGGAAGTTCAACATGGCACCTCATGGCAAAGAACTCTCTGAGAATCTGAAAAAAAGAATTGCTGCTCTACATAAAGATGGCCTAGGCTATAAGAAGATTGCCAAGACCCTGAAACTGAGCTGCAGCACGTTGGCCAAGATCATACAGAGGTTTAACAGGACAGGTTCCACTAAGAACAGGCCTTGCCATAGTCGACCCAAGGAGGTGAGTGCACATGCTCAGCGTCATATCCAGAGGTTGTCTTTGGGGAATAGACGTATGAGTGCTGCCAGCATTGGTGCAGAGGTTGAAGGGGTGGTCAGCCTGTGAGTGCTCAGACCATACGCCGCACACTGCATCAAATTGGTCTGCATGGCTGTCATCCGAGAAGGAAGCTTCTTCTAAAGATGATGCACAAGAAGGCCCGCAAACAGTTTGCTGAAGACAAGCAGACTAAGGACATGGATTACTGGAACCATGTCCTGTGGTCTGATGAGACCAAGATAGTGTCAGATGGTGGCGGCAACCAGGTGAGGAGTACAAAGACAAGTGTGTCTTGCCTACAGTTAGGAATGGTGGTGGGAGTGTCATGGTCTGGAGTTACAGTTCTTTGAGGAAACCATAAATGCCAACATGTACTGTAACATACTGAAGCAGTGCATGATCCCTTCTATTCAGAGACTGTGCCACAGGGCAGTATTGCAACATAATAACGACCCCAAACACACCTCCAAGATGACTACTGCGTTGCCTAAAGAAGCTGAGGGTAAAGGTGATGGACTGGCCAAGCATATCTCCAGACCTTAACCCTATTGAGCATCTGTGGGACCATCCTCATATGGAAGGTGGAGAAGCGCAAGGTCTCTAACATCCACCAGCTCCGTGATGTCATGGAGGAGTGGAAGAGGACTCCAGTGGCAACCTGTGAAGCTCTGGTGAACTCCATGCCCAAGAGGGTTAAGGCAGTGCTGGAAAATAATGGTGGCCACACAAAATATTGACACTTTGGGCCCTATTTGGACATTTTCACTTAGGGGTGTACTCACTTTTGTTGCCAGCGGTTTAGACATTAATGGCTGTGTGTTGAGTTATTTTGAGGGGACAGCAAATTTACACTCACTACTTTACATTGTAGCAAAGTGTAATTTCTTCAGTGTTGTCACATGAAAAGATATAATAAAATATTTACAAAAATGTGAGGGGTGTACTAACTTTTGTGAGATACTGTATGACAGATACACTTTAAGTCATCTCTCTGTGAATACAGCATGCTTTAATGTGAGAGTATTTTCCTTGTCTCTGTTCAGCATCCTCAGAACTTGTCGTTTGGAACAATGAACCTTCTGATGGTCATTTCTGGAGCTCAGGAATGTGGTAGAGGGGCCATTATCTTACTGACGACCTTCAAATTACAGGCTGAGGATGGAGCCATTTCCTGAAAATGCTAAAAATTCCACCCAGGCAAATAGCCAGCAAGGATTTCTCCCTAATGACAGAAGACGAATCAGGAGAGGGAAACCGGCCGATCAGTTTGTAACATGTCATGTTGATAACTGGTTTCGAGGAGACAGCATCCCATGCAACGAAGTTCACTGGGAGACCATGGGCCTTCATTTGGCTGTGACCAGCGACGAGGAACCATTCTTAGGTCTTGTCAATGGTTCTTAAGGAGAAGCGGCCAAGTTCTAAAAATATTCTGCCATTAAGTAGGACTCTATGAATGCTGCGATTTATCTCTGCGTAACAGAAGGACGCTGTGTATCAGCTTGTGTATAACTTAAGGTTACGGAGGTCACAGCTGAAGCTGAACGGCTTTTGGCGTTAAACTTCCACTAGCTGGAAACAATTAAATCTGGGCTGGCGATGGTTCAAATTCAAGGCCAGCCAAATGAAGAGATTGGGGGGGGGGGGTCGCAATCTTCATGGATGATCGGTTGGCATCCATCAAAGTTTTACCGCATGCTTGTAAATTTCTGCATCATGTTGACTGCTTATTAAGCTAAATGTTATTTCTTCATGCAAAATATCATACTCAAGATAATTCTTACATGTCCATATATTTAATGCATAGTTAAAGAAACGGTCAGAAGTGTGGAATCCCCGTCAGGGTTGTTTCTGACAAGAGATTCACCGTTTCTATGTGTCCTAGTGATCACTGTCTCCAGGACAGAAAGTAATGGCAAATCAAATATTTTAGAGTTGTAACTCAAACTGGAAGCGAGGGGAAATCTTCCAATGGAAAGCAGCACAATTATCTGGCCTCCAGTTAAGAGGAATCAAAATTAGACAACCTCTAGTTGGAGGGAACGTGATCAAACAGGGATCTAGTTGGAAGGAACATGATCGGACGGCCATCAGTCAGAGGGAACGCAATCAGACAGGCTACAGTCCAGGGTACTACAACAGGGTGGCCTCCAGTTGGAGGAAACACAATCAGCTGGTCTTCAGTTAAGAGGCAACACAATTAGACAACCTCCAGTTGGAGGGAACATGATCAAACAGGGCTCTAGATGGAAGGAACCTGATCGGACAACCATCAGTTGGAGGGAACATGATCAAACAGGGCTCTAGATGGAAGGAACCTGATCGGACAACCATCAGTTGGAGGGAACATGATCAGACAGCCTATAGTCGAGGGAAACACAACAGGGTAGCCTCCAACTGGAGGAAACACAATCAGATGGCCTCCAGTTAAGGGTAACATGATCAGATAGGTCACCAGTTGAACGAAACACGATTGGACAGCCTCCAATTGCAGGGAATATGATTAGAAGCCCTCCAGTTGGGGATAACATAACAGGGTGGCCTCCCGTTGTAGGAAACACAATCAGACAGCCTCCAGTTTGGGGTAACATGACCAAATGGCCTCCAGTTGGAGGGAACATGATCAGACGAGCCTTCAGCCTTCAGGACATACAATTAGAAGCCCACCAGTTGATGGGAACATGAGTGGACTGCCTCCAGTTGCAAGGAACACAACCTGACAGCCTCTTGTTGGAGGGCATACAATTAGACAGCCTCAAGTTGCAGGGCATACAATAAGAAGCCCTCCAGTTGATGGGAACATGAGTAGACTGCTTCCAGTTGATGGGAACCCAATTTAAAAGCCTCCAGTTGGAGGAAATTCAATTAGATGGCCTCCAGGTGCAGGGCATAGGATTCAAAGGCCTCCAGTTTATGGAAGCATGAGCAGACTGCCTCCAGTTGCAAGGAATAGAACCTGACAGCCTCCAGTTGGAGGAAATACAATAAGACAACCTCTGGTTCTAGTGAACATGATTTAATGGGCCTCCAGTTGGTGAAATACTTTGGAGTGGCCACCTTCCTCCCCTTGCAAAGGGTGAGATCTGCAGCCACACAAATGTCACTTTCTTTTACAGTTTAGAGAAGTAAAGAAAATATGTGATTGGCTCTTTCAGCTGATACATCATATGACATTATAAGAAGACTCAGCACATCGACTCCTGTCAGCTCCCGCCACTCTGCTGACCGCAGCTATTTAACAAAATGGAAGAAATGTGTGACAGGAATCCATTAGTCACGGCACATGTATGTGAGGAATGTGTGAGCGAGAGAAAATGACATCTGTCCTCCAGATGTGACAACGACCATGTGTCTGGATCCAGATTGACACGCCTGTCTGCCTTACTAAAGAGGACCTGTAGCCCATGCACAAAAATGACCCAGCCAATATTCTGGACAAGATTGCCAGATCCCCTAGGAACAAGTGACCACACTGCAGCAGGAGACATAAAGCACCAACTTCCTAGATCCCTAAATTTACCTGGTGCAAAAGGCTTTTTTCCTATCACTTTTTTATTTTTTGGGGCAGAATAGGTATATGTAGAGATCATGAATTCACTTACTTTGCTAATGTGGAATTCCAGCTTCCGGATGTGTCTTTCCATTAATCGAATTTCCTTTAAAAAAAAAAGACAAACAATTAATAGAACCAGGAGTTCATAAATGGGGAATGGCAAGGTAAACACGAGAAGGTGAGACTTACTTTATCCAGATCATAAAAAAAACCCTGCAATAAAAGAGAGGTAAAGTCAGCGTGAACTATGCAGACAGATACATACAAAATACACCTATGATTTTCCCGTGTCCCTGCAGAGCACCCTACATACAACATTGGAACCCCTTTCCTTGTGTGATTTGAAACATTTAGGGGATCAATGTCCTACCACACAAACTCCAGAGAAATTTATAATGCAGCTTTTCTTAGCCAGGGTTCCCAGGAATCTGGGGGTGCTTCCAGAAATTGCTAGGTATTCCTTGAGAAGAAAGAAGTGGCAGAATGATCTGTTGCCTTCACTAACTCAAATTGTAAGCAGTCACTTCTCCACTGACCACCAATGTAGGGGGTCACTTCTACAATGACCCCCAGTGTAAGAGGACATTAGTACTGTACAATGACCACACATCTAAGGAGTCACTTCTTCAATGGCCCCCTTGTGTAGGAGGTCACTTTTCCACTGACCGCCAATGTTAAGGGTCGCTTCTACAATAACCCCCCATGTAAGAGGGCACTCCTACCGTACAATGACCAAACATCTAAGGGGTCACTTCTTCAATGACCCCCTTGTGTAAGAGGTAACTTCTCCACTGACCACCAATGTAGGGGGTCACTTTAACAATGACCCCCAGTGTAAGTGTCACTTTTCACTGACACTGACCACCCATCTAAGAGGTCGTTTTTACATGGAACACCAATGTAAGAAGTCACTTCTACACTGACACCCAATGTACAGGGTCAATTCTACACTGATCACCAATGTAAGGGGGTCACTCCTACACTGACTACCTATCTAAGGGGTCACTTCTACACTGACTGCCAATGTAAAGGGTCACGTCTATACTGACCACCAAAATAAGGTCTCACCTTTACACATCTAAGGGGTCACTTCTTCAATGACCCCCTTGTGTAAGAGGTCACTTCTCCACTGACCACCAATGTAGGTGGTCACTTCTACAATGACCCCCAGTGCAAGGGCCACTTCTCCACTGACCACCCATCTAAGAGGTCGTTTCTACATGGACCACCAATGTAAGTAGTCACTTCTACACTGACCCCCAATGTAAAAGGTAAATTCTACACTTATCACCAATGTAAGGGGTCACTCCTACATTGACTACCCATGTAAGGGGTCACGTCTACACTGACCGCCAATGTCAAGGGTCACTTCTATACTGACTACCAAAATAAGGGGTCACCTTTACACACTTAAGGCGTCACTGCTTCAATGCCCCCGTTGTGTAAGAGGTCACTTCTCCACTGACCACCAATGTGGGGGGGTTCACTTCTACAATGACCCCCAGTGTAAGGGTCACTTCTCCACTGACCTCCCATCTAAGAGGTTGTTTCTACATAGGCCACCAATGTAAGAAGTCACTTCTACACTGACCCAAAATGTAAAAGGTCAATTCTACACTTATCACCAATGTAGGGGGTCACTCCTACATTGACTACCCATGTAAGGGGTCACTCCTACATTGACTACCCATGTAAGGACTCATTTTTACATTGACCACCAACCAAAGGGGTCACTTCTACACTGACCACTAATTTAAAGGGTCACTTTAACATTGACCGTCAATCTAAGAGGCCACTTTTACTCTAGCCACCAGTTTAAAACTGGTCATAACTTGATCAAAATTCAGCCGGTCCAGCCGGGAACTGCTGAATTTGGTGGCCTCCCCAGTCAATAAAAGTTGACTAAAGAAACACGTTGAAAAACTTTCCAACGATCAGCAGAAGGGTTACATGGGTTTATATTGCTGTCTGTGTCCCCACTGGGGAGAGGCACCCTCTTTGCCCTGGTGACTATCGTCACCAAGACAGAAAGTGATGGGGAATACAGAATGTTATAGTTGTCATTGGAACACCCGTGTCCCCTTACTTTACTTCCAAGATAGGAAGTGAAGGGAAATCTCCCCAATGGAACACAGACAGAGAAAAAGACAGGCATTTTCCCTTATTCTATTAAAATCTTAATTTCAAAAAAGAAAACATTTCACAGACACTTTAAGGATCTTTGTCCTAAAAGGGACGCTCTATATTACATCAAACTTACAGTTATTCTGGAAATCCCCTCTTAATTAGAATACAGGAAAACTGTATTAACAAATTAACAAATGAAAACATCTGGACACAGCAGTCTGATTGGCTGAGAGGTGATTACGGTGGGACACTGGAAGTGGAATATGGACATCCCGCTCATGTCAGGCAGAGAGCCAGTTCTACTCACGACAGGAAAGATTTCAGTCTTACCAGCCTGGAGTTGCGTTTCATGTCCTTCTGCTGGCCGGCCAGGAAATCCAGCTGGGTTTGATGTTCTTCAAGGTACTCGCTGCAAAATGTGCCAAAAAACATTCCAGTTATGTGCATGCCAATCACAACACAGGTCACAGATTACAAGGGGGCACAGCTGGATGTCAAGGCTGGAGATAGTAATAGCATAGAATAATCTACCACTTAAAGGCACGTGGATATCAATCTGTGAAACAGCCTAAGGTTTTCATGAGTTCTGCTGGGGTGGTTTAGAGTCAAAAACTGACAAGATCAACATCACCCAGTGATCCGATCCGACCACTCTCCCAACTGAACTTCCATTTTAAATTCGCTAAATACATTCCAGGTGCATCAAAACAAAAGTCTCATAGCTGGTGTTTTTAAGAGTAGAAAAGCCTATCTCCTGCCAGCATGCTGCT
Organism: Lithobates septentrionalis; assembly: GCA_037952835.1. Lineage (NCBI taxonomy): Eukaryota > Metazoa > Chordata > Amphibia > Anura > Ranidae > Lithobates > Lithobates septentrionalis. The sequence continues at coordinate 235,234 of JBBDGP010003951.1, read as the reverse complement.
GAGAAAGGGATTTTGTATGGAGTTGGATAGTTTTGGATGGAGTGGGGATTTTGGATGGAGTTAGTTTTGGATGGAGTGAGGTTTTTGGATGGAGTTGGATTGTTTTGGATGGTTTGGGGTTTTTGCATTGAGTTGGATAGTTTTGGATGGAGTGGGATTTTTGGATGGAGTTGGATCGTTTTGGATGGTTTGGGGTTTTTGCATTGAGTTGGATAGTTTTGGATGGAGTGGGATAGTTTTGGATGAAGTGGGGTTTTTGAATGGAGTTGGACAGTTTTGGATGGAGTGGGGTTTTTGGATGGGATTGGATAGTTTTGTATGGAGTTGGATAGTTTTGGATGCAGTGGGGTTTTTGGATGGGATTGGATAGTTTTGGATGGAGTGGAGTTTTGGGGTGGAGTTGGATAGGTTTGGATGGAGTTGGATAGTTTTGGATGAAGTGGGGTTTTTGGATTGAGTTGGATAGTTTTGGATAGAGTTGGATAGTTTTGGATGGAGTTGGATAGTTTGGACGGAGTGTGGATTTTGGATGGTGTTGGATAGTTTTGGATGGAGTGGGTTTTTGGATGGCGTTGCATAGTTTTGGATGGAGTGGAGTTTTGGGGTGGAGTTGGATAGGTTTGGATGGAGTTGAATAGTTTTGGATGAAGTGGGGTTTTTGGATTGAGTTGGATAGTTTTGGATGGAGTTGCATAGTTTCGGATAGAGTGGGGTTTTTGGATTGAGTTGGATAGTTTTGGACAGAGTGGGAAAGTTTTGGACGAAGTGGGGTTTTTGGATGAGTTGGATAGTTTGGATGGAGTGGGGTTTTTGGATGGGATTGGATAATTTGGATGAAGTGGGGTTTTTGAATGGAGTTGGATAGTTTTGGATGGAGTTGGATAGTTTTGGATGTGGTGGGGTTTTTGGATGGGATTGGATAGTTTCTGATGGATTTGGATAGTTTTGGGTGGAGTGGGATTTTTGGAAGGAGTTGGATAGTTTGGATGGAATGTGGATTTTGGATGGCATTGGATAGTTTTGGATGAAGTGGGTTTTTGGATGGCGTTGCATAGTTTTGGATGGAGTGGAGTTTTGGGGTGGAGTTGGATAGGTTTGGATGGAGTTGGATAGTTTTGGATGGAGTGGGGTTTTTGGATTGAGTTGGATAGTTTTGGACGGTGTGGGGTTTTTGGATGGCATTGGATAGTTTTGGACGAAGTGGGATTTTTGGATGAGTTGGATAGTTTTGGATGGAGTGGGGTTTTTGGATGGGATTGGATAGTTTTGAATGGAGTGGGGTTTTTGGATGGGATTGGATAGTTTTGAATGGAGTGGGGTTTTTGGATGGAATTGAGTAGTTTTGGATGGAGTGGGATTTTTGGAAGGAGTTGGATAGTTTAGACGGAGTGTGGATTTTGGAGGGTGTTGCATAGTTTTGGATGAAATGGTATTTTTGGATAGAGTTGGATAGTTTTGGATGAAGTGGGGTTTTTGGATAGAGTTGGGTAGTTTTGGATGGAGTAGGGTTTTTACCACTGCCCGTGTTGTTCTGGTGACCTTTTTAGCTGAACAAAAAATCAAAATCCCAAATTTTTACAAGAGCAGAAGGAGAAGTCTTCCAATTGGGATACCTGTACTAATGACAGCCTTCTTAGAGGGGATAATACATAACAGAAGTCTTACAGTAGTGTATAAAATTGTACTGTCAGAAAGGAAATGCCAATATACAGAATGATGCATTGGGATGAATATCTGTGCCCAGACACGTGCTGGCAGATAGTTGCGCATATGCACACGAAGATGCACATGTGCAAAAACGTGCACACACATCTGTCACGAATGCTGGTGCCAAGCGGGTTATCTAAACTGATATTCTGCACATGACCAGTGCTGTCTTGTCTACAAAGGAAAAAAGGAATTAGTAGCAGCCAGCACAGCAAAAGACGATTTTGGACAGATAAATTTGACTCATTGGGTATACTCCTTATTAAGTCCATATGTTCCGGTAAGCCTTCTCAAAGTCGGTGGTGGTTGTCTTCTTTACACACGTGATTCCCATGAGGTCTTTACTGATACCATAGGGACTTATCCTACTTTTTTAGAACTACTTCAACACTTATTTTTTTACCTTGCGGGCTCCTTTTTTACTTTCAAATTTAGTCACTTTTTTGACATTTGGTATATGTTCATTCATTTTTAGTGTGAGGTTTATATGTATATTCATGGTACCTTGTAGAATCATGACCATTTATGGTACATTGTTTTTTGTTGTACATATTGTCTCGTAGACATACAGAGACTTTCTCACTTTAGCGCTGCACATATTTTTAAAAATGTATCTGTTTACAGCATTCCTGTGAAATGTTATCTGCAATCTGTCTATCTGTTATTGACCCGGCCTGCCTTGACTACTCCTGATATTCATCTGTACCTCCTCTGTAATCATGAATACGCTTCTGCCAAATGAGTATACCCAATATGATCATCAGTTAATGACCTGGCTTATCTAACTTCGCTGATCATCTGCCTGCTGCCCGGCCAGTCTCTGCTGATCTTCTGCCTGCTGACCAACCGGTCTCTGCTGATCTTCTGCCTGCTGACCAACTAGTCTCGGCTGATCATCTGCCTGCTGACCAACCAGTCTCGGCTGATCACCTGCCTGCTGACCAACTAGTCTCTGGTGATCATCTGCCTGCTGACCAACCAGTCTCTGCTGATCACCTGCCTGCTGACCAACCAGTCTCTGCTGATCACCTGCCTGCTGACTAGCCTGACTCTGCTGATCACCTGCCTGCTGACTAGCCTGACTCTGCTGATCACCTGCCCAATGTCCAGGCAGTCTGTGCTGATCACCTGCCTGCTGACTAGCCAGTCTCTGCTGATCACCTGCTTGCTGACCAACCAGTCTCTGCTGATCACTTGCCTGCTGACTAGCCTGGCTCTGCTGATCACCCACCCAATGCCCAGGCAGTCTCTGCTGATCACCTGCCCAATGCCCAGGCAATGTCTGCTGATCATCTGCCTGCTGACCAACCAGCCTCTGCTGATCACCTGCATACTGACCAACCAGTCTATGCTGATCACCTGCCTGCTGACTAGCCTGACGCTGCTGATCACCTGCCCAACGCCAGGCAGTCTCTGCTGATCACCTGCCTGCTGCCTAGCCAGTCTCAGCTGATTATCCAGCTTCTGACTAGCCAGTTCCTGCTGATGATCTACCTGCTGTCTAACCAATCTCTGCTGACCACCTGTCTGCTGCCAAGCCATTCTCCACTGATCATCAGCCCACTGACGTTCAGCCTATATACCCATACCAGCTGCTGGCTGCTTAATGCCTTTGCTCCACCTGTTCACGTTACCAGGGGCCTAAGCCAAAGGTGTAAGAGAGGCCGTTCTCATCACATCAGGCTTCTGAACCAGGTACATGACAGATACTTTATTTGTAGTTTCCTATCAAACAGCAGACACGTGAATCACCCACACTACAAATAAAGAACAGTTTTATGGGCAAAACTTTTGTGACCCACTTAGTATGGATTACTGCTGAAGCTTTTGTTTGTGGAGGGACCAAAAAGACAGCGTTTCGCATCGTCATGTCATGACCCATTAAACACCTGCATACACTTACAATTCCATGTGTGTACAGCTAATTTTTTATTTTTTTGGCTAGCAAAACATTTTAATGCCCTGACAACAGGGTTGGGACAAGGTATGAGCAGGAGGGGCGGCTGCCCCCGGCGCAGTGAACTCCCATGAGGAAGAGGACACTGCATGGTGAGTTCCCCCTCCTGTAGCATTTTAGGTCTCTAAGTTTCAGGGAGGGAGGGGGGAATTGTACTGGGGACACAATGGGGGGAGGGGGGACTGAATTTGTGGTAGGAGGGGGCATTTGACAGATGCGTTTGACAGACAGTAATGAGGCGATTTGTGCTAGGAGGTGGGATTTGGGGAGGGGATGAAATTTGCGCTACAAGGGGGGACTGCGGGGGACTTGTGCTAGAAGGGGAAATTTGGAGGGAAGAAGATCTGTGCTAGGTGGGGCTGTTTTTTTGGGGGGGATTTGTACTGGGGGGGGGGATTTTAGCTAGGAGGAGGGGGAATATTTGCATTTTTATTTGGGAAGAATATTGGCTTTCAAAGGGAAGTTATGCTGGGGGGGGGGGGGGTAGCAGGTGAGCGTGCAGATCAGTGGATTTTTTTTAGGGGGGGGTGCTTTTTCATCTTCGCCCTGAGCTGTAGATAGCCTTGTCCCAGCACTGCCTGACAATGCTCAATATGAGTGGTGAAATTGCAGAGTGTGTGGTCAGTTGGATCATTTCTGTCCTCAGGCAGTTAGCAGTGACAGGACAATCTTCAGAGGGGATAGTGATATACAGCCTGCCAGAGACCAGGATGGAGATAGAGGAATGTAAAGATTAAAGAGCATGGTGGCGGCCACCATAAGCTTTCCATCCAGAGGCCTTATCAGTTCCATAGGAGAGATATTGTGAATTAATGAGGCGTTTTAAAACAAATTTCTCAAAGCCACACAACATATACAAAGACAGATGTTTTAAAGCAAGAGGGGAAGAGATGCTTTGAACTTCCATACAATGAAGTTATATTTCACCATATAAAAGAAGTCCACATGTGAGCATTTATTCTGGGACACAGAGGGCAAATGTTTTTAAGCATTCCCTAAGCTAGCCATACACTGATCGAATCTCGGCCGGGTCCAGCAATGATTGGCCGCATTTCCATCAGTGTGTGGGCTCCCCTACTTGACAGAAGTCAATGGTTTAACCACTTTATGTCCACCCTATAGGATTTTTACTGCTACAGGGCGGCATCTGTGCCCCGGATGACGTATACATACGTGATCCGAAACTTCCAGGTAGGGGGCACCGCCGGTGGCTCGCTCCCGCTGTAACTACATACAGCGGGAGCCGTTCAGCAGGTACCAGGTACTCAATGTCCGCCGGCACCCGCCTGATCATCAGGCAAAGACACAGAACTGCGATCTGCCTATGTAAACAAGGCAGATCGCCATTCTGACAGGAGGGAAGGGATGGAGTTTGTGTCCCTGCAAAGCAGAGAATAAATTGAGTCTCTTCCCCTAGTAAAAGCACTTCACACAGTACACATAAGCACTGGCTAGGCTCACGGTTAACCCTTTGATCGCCCCTGATGTTTACCCCTTCCCCACCAGTGTCATTAGTACAGTGACAGTGTATATTTTTAGCACTGATCACTGTATTAGTGTCACTGGTTCCCACAAAGTGTAAGTTAGTGTCAGAATGTCTGCCGCAATATTGCAGTCCCACTATAAGTCGCTGATCACTGCCATTACTAGTAAAAAAAAATAAAAAAATATCCAACAGTTTGTAGACGCTACAACTTTTGTGCTGACCAATCAATATAAGCTTATTGGGAATTTTTTTGTACCAAAAACATGTAGCAGAATACACATTGGCTGAAATTTATGAAGAAATTAGATTTTTTCAATTTTTTTATTGCAGAAAGTAAAAAATATATTTATTTTTTCAAAATTGTCGGCCTTTTTTTGTTTATAGCGCAAAAAATAAAAACCGTAGATTAAATACCACCAAAAGAAAGCTCTATTTGGGGGGAAATAAGGACATACATTTTATTTGGGTGCAGCATTGCATGAACGCACAATTGTCAGATAAAGTAACGCAGTGCCGTATTGTAATAAATGGCCTGGTCATGAAGGGGGATAAATCTTCTGGAAGTCACGTGGTTAATGGACTGTTGTCGAATGGACATGTTGGAAAGTTTTCCATCGATTAGCGGCTGGGGGGTTTGGGGTGGAGGGATTTCTCCACCTCCTTTGTGTGGTTGGAGGAACCTGTTTTTTCCATTCGGGTCGCTAGCTGGCCCATATATGGCCAGCTCTACTCTTTTCAAAATAATAAAGTAGCTTTAGATACAATTTACAGAAATATTGGAGAGAAAAAGAAGGAGACAGTAAAAAGTGGTTAGCAATCCTGCCTTGTATCATTGGGGCCCCTAACAATGGACAGCATCCTCATAGCTTGGGGTACCCTCAGCTCCTGTTTGTTTGGCCTTTCTGCCATGTTAAACTGTAAGCTCCCCTGGGAGAAAGTCTGACTGATACAATGTTCTCTGTACAGCACTGCTGTATATATCGGTGCTATATACAAAAGTATGTACACTATGCTGTCTTCCTGCAGGCACGCAGCATCCGTCACTCAATACAGATGTGGTGAGTTAACTGAAATATTATCTCGGGAAACGCATCGGTTCTCACACCTGTTTTTGGTAGAAGAGAACGGTAAAATGGAAGTATTAATTACCCGGGTCAGGCCGAGGGACACCCTACCAGAAACGTGAATCTGTTACCCCACGTGGACAGAACCCGGGGGGGCTGCTGCTTGTCAGAGGATCCCCTTTCTGGATGGGCCCCAACCATAAAGAATCAGGAGCAGTCCATGTAAAGTGAACTCATGCTCAAAGCCCCGTCTTCCCAACACTTCCCCAACATTTCCTGAGTTTTGCTTTTAAAGCAGCTTTCATAGGTTATCACTGTGTCCTCAATAAAAACTGTCTGTATTGCGGTCTGTGTCCCCACTAGAGAGATTCACCCCCAAGTGACTCTCCAGATCACTAATGTCACCACCAGAACAAAAACTGATGGAGTTACTCTTACTTGACCAGTTTGGGACAACAGAGACAGATGTAGGAGCAACATATACCGGCGTAGACCATCAACTTACTTTAGTCCTTTCCTTAAGGCATCACATATTTTCTTGACTTGGTGGGGACGCGGGTCCAGCCTGATGGATCCTTTCCGCAGCGATGGGTACAATTTCTCCGAATGGACCGACAGCTTTGATTTTGCCGAGCTTTTCCGGAGCGACTGCCTGAATAACACATGAAAAGGATACATCAATAGAGACAATAGAAGACACAAGTGCGGAAAGGTCTTCGATATACCAGGAGCTTATGATTAGCATGGGTTACCCTGAGTGTCTTACCTAGACTTTCATCAGTTACAACTGAAGCTAATCTTTAAATTACAGTTTAAACTGCAAAGCCTGACTAGGGTAGCTCAGAGGTCACCACCAAACTCCTACATAACCCCTCTAAAACCCCACCCCCGTTTACCCCAATAAAACAAATAACACAAGGTGGAGTTAAAAGGCCGTCAGGTCTTTTATCAAACAAAAGTAATAAGTAACAAATAAATAACAACATTAACCAAAGATAGATGTCCCCAGCCACAAAACACCACCTCTGAGACATTAACACTTGACCACAGACCTTACAGGTCTATCACTACCTGGTCCCTTTTATTAGACCACACCCAACCAGAGGACACCATACCAACGATGGTTCCCCACTTGTATCCCATCAACAGGTGTTTAACCCCATCCAAGGAGTCCCAACCGCCATCTCAATACCTACAACCTACTTACCCTATCTCAGGGAGGGAGGGTAGGACGTTCATCTGATGGCTTCCCAACCCACAACTGTTACTGTCCCAACCCTTTCTAGAATCTACTCTCCTAGGCTCCTCCCTATCACCCTATCTTTCTCTTTGAACACGTTAACTCTATGCTGTCTGGTTCCCTTTCCACCCTGTCATGTCAGCCCTACGCTTCATTCGTTCCTCATAGCTCCGGGCCTTTTTTTTTGGGTTTTCTTTCAATCAGCCAGAGGACTGATAGAAGAAAAAATGATTGGATTCCCCCATCCACACAAGGGAGGTGGATGGATGAATCCTCCGCACTGTTTTATTGTTATTCTGACAGCAGGGACTCCTCCGCTCTCAGAATACACTGATCAGGGCTGCAGCCAATTGGCTGCAGCAGCTGATAAAATGAAAGTTTTCCAGCAGTTCTGTTAGACAGAAGTCATGTCTTCACTGGACCTGGCCGAATTTTGATCCATCTATTGCCAGCTTAAGTGTGCATTTATTACAACAAATGAAGAAGAAAAGGTCTTGTCCTCAAAGCAGAACTCCATTTTGTTGGTTGTTTTTCAAATCCAATGCCCAGTGGTGTAAAAAAATACAATGATGGGCCCTGTCACACAGAGTTACAGACATCAGATGACAGCCTATCACCTGGCTCCTTTCAGCCATATTGCCCAACAATCTAATGGCTTTGGAGAACAGGTAACCCATCCAAAGCTGGCCACAGATGGTTTGAATATCAATATTCAGAAGGAACCGGCCGAGAGTCGAACCATGTATGGGCAGGCTAAATGTACCAAAGTTGATCGATCGATCAGTTTGGGTTCTACCAGCCTGCCGGATTTTACATGCGTTTGTTTCCAGAGGCGGTTATAACCGCTAGCAATAATCACTGTGTTCTCCCGGTGGGAGAAGAATACAATGGCTTTGCGGGAGGGATTCCCCCAGAGTGTGTTGATGGGAGAATCGAGAGATTTTCTTTCCTGCAACCTGTGGTTGCAAAAAAGAAAGTTGATCTGTCTATGGAAGTCTTAAGGCTCATTTGGCAACAGATTAGACCTTGTCCAGTCAGTATTATTTATCCTGACAAGTTGGAGGTGGAGGGGTTCACAAACCACGTCCTCCACCATTCCCTATACAAAAATGGCTGCAGACGCCCAAGAGCAGTGCAGATGCAATCTACTCTAGACTACAGTCAGCTTTACATTAGCCTTGTCCTTCATTATATCTTTAATCATTTAAGAATGTACCATTGTCGGGGTTTCACATGGAAGGTACCTGAATTAGGTACAATTACATGTCATAAAACATCCAGCTGATAAGAGAAGACAATAACCTGTGATCAGATAATATTATATTCAGCACGATATGTGAATTCCAGTTGCAGTATAGCAAGTTTAGCATAGGTGGGTAATAAACAAATATAAGTTCCCATATAGGACAGGAATAAACATATTTATCACTGAATGCCAATTTGTAACACAACAGGAATTCCCACATAAATCACTGATGGAATGATCTACCTAATGGAGGGTTATTGCCTTCTGTTATCGGCTCTTCTACATAGGACGATTCCTCCTACAGAACAGACAGGAAGTCTTATCACTCCGAGAACTAACCATTTAATTTCATGTATTCCCCAAGGCTTAACAACAATGATATAGGCCAACATGGATTTAAAGCTATAAACAGATATAAAATACTCAAAATTGAAGCTCAGTACTTCTTAATACATTTTTAACTTTATTTTTTTTTTTAAATACAGTCAGTTTAAGTATCTGAACTTGATTTCACATAAGTTCTTGTAGAGCAGAGCTCAGAATGGGAATGGGAGATGCGGCACAAGAAGTCAATTAGTTGTGCAGGGATCATGCCTGATAGGAGGAGAGAGCTCATTAGGCTGCTGCTTCTCCTTTCACTGTGCAGTCACAGGTTGGGGGAGGGACATGACTGGAAAATGGTATTAAATTGCAGCAGAAAAAAAAAACAGGTCTCCTTCACTGCCAGATAGGGCTATGCTGTGTGGCAGAACTGTGTAAATCTCAGGCTGGGTTTACACTATTGCGAATTTAAATGTGGGTTTCCCCCGCATTCAACTCGCATGACAGGAGAGTGTAACTGGCTCTCAATGGAGCCGATTCACACGTCTCCGGGGCGGCCGCGGAGCGCACTGCAGAAAGTCCTGTGCATCTTTTGCTCTTTTTCAGATCCGAATTTAGCCAAAAATTCTGGCCCAATTCAGACCTGAAACGGGGACACGCCACACACAGTGTGAACCCAGCCCCAAGATTGGATGGACAGGAATAGAATTTGGCATGTAAAACAGCTCCTATATATGTATTTTTTCAGTGTAGTTAGCTGTTTGCCTGGAGTTTAACTTTAAAGCAACACTGTTGTTGGCCCAGAAATTACCCAAAACAGCTCCCTCCACTCGAAAGCCTCCATTATCCTTTTCAGCATTCCCTGGGTTTTGGATGTCTATGTCCTCCTCCTGCATTCTGTGCTCCCTTCCTGTGACCACTGCTTTACTGCTGTGTCCTGTGACATAGGGGTCAGAAGATGGATTGGGGAACACAGGCAACCACCAGTCTCAAACATGACAAATTCTGAAGAGACTGGTGAAGGTTGCAGGGCTAGAACAGAGTGGAGGTAGGGGATACAGGACCCACCAGAGAGGTGAGCATAATACCACCTCTACAAAGCCTGCGGGCTCCAGGACCCAGACCAGCATCTTCACCCTCCATGTCATCATCCCTCCTCTCCACTCCTCCTCGGGTCCTCTGCACAATTAGGGATTTTTTTATTTTTTTTACTTTTTATTTAAGGAAATGGTCCACCCCCACTCTTCTTGCACGTCCTTCACCTAGGTCCACCCCCACTCTTCTTGCACGTCCCTCACCTCCTAAACACCATTCACAACCCTGCCAGCCAGTGCTTCACACCATATTACACCTCTATTCCTGATAAACTGAGCTCCTCCTGTACTTCTTTAGGCCACTCAAATACAGATTAGGGCAGAAGGGGGGGCCAAGGTAAGGTAGGAGATGCTCTTCCATTGACATTGATAAGTATTGCAATAGATTCAGAGCTGCAAAGCTGCCCCATTGTCTGTACTCTACTTGTATGGGTTGCCCCATCAGATTTATTTTATTTTATTTTTTTCAGTTACTTATATAGCGCCGTCAATTTACGCAGCGCTTTGCATATATATTGTACATTCATATCAGTCCCTACCCTCAAGGAACTTACAATCTAAGGTCCCTAACTCACATTCATACATACTAGGGGACACATTAGACAGGATCCAATTAACCTACCAGCATGTCTTTGGAGTGTGGGAGGAAACCGGAGTACCCGGAGGAAATCCACGCAGGCACAGGGAGAACATGCAAACTCCAGGCAGGTAGTGTCGTGGTTGGGATTCGAACCAGCGACCCTTCTTACTGCTAGGCGAAAGTGCTATCAGATGTCAACTATCTACAGGAGTATCCTCTCTTGAGAAGTGACAGTCAATTGTTGCGCAGGTTTGACCAACTGCACTATCCCCTGGTTTACTGCAGCAGCATGGAGTTGGTGGATGGGCCCCCAGGACATCCAGTGGGCCTAGGATTACCACCTCATCCCTTTAAGGCCAAACACATATGAATTATACAGGTTCTGTTGCTGATTAAGATGGTAATTAAACTCACTTGGTGCTTCATCTGCCATAAATTAGCCTCAGAACCTGTGTAATTCATATGTGTTTGGGTTTAAAGGAATGAGGTGGCAACCCTAAGCGGGCCCTAGGCTCCTACTAAGTTTGTGGTATAATGACCCAGCTCTGGTCCACCTTGGCAGGTCCACGTAGCAAGAGGAAGCCAGCAACCAGGTGTCATTCACAAATATGAATCCTTTATTGACTACATGGTGGGTATACAGCATGGAAGGCTAATGCGTTTCGGCTACACAGCCTTAGGCCCCTTTCACATGAGGCGGACTCCGTTTCCACGGAGCCCGCCTCGGTCCGCCGGCTCAGCGGGAGATCAGTCCGTTGATCTCCGCTGAGCCGGCGGATGACAGGTCCCTCTCTGCTCACTGAGCGGGGAGGGGCTTGTCAGGCGCCGCTGCCGCCTATGGAGGGATCGGATGAAAACGGACAGCATGTCCGTTTTCGGCAGATCTCACCCGATCCGCCAGTGACGGACCTGGACGTAGGGCCATCCGTCTGCTTTTTGCGGATCGGACCGGGTCGGATGTCAGTGGACATGTCTCCGCTGACATCCGTCGCTCCATAGGCTAACATGGATCGCCCCATCAGGTCCGCCGTCAAAACTGACAGGCGGACCTGAACGGTCCGATCGTGTGAAAGGGGCCTTTCTCATAGCACATCTACAAAACATACTGAGCAAACAATTAAATAGACAACTTTGCAGGTCCCCTTTTTATTTCCATCTCTCATTCTCCCTTGGCCTAAGGGCTTGGGCGTTTCTACATTTTATCTCAAATGCTTTTAAACAACAACTTGGAAAACCCTTCAATGCATTGCTGTGGTCTTCCACTTTTAGCCAAGGGTGGAAAATGTGTCCACATGTCCTTCTGATGCTGACTGTCCAGGATCTCCTTGTTGAAAATTTCTGCCAATCGGTTGTTTAAACAGCACTAACGAGCAGCTCCAAGACTCCAATCGATCAGCTTGCTCCAGCATAGAAAGGGTTCAGAAAGCCTTTGTTTTTCAAAGTATTTTTGTGGCCAGACTGCACAGACCCGAGACAGATAATGCTGAAAAATTCCATGTATTCCAACAACCAATATTCCCTGAATGGCGCTAGCCTGGAGTACAGCAATGCTGTGAAAACAGCTGACCGGCAATCCTCCTTAGCAGGGAAACCTCCACCAATCGGCAGCAGCTAAGCCCTCTGACACGCCCGTAAACCCTCCGTAATGTCAATGGGTTCCGACAAGCCAGTGCACATTTTTTTTTTCTTTCGTGTTGTAGCTGGGTTTTGTGAAGCCATCTTGTCCTGTTCTATTATACTCCACCGCTATTTTTTTTATTTTATAATTGCGCTTTCCTGAAAAGCATCAAAAACAGATGGATTCACCTTGTCAGGCATTTCCCACTTCAAATCTTTTGGGGGCCCATTTTCCAAGGAAACAGATTACAGCCCCAAAAAAGTAAATTAAAAAAAAGGACAATGACTTTTTTAGTTTGTTTTTACTGTGAACTGCGTGTCATTAACAAATGCTTTATTTTTTTAACCGCTCGCCCAATTTTTAATTTTTTTTGTTAAATTTCAGCTTTTTTTTTTTTTGCTAGAAAATTACTTAGAACCCCCAAACATGATATATTTTCTGACAGCAGAGGCCCTGAAGAATAAAATGGTGGCTGTTGCAGTTTTGTTTATGTCACACGATATACGTCCAGCCATTTATCAAATGCTAATTTTCAGGAAAAAAAATGCACGTCAATGAATTTTAGTGGACAGAAACACAATATAATACCCAATTGTTGGTAAAGTATAAAATATGATGTTGCACCGAGTAAATAGATACCAAACATAGCAAGATTTAAAATTGTGCAAACCAGTAAGTAACATGGCAACAAACTGCGATACCTAAAAGGGTCCATAGGTGACACTTTAAAAGCTTTTAAAAGTTATCAATTTAGAGTTAAAAGTGAGCTATGGTGGTAGAATTATTGCTCTCATTCTGACATTCATGATGATACATCACGTGTGGTGCAATTACCATTTACACATGTATACCAGACCTATGCTTGTGTCTGCATTTGTGCACAAGCACAGAGGGACGGGAGATTTTTAAATTTTTTTAAACTGTGCTTATGAATTTTATTACATTTTCTTTACACTTTTTTCATGTAACTTTATTGCTATCACAAGGGGTGAACAAGCCCCTTGTGATAGCTTTGGGCAGTGACAGTTACTCTTCATGGAGACATCAGAGATCTATCAGACCCCTGACGTGTTCCCCGTCCTTCCAAGCAGCTGATCACAGATTTGTTTGGTCAGCTGCTTCTCCTCCACCCAGCTCTTATGCAGCTGAGAACATAGGGAATGTGATCACATCATAGAGAAGGAAAAAAAGCATTTATAATGTTTTTTTTTTTTTTTTAATCTATACAAAAATGTTTTGCCTTTCATTTCTCTTTTAAACTGAATGGGTTGCTTTACAAGGTGATCGCCCACAGTTATTACCTTTTGTTTCACTTGGCCCACCCTTCTAGATTGTAAGCTCTAATGAGCAGGGCCCTCTGATCCCTCCTGTATTGATTTGTATTGTAACTGTACTGTCTTCCCTCATGTTGTAAAGTGCTGCACAAACTGTTGGCACTATAAAAAATCCTGTAGAATAATAACAATCATGGCTGCAGCCATGATTGTTATTATTCTACAGGATTTATATAGCGCCAACAGTTTGCGCAGCACTTTACAACATGAGGGAAGACAGTACAGTTACAATACAATTCAATACAGGAGGGATCAGAGGTCCCTGCTCGTTAGAGCTTACAATCTAGAAGGGTGGGCCAAGTGAAACAAAAGGTAATAACTGTGGGGGATGAACTGATGGAGAAAATTAAAATGCTGTTGTTAGCTGTGGGTAGGATAGGCTTCTCTGAAGAGGAGGGTTTTCAGGGATTGTCTAAAAGCTAATAGATTAGGAGATAATCTGACAGGTTGGGGTAAGGAGTTCCATAGGATTGGAGATGCTCTGGAAAAGTCCTGGAGGCGAGCAAAGGAGGAGGTGATGAGGGAGCTAGAGAGCAGGAGGTCTTGAGAGGAACGAAGAGAAAGATTAGGTTGGTATTTTGAGACTAGGCTAGTGATGTAGCTGGGGACTAAATTGTGGATGGTTTTGTAAGTTGTTGTTAGTGTTTTGAATTTAGTTTGTTGGGTGAGCAGAAGCCAGTGGAGGGATTGACAGAGAGGAGAAGACACAGAGCAAATGGTAATGTGGATGAGTCTGGCAGCCGCATTCATGATGGATTGATGGGGGGGATCAGACTATGTAGAGGTAATCCAATGAGGAGGGAGTTGCAGTAGTCGAGGCGAGAGATGACCAGGGAGTGAATTAAGAGCTTTGTTGTGTCATTGGTCAGAAAGGGGCGTCTTTTGGAGATGTTGCGGAGGTTGAGGCGGCAAGATTTAGACAGTGATTGGACGTGGGGCTTAAAGGATCCTGGTATAACCGCTTCCTGCCCAGGGCATATACTGTATACAGTGGGGAAAATAATTATTTGATCCCCTGCAGATTTTGTAAGTTTGCCCACTTACAAAAAAATGCTTCAGGGCAAGTTTTTCTTGGGGATCAAATACTTATTTTACTCAATTTACAGTTTATAACATTTGTATCATGAGTTTTTTCTGGATTTTTGGTTGATATTCTGTCTCTATCATTTAAAATACACCTATGATAAAAATTATAGACCTTTCATTCCTTTGAAAGTGGGCAAACTTACAAAATCTGCAGGGGATCAAATAATTATTGTCACCAGAGCTTTACAGGTTGCCACTGGAGTCCTCTTCCACTCCTCCATGATGACATCACAGAGCTGGTGGATGTTATAGACCTTGCACTCTTCTACCGTCAATTTGAGGATGCCCCACAGATGCTCAATAGGGTTTAGGTCTGGAGACATACTTGGCCAGTCCATCACCTTTACCCCTCAGCTTCTTTAGCAAAGCAGTGGTCATCTTGGAGGTGTATTTGGGGTCGTTATCATGTTGGAATACTGCCCTGCGGCCCAGTCTCTGAAGGGAGGGGATCATGCTCTGCTTCAGTATATCACAGTACATGTTGGCATTCATGGTTCCCTCAATGATCTGTAGCTCCCCAGTGCCGGCAGCACTCATGCAGCCCCAGACCATGACACTCCCACCACCATGCTTGACTGTAGGCAAGACACACTTGTCTTTGTCCTCCTCACCTGGTTGCCCCCACACACGCTTGACACCATCTGAACCAAATACGTTTATCTTGGTCTCATCAGACCACAGGACATGGTTCCAGTAATCCATGTTCTTAGTCTGCTTGTCTTCAGCAAACTGTTTGCGGGCTTTCTTGTGCATCATCTTTAAAAGAGGCTTCTTTCTGGGACGACAGCCATGCAGACCAATTTGATGCAGTGTGCGGTGTATGGTCTGAGCACTGACAGGCTGACCCCCCACCCCGTCAACCTCTGCAGCAATGCTGGCAGCACTCATATGTCTCTTTCCCAAAGACAACCTCTGGAAATGATGCTGAAAACATGCACTCAACTTCTTTGGTGAACCATGTTCTTTTAAACCGCTGTGTGGTCTTGGCCACCTTGCTGTAGCTCAGTTTCAGGGTCTTGGCAATCTTCTTATAGCCTAGGCCATCTTTATGTACAGCAACAATTCTTTTTTTCATATCCTCAGAGAGTTCTTTGCCATGGAGGTGCCATGTTGAACTTCCAGTGACCAGTATGAGAGAGTGAAAGTGATAAACCCAAATTTAACACACCTGCTCCCTATTCACACCTGAGACCTTGTAACACTAACGAGTCACATGACACCGGGGGAGGGAAAATGGCTAATTGGGCCCAATTTGGACATTTTCACTTAGGGGCGTACTCACTTTTGTTGCCAGCCTTACTTTTGTATGCATCTGTGGAACATCTTCAAATTGACGGTAGAAGAGTGCAAGGTCTCTAACATCCACCAGCTCCGTGATGTCATCATGGAGGAGGAGAAGAGGACTCCAGTGGCAACCTGTAAAGCTCTGGTGAATTCCATGCCCAAGAGGGTTAAGGCAGTGCTGGAAAATAATTGTGGACACGCAAAATATTGACACTTTGGGCCTAATTTGGACATTTTCACTTAGGGGTGTACTCACTTTTGTTGCCAGCGGTTTAGACATTAATGGCTGTGTGTTGAGTTATTTTGAGGGGACAGCAAATTTACACTGTTATACAAGCTGTACACTCACTACTTTACATTGTAGCAAAGTGTCATTTCTTCAGTGTTGTCACATGAAAAGATAGAAGAAAATATTTACAAAAATGTGAGGGGTGTACTCTGTTTTGTGAGATGCTGTATGTGGTAGTAGGGTGATAGATAGTTCGTTCTTATAGTTCAGGTGCACCTTCCCGGTCATATAGATCACTGCTGACACCAAAATGTGAGGGGTGTACTCACTTTTGTGAGATACTGTATATATTTTTGTGTACTCTGTGCAGCAAGCAGTTGAATACAATTCTTGTTTTCCCTGTTTTTCATCCTTTGCTACATTTCAGTCCAGCTTCTCTCCTGCAGCCTTGTTGCAGCCATTTTATGTCTACATGCACTCCACCAATGGCTGCATGGAATTTCTCAGGGCAGGCTTCCTGGTGATGCTTGTAGCCTTCACTGGAAGCTCATGTGAAAGCTGCAAGTTTAAAAATATTGAAAATGACATAAACATGTTGGGGTTTACGCATACATAAAGCCATGTGTTTAGGATATCACAGAGAGGTCCATTGACTGGGCCAGCTTGCCCCGTCCCTGTACACAAGGCTCTGGTTTATATCTTACACACCATCACCTGAAGTTTGCAATGACTTGCCTTTAGCCCCTTCATTATTCCTCCCCGCTGGCTTCCGAGTCCCTCCTCGTACATCAAATACCTAAAGTTTTCACTAGACGGTAGACGGATTGATTTTACAGGCTTCCTGCCGGGCGTCTGCTGCCACAGTACGATACTGCCGCACTTACTCTGAATTAAAGGGTATCAGGAAACCATTTCGCTAAGATCCAGAGTTATGTGGCTGTCTGGACGCTCAATGTACACCTGTCCGGTGAAACACGGCGTTGCGGTAATCTCCGGCCTCCTCTAACGACCCCTTGGGGAGACGTGGAGATTTAGGCAGCCTTGTAAAGGTGCCGCAGAAGTCACACAGAAGTGTCTGAAAACCACAAAAGCATTAAAGTAATCTGAAAAAGAGACTTTACGGGGGGGGGGCTGGAACCCCATCAATCAAGGCACGCTGGATGGTGACCATTTACACAGGCTTTGCAGGAAAAAAAAACTGGAAGGGCTCTAATAAGATCCAGAGCTGCGGGTCTAATGAAAGACGTTTATGGCTGTACAGCGTGCGGCTAACGATTGAGCTTTGGTACTTACGAGGACTGCCGAACTTGTAACGTGCTAAAGCCGGCGAAGGAGCGGCTGCGGCCGACCGCGGCGAGACCATCGCTAGGAGAGGTGAACCTCAGCTTCACCGACATCCTTCCTGGAGGCTCCTGCAGGAAGAGCGAAAAAACTGTTACCAGGATATCTTAAAACCTGTTTGTACCAAAACAAGCTACCATTAAAGTGAACCTGTCAGTCATTTTCTGTCCGGTTACAATAAACAGCAAAAGTATCTTTTTTTTTTTTTTTTTTTTTTTTTTAGAAAATCTCCACCTTTTATTAGTAAAAAGCAAAACTTGAACATCAGTTAGTTTTTCTGGGCTGAGATGACGTCATCACCCTGTAAGAAGCATTTGCAAAAAAATGCAAATAAAAAAAATAATAATATAGCGTATGTAACTGTGACACGAGTCATAATTAAATGTTATTAAAAGTGACCTTCCCTTTCCAATCTGCAGCCGCTGTAACTTTCTGTAAAATGCAATATGGCCACCTGGAGGCGTTCTGTACACAGAAGGTATACAGACCCCCCCCCCCCCCCCCCCCTCTCCAGAAATGTAATTTCCTGCTTGTGTGATTGGCTCACTGTTTTTCCCAGAATTCTGCACCAAGATATAAATTCGATTTTGAGCATCCCCTGCAACACAAGTGTCATTTTTGGTGAGATACACTCAAGGGGAAAAAAAGTAGATATTTGCCAGCACACCTTGGGTCGACACAAAGTAGCGTCCAAACGGAGTATTTATTGCATGATGTTTGGACACTACTTTGTGTCGATCCATGGTGTGCTGGCGAACCACAAATTTGTCTAAGGCTCGCCACTTTGTGACTTGGACCAGTATCCAGCTGGTTGTTGCTGCAGCACCCAAACCTTGAGAGTTTATCCAGGAACGTGTGCGATGGGAATATGAAGTATTACTCTCAAAGGGAAATCACGTCTCAAGGGATGCAAACGCTCCAGCATTCCTAATTAGAGCCCTGCAGGTGCAGCAGCTGATTGATAATTATAAAATCACCCCCATTCACATTCAATCGGCACAAGGACACAGACAAACAAACAGCTATTTCTTCAGAATAACAAAAGGTAGGAATCTGCAACAAAGTTGGTTAAATAGATCACTCAGAGGGGAATGTTTTTTTTTTCTAAACAAAAGTGGATTTCCATCTTTAAGGCCCCTTTCTCACTTCTACGGCTTGTTCTGCGACTTGGGACTGCAAAGTCGTACCCCATGATTCCCAATGGACTACTTTTCCAGGGGCTACTTTGAAGTAGCTGCGACTTGAAGTTGCACAGATATGAATGGTACTCATTGGAAATCATGGGGTGCGACCTGTCATGCGACTTTGCAGTCCCAAGTTGCACTAGTGGAAACGTAGCCCAAGCAGCTGTTCATAAGCTCCAGTCCAGTGACTTTTCCAGGGCTGTGATAATGTCTGCTGTAGTCAAGAGGAAGTATCTCCTCAGTCACCTCTTCCTCAGTGACAAAAGTGCTACATTGCAACTTTGTAGCAAGTCACAAGGTGAGAAGCTGCAGCAGTAGGTTGATCTGTTTCTGACATTTGTAAACACAACCAAGATCTGTACAGGCACCAGGATTTTTTTATGACTGTCATCTCTGAGCTAGCATCCCTGTCTAGGAAGTAGATGGTGGCCTAGGATGGTGCCTGAACAACAATGGTGCTGGCCCTCTAGAGTAAAAAGCAGATGAAGGCACTGTCAGGGGGAGTACTGTAATCTTTGTAAGAGGTAATAAATACCAGTAGGTGTTACGCTGACGCATTACTTCATATACAGCTGTGGGCAAACATTTTGAGAATGACACAAATATAAATTTTCGTAGTCTGCTGCCTCAGTTTTTATGATGCCAATTTGCATATACTCCAGAATGTTATGAAGATTAATGAGATGAATTGCAATAAATTGTGAAGTCCCTCTTTGCCATGAAAATTAACTTAATCCCATAAAAAGATTTCCACTGCATTTGTGAAGAAGGCTTCAGGGCACCCAAGAAAGTCCAGCAAGCGCCAGGACCGTCTCTACAGATGATTCAGCTGCGGGATTGGCTCACACACCAGTGCAGAACTTTCTCAGGAATGGCAGCAGGCAGGTGGGAGTACATCGGCACACACAGTGAGGAGAAGACTTTTGGAAGATGGTCTGGTGTCAAGAAGGGCAGCAAAGAAGCCACTTCTCTCCAGGAAAAACATCAGGGACAGACTCATATTCTGCAAAAGGTACAGGGATTGGACTGCTGAGGACTGGGGTAAAGTCATTTTCACTGATAAATCCCCTTTCCGATTGTTTTGGGCATCCGTAAAAAGGTCTGGAGGTCAATGTGTCATGCCAACAGTAAAGCATCCTGAGACCATTGATGTGTGGGGTCGTTTCTCAGCCAAGGAAGTGGGTTCAATCACAATTTTGACTAAGAACATCGCCATGAATAAAGAATGGTACAAAAACATCCTCCCAGAGCAACTTCTCCCAACCATCCAAGAACAGTTTGGTGAGGAACAATGTCTTTTCCAGCATGATGGAGCACCTTGCCATATGGCAGAAGTGATCACTAAGTGGCTTGAGGAACAAAACGTCAAAAAAAAACACCACAAATTCTGACAAACTCCAAGCATTGATTATGCAAGAATGGGCTACCATCAGTCAGGATGTGGCTCAGAAGTTGACTGACAACATGCCAGGGAGAATTGCAGAGGTCTTGAAAAAGAAGGTCAAACCTGCAAATATTGACTCTTTGCATAAACCTAATGTAATTGTCAATAAAAGCCTTTGACACTTATGAAATGTTTGTAATTATACTTCTGTATACCATAGTAATAACATCTGACAAAAAGACCTAAAAACACTGAAGCAGCAGACTTTGTGAAAATTATTATTTGTGTCATTCTCAACATTCTTGGCCGCGGCTATACATACGATATCTAAAATACATATATCGATGCCAGGCCATTCACACTCATGCGTTGTGGCAACGCAAGCTAAAATAATGAATTAATGGTCATTACCACAAGGAATGGCTCTATGTGCAGTGTATTGTGGTGCCATTTTTTACGAATGGCACCCCAACGCATTGTACAATAGTGTATAATGCACAACACACCACATATACCATATATTCTGGTCTATTGCATTGTTAAAAAAGGGTCATGTACCGTTTTTCTTCTGTGTGGTGTGTTGGTAGCTCATTCACAATGAATGGGCTGCCACAACAGAAGCATGTTAACACTTAAGAGACTGTAATTGAACACTCAAATGTGAATGGGCCCTTAAAGGAACATTCCACTTGAATAAAAGTCACCCAAAAATGTGGGTCTAAAATCTATTTAAAAAAAAGGTATCAAACAAACCTGTTCTCTTGGATGGTGTAGACAAGATCGGTTGGCTTAGGGCCATACACATACAACTGAACAGCTAGCACAGTAAGGAGACTGTTTGCCCCCATTAGTTTTAAGCATACTGACATAAAAGGGGAAAACTGTCCCTTTAAGCACGATTGGGATGACACGACTGGGATCCAACTCAGCATTATAAGGCTATACCTTATAAAGCTGCCTTTCCCAACATTTTAACCCTACGAGAACCCTTTACATAATTTTTAGGTCTCAGGGAACCCCTGGTAAAGCCAGTGCACAGGGGATCAGTCTGAAAAATGTCCCTTCCATTGGTGGTCAGTGGTAAGAAAGCACCCCTTCACAGTGATGGTCAGAATGCCCCCTTACGAGTAGCTAAAAAGATTGTTGTTGTCATGCCAAAACTATGCAGACACCATTAAGATGGGATGCCAAAGTGGTTGCAAACCCATTCATATACCCAGTGAAGTGTCATCATAATGGGGGATTTTAATTATCCAGAGATAGGCTGGGCGGAAGGAACCACAAATTTGTCTAAGGCTCACCAGTTCCTAAATGTCTTGCTGGACAATTTCATGGATCAGATGGTAGAGGCACCAACTAGAAACAAAGCGTTACTAGACCTACTGATTATCAACAATACAGACCTGATCACAGATGTGGAAATATGGGGTAATTTAGGAAAAAGCGATCACAGGTCAATTAGCTTCAGTATAAATCACACAAATAGGAAACATAAGAGAAATACAAAGACACTGAATTTTAAAAGAATTTCCTAAACTATGAGCCATGCTAGAAGATATTAGTTGGGATAAAATCTTAGGAACAGAGAACACGGAGGAGAGATGGGTTTGCTTTAAGAGCATATTAACTAAGGGCATTAGCCAGTGCATCCCATTGGTAAATAAATTTAAAAGAGCAAATAAAAGTCCTGGGTGGTTTAACTCCAATGTAAAAATGCATATAAAAGCAAAGGAGAAGCCCTTAAAAAATACAAGGCTGAGGGATCATCACCAGCATTCAAATTTACAAAGAATGCAACAAGAAATGTAAGGGTGCAATTAAAGGGGCTAAAATAGAACACGAAAGACACATAGCGGAGAGCAAAAAAAAAATCATAGTATATAAACAGTAAAAGAGGGAGGACAGACCATATTGTCCCCATAAAGTGAGGAAGGGAATATGGATGGTGAGATGGCAACGGTATTAAATTTATTCTTCTCCTCAGTCTTCACGAGGGATTTAGGGGGCTTCAGTAACCAAATCCGTAGTGTTTATCCTCATGACATATCACAGGAAGCACCCTCATGGCTAACAGAGGACAGAATTTGAAATAGACTTGAAAAACTTAACATTAATAAGTCACCGGGACCAGATGGCTTGTACCCGAGGGTCCTTAGAGAACTCAGTCAAGTAATTGCCAGACCGTTGTTCCTAATTTTTAGTCTGCTGTCTGGAACCGTACCAGCTGATTGGAGAAAAGCCAATGTAGCACCAATATTTAACTCATAAAAATTAGAAGAAAAGATGTTCAACCTTAAACTGTGTAGAGGGTTCTTTGCTGTAAGAGCAAAGAATTCTCTTCCACAGGCATCGATAGTTTAAAAAAAAAACTATTAAATAAGCACCTGAACGACCACAGCATACAGGGATATACAATGTAATACTGACACATAATCACTCGCATAGGTTGGACTTGATGGATTGTGTCTTTTTTCAACCTCCCCTACTATGTAACTAAGTGACTGGCCTCAGGTGATACAAAGAGATAAAACAAATCCTCCTACAAGTTCTACCTGTTTATCAGTGCTGGAACAAGGTCATCTAGAGCCCAGGGTGAACATGCCAAACTACGCCCCCCTACCCAAGATGTATGAGCTTTATGTGTCACCAAAAATCCCCCCACAAAAACGCTGAGCACTAATCTGCAAGGTTAACCTCTAAGCATAAATCCCCCCTCCTCCTAGTACAATTCCCCCTCCCTTGATAGCACAAATCTTTGCCGCCCCCCATCAAAAAAAAGTCCTCCTAGCACAAATCCTCTACCCCTAAAATTTCCCCTACTAGTACACATCTCCCCCCACTTCCAATCTCCCCTCCCAGTATAAATTCTCCCCAAATACCCCCCCCCCTCCTAGCACAAATCTTCTTCCCCCACCCCGCCTCCAAACACAAATCTCCCTAAATAACCACTCTTAGCACTCCTACCAAATTTTCCCAACTAGGACAATACTGAACCCCATGCCACCCCCCAAATTCCCCCTTCCAACACAAATGCCCTCCCCCAAATTTCTTTGTGGTGCCCCCACCTCACATGATACCAAAGTGTCCAGGGCAGTCGCCCCTCCTGCCCACCCCTTGTTCTGGCTCTGCTGTTTATCTGCAGCCCTCTCTTCTCTACAGCCATTCAAAATCCACAATTTACACATCATTTCTCAGCTCTAGGAGGCAGGGGGTGGGGATCTGATGCCACACACTGCACTGCACAGAGCAGAAAGCTGAATGTAATCTGAGACCCGAGTGGAGGGGATGGACATACCCCCTTATACACAGTCTCATAGGAAAACATGCCCAGCTGAGGCTGTCAATCACAGGCTGTATGCTGGAACCATCCTCCCCCATCCCCCCAAGATTCCGTGGTGTGGGCATAACCTATCAGGAAAAAATGTGCTCTGTCAGTAAATATTCCATGTTTTGTTAGCAAAAAAAAGTAATCAGGTGTTGGCAACACTGACCAGAGGTGGGTGGGGCCATCCCCAGGGATCTTTGGTGCCCCCATAAAATGTCAGTGACTCATGCAGATAGCAGAGGAAGGAGGCAGCAGAAAGAAATCACACTAGGTGCTTTGGATTGAGGCAAGTACACACTATAGAAGGATATGCTTGGTTCATTTTTTCATTTCCCAGGTTTACAACCAATTTGAGGAACCCCTAGCAACCTCTGGAGGAACCCTAAGGTTTCAGAGAGGACCCTGGCTGAGAAAGGCTGTTAGGCATCTCATACTCATTGACAACAAGCTATGGTTCCCCTTGATGGTCCATGTAGACAGAGCCTTACTGCAGACATCCATCATGGCTATCCAATGTGGAAAGCATCGAGACAGACAGGAAAGCCACAAGTGTGATAAAGTCATTTGTCCTATCGGAGGAACAATTATATTACAGCATTATATCCAGGTTATTGCAGCTGACTGTCTGCCAGCTCTGGCCTGCACAGCTTGGAAAGACATCGTACAAGAGATGAAAGATTCTGGGGGGTGGGGGGGGGGGGGACCTAGCGCCAAACCCTACGCGAGATGTGCTGCAGCATGAACCAGACGGATCTTGGCCAGGACCTCTCTGCAGCCCCGAACAGGTTACTGCAACATCTACCCCGAGAAACATTTGTTTCTGATTTTACAAAGCACAAAAAAAACAAAAAATCTAAACAACAACAGAGTTGAAATTCTGATTCCATATAAAGTACCAGTTATGGTGAGTTTACATTTTTCAGAGCGAGCGGTGCCGAAAATATTTAGAGCGGGGAGATGTGGATGCAGATGTCAAGAACAAATAAATAATTACAAGACATTCCAGGCACAGCTAAAGAAACGGTTTACTAAAGGGCAAGCGTGACTAGAATTAACAAATATCCAGAACCAAAACTTTTCCCTTTTTTTAAAAAATTCTGCCTGGAGTGACAATAGTGACAGAGGCTGAATTTCTCCGGTGGAGACACAAACATCAAGGAAAACCTGACAGGGGTTCTAATCCTTCCACGCTGCATCCAGACCCAAAAAACGGCGTTTTGGCTTTAAGGCCCATACACACGATACGAAAATCAGATGGGAAAATTCGTGCGACGAGCTGTCTGCCGATATACGACGAGCTGTCTGCCGATTTTCGGATCGTTAGTACGGTACTTTCGACAGCCGATTTCACTTTTTCGTCAGACAAAAGCTGGATGTGCAGAGTATAAAATTTTTGTCGGATGTGAACTCAACGTCCGATTTTCATTACATCAGTATGGTTTTTGTACGAAACAAATCGTAAGAGCAAGACGCATGCTCAGAAATCAAAGAATACATACAAAACTATTCAACACGTTACGTCACTTCTGACATTATATTCTGACGTACGAAAATTTTCGTATTGTTAGTAACCTCTTTCCTTACGACATGAGACTAGCATGCCATGAAAATTGGACGTTCGGTCGTCCGAAAATCTAGGCGTGTGTATGAGGCTTTACAGACAATTTAAAATATTTTTAGATTAAGAAAGGAACAGTATATTTCAAATGGTAACCAAAAAGACACAGTGGTATATGGACCTGACTTAGCCTAGATGAGCCATTCTCGGCCAGGGTTCCTCTAGAAGTTACTAGGGGCTCCTTGAGTTGTGGTTAATTGTGCTTCCATTTGATGGTGTCAGTTCCAGGGCCAGCTGCATGACACCAAAGATCTTTTTAGCTGTCTGTAAGACATTCTGACCACCGGATCCTTTCTACTACTGACCACCAATGTAGGGAGCATTCTTCCTACTGACCTCCAATGTAAGGGACATTCTTCTCACTGATCACCAATGTAAGAGACATTCTTCTTACTGACCTTCAATGTAAGGGACATTCTTCCCACTGACCTCCAATGTAAGGAACATTCTTCCCACTGATCACCAATGTAAGGAACATTCTTCCCACTGATCACCAATGTAAGGAACATTCTTCCTACTGATCACCAATGTAAGGAGCATTCTTCTCACTGATCACTAATGTAAGGAGCATTCTTCCCACTGATCACCAATGTAAGAAACATTCTTCCCACTGACCACCAATGTAAGGGGCATTCTTACCACTGACCACCAATGTAAGGGGCATTCTTTCCACTGATCACCAATATAAGGAGCATTCTTCCCACTGACCATCATTGTGAGGGACATTCTTCTCACTGACCACCAATGTAAGGAACATTCTTCCCACTGACCACCAATTTAAGGAGCATTCTTCTCACTGACCACCAATTTAAGGAGCATTCTTCCCACTGGCCGCCAATGTAAGGGACATTCTTCCCACTGATCACCAATGTAAGGAGCATTCTTCTCACTGATCACCAATGTAAGGGGCATTCTTCTCACTGATCACCAATGTAAGGAGCATTCTTCCCACTGATCACCAATGTAAGGGGCATTCTTCTCACTGATCACCAATGTAAGGAGCATTCTTCCCACTGATCACCAATGTAAGGAACATTCTTCTCACTGATCACCAATGTAAGGAACATTCTTCCCACTGATCACCAATGTAAGGAGCATTCTTCCCACTGATCACCAATGTAAGGAACATTCTTCCCACTGATCACCAATGTAAGGAGCATTCTTCTCACTGATCACCAATGTAAGGAGCATTCTTCCCACTGATCACCAATGTAAGGGTCATTCTTCCCACTGATCACCAATGTAAGGGGCATTCTTCTCACTGATCACCAATGTAAGGAACATTCTTCCCACTGATCACCAATGTAAGAGGCATTCTTCTCACTGATCACCAATGTAAGGAGCATTCTTCCCACTGATCACCAATGTAAGGGGCATTCTTCTCACTGATCACCAATGTAAGGAGCATTCTTCCCACTGATCACCAATGTAAGGGGCATTCTTCTCACTGATCACCAATGTAAGGAACATTCTTCTCACTGATCACCAATGTAAGGAGCATTCTTCCCACTGATCACCAATGTAAGGAGCATTCTTCCCACTGATCACCAATGTAAGGAGCATTCTTCCCACTGTTTACCAATGTAAGGAGCATTCTTCCCACTGATCAGCAATGTAAGGGACTTTCTTCCCACTGACCACCAATGTAAGGGACATTCTTCCCACTGATCAGCAATGTAAGGGACTTTCTTCCCACTGACCACCAATGTAAGGGGCATTCTTCCCACTGATCACCAATGTGAGGGGCATTGTACCACTGGTCACCAATGTAAAGGACACTCTTCCCACTGACCACCAATGTAAGGAGCATTCTTCCCACTGATCACCAATGTAAGGGTCATTCTTCCCACTGACCACCAATGTAAGGAGCATTCTTCCCACTGATCACCAATGTAAGGATCATTCTTCCCACTGATCACCAATGTAAGGAACATTCTTCCCACTGATCATCAATGTAAGGAGCATTCTTCCCACTGATCATCAATGTAAGGAGCATTCTTCCCACCGATCATCAATGTAAGGAGCATTCTTCCCACTGATCATCAATGTAAGGAACATTCTTCCCACTGATCACCAATGTAAGGGACATTCTTCCCACTGATCACTAATGTAAGGAGCATTCTTCCCACTGATCACCAATGTAAGGAGCATTCTTCTCACTGATCACTAATGTAAGGGGCATTCTTCCCACTGATCATCAATGTAAGGAGCATTCTTCCCACTGATCACCAATGTAAGGAGCATTCTTCCCACTGATCACTAATGTAAGGGGCATTCTTCCCACTGATCACCAATGTAAGGAACATTCTTCCCACTGATCACCAATGTAAGGAGCATTTTTCCCACTGATCACCAATGTAAGGAGCATTCTTCCCACTGATCACTAATGTAAGGAGCATTCTTCCCACTGATCACTAATGTAAGGAACATTCTTCCCACTGATCACCAATGTAAGGAGCATTCTTCCCACTGATCACTAATGTAAGGGGCATTCTTCCCACTGATCACCAATGTAAGGAACATTCTTCCCACTGATCACCAATGTAAGAAACATTCTTCCAACTGATCACCAATGTAAGGAGCATTTTTCCCACTGATCACCAATGTAGTGCGCATTCTTCCCACTGACCACCAATGTAAGGAGCATTCTTCTCACTGATCACCAATGTAAGGGACATTCTTCCCACTGATCACTAATGTAAGGAGCATTCTTCCCACTGATCACCAATGTAAGGAGCATTCTTCCCACTGATCACCAATGTAAGGAGCATTCTTCTCACTGATCACCAATGTAAGGGACATTCTTCCCACTGATCACTAATGTAAGGAACATTCTTCCCACTGATCACTAATGTAAGGAGCATTCTTCCCACTGATCACTAATGTAAGGAGCATTCTTCCCACTGATCACTAATGTAAGGAACATTCTTCCCACTGATCACCAATGTAAGGAGCATTCTTCCCACTGATCACCAATGTAAGGAACATTCTTCCCACTGATCACCAATGTAAGGAGCATTCTTCCCACTGATCACCAATGTAAGGGACATTCTTCCCACTGATCACTAATGTAAGGAGCATTCTTCCCACTGATCACCAATGTAAGGAACATTCTTCCCACTGATCACCAATGTAAGGAGCATTCTTCTCACTGATCACCAATGTAAGGGACATTCTTCCCACTGATCACTAATGTAAGGAGCATTCTTCTCACTGATCATCAATGTAAGGAACATTCTTCCCACTGATCATCAATGTAAGGAACATTCTTCCCACTGATCACCAATGTAAGGAGCATTCTTCCCACTGATCACCAATGTAAGGGACATTCTTCCCACTGATCACTAATGTAAGGAGCATTTTTCCCACTGATCACCAATGTAGGGCGCATTCTTATGACTGATCACTAAAAATAGGTAAAAATAGGGGTACTTTTCACGTACTAGGACACGATTATGTCCAACCGTTACCAGCTAAAATTCAATTTATTTCATAGAAAATGTTTTAAAAATCCACTTCTTGGAGGGTTATACAAGTTTAAAAATATATTTATATAGCACTGTGTTACATGAAAGAAACTCCTTCTGGCTCATAGATACTAATTATTCTATTAACAGATTTCTTGGCATCCACAATATGAATACAAAACAAACCAGATTACAGTGCACACATACAAAAATCCTGCAAGGCTAGTTAAAAACACCTGAACATATTAAAAAATATGGGGGTTGGGTCACACTATATGGTCATATAGTGCTAAGCCCACTTACTGCGACAAAGTACCCCGAATTAGTGGGTCCTACTCTAGTAATAGAATGAAAGAACCTGCGTCTCAACCATGGGAGATAAACTCCTCTATGTGGGAGAACTGAAGGGATTCCTCCTATGCAATGGTGGCCACTAATAAGAGATGAAGAGGGGGGAGGGGTGCTCCAGTTTATCTCCCATGGTTGAGACACAGGTTCTTTCATTCTATTACTAGGGTAGGACCCACTAATTTGGGGTACTTTGTCGCAGTAATTGGGCTTAGCACTATATGACCATATAGTGTGACCCAACCCCCATATTTTTGAATATGTTCAGGTTTTTTTAACTAGCCTTGCAGGATAGATGTTCTTTTTGTATGTGTGCGCTGTAATCTGTTTTGTACTGTTTTTGGTCTTATAGCAGCACCATCTTTTGAATGTAAAGCATTTTAGGGTGTGCCCCCCAAGTATGTTTTTGCATAATACGAATACATCACATGGTGTGGATAGCGTTATAGAGCCCAACTCTACTAGTTTCTTCACTTCCTCAGGAATATATATGGAATCTGTGTATATAAAGTTACTGTAAATGACACTATCACCATCAATGCATATAGAAGAACATCTGTAATGTGGATGGGAGATCCTTGGGGAGGCAGACTGGAGCATAATTGCATCTAATGTGTCATATTGTGAGTATTGTCCAAATCAAAGAAAAAGCGTTCATCCATTAATCTAAACATTGACCACAAACAAAGCCATATTCCCAAACGGAATATTACATTTCAAATAGCTAAGTCATATAAAATGTAAGATACAGTGCATCCGGAAAGTATTGACAGCATTTCACTTTTTCCAGAATTTGTTATCTTACAGCCTTATTCCAAAATGGATTAACCACTTAAAGGACCAAGTCTATTTCTGATAATTGTTGTTAGTACTTAAAATCAGTATTTGTTGCTAGAATATATATATATATATATATATATATATATATATATATATATATATATATATATATATATATATAAATCTATTTTAGTAGAGACCCTAAAGAATAAAATGGAGATTGTTGCAATACTTTATGGCACAATGTATTTGCACAGCGGTCTTACAAACACTTTTTTTTGGAAAAAATACACCCAGATCTCTGCTGGCATTTATGCCGCGTACACACGAGCGGACTTTACGGCAGACTTTGCCCGGCGGACTTTTCGACGTACTTTACGACGGACTTTCTGAATGAACGGACTTGCCTACACACGATCAACCAAAGTCCGTCGAATTCGTACGTGATGACGTACGACCGGACTAAAATAAGGAAGTTCATAGCCAGTAGCCAATAGCTGCCCTAGCGTGGCTTTTTGTCCGTCGAATTAGCATACAGACGAGCGGACTTTTCGACCGGACTCGAG
This sequence comes from Lithobates septentrionalis, assembly GCA_037952835.1. NCBI lineage: Eukaryota > Metazoa > Chordata > Amphibia > Anura > Ranidae > Lithobates > Lithobates septentrionalis. The sequence continues at coordinate 204,975 of JBBDGP010003951.1, read as the reverse complement.
TTCGACGGATTGATTTAAAAAAAGGTTTCAAATCTAAGTCCGTCCAACTTTTGAGCAAACAAAGTCCGCTGGAGCCCACACACGATCGAATTGTCCGAAGAAATCCCGTCCGCCGGGCAAAGTCTGCCGTAAAGTCCGCTCGTGTGTATGCGGCATTAGGTTCGATCAGGACCATAGGAAGAAGTATTTCAGGCTAGAAGAAGGTATTGATATGAAGGCTCTGGTGACCCAGGTGTTCATGTTTTTACCAGTAGAAATGAGCGAGGATGGGACTTGGCCAGCAATGGCCTCTCCACTTAAAGGATGGCGACCATACAAGGTTTCATTAGCTTATTCCCCTGGAAATGGTTGGCTAGGGTTGCCCAAACTAGCCACTAGTCATTAAAAAATTCTGTTGTGAAGTTTCAAAATATGCAAAGTTGCTTTTACCCAACAGCCACCATTCCATGCATGACAGGTGGCTTCACCATCAGAGATAGACAGAAATAAGGATTTCTAAATGGTATCATGTGGTATATTAAGGGAGAAAGGGAGAGAGAGATTCAAAGCCAGGCAATGCAACAAGACCCTTCCTTTGTTGCACCATTAGCTACCAGGGGAGAAGAAAATACCCACATTACCAGGTGAGAGTAACATGTGATGGGACTGGTCTTGGTGAGTGGCATAGTTGGGCAGAGAGGTAGGTAGAAGACGTGGCTGCCTTGAGCTCTTCAGCATGAGGGGATGCAAAAAAAGGCAGGGCCTGCAGCCTATGTGGTTCATTACATCGGGTCTAGTTTTGGCATTTTCTCCTTAGATGCTAAAGGACATTGACCAGGCACTGGTCACATGAGGGTGGGGAAGAGTCCTTAGCCCTGTGAAACCTTGGCGTTTTATCAAGGCTACTGTGAGGACTTGGATCACCTGTTGGTGGCACTATGATTGCCTGGGTGGAGGGTTGTAGCTCTGGTGTCCACCAGCGGGTGTCTCCCAGCACATCCAGCAATCAGTTTCCACCTGATGCTGGATGGATATTCAAGTCCTCCCCTACTGGTGCCTCTTGTTCCAGTGTTTTGCTCCTGCCTGACTCTGTTAGCCATAGATCTGATTTTGCTCCTACTATGTACCCTGTACCCTTGTTGCCTCTTCCCTGCTCCCCTTGTATCTGATCCCAGTTTTGGTTCCCCCTTCCCATCTGCTCCCTGCACCAGCAGCTTTTCCAGCCTTTCGGTGTTCCTCATTGTATATATAATGTACATAGTTAGTTGTAGTTAGGCTGTTTGTTAGTTATTAGCATGGCTGGGGCAAGGGCGGGCAGGAGGGGTGGCTGCCCTGGGCAATGTGGTATCATGTGAGGTGGGGGGGGGCGCCACAAGGAGATTGGGGGAGGGATTGTGTTGGGAGGGGGAATTTGGGGAGCAGCAGGGGGTAGTTCTAGGAGGGTATATTTGTGTGTGTGTGTGTTAGGAAAGGTGATTTGGGGGATTTGTGTTGGGAGGGGGAAGAGGATTTGTGCTAGAAGAAGTGATATGGTAGAGGGGGAAGAGGGTTTGGGCTAGGAGGGGAAATATTTTTGAGGGGGATTTGTGCTAGCAGGGATGATTGGAGGTATTTGTGCTAGGAGGGGAAATTGGGGGGGGGATTTGTGCTAGGAGGGGGATTTGTGCTAGGAGGAGTGATTTTTTTGAGGGAGAATTGTGCTAGGGGGGGGGGGGGGATATGGAAATTTGTGAGGATTTGAGCTGGGAGGGGGGATGGGGCGCAAAGATTTGTGCCGGAAAGGGCAATTTCAGCAGTGGGGCAGATTTGTTCTGGGAGGAGAGGGAGTTTATGCTTAGGGGGTAAGCACGCAGATTAGTGCTCAATTAAAAAAAAAAAATTGGGGGGAGGGGGTTTTGCTAACACATAATGCGCACACATCTTGAGGGGGCGCAGTTTGGCATGTTTGCCCCGGGCTCTAAATGGCCTTGTCCCGGCACTGGTTATTAGTCAGGTATTCTGTCACTTGGTTTTTTGGTTCACCTTTATCTCTCCTCCTATCAGCATGCTTCTTGGTTCCATGATCTGCTTCTTCCTCTCACAATCCAGCCCTGCTTTACAGGAACTGAAAGAAGCTACTACCAGGTTAAATTGAGGTATGTACACTGCTTGCATTCATAAAATACATTTAATGAGGTATTAACTGTTATAGAGCTACATTGATGTGGCTTTTCTATCTGCCTGGGGTTCAGCTTTAACTCTACAGGGTCAGAACATTTAGGCAGCGCCAAGGCATATTTATGAAGTATGAGCTGGGCAGACGACTGGAAGTGTCCACTACGATTTCTGGATGGGAAACGCATTCATATGAGATGAAGCATTGATTTGGATGTTGTGTGAGCCCTGGCAAGCCTCTCCACTTTCCACAGAGGCCTTCCTTACCGCTGTCTGTCGGCTAAGTTATTAGGAGCGCGCTCTCCTCGGCTGCTAATACGTTCAGCATAAATTCTCTGTGACTGGTGACTGGACCGGAGCAGGCGGTTTATGTCACTCTTCTAAAAATACGCAACGCTAAGGAATCGGCTGATGTCAAACAGACATTGGGAGACTGAAATGAAATCTGCACATTTCATTTGGATGTCGGCTTAGCGTATCTTTTTAGATATATAGAAGAAAGTCACCTGCTTTTGTATAAAATCTACATAAAAATAGAATGCAATGATTTCTAAATTTCATAAACCCATATTTTATTCACAATAGAACATAGAAAACGTATCAAATGTTTGAAATGAGAAAATTTTGCCATTTTAAGAAAAAAAATAAGGTAATTTTGAAACTGATGGCAGCAACACCTCTCAAAAAAGTTGGGACAGGGCAACAAAAAGGTGGCAAAGAAAGTAGCACTAACAAGAAAGAGCTAAAAGGACATTTTGCAACTAATTTGTTTTATTGGTGACAGGTCGGTATTATGATTGGGTATAAAAAGAGCATCTTATGTCGCGTACACACGATCGGAAATTCAGCCAGCAAAAGACCGATGAGAGCTTTTGGTCGGAAAATGCGATAGTGTGTATGCTCCATCGGACTTTTGCTGGCCGAATTTTAGCCAGCAAAAGATTGAGAGCATGTTCTCAATTTTTCAGTCGGAAAAAGTTCCTATCCGAAAATGCGTTCGTGTGTATGCAATTCCGACGCGCAAAGACTCACGCATGCTCAGATTCAACTACGAGATGGAAGCTATTGGCTACTGGCTATTGAACTTCCTTTTTCTAGTCCCGTCGTACGTGTTGTACGTCACCGCGTTCTTGACGGTCGGAATTTGGTGTGACCGTGTGTATGCAAGACAGCTTGAGCGAAATCCCATCGGAATTCCGACTGGAAAAGCATCAGAGCTTTTTCCGACCAAAATTCCAATCGTGTGTATGCGGCATTAGAGTGCCTCAGAAGAAAAGATAAGGCAGAAGTTCACCAATCTGAAAATCTGCATCTAAAAATTGTTCCTCAATGTAAAATTGCAAAGACTTTAAATATATCACCATCTACTTAGATAATATCATCAAAAGATTCAGAGAATCTGGAGAAATCTCTGTGCGCAAAGGATCAAAACGCAATATAAGATGCCCCTGATCCTCAGGCCCTCAGACAGCACTGCATTAAAAACAGGCATGATTCTGTGATGGACATCACTGCATGGGCTCAGGAATACTTCCAAAAATCACTGTCTGTGAACACACTTTGCAGTACCATCCATAAACAGAAGGTAAAGAAATGCCACCATCATCTCTGGACCAAAGCTCATTTAAAATGGTCTGTTGCAAAGTGGAAAACTATTTTTTGGTTGGACAAATTAAAATTTGACATTCTTTTTGGCAACCATGGGCGCCGCATCCTACGGATTAAAGAGGAGAGAGACCTTCCAGCTTGTTAGTTATCAGCACTTAGTTCAAAAGCCTTCATTTCTGATGGTATGGGGGTGCATTAGTGCGAATGGAATGGACAGCTAGCACTGGAAAGACACCATCAATGCTGAAAGATATACCCAAGTTTTAGAGCTGCATATGTTTTTCGAGACAATATCGAGACAATGTCATTTTCAGGGAAGGCCTTGCATATTTCAGCAGGACAATGCTAAACCGCATACTGCATCTATTACAACAGCATGGCTTTGTAGTAGAAGAGTCCAGGTGCTTAACTGGCCTACCTGCAGTCCAGACCTTTCACCAATTAAAAACAAATAAAAAAATAGGACAAAGAAGATCCAGGACTGTTGAGCAGTTAGAATCCTATATCAGGCAAGAATGGGGCAACATTCCTTTCCCAAAACTCCAGCAACTGGTTTCCTCAGTTCCCAGATGTTTACAGAGTGTTGCTAAAAGAAGAGGGGCTACAACACTGTGCTAAACATGCCCCCACCCCAACTTTTTTGAGATGTGTTGCTGCCATAAATTTCAAAATAACGTTATTTTTTCATAAAATGGTCCATTTTCTCAGTTTAAACATGCGATATGTTTTCTATTGTGTATAAAAATACTGGTTTATGAGATTTGAAGATCATTGCATTCCGTTTTTATGTAGCTTTTACACAGCATCCCAATTTTTGGGGAACTGGTGTTGTATTATCTCATCTTTTCAGTGTTACAGTTTAAAGAGTTTGTAAATACAAATAAATAGGGTCTGACGTATTTGTCCCTTTCATATGTGTGCCTCCTGCTTAGTAGTTCAGAAACTCCTAATCTGCATACTAGTTTTGGGTCAATGACTCAAAAAATGCAGCAGGATCATTGACCTCGAAATTCAGGCAGCTAGCATTTTCAGAAGGGATCGGGGGGTTAGCAACAGGATCCTTAATAATAGCTCATCACAAATTTGAAGACACTTTTAATAAATCAAAGCAAGTCTTACAACTTTTTTTCTTGCTGTCCCCTGAGAACTTCCTTAAAATCATAAAGGTCCAGTCAAGCTTTTCTTATATTTCATCTGCAGACACATGGCTCTGTGCATGTAGAATTATGCCGCGCACACACGGTCGGACTTTTCGACCGGACTGTTCCGACGGACACCGACGGACCAAATCCAGCAGACAATCCGATCGTGTGTGGGCTTCACCGGACCTTCAGCGGACTTTTCCAGTCACAAATCTGAGGGACTTTAGATTTGGAATATGCTTCAAATCTTTACGTCGTAACTCCACCGGACCCAGAAATCCGCTCGTCTGTATGCTAGTCCGACGGACAAAAACCCACGCTAGGGCAGCTATTGGCTACTGGCTATCAACTTCCTCATTTTAGTCCGGTCGTACGTCATCACGTACGAATCCGTCGGACTTTTGTGTGATCGTATGTAGGCAAGTCCGTTCGTTATAAAGTCCGCCGCAAGTCCGCCAAAAGTCTGTCGGACGGGCTGTCGGACTTTTGTAGCCGAGAAGTCAGACCGCGTGTACGCGGCATTACATTATGAAAAAGCATTTTCAGCAATCCCTACATATGCGCCTGGTCCCTAGTCAAGTACAAGTCTAAAGTTCTGCCTGGGGTGCTATTCTTGGGTAACACATTTTTAGATCCATCTGAAGTCATTTCCGTATGAGTTATTAGATAAATTGCAGGCTTCTCAGGAACTAAGTAAATATTTGCAGAAAACAGAATTAAACTCTAAACTGTCCAAATGACTTCTGATTGCTTATAATACCCGGGCAAGAAGCCGGGGATGGAAAATGTTGTGGACACCTGCTGCAATTCAGCTGCAGAGGGACATCAATACTCACCACGACAGCGTTGCCTCGGCCCTGTCACGTTTATTCCTGCAGTGTCGGCCTCTGGAAGACCTTCCAAACATGACCCACCAATGTGAACTTCTAATTTGCTTTTTTTTTGTTTTTGTAATTTCTTTTTTTCCACTTGGCTGTGACATAAGGAAAAAGAGAGAACACACAAAGGAAACCAAATGTCCCTGTGTACTCCCTGTGTACTCAGCAGTTTGGTGTGACTCACGGGTTCACCTGCTTTCTCTTTGATTACAGTATTTCATACAATATATGGCCACTGATATAAAAAAAATAGAAAATACCTAACTGTAGGAACCTTGCCCTGTGTTGTTGTGTCCCTAACCAAGCAAAGACGGTGTTGTTGCTAGGTTGTAACCAGGCTGGCTGTGTAGGTCTTCCCTAAGCTCCAAAGGCTTAGGCATTACTGTAAAGGAGGTTCCACAGCAAGGAGCATGAGGACAACATGACCCAACCAATCCCCAAGGTTCTTGTTCTTGTATGGTTTGGGAAATAAATATCTGGGGCACCTTTCAAGATGGTTTCCTTTCCTCTTAGGCTCTGTTCTTGACAGGATATGTATTTAGAGCTCCTCTTCATGTGGTCCTTGCCTCAGACTGGGACAAGTGCAGATGCCCAAAAATCTAAGTTGTCTGCTGGAGTGGATATCTGGACGAAGTCGGGCTGGGAAAGCATCCTCTTGCTTGTAGGTGGGGTGTAGCGTGGTGCAGTGAAAATAATTCACACAGTCCAGTGCAATAACAAACTTGTATTGAAGCAATGCAGCAACAGTTCACAACAATCCCGGTGGGAAGACTGCCAAACCAGGTGCATTCACGGTTACAGCAACAGGAACAGAGTGGGTTTCAGCCAGAATGATAGCATCTGTAGAGAGGGTCAGAAAGAGCCCTGGCCGTGTCGTGCCCAATCGGGAAGATGTCCAGAAGATATGCGACCCTGCTCTTTTCCTCCTCGTCAAGAACGTTTCCCTACCGCTAGTACTGTCGCTAACAGACGGGGTACCTTTCCCTGCACTACCCACTTGCACAAAGCATGCCAAACCTGGGAGGCCCAACCAAAGATGGCTATCAGAGTCATATGGAGCAACAGCATCCAACTGGATCGCTTCCCCAGTGACCCAAGAAACCATAGAGGAACAAGGTTCCTCCTGATTTCTTCTCCAGCTGCAGAGCCGCTCCAGTTGAGTGCCACCTGCAGTGGAAAAAATAAACCGCACATGCCTACACGCTGAAGAGTGTTGCAGAGGAGCTGGACAAAAACTTGCCATCTGGACATTCTAATGCCCCGTACACACGGTCGGATTTTCCCAACGTACGTGTTTTACATCACCGCGTTCTGAACGATCGGATTTTCCGACAACTTTGTGTGACCGTGTGTATGCAAGACAAGTTTGAGCCAACATCCGTCGGAAAAATTCCTAGGATTTTGTTGTCGGAATGTCCGAACAAAGTCCGACCGTGTGTACGGGGCATAAGAAGGATTTAATACCCATAAATCAAGGTATCTTTGATGCTCCAAAAGGGTCCAAGACCAAACTAAGTAGAGAGATCCATTGTAACTTGAGAAAGACTGTGACTGCTCTTACAGGGTCATAGATCTGCTGGGCTGCTCTCACGGGGCCAGTAAATCCCAGAGGCCACTCTTACCTGTTCTATTGTTGTGATCTTTTTGGTACTCTGCAGCCCTAAACCCTCCGTTCTAGAAATGAATTCAGTAATAAAAGGTAAAAAGACTAAAGTCACTGGCTCCCAACTTATTGTTCTCCCCACCAGACCCTGAGATTGAAATGTGTCGAACTCCGAGTGATTATTTATTAGAAAATCGCATCTTTGAATAATTGTGTGATTCTTATAATGCCCCCCCCCCCCCCCCCAAATACTTACCTGCTCCTGATCTTGATCCAGGCTTTCTCCGCTCTCTCTCCTTACTGGACAGAGAGGCTGCAGAGGGGAGCCATTGGCTCCTGCTGCTGTCAATCAAATCCTGTGGGAGCCGAGGGCCAAGCCACATTGTCTGTGTCTAGGGATGCAGGCAGCTCAGCTCGGGATCGAGCCCGCATGAGTGCCCCCATGACAAGTGGCTTTCTATGGGAACACTTGCAGAAGAAAGGGAGCCAGGAGTGATAGTGAGGGACCCAAGAAGAGGAGGATCGGTGCTGCTCTGTGCAAAACCATTACACATTACCTGGTAAATATAACATGTTTATTATTTTTTTTTTTTTTAAATAAAGGCTTAGAATCACTTTAGTACAAACAATTTTGCATTAAGTGTATTATATGGACCCGGATTAAAGAAGAGATCTGTACCTGCATTGCTAGGAGGACACAGGTCCCCTGGCTCCATAGGATAAGGGACTCATTCCTGGAGTGACTTATCACTGCATTGATAGGTTGTGTCAGGATCATTCCTCTTCCTGAGGCTGGGATAGGTCTGGGGAATGTCTGTAATGTTTATCCAGACAAATGAAGTGTTATCCTCATAAATAAAATGTATAAACCATGTGAAATGTGACATAAAACTGTACCTCAGCCAGTAATGTGACCGCAGTCTGATAGGATGGACCATAACAGGTCACAGGGTGATAAAAACACTTCCACAGATACTGAGAATTACACTGAGTGTACAGGACAAGAGAAGTGCAGAGTCTATACATACAGAATAAGAACAAATACTGAGAATTAGACCCAGGATACAGGACAAAAGAAGTGGTACTGTGCAGAGTCTATACGTACAAAATAAGAACAGATACTGAGAATTGCACCCAGCATACAGGACAAGAGAAGTGGTACTGTGCAGTCTATACATACAGAATAAGAACAGATACTGAAAATTAGACCCGGGATACAGCACAAGAGAAGTGGTACTGTGCAGAGTCCATATACACAGAATAAGAACAGATACTGAGAATTAGACCCGGGATACAGGACAAGAGAAGTGGTACTGTGAAGAGTCCATATACACAGAATAAGAACAGATACTGAGGATTGCACCCAGCATACAGGACAAGAGAAGTGGTACTGTGCAGTCTATACCTACAGAATAAGAACAGATACTGAGAATTAGACCCGGGATACAGGACAAGAGAAGTGGTACTGTGCAGAGTCCATACATACAAAATAAAATCAGATACAGAGAATTACACCCGGCATACAGGAGAAGAGAAGTGATACTGTGCAATGGAATGACATCCAGAAGACCAGCTGCCCCATCCAGGTAGTCAATACACAGGCAGACTATCTTCCCTTCGCAGAGTAGAACAGATTTTCGGGAGGAGAGTCAGAAAACACGCAATGGGTAATAATGGAAACAATGGCACAGCTTGCTTTATTGCTCTTTCAGAACATATCCAAAAGTAACAGTTTCTCGGGTTCCTCGGGTTCCCACGCTTCTTCTGCGCCATCGGTACTTTTCTGTCTGTGAAGTGCAGTGCCGGGCCGGAGGTTGTTCCCCCCCCCCAAAGGGAAGGACAAATCGGGCCGAGGAATTTGTTTTTTGTCGGGTCACATAGCTCGTTCTGATGACACGATATTAAAAGGCATTGACCTCCCGGGTGTCAGGACAGCCATTTGTGGAAACAGTTTCTCAGAAAATCACTTATTCTGTTTATGGTCCATGACAATGACGCAGCTAAAACAGTCCCCAGAAAATGAGGAGGGACCCGAGCTAGGCAATCAACAGGAAAGTTTAACCTCAACCTAGACAAGAGATCTGCAATTCATTCAATACTCAGCACTAGGGATGGGCCGAAAAAACACCCCCCGTTCGGTTCGCACCAGAACATGCGAACAGGCAAAAAATTTGTTCGAACGCGCAAACACTACTAAAGTCTATGGGACATGAACATGAAAAATCAAAAGTGCTAATTTTAAAGGCTTATATGCATGGTATTGTCATAAAAAGGGTTTGGGGACCCGGGTCCTGCCCCAGGGGACATGGATCAATGCAAAAAAAAGTTTTAAAAACTGAGATTTTTTCGGGAGCAGTGATTTTAATAATGCTTAAAGTGAAACAATAAAAGTGTAATATTCCTTTAAATTTCGTACGTGGGGGGTGTCTATAGTATGCCTGTAACGGGGCGCATGTACCGTGTTTAGAACAGTCTGAAAGCAAAATGACATTTCTAAAGGAAAAAAAGTCATTTAAAACTACTCGTGGCTACGTAAACAGGTGACCCCGCCCCCCTCTGACACCATGGGGAAAGCCATAGAGAAGTCCCTGTGCGTCAGAGGGGGGTGGGGTCACCGAGTGGCACCGCCCTCCATTTTAAAAGAGCTGTCACCTGAACAGAAGCGTCACACAGCGGGAGACTCCCTATGAGGCGGATCAGAGGACGAAGCGGAGAAGAAGGAGCCGGAAGAGAAGACCGGAGGAAGAAGCAGAGGAAGATAGAGGAAGAAGAAGAACACCGAAGGAAGATCAGAAGAAGATGGAAGAAGAAGCGGGGAAAGAAAAAGACATTAATAAAGGAATTGTCAAAAACCGTCTATTGTCTTTTTTAACATTTTTGACACTTTTTTTGTGAAATGGTAGGGGTACATTTGTACCCCATTACCAATTCACACGGGGGGGCGGGATCTGGGGGTTCCCTTGTTAAAGGCGGCTTCCAGATTCCGATAAGCCCCCAGCCCGCAAACCCCCACAACTACCGAACAAGGGTTGTGGGGATGAGGCCCTTCTCCCCATCAACATGGGGACAGGGTGCTTTGGGGGCTACCCCAAAGCACCCTCCCAATGTTGAGGGCATGTAGCCTTGTACGGTTCAGGAGGGGGGCGCTCTCTCGTCCCCCCCCTCTTTTCCTGCGGCCTGCCAGGTTGCGTGCTCAGATAAGGGTCTGGTATGGATTTTTTGGGGGACCCCACGCCATTTTTAAAAAAAAAATTGGCGCAGGGTTCCCCTTAATATCCATACCAGACCTGAAGGGCCTGGTATGGAATTTGGGGGATCCCCACGCATTTTTTTTTATATTTTGGTTCGGGGTTCCCCTGTGGGGGAATCCTATGCAGTTTTTTTCATCAATTAACTTTTATGTGTATTGCCGGACCAACAATTCATTATAGCCGCAAGTAGTTTTAAATGACTTTTTTCCTTTAGAAATGTCATTTTGCTGTCAGACTGTTCTAAACAAGGGAAACATGCGCCACTTTACAGGCATACTATAGACACCCCCCAGGTATGAAATTTAAAGGGATATTACACTTTTATTGTTTCACTTTAAGCATTATTAAAATCAGTGCTCCAGAAAAAAACGGCCCCTTTTTATAACGTTTTTTTTGCATTGATACATGTCCCCTGGGGCAGGACCCAGGTCCCCCAAACACTTTTTATGACAATAACCTTTGATTTCTCCCATAGACTTTTAAAGGGTGTTCCGCGGCTTTTGAATTTGCCACGAACACCCCAAATTGTTCGCTATTCAGCGAACGGGCGAACAGCCAATGTTCGAGTCGAACTCATGTTCGACCCGAACATAAAGCTCATCCCTACTCAGCACTGACATCAGGCTGGTTCTGTGAGAAGTTTATTCTGCTTATATTATGCCTTCCTTGGTTTCTACCTTATTTTATACCCGGTGATGTCATCACTGGCTCTCTGAGCTCCTCTATACAATGCAGGCAGATCATGGTTAGTGGGAGGGGTCGGCAGGGGGCTGTACATAGCTTCCTGAAAACATCACAGCACTCTGCCTCTGTCCTCCTCTCAAGAGCCCTCAGTCCTGATGTAAGCAGTGCCGGTGTTCTGCTGAAAAAGTTCCCCTCAGCGGATAAGGACCCCCCTGTACTGCGCAGGCGCAGCGCTTGCGCAGTATGAGCCGCCGGAAAAAGCCCAAGCTGAATAGCTGTAAGTAAGCTGTACACGGCGCCTGTAACAGGGCCCCTCGCGGGCTCGCTATGCTCGCCACGCTTCGGGCACGGCCTCGCTTCGCTCGGCACTTTTTTATTCTACCTCTGTGTCCATTTGGATGGTGGGACTTGAACCTGGACTCAGGGCGCAGGCGCCGTGTACAGCTGACTCAAGGTTTTCAGGTTCAGCTATTTTCGGCGGCTCTGTAGTCGTTCGTACTGCGCAAGAGCTGCGCAGTACAGGGGGGTCCTTATCCGCCGGGGGGAACTTTCTCAGCAAGACACCGGAACAAGGTCATCCAGCGTCCAGGGCAAAGATGCTAAACTGCACCCCTCCCCCCCTTCCCTTAGGGTTAGGATCAGGGCAACCCCATCCTTGCAATTAACCATTGCTCCCAGGGCAGCCGGCCCTCCTGCCCACCCCTTGTCCCTGCCATGGATGTAAACAGTGGGCTGGCCCTTGGGAGGAGTTATTCAAATATCAAAATGCCTTGATGGGTGGGTGCCAGTCTGGAGTACTGGACGTTCCTAGGCTAGTTGTATTTGCATGCCGACCCGCCCTAGGTATTGCCCACATGTGATGCTGAGCCTCCATGATTGAAAGAGCTGAAATCCAATGAATGATTGGAACAGTCAGGCTGGAAAGGAAAATGCTAGATGAAGCTGGATGTCCTCCAGCCAGGAAATGGGGCTGGCTTGTTGCAGCTTCTTATGCACATTGTGAGAAGCACACAGCGTGCCGTGAAATCAGAGGAAGCCATTTCAGTCCAGGAGAGGAGCCGGTACAATTGTGCAAGACTGAAGGGAAGGTTGGATGGAGGAGGAGGGAGATAAATCCCCACTCCAGATAATTGTTTTTAACGTTTTGAGTAGGGGAGGGGTCGGCCCTCTATATCCTTACTGGGGAGATTTTTCCTCACTTCCTGTCACAGACAGGACCACCTGACAATGTTATTATTGCCATACATGTCTTCCCTTCCCACTGACAACCCCTCCCTCCATTTACTGTATGGTTGTCACAAGCAGGGCCGCCTATTCGTACTATTTGACCTTGACCTACAGTAGCCCCTGTATATATTTTTTTTCTTTTTTGGGGGGTTTTGTATATTTAGTTTGGCTCCCAGTTTCTTCCTTTGGCAGGTGTTCCTGTGACCCCTAAAGCCCTTTGGATGCCTGGGTCTTCGGGGTCATGCGGACAGGTCGTCTCACTTTCCCTGTTGGCTCCGGTGCCTGGAGCTCAGTATGCCTCCGCCCTGCCCTCTTTCAAGAGGGCAGCGGCGGTCATTGGTTTTGCTGCGCATGGGAGATAGGCCATCTTGCGCATGCACAGTTGAACTGTGGGTCTTGGTCCGAGGGACACGCACTGGATGGGGGACCAGTGTGGGCAGTGCATTCTCACTTTGCTTCTCATGGAGGCACTGGTGGCAGTGCCGGGACAAGGTCATCCAGCGCCCAGTGCCAAACTGCGCCCCCCCCTTCTCTTAGGGTTAGGACACCCTCATCCCTGCAATAAACCATTGCGCCCAGGGCAGCCGCCCCTCCTGTTCACCCCCTGTCCTGGCCTTGACTGGTGGTACTGCCCTTTGTTTCTTTTCCTGGATGGGGCAGTTGGACTGGTAAGCCTGTCACAGCCTTCATTTAGGGGCTGCATTTCCCTGCACACTATCTCTGCTAGGTTTTTTTTCACCCCCCATTTTTCTTCACAGATATAACATTGCTGACTGGGGTGGGGGGTAGGTGCGAGTAGCTGGTCTTGCCTAGGGCGCAAAATAGTCTAGCACCAGCCCTGGTCATAAAGACAAAAAAAAAATCTCTTTAATTGGGTCATAGATCACAATAAAAAACCCAACAGAACATTTTTCCCAATATATCCACAAAAAAAAAGTTTTTTAAGCCCTGATTTACACTGGTGCGATTTGACATGTCTAATGCCTAATCGGTGTAATGCCGCATTTGCGGTGCCGCACCGATTTCAAAAAGTAGTTTCTGTACTACTTTTTGCGATTTCAGCTTGCGCTTTCCATTGACATCTGTGTCGAAACCCGCATAGATGTCTGTGAAATCGCCACTGGAATCGGGACTGACATGCGGGAGTGAACTCACACGGCTTCATTCAATGTGAACCTGGGCTAAAAATGAAAAAAATTACAGTTAACCCCCGCATGGCCTGATTACCCTAAGCAAGGCTCAGATCCCATGCGCTGATAAGGACTGTGGCAGCCGTGCGTAGGTTAAGCATGGAAAAGGCGAGCCAGTAGGTCTGTATTCTATCAGCCAGGTCCATTAACGTCTCACACATTTCTGCTCTGCGGTGAATTATGGGGTACCGCAGAGACTAATCAAATCAAACCGTAAGAAGAGGAAAAGAAAATCTCCTTTCTCACTAGCTGCTCTTTCATAGGGATCCAGCGCCAGTCCAAAAATTTCACGGTAACAATAGACACCGTCTCACTGGCGATCCGACACCTCCCGGCATTTACAGTGCGCCAGCATTCACTATACTGCACTTCCAGGGCTTGTTGTGGTGTTGGCCCAGAACGGCAGAGACCATTAAGCCAATGCAAAGCGCGATTTTCTTCCTTGTAAAGGGAGGACTCTATTTAGGGATACAGAACGGGAATTAAAAGTCTACAGCCGTCTGCCGAAAGTATCGAGCTTGAAAGGGGCTGGAAAGAACAATTTAGGTGAAAGTAAACCCATCTTAAAGCTGTAGTAAACTGCTGAAAAAACAAAACAAAAAACAAAAACCTGCAAGACAATAGCATAATGTGCTAGAATGCATTGCATACTAGCACATTATGAAATACTTACCTTAGAACGAAGCCCCTGCAGTGGCGCCCGGTCACCGCTGAGGTGTTCTCCTGGCATTTCTTCTGGGTTTGCAGGCTTCGGCGCTGTGAGTGGCCGGAGCCGCGATTACGTCACTCGCTTCCGGCAAGAAGCTCTGAAGTTTCAGCACAGTATGCCGGACCTTAAGAGCGCATGCGCCACTGACATCAGCAGGTGCATGCAGGGTGAATATCTCCTAAAACTGATATATGCAATTAGCGGACCTCCAGCTGTTGCAAAATTACAAGTCCCATCATGCCTCTGACTCTGGGTGTCATACTTGTGGCTGTCAGGGTCTTGCTATGCCTCATGGGACTTGTAGTTCTGCAACAGCTGGAGGTCTGCTAATTGTATACCCCTGTCGTAAACGGTGCAGGTTTAGGAGATATTCATAGTACTTACAGGTAAGCCTTGTTATAGGCTTACTTGTGTAGGTAAAAATAACAAAGCGGAGTATACAACTGCTTTAAAGTGTATGGAAACCCTAAGGCAGTGATGGTGAACCTTGGCACCCTAGATGTTTTGGAACTACATTTCCCATGATGCTCAACTACACTGCAGAGTGCATGAGCATCATGGGAAATTTAGTTCCAAAACATCTGGGGTGCCAAGATTCGCCATCACTGCCCTAAGGGCTCGGTCACACAGGCATACTACAGTAGGGCTGCAACTAACGATTATTTTCATAATCGATTAGTTGGCCGATTATTGTTTCGATTAATCGGTTAACCTTAAAGAAAAGTGTGGTGTATAATTTAGTTAATATGTAAAGTTTTAAAAAAAGGCAATTTATTCTTAAATATCTCTATGCAGTGGTAAATATAAATAACCAACTATATAGTTAGAGAGCAAAATCTCTAATCCACTCTCAGAATAACAGACAGAAGAGGTATACTGTATATACTATTAGAGGAGATATACTGTATATACTATTAGAGGAGATATACTGTATATACTATTAGAGGAGACATACTGTATATACTATTAGAGGAGATATACTGTATATACTATTAGAAGAGATATACTGTATATACTATTAGAGGAGGTATACTGTATATACTATTAGAAGAGATATACTGTATATACTATTAGAGGAGATATACCGTATATACTATTAGAGGAGATATACTGTATACACTATTAGAAGAGATATACTGTATAAACTATTGGAGGAGATATACCGTATATACTAATAGAGGAGATATACCGTATATACTATTAGAGGAGATATACTGTATATACTATTAGAGGTTGAATCTGGTAAATATCATTAGACTCAGAGATCTTTTTAAAAGAAAAAAGACTGTTAAAGACTGTTTTGCAGATTTTCAAACAGAACTAACTAATAACTAATATATTATATGCTGGCCATACAAAAACAATGTCTTCCTTCAAAAAAAAATGTAATTTCAAGAACGTTTGTTTGACTTTCGAATCGTTAGTGGGGTTAAATCGACGTTCGTTTTCAACCACAGTGACGGGAAAATTTAGAAAACTTCTCGGTCAAAGGGATTTTCAGACAGTGTATGTTGTTTTCGTTCAGAAATTACATTCATTTTAAAACAGGATGTTAAAAGCAAGTGAAAATTTCAAACAACATTCTTTCATTCAGCGAATGTACAAAGATTTTTCATATGAATATTCTCATCTGAAAATTGATCGGTGTGGCCAGCATAAGGCTCGGTACACACCTATGCAGTTGGCTTTTGATCTGTTTCTACACTGCTTTTTGCTGTGCGTTAAGTACAGTATAGAGTGCCCCAATAGCAAGGTAAAGAAAACTTCTGCCTTTAGAACCACTCACTTCCTGCCCGGGACTACATGTCCCATGAGGCATTGCTCCTCATACCATCACAAGTTCTCAGGCAGTGCCCCAATAGCAAGGTAAAGAAAACTTCTGCCTTTAGAACCACTCACTTCCTTCCCGGGACTACATGTCCCATGAGGCATTGCTCCTCATACATTCACAAGTTCTCAGGCACTTACTGACATGTATGGAAGATGTACTGAGCTGTATGTGTGCTGCACTGTATTTCCTGATATGTAAACAAAGAATGCATTCTGTATGCAGGCCAACTAATCGATTATGAAAATAGTAATCGATTAATTTCATAATCGATTAGTTGTCGATTAATCGATTAGTTGTTTCAGCCCTATACTACAGCATACACCCGTGTGAGGGCCCAGCTAACTCGTATGGGGATGCACAGGTCTTTCATGCATCCCTGTGCAGGCAGGTCCATACAAGACAATTGGTAGGCAGCGGCTGAAGACACAGGCACTGCACCATAAACTAAAAAAGACAGACGAATGACACTAACGTGGACCTGTTGTCCTTTGTCTGTTATATGATGCAAAAAACTTTTAAATAAAGATTACATAAAAAAAAAAAAAAATATATTTTTTTTACTTTCTGCTATAAAGCATATCCAATAAAATTTTTAAAAAAATCTAAATTTCTTCATTCATTTAGGCCAATATATGTATTCTGCTACATATTTCTGGTAAAAAAAAATTCCAATAAGCGCTTATTGATTGGTTTGCGCAAAAGTTACAGCGTCTACAAACTAAGGGATATATACTGGAATTTTGACATATTTTTTTTATTTTTTATACTAGTAATGTCATCGATCAGCGACTTATAGCGGAGACTGCGATAATGCGGCAGACATTCTGACACGTTTGACACTTTGTGGGAACCAGTCACACTAATACAGTGATCAGTGCTAAAAATATGCACTATCACTGTACTAATGACACTGGCTGGGAAGGGGTTAAAAATCTAGGGTGATCAAAGGGTTAAATGTATGCCTAGCCAGTCTTTGTGTACACTGTGTGTGGTGTGTTTACTAAGGGAAGTGATGGCTTGTATTCCCTACTTTGCAGGGAATCAAAATCCATCACTTCCCCGCTGACAGGCCAGAGCTCTGCCTTTGTATGTAGGCAAAGCTCTGTTCTTTCTCTCTCCTCGCCGATCAGCGGGTGCCAGTGGACATCCATCGACCGGCACCCGCTGATTGGCTTGTGCTGTGATAGCACAGCCCGGTTGCTGGCGGCGTGCATGCGCACCCCCTACCCAAAAGTGCAAGATCTGATACTGGGTACGTGATCTGGCACGGAAGAGCAGTTCTGCCGCTATACATCTAAGTGATGCGGTCGACAAGTGGTTAAAAACAGGCCGCTGAGCTGCGGTTTTACTGCCCCCTGGTGGCTCACCCGAACTATAAACTACCAGCCAGACAGGGCTGTTCACATGCCACGCCCGCGGCATTTTTAACTCAAGGTGCACCACTTGTCACCTCACCCATTGAGTTTAATGGGGCTTTACCGCAATTGCATGCAATGCACACATTTGCAGCGTGGTATTATAAAGTTAAATCAGGGAATTGGTAAATCACCTCCTTACCGCCTGTCAAATGCCCTCTAAAAAGTACTGTGGATTGAAGGAGAGATCTTGAGATGGGTACAGGGGGGGGAATTCTGCAGATCCTGACCTGCAGTGAAGAACAGTTGCATGGCTCACGGGGTCCGCAGTGTGCAGGGGCTAACACAGGAAGAACATTTATTTTAGGTGGCCTATGTATATTGCACTCAAGATACTGATAGGCGTAAGGGCAGGTTCTTGGTTTTTGTTGTTTTTGGAGAATTCCATTATTTGAAAATCCCACATTACATGCCGTTAATCCTGCAGGGAGCCCATACACAGACAGTGTGAGCCCTGCGTCAGATATAATTACAGCTGGTGACCCCCGTTTCCTGACTCCATCACCCTGCGGTCATTCTCAGCATCCAGAGTCACTGGGGGCATCGGCCTATTCCTATATCATTGCACATAATCAGCATTCCCAGTGTCACTGCCCCCCTCTCAAACCATCCTGTTCAGAATTACAGCAATGTTTATACACAAAATTATCAGACCTCCTCCCACCAACAAGCTCAGATTCCAGGCCTAGTAGAGAAAGTCAACCTCCACAACGTCAGGAGGAAAATGGGAACTTTCTTGATGCCAAAAACAACAAAATGCAGCACAACAAAACAACAAAAGAACACAACACAACAAATATATAAGAAAAGAAATCACAGCATTACAAACGCACCACAAAACACAAAACAAAAGCAAGAAAATAGACAAAAAGAACAATACAAAACACACAACACAGAAAATGTAACAAAATACTGGTGTTTTCTTAAGCCGCGTACACACGAGCGGAATGTCCGACAGAAACAGTCCGACGGAAGCTTTTCATCGTCTATTTCGATCGTGTGTAGGCCTCATCAGACTTTTTTGTTTTCGAAAATTCTGACGGACCTAGAAATGGAACATGTTCTAAATATTTCCGACGAAATCAATTCCTATCGGTAAAACCGCTCGTCTGTATGCTGTTCCGATGGACCAAAAACGACGCATGCTCTGAAGCAAGTACAAGATGGAAGCTATTGGCTACTGGCTATTGCACTTCCTTTTTCTAGTCCCGTCGTACGTGCTGTACATCACCGCGTTCTCGACGGTCGGATTTTGGTTTGACCGTGTGTAGGCAAGACCGCTTGAATGGAATTCCGTCGGAGAAACCTTCGGAGTTTATTCCGACGGCAAAACCGGTCGTGTGTACAGGGCATTACTGTATTTTTTGGGAAATTCTCTTTTTGAATTTTAAAAGCAATTTATAGAAAAACACACAAATAAGTAGTTCAAAGTTGAATAATCACAATAGAAGAGAAAAGGCCAGACAAATATGTAACCATTTTGGACATTATACAGTTGCATTTTTCTGTTGAGCGGTTTTCCTACATTGTGTTGTTTTGCTTTGTTGTTACATTATGTTGTTTGGCTGGTTATTGTGTGTTGTTATGTTTTGTTCTTCTGGTAGGTTATTTTGCATTTTTTTGCTACACTGTATTCTTTTGGCTAGTTATATTGTGTTGTTATATTGGGTTCTATTGGCGGGTTATGTTGTGTTTTATTGTTGGATTGTGTTGTTTTGGCCAGCTATGTTATGTTTTGTTGTTACGTTGTGTTGTTTTAGGTGGTTATGTTGTGTTTTGTTGTTACATTGGGGTTCATTTACTAAAACTAGAGTGTAAAATCTGGTGCAGCTCTGCAAAGAAACCAATCAGCTTCTAGCTTCAGCTTGTTTTAGTAAATCAATCCCCCTGTGTCTTTTTGGCCGGTTTTGTTGTTACACTGTGTTCTTTTGGCAGTTATGTTCCCTTCTTGTTGTTACGTTGTGTTCTTTTGTCCAGTTTTGTTGTGTTTTAGTGGTACATTGTGTTGTTTTGGTTGGGTGTGTTGTGTTTTGTTGTTACATTATGTAATTTTGACCAGTTTTGTTGTTAAATTGTGTTGTTTTGCCTAGCTATGTGGTGTTTGGAGGTTACATTGTACTATTTTGGCAGGCTGCGTTATGTTTTTACATTATTATGTTTTGGCCTGTTGCGTTACATTATGTTATTTTGGTGGGTTATGTTGTATTTTGTTGTTACGTTGTATTGTTATTTTGTGTTGTGTTTGTGTAGTTGCACCATTTTTTATTCTATTTTTTTGTCTTAACACTCATCTTGGATTTCTGATTTATTAAATATTAACCAATGCAAAAAATGTTGCTGGAACGATTCAAATTCCCAGATAGACTGAAGCAGATTCAGGAATGGTGGCAGGCAGATTCTACTGCTGGGGAATGCAAAACAAAATCTAAAGACCGACTCCAACAGGCACCACCCATAAAAAAAAAAAAAATTAGAGATTTTGGGAGAATGACCTTTTTGTTATTACTATTATTATTAATAGAGATTCTTTTAAGAACCACCAATCCACTAATACTCACCTACCCTGTGCTACCCCAACAGATCACTAACCCTCTGTAATTTCCAGCCTTCCCTTCAGTCTTGCACAGTTGTACCAGCTCCTCTCCTGGACTGAAGTTACTTACCCTGATTTCCCTGCACACTGTGAGCTTCTCACAATGTGCATTAAAAGCTACCTGAAGTCAGACTGGGTTTCAGTTCTTTCAAACATGGAAGCTCAGCACATCACCATGACAAGGACAGACAGACTGTACAGCTCCTAATAGTCCCACCATGACAAGGACAGACAGACTGGACAGCTCCTAACAGTCCCACCATGACAAGGACGGACAGACTGGACAGCTTCTAATAGTCCTGCCATGACAAGGACGGACAGACTGGACAGCTTCTAATAGTCCCACCATGACAAGGACGGACAGGCTGGACAGCTCCTAATAGTCCCACCATGACAAGGACTGACAGACTGTACATCTCCTAATAGTCCCACCATGACAAGGACAGACAGACTGTACAGCTCCTAATAGTCCCACCATGACAAGGACGGACAGACTGTACATCTCCTAATAGTCTCACCATGACAAGGACAAACAGACTGTACAGCTCCTAATAGTCCCACCATGACAAGGACAGACAGACTGTACATCTCCTAATAGTCTCACCATGACAAGGACGGACAGACTGTACATCTCCTAATAGTCCCACCATGACAAGGACAGACAGACTGTACATCTCCTAATAGTCTCACCATGACAAGGACAAACAGACTGTACATCTCCTAATAGTCCCACCATGACAAGGACTGACAGACTGTACAGCTCCTAATAGTCCCACCATGACAAGGACAGACAGACTGTACAGCTCCTAATAGTCCCACCATGACAAGGACAGACAGACTGTACAGCTCCTAATAGTCCCACCATGACAAGGACGGACAGACTGTACAGCTCCTAATAGTCCCACCATGACAAGGACAGACAGACTGTACAGCTCCTAATAGTCCCACCATGACAAGGACAGACAGACTGTACAGCTCCTAATAGTCTCACCATGACAAGGACAAACAGACTGTACATCTCCTAATAGTCCCACCATGACAAGGACTGACAGACTGTACAGCTCCTAATAGTCCCACCATGACAAGGACAGACAGACTGGACAGTTCCTAACAGTCCCACCATGACAAGGACAGACAGACTGTACAGCTCCTAATAGTCCCACCATGACAAGGACGGACAGACTGTACAGCTCCTAATAGTCCCACCATGACAAGGACAGACAGACTGTACAGCTCCTAATAGTCTCACCATGACAAGGACAAACAGACTGTACATCTCCTAATAGTCCCACCATGACAAGGACTGACAGACTGTACAGCTCCTAATAGTCCCACCATGACAAGGACAGACAGACTGTACAGCTCCTAATAGTCTCACCATGACAAGGACTGACAGACTGTACAGCTCCTAATAGTCCCACCATGACAAGGATGGACAGACTGTACAGCTCCTAATAGTCTCACCATGACAAGGACAAACAGACTGTACATCTCCTAATAGTCCCACCATGACAAGGACTGACAGACTGTACATCTCCTAATAGTCCCACCATGACAAGGACTGACAGACTGTACAGCTCCTAATAGTCTCACCATGACAAGGACTGACAGACTGTACAGCTCCTAATAGTCCCACCATGACAAGGACGGACAGACTGTACAGCTCCTAATAGTCCCACCATGACAAGGACGGACAGACTGTACAGCTCCTAATAGTCCCACCATGACAAGGACAGACAGACTGTACAGCTCCTAATAGTCCCACCATGACAAGGATGGACAGACTGTACAGCTCCTAATAGTCTCACCATGACAAGGACAAACAGACTGTACATCTCCTAATAGTCCCACCATGACAAGGACTGACAGACTGTACAGCTCCTAATAGTCCCACCATGACAAGGATGGACAGACTGTACAGCTCCTAATAGTCTCACCATGACAAGGACAAACAGACTGTACATCTCCTAATAGTCCCACCATGACAAGGACTGACAGACTGTACATCTCCTAATAGTCCCACCATGACAAGGACGGACAGACTGTACAGCTCCTAATAGTCCCACCATGACAAGGACGGACAGACTGTACAGCTCCTAATAGTCCCACCATGACAAGGACAGACAGACTGTACAGCTCCTAATAGTCCCACCATGACAAGGACAGACAGACTGTACAGCTCCTAATAGTCCCACCATGACAAGGACAAACAGACTGTACATCTCCTAATAGTCCCACCATGACAAGGACTGACAGACTGTACAGCTCCTAATAGTCCCACCATGACAAGGATGGACAGACTGTACAGCTCCTAATAGTCTCACCATGACAAGGACAAACAGACTGTACATCTCCTAATAGTCCCACCATGACAAGGACTGACAGACTGTACATCTCCTAATAGTCCCACCATGACAAGGACGGACAGACTGTACAGCTCCTAATAGTCCCACCATGACAAGGACGGACAGACTGTACAGCTCCTAATAGTCCCACCATGACAAGGACAGACAGACTGTACAGCTCCTAATAGTCCCACCATGACAAGGACAGACAGACTGTACAGCTCCTAATAGTCCCACCATGACAAGGACAAACAGACTGTACATCTCCTAATAGTCCCACCATGACAAGGACTGACAGACTGTACAGCTCCTAATAGTCCCACCATGACAAGGACTGACAGACTGTACAGCTCCTAATAGTCCCACCATGACAAGGACAGACAGACTGGACAGTTCCTAACAGTCCCACCATGACAAGGACAGACAGACTGTACAGCTCCTAATAGTCCCACCATGACAAGGACGGACAGACTGTACAGCTCCTAATAGTCCCACCATGACAAGGACAGACAGACTGTACAGCTCCTAATAGTCTCACCATGACAAGGACAAACAGACTGTACATCTCCTAATAGTCCCACCATGACAAGGACTGACAGACTGTACAGCTCCTAATAGTCTCACCATGACAAGGACTGACAGACTGTACATCTCCTAATAGTCCCACCATGACAAGGACAGACAGACTGTACAGCTCCTAATAGTCTCACCATGACAAGGACTGACAGACTGTACAGCTCCTAATAGTCCCACCATGACAAGGATGGACAGACTGTACAGCTCCTAATAGTCTCACCATGACAAGGACAAACAGACTGTACATCTCCTAATAGTCCCACCATGACAAGGACTGACAGACTGTACATCTCCTAATAGTCCCACCATGACAAGGACTGACAGACTGTACAGCTCCTAATAGTCTCACCATGACAAGGACTGACAGACTGTACAGCTCCTAATAGTCCCACCATGACAAGGACGGACAGACTGTACAGCTCCTAATAGTCCCACCATGACAAGGACGGACAGACTGTACAGCTCCTAATAGTCCCACCATGACAAGGACAGACAGACTGTACAGCTCCTAATAGTCTCACCATGACAAGGACAAACAGACTGTACATCTCCTAATAGTCCCACCATGACAAGGACTGACAGACTGTACAGCTCCTAATAGTCTCACCATGACAAGGACTGACAGACTGTACAGCTCCTAATAGTCCCACCATGACAAGGACGGACAGACTGTACAGCTCCTAATAGTCCCACCATGACAAGGACGGACAGACTGTACAGCTCCTAATAGTCCCACCATGACAAGGACAGACAGACTGTACAGCTCCTAATAGTCCCACCATGACAAGGATGGACAGACTGTACAGCTCCTAATAGTCTCACCATGACAAGGACAAACAGACTGTACATCTCCTAATAGTCCCACCATGACAAGGACTGACAGACTGTACAGCTCCTAATAGTCCCACCATGACAAGGATGGACAGACTGTACAGCTCCTAATAGTCTCACCATGACAAGGACGGACAGACTGTACAGCTCCTAATAGTCCCACCATGACAAGGACTGACAGACTGTACATCTCCTAATAGTCCCACCATGACAAGGACGGACAGACTGTACAGCTCCTAATAGTCCCACCATGACAAGGACGGACAGACTGTACAGCTCCTAATAGTCCCACCATGACAAGGACAGACAGACTGTACAGCTCCTAATAGTCCCACCATGACAAGGACAGACAGACTGTACAGCTCCTAATAGTCCCACCATGACAAGGACAAACAGACTGTACATCTCCTAATAGTCCCACCATGACAAGGACTGACAGACTGTACAGCTCCTAATAGTCCCACCATGACAAGGATGGACAGACTGTACAGCTCCTAATAGTCTCACCATGACAAGGACAAACAGACTGTACATCTCCTAATAGTCCCACCATGACAAGGACTGACAGACTGTACATCTCCTAATAGTCCCACCATGACAAGGACGGACAGACTGTACAGCTCCTAATAGTCCCACCATGACAAGGACGGACAGACTGTACAGCTCCTAATAGTCCCACCATGACAAGGACAGACAGACTGTACAGCTCCTAATAGTCCCACCATGACAAGGACAGACAGACTGTACAGCTCCTAATAGTCCCACCATGACAAGGACAAACAGACTGTACATCTCCTAATAGTCCCACCATGACAAGGACTGACAGACTGTACAGCTCCTAATAGTCCCACCATGACAAGGACTGACAGACTGTACAGCTCCTAATAGTCCCACCATGACAAGGACAGACAGACTGGACAGTTCCTAACAGTCCCACCATGACAAGGACAGACAGACTGTACAGCTCCTAATAGTCCCACCATGACAAGGACGGACAGACTGTACAGCTCCTAATAGTCCCACCATGACAAGGACAGACAGACTGTACAGCTCCTAATAGTCTCACCATGACAAGGACAAACAGACTGTACATCTCCTAATAGTCCCACCATGACAAGGACTGACAGACTGTACAGCTCCTAATAGTCCCACCATGACAAGGACAGACAGACTGTACAGCTCCTAATAGTCTCACCATGACAAGGACTGACAGACTGTACAGCTCCTAATAGTCCCACCATGACAAGGATGGACAGACTGTACAGCTCCTAATAGTCTCACCATGACAAGGACAAACAGACTGTACATCTCCTAATAGTCCCACCATGACAAGGACTGACAGACTGTACATCTCCTAATAGTCCCACCATGACAAGGACTGACAGACTGTACAGCTCCTAATAGTCTCACCATGACAAGGACTGACAGACTGTACAGCTCCTAATAGTCCCACCATGACAAGGACGGACAGACTGTACAGCTCCTAATAGTCCCACCATGACAAGGACGGACAGACTGTACAGCTCCTAATAGTCCCACCATGACAAGGACAGACAGACTGTACAGCTCCTAATAGTCTCACCATGACAAGGACAAACAGACTGTACATCTCCTAATAGTCCCACCATGACAAGGACTGACAGACTGTACAGCTCCTAATAGTCCCACCATGACAAGGATGGACAGACTGTACAGCTCCTAATAGTCTCACCATGACAAGGACAAACAGACTGTACATCTCCTAATAGTCCCACCATGACAAGGACTGACAGACTGTACAGCTCCTAATAGTCCCACCATGACAAGGATGGACAGACTGTACAGCTCCTAATAGTCTCACCATGACAAGGACAAACAGACTGTACATCTCCTAATAGTCCCACCATGACAAGGACTGACAGACTGTACATCTCCTAATAGTCCCACCATGACAAGGACGGACAGACTGTACAGCTCCTAATAGTCCCACCATGACAAGGACGGACAGACTGTACAGCTCCTAATAGTCCCACCATGACAAGGACAGACAGACTGTACAGCTCCTAATAGTCCCACCATGACAAGGACAGACAGACTGTACAGCTCCTAATAGTCCCACCATGACAAGGACAAACAGACTGTACATCTCCTAATAGTCCCACCATGACAAGGACTGACAGACTGTACAGCTCCTAATAGTCCCACCATGACAAGGATGGACAGACTGTACATCTCCTAATAGTCCCACCATGACAAGGACTGACAGACTGTACAGCTCCTAATAGTCCCACCATGACAAGGACAGACAGACTGTACAGCTCCTAATAGTCCCACCATGACAAGGACAGACAGACTGTACAGCTCCTAATAGTCCCACCATGACAAGGACGGACAGACTGTACAGCTCCTAATAGTCCCACCATGACAAGGACAGACAGACTGTACAGCTCCTAATAGTCCCACCATGACAAGGACAGACAGACTGTACAGCTCCTAATAGTCTCACCATGACAAGGACAAACAGACTGTACATCTCCTAATAGTCCCACCATGACAAGGACTGACAGACTGTACAGCTCCTAATAGTCCCACCATGACAAGGACAGACAGACTGGACAGTTCCTAACAGTCCCACCATGACAAGGACAGACAGACTGTACAGCTCCTAATAGTCCCACCATGACAAGGACGGACAGACTGTACAGCTCCTAATAGTCCCACCATGACAAGGACAGACAGACTGTACAGCTCCTAATAGTCTCACCATGACAAGGACAAACAGACTGTACATCTCCTAATAGTCCCACCATGACAAGGACTGACAGACTGTACAGCTCCTAATAGTCCCACCATGACAAGGACAGACAGACTGTACAGCTCCTAATAGTCTCACCATGACAAGGACTGACAGACTGTACAGCTCCTAATAGTCCCACCATGACAAGGATGGACAGACTGTACAGCTCCTAATAGTCTCACCATGACAAGGACTGACAGACTGTACAGCTCCTAATAGTCCCACCATGACAAGGACGGACAGACTGTACAGCTCCTAATAGTCCCACCATGACAAGGACGGACAGACTGTACAGCTCCTAATAGTCTCACCATGACAAGGACAAACAGACTGTACATCTCCTAATAGTCCCACCATGACAAGGACTGACAGACTGTACAGCTCCTAATAGTCCCACCATGACAAGGATGGACAGACTGTACAGCTCCTAATAGTCTCACCATGACAAGGACAAACAGACTGTACATCTCCTAATAGTCCCACCATGACAAGGACTGACAGACTGTACATCTCCTAATAGTCCCACCATGACAAGGACGGACAGACTGTACAGCTCCTAATAGTCCCACCATGACAAGGACGGACAGACTGTACAGCTCCTAATAGTCCCACCATGACAAGGACAGACAGACTGTACAGCTCCTAATAGTCCCACCATGACAAGGACAGACAGACTGTACAGCTCCTAATAGTCCCACCATGACAAGGACAAACAGACTGTACATCTCCTAATAGTCCCACCATGACAAGGACTGACAGACTGTACAGCTCCTAATAGTCCCACCATGACAAGGATGGACAGACTGTACAGCTCCTAATAGTCTCACCATGACAAGGACAAACAGACTGTACATCTCCTAATAGTCCCACCATGACAAGGACTGACAGACTGTACATCTCCTAATAGTCCCACCATGACAAGGACGGACAGACTGTACAGCTCCTAATAGTCCCACCATGACAAGGACGGACAGACTGTACAGCTCCTAATAGTCCCACCATGACAAGGACAGACAGACTGTACAGCTCCTAATAGTCCCACCATGACAAGGACAGACAGACTGTACAGCTCCTAATAGTCCCACCATGACAAGGACAAACAGACTGTACATCTCCTAATAGTCCCACCATGACAAGGACTGACAGACTGTACAGCTCCTAATAGTCCCACCATGACAAGGACTGACAGACTGTACAGCTCCTAATAGTCCCACCATGACAAGGACAGACAGACTGGACAGTTCCTAACAGTCCCACCATGACAAGGACAGACAGACTGTACAGCTCCTAATAGTCCCACCATGACAAGGACGGACAGACTGTACAGCTCCTAATAGTCCCACCATGACAAGGACAGACAGACTGTACAGCTCCTAATAGTCTCACCATGACAAGGACAAACAGACTGTACATCTCCTAATAGTCCCACCATGACAAGGACTGACAGACTGTACAGCTCCTAATAGTCCCACCATGACAAGGACAGACAGACTGTACAGCTCCTAATAGTCTCACCATGACAAGGACTGACAGACTGTACAGCTCCTAATAGTCCCACCATGACAAGGATGGACAGACTGTACAGCTCCTAATAGTCTCACCATGACAAGGACAAACAGACTGTACATCTCCTAATAGTCCCACCATGACAAGGACTGACAGACTGTACATCTCCTAATAGTCCCACCATGACAAGGACTGACAGACTGTACAGCTCCTAATAGTCTCACCATGACAAGGACTGACAGACTGTACAGCTCCTAATAGTCCCACCATGACAAGGACGGACAGACTGTACAGCTCCTAATAGTCCCACCATGACAAGGACAGACAGACTGTACAGCTCCTAATAGTCTCACCATGACAAGGACAAACAGACTGTACATCTCCTAATAGTCCCACCATGACAAGGACTGACAGACTGTACAGCTCCTAATAGTCCCACCATGACAAGGATGGACAGACTGTACAGCTCCTAATAGTCTCACCATGACAAGGACAAACAGACTGTACATCTCCTAATAGTCCCACCATGACAAGGACTGACAGACTGTACAGCTCCTAATAGTCCCACCATGACAAGGATGGACAGACTGTACAGCTCCTAATAGTCTCACCATGACAAGGACAAACAGACTGTACATCTCCTAATAGTCCCACCATGACAAGGACTGACAGACTGTACATCTCCTAATAGTCCCACCATGACAAGGACGGACAGACTGTACAGCTCCTAATAGTCCCACCATGACAAGGACGGACAGACTGTACAGCTCCTAATAGTCCCACCATGACAAGGACAGACAGACTGTACAGCTCCTAATAGTCCCACCATGACAAGGACAGACAGACTGTACAGCTCCTAATAGTCCCACCATGACAAGGACAAACAGACTGTACATCTCCTAATAGTCCCACCATGACAAGGACTGACAGACTGTACAGCTCCTAATAGTCCCACCATGACAAGGATGGACAGACTGTACATCTCCTAATAGTCCCACCATGACAAGGACTGACAGACTGTACAGCTCCTAATAGTCCCACCATGACAAGGACAGACAGACTGTACAGCTCCTAATAGTCCCACCATGACAAGGACAGACAGACTGTACAGCTGAGGCTGCAGCTAATGTAAAAGAAAAATGCAGAGAATGTTCCTGCAGCTGTAAAATCAGGATCTCTGGGGAGTGTAGACAATGTACTGCAGGCAGGGTGACAGGCCATCTACCTGTCTCTCTAATCCTCCCTTGTATTTATTGCCCCTGCAGAAGGTCATCCAGCGCTCATCCCCCCTCCCCCAATTCCTGGAGAGACAAGGGGACGCGGGGCCCGCTCCACCCCAATATGTATGGAGTGACAGATCCATGACATTCCTCCTGCTGTAATCTAATGACACACTAAACACAGAGCCCATTTATTCTTCCCCAAGCTTCATACCTCTATTTATTACTCTGTGCACGACTTCATCTCTCACATTCCAGGCAAACTTTGTTTTCTCCAACTACAAACTTCCACAGATTCTTGTAGTCAGGGTTGGGATGAGCTCCTGTAGCACCCAAGGTGAAAAGGCCAAAGTGTACCCTCATACTCATGAACTAATCCAGCAGTATAAGATGCACGTCCTGCCCCTTTTTGCACCCTCCTCCTGCTGAACTGCCCAAGGCAGACGCCTGCACTGACTACCCTTTGGCCCGGCTTTGCTTGTAGTGGGTCAAACTGCTTTAAAAGGAGAATTGTGGGTATGGCTATATTCAGTGCTAGGACAAGGTCATCCAGCGCCCAGGGCAAAAATGGCAAACTGTGCCACCCCACCTCCCTTTGGGTTAGGATTAGGGTTAGCAGTGATGTCGCTGTCACTACTTCTGTCAACCTTGTAACAGAAGCAACTGGTACAAGGCCTATCCCTGCAATAAACCATTGCGCCCAGGGCATCTTCCCCTCCTGCCCCCCCCCCCTTTTTCCCAGCCCTGGCTATATTATACATAGCTACACTGTGCCAGCTTGCTCCAATGTAACTATGCAAATATGCAGGGCTTTTTTTCTCAACCAATAGGTGAAGGTATTCTCTCCACCCTGACCTACCACCCCCAATCCACCTCCTAGTGCCACTCCTTTTAGAGAATACAGTGCCAAGTATCATTTTGTGGTGTTAAGTAATTTGTATGGAATTGGTTAATTATATTAGACCCACCCAGCAGCAACAGATCCCCCAAGCAACAATAGATCCTTCCTAGCAACAACAGCCCCCCCCCCAGAAATAATAGACTCTCCCCCCCAAAACAAAATACACCCCCAGCAACAATAGATCCCTATCAGCAACAATAGATCTGCCCCAGCAACAAAAGACCCCCGCTGGCAACAATAGACCCCCCCCCATACAGCATAAGAACCCCAGAGCAAAAGATCTCCCAAGAGCAACAATAGAACCCCAGCAATGGTAGATTCCCCCAGTAACACTACTTCCCCCTAGCTACAATAGATCCCCAGCAGTTAGAATCAACAGACCCTCTAGCATACCCCAACCCCCTTTGCCAGTACATACAATCTCTGCTGAAAGTGCCAATGACAGTTGATCACGTAATGTAAACAAAAGTTCAGTAATTGGCTTTGTTTCTGCTCACGCTGACAGCGCGAGCGAAAAGAAAAGCCAATCACCGGCTTCTGACAGAGGGACATTGGTTCGGTACAGGGAGAGGCACTGCTGCTATGCAGTGCCCACCAGTGCCACCTACAGGTGCATATCAATGGCGCCTACCAGTGCCACCTATTAATGCCCACCAGTGCCACCTATCAGTGCTCATCAGTGCCGCCGACCAGTGCCCATCAAGGCCTCATCATCAGTGCCACCTACCAGTGCCCATCAGTGCCACCTATCAATGCCGCTTATCAGTGCCACACATCAGTGCCCTTCAGTGCCGCCCATCAGTGCCCTTCATTGCTGCCCATCAGTGCCACTCATCAGTGCCACCTCTCAGTGACCACCAGTGCTGCCTCATCAGTGCCCATCAGTGCCGCCTTATCAGTGACCATCAGTGCTGCCTTATCAGTGCAGCCTATCAATGCCCATCAATGCAGCCTATCAGTGCCCATCAGTGCTGCCTCATCAGCACACATCAATGAAGGAGAAAAAATACCTGTTTTCAAAATTTTATAACAAACTATGAAACGGTTTTGGGATTTTTTTCCAAATTTTCGGTCTTTTTTCATTTTTTTAGCAAAAAATAAAAAACCCAGCAGTGATTAAATACCACCAAAAGAAAGCTCTATTTGTGTGAAAAAAATGATAAAAAATTAATTTAGGTACAGTGTTGCATGACTGCGCAATTGTCATTCAAAGTGCAATAGCGCTGAAAATTGCGTTGAAACAAGGTTTAAGTGCCCAGTAAGCAAGTGATTAATTTAACAAGGATGGTGCACTGGTGATATTGATTCATTACAGGCATTTCTAGTGCTGACCAGTTCATACAGCGCTTTACATAGGGTACATTCACATCTGTCTCTGCCCTTGAGGAGCTCACAATCTAAGGTCTCTAGGATCACATACACATAATAGGGCCAGTTAGGACAGGAGCCATTTATTCTACCAGCATGTCTTTGGGGTGTAGGAGGAAACCCCACACAGGCACAGGGAAAACATGCGGATAGTGTCCTGGCCAGGAAGTTCTAACCACTATCTCATCAAACCCTGAATACAGCAATCAACGGTTGTAGGCTGTGCATGGGTTGGACTAGTTCAGAAGATACCAGCATGCCCTTGCATGCCTTGCTCCAGTATTGAGATCTCTCGCATTCCCCACTCAGAAGGATCGTGCATGTTCCAAATTTCATCCTTTACTTCTCGACATAGAAGAATGAGGTACAGACATTGCTGCAGAGGGTGTATTTCCAGCACAGCAATACTGTACATCAACCGACACTCATTATCAACTGCTATTCATTCAGAAATGGATTTTACGAGAACCTAGCATCAGATATATCATTTAGGCTACAATATGCTAAGTATTGTGCCCATGGAGCACACCTCACTGCCATGACCCAATCATGCAAACCTGGTGCCTGTGCAGGTCTTGGCCGTGTTTACAAAAATCCGACACAAGTACAGTCTGATCACTGGGGGAGAGGAGACTGAGGAAATGCTTCCTCCTGCCTGTAGAAGAATGATGACCTCATGTCAATCTAGGCCAGTGGTCTCCAAACTGTGCCCCGAGGGCCAGATGTGGCCTTTGCTTGGTTTTATCCGGCCCTTGGGGCACTATTTCAACCACTGATACCAACAATGGGGCATAATTCCCCCCACTGATACCAATAAAGGGGGCACATTTCCTCCAACTGCTCCAATGATATGGCAAAATGCCACCGTCACGCCTACACCAACGATGGGAATAATTCCTTCCAGTTACACCAATAATGGGGCGCAATCACTCTCGCTGAAACAATGGGGACCTTTTCAACTCCCACTTGCCACAGTCTGGCCCTCCTAATGTCTGAAGGACAGTAAACTGGCCCAATATTTAGAATGTATGGAGACCCCTGGTCTAGGCAAATATCAAAATGCATTGATAGGTGGATGTCAGTCTGGAGTAATGGGTGTTCCAAGGCAGGCTGTTCCTAGGTAACCCCCCACATGTGATGCCAAACCTTTACGTTTGATAGGCAGGTGTCAGTCTGGAGTAATGGGTGTTCCTAGGCATCAAATGTCACCAAAAGCTTTTATTGCAGGAAGATGATATCACAATGGACCAAGTGCATTGTTTCTTAGCCACGCAGGACCCCTTCGTCAGGCATGTGATGACATCAGATGCCTGATGAAGGGGTCATGCACGGCTCCAAAACTTTGCACTTATACCATTGTGATGTGATCTCCCTGCAGTAAAAGCTTTGGACGATATTTGATGATCCACAGTGCTATTGAATATGTGCATTGATCTAGGCAGGATTTATTGGCATGCAGACCATCCTGGGTAATCCCTACATGTAATGATAAGCCTCCACCCTTGATGGGCAGATGTCAGTCTGGAGGAGTGGTCATTCCTAGGCAGGCTGTTTCTGCATGCATACCACCCTAGGTAACACCCACATGTAATGATAAGCCTCCACTCTTCATGGACAGATGTCAGTCTGGAGGAGTGGTCATTCCTAGGCAGGCTGTTTCTGCATGCATACCACCCTAGGTAACGGCCACATGTAATTATAAGCCTCCACCCTTCATGGACAGATGTCAGTCTGGGGGAGTGGGCATTCCTAGGCAGGCTATTTCTGCATGCAGACCGCCCTAGGTAACGCCCACATGTAATGATAAGCCTCCACCCTACATGGACAGATGTCAGTCTGGGGGAGTGGGCATTCCTAGGCAGGCTGTTTCTGCATGCAGACCGCCCTAGGTAACGCCCACATGTAATGATAAGCCTCCACTCTTCATGGACAGATGTCAGTCTGGAGAAGTGGGCATTCCTAGGCAGGCTGTTTCTGCATGTAGACTGCCCTAGGTAACACCCACATGTAATGATAAGCCTCCACTCTTCATGGACAGATGTCAGTCTGGGGGAGTGGGCATTCCTAGGCAGGCTGTTTCTGCATGCATACCACCCTAGGTAACGCCCACATGTAATGATAAGCCTCCACTCTTCATGGACAGATGTCAGTCTGGGGGAGTGGGCATTCCTAGGCAGGCTGTTTCTGCATGCAGACCGCCCTAGGTAACGCCCACATGTGATGTTGAGCCTCCATGATTAAAAGTACTGAAATCCAATGAATGAAAGCGGAAGGCCAGGGACAACCAGGCTGCGGGCAAAGGACTAGATCAGGGTTTTTCGACCTTCTCAACAAAGAATAACCCTTGAAATAACTTTCTGGTTTCAGGGAACCCCTGCTAAAAACGACTATATCTATAACTCAAGATACCTTAGTGTGATGGTCAGTGGGGAGAATGCTCCTTATACTTGTGGTTACTGGAAAGAATTCCCCCCTCTAACAGATTGTTAAAAAGATCAATGGTGTCAGTGGGAACTTATCTGAGAGGCAGAAATTGGTCATTGCTCAAGGAACCTCTAGTAACCTTTGGAGGAACCCTGGGGTTCTATAAAACCCTGGTTGAGACCCTGCATTAGTGTGATGGTCAGTGGAAAGAATAGTTCTTACACTTGTGGACATTGGGGAAGTATTACCTCCTTACAGATAGATAAAAAAGATCAATGGTGTCAGTGGCAACTTATCTGAGAGGCGGAGATTGCTCATTGCTCAAGGAACCCCTAGCAACCTCTGGAGGAACCCTGATTGAGAAACCCTGGACTAGATGATGTTGGATATTCTTCAGCCAAGAAATGAGACAGGCTCTATCTGACTTGCTGCAGATTCTCATGCACATTGTGAGACGCTCACAGTGTGCAGTGAAATCAGAGTAATGCCCCGTACACACGGTCGGATTTTCCGATGGAAAATGTCCGATCAGAGCGTGTTGTCGGAAATTCCGACCGTGTGTAGGCTCCATCGGACATTTTCCATCGGATTTTCCAACACACAAAGTTGGAGAGCAAGAGATAAAATTTTCCGACAACAAAATCCGTTGTCGGAATTTCCGATCGTGTGTACACAAATCCGACGGACAAAGTGCCACGCATGCTCAGAATAAATAAAGAGATGAAAGCTATTGGCCACTGCCCCGTTTATAGTCCCAACGTACGCGTTTTACGTCACCGCGATCGGATTTTCCGACAACTTTGTGTGACCGTGAGTAGACAAAACAAGTTTGAGCCAACATCCGTCTGAAAAAATCCTAGGATTTTGTTGTCGGAATGTCCGAACAAAGTCCGACCGTGTGTACGCCCTATTAGCCATTTCAGTCCAGGAGAGGCGTCGGTACAACCGTGCAAGAATGGAGGTCAGATTGAGATAGAAGGTCTCTTCAACGTGGACACAGATACACAGCAGTCAAATGAACGGAGCCATTCCCGGAGGTAAAAGTCTGCCAGAAGTTGCAGTCACCGTTCCTGGGAAGAAAACAGATTTCACAAAGCACAGATTGGCTTTAAGCCTTCCAGCCTCATACACACACACTGGCAGATCGATCCCTTAATGGGAGATGGACACAGGAGCCCAACACCAGAGATAACCATAGAGGAGCACTACCACAATCATAACACCCCCCCCTCAGAAGATCCTTCCACCACTGGGGATGACACACCGTATGTATCCTTCTGATGAGGGCTCTCTGTTTACTCCAGATGGCACTTCAGCCTTTTCCTGGCTATGACAGATAGGAAATGACAAGGGATTATGGACGCTAAAATTATACGCCACTCCTCTATGTGGTTACACAGGAAGTTCGGCCAGACAGAGATAAAGCGGACTATTGTCATCGCTCTGACGCTCACCGGCTTATCCAACGCAGCAGGCCAACAGCTTCACCGTTACAGAACAACCCCAGACACGAGTGTTTTCTCACTTTTAACCAGAGTGAAACGAGATGGAATTTATGTGACATTTCTGCCCCTAGAGGCACAACAGGAAATAGTTAGAAATCTCCCAGAAATGAGGGAAAACCCAGAACCGCTGTCCCCATTGGAAGATTTCCCCTTACTTATTTGTTCTGGTAACAATAACTATAGCTTTGTAGCAAATCAAAAGGTGAGAGGCTGCAGTGCAAGGAAGCATTTCCTCAGTCTCCTCTCCCCCAATGATCAGATTGTAACATTGTAATATTGTAGCAAATGCCAAGCTGAGAGGCTGCAGCATGAGACCCGGTTCACAAAGAGGCGACTTAGCCACCTGACAAGTCGCGTTCCGTTCTGTACAATGGAAATGTTCTAATAGGAGCGACTCAAGTCGCTCCAACTTAGTAAAAGGTTCCTCTTCTACTTTTGAGGCGACTTGCATTGACTTCTATACAGAAGTCATTTTGCAAGCCGCCGCTGAAGTCGCGTGCAGGTCGCCTCTGAGTCGCGCTGCAAGTCGTGCTGCCCCTGTGTGAACCGGCTCTAAGGAGCATTTCCTCAGTCTCCTCCCACCCCAGTGATCAGACTGTAATATTGTAGCAAATCCCAAACTGAGAGGCTGCAGTGCGAGAAGCTTTTCCTAAGACTCGGTTCACACAGGGACCTAGTCGCCTGACAAGTCGCCTCCCGTCCTGTACAATGGAACCGTTCTAATCGGAGCGACGCAAGTCGCTCCGACTTAGAAAAAGGTTCCTGTACGACTTTGGGGCGACTTGGGGCGACTTGCATAGACTTCTATACAGAAGTCGTTTTGCAAGTCGCCTCGGAAGTCGTTTGCAGGTCGCCTCGCTGAGGCGACCTGCAAGTCGTGCCGCCCGGGTCTCAGTCTCTTTCCCTCAGTGATCAGACTGTAAGATTGTAATATTGCAGCAAAAAAACAGGTGAGAGGCTGCAGCCTGAGGGGCATTTCCTCAGTCTCCTCCGCTCAGTGATCAGATTTTAACATTGAGAATTTGAGGAAAATCACCAGGTGAGCATGAGGAGCATTTCCTCAGTCTCCTTTCCCCAATGATAAGACTGTAACATTGTAATATTACAGCAAAAAAACATATAAGAGGCTGCAGCATGAGAAGCATTTCCTCAGTCTCCTTGCCTCATTGATCAGATTTTAACTTTGAGAATTTGAGGCAAACCACCAGGTCAGAGGCTCCAACATGAGGCAGCATTTCCGCAGTCTTCTCCCGCAGTGATCAGACTGTAACATTGTAACTTTGCAGCAAATCACAAGGCGAGAGGTAGGAGGCAGCATTTCCGCAGTCTCTTCCCGCAGTGATCAGACTAACATTGTAACTTTGCAGCAAGTCACAAGGCGAGAGGCAGGAGGCAGCATTTTCGCAGTCTCCTCCCGCAGTGATCAGACTGTAACATTGTAACTTTGCAGCAAGTCACAAGGCAAGAGGCAGGAGGCAGCATTTCCGCAGTCTCTTCCCGCAGTGATCAGACTAACACTGTAACTTTGCAGCAAGTCACAAGGCGAGAGGCAGGAGGCAGCATTTCCGCAGTCTCCTCCCGCAGTGATCAGACTGTAACATTGTAACTTTGCAGCAAGTCACAAGGCAAGAGGCAGGAGGCAGCATTTCCGCAGTCTCCTCCCGCAGTGATCACACTGTAACTTTGCAGCAAAGCACAAGGCGAGAGGCAGGAGGCAGCATTTCCGCAGTCTCCTCCCGCAGTGATCACACTGTAACTTTGCAGCGAGTCACAAGGTGAAAGGCTGCATCAGGGGCTCATGAGTGTCATCTCTCAGCTGTCATCTCAGACTATAAGTTCTTGGGAACCCTGGATGATGCCTGAACAAACATGGTGCTGTGCTTTGGGAAAAAAAAAAAAAGCAGACAAAGGCATACTGTGTATATAAAAAACTTGGAGCGGTTACACAGACACATTACTGAGCATGCCTCATACCTGATGAAACCTCCATATTATAAGAAGAAATACATAGCATTGGCAGTTTTAATAATGACTTTAAGGAAGCATAAAGGCAAAAGTCCAATACGGCCGCTCCACACTCCACCTTGTGTTTTTACAGCAATGTTTAATAAGCCACCATCACCTCTCCATCGGCTGGGATAACGGTAATAGAGGAGCCACGGGGCGACTATAAAACGCCAGTCGATTACCCGGAACGGCTGTATATTTGGCACCAGGCGGGGCCGCAAAGCCCTATTGGCTCTGACTGTAGTCTCTGGGCAGCCACGATGGAGCGCACAGCGATGGCATCTTGAAGATTTTGCAGCAAATTAATGTTTTATCCAAAGCAGATGTATTGTTCTGTCTGTGCATTCCTGGGGAGCTATTAAAGAACACGGGCTATAGAAGCAAACCGTGATGGCAGAAAGGAAGCGAATCACGAGAGCGACGGGAGGAAAGGCAATGGAAAATCCCAGGAATTAAGATAACAAAACAGATACTGTCCAATGAGAATTCTCATGTTACAGCAATCCAGCGCTGTTCACTTTTACGTTGCTTTTAGGTGTGTTTCGCAGAACGAGAAGTGCGCACGCCATTAAACCGCGGTTCTCAGATGTGCACGCCCACTATCAACTGCCAATTTCAACAGCTGGAAATGTACAGTAAAAAGCTATGGGATGGGTTCTGTAATCATTTTTTTTTTTTTATTTCAGGTATTTATAGAACTGATATAATCGGCAGTGCTTTACAGAGTACACAAAATTCTTCCCCTCAGCCTTTGGCACATAGGAGCTTACACTCTATTGTCCTCCCCACAGGCACACATTACAGAGAATCCAGGTAATGAATAGTCCTTGCAGATTTTGCCAGAGCTCCTGAAACGTGTTGGATGTTTAATGTCCCCTCATTGGGGATAAATATATAGACTCTTACTACTGGCCTGGCACTCTTATTACACCGGTTACTGTAGGCACTACAGCTAGGCAGAGCTCAGTAAGCACTATCATCTTTTATTACCAGCCCAGTTAAAGCAGGAATAACTCTGTGGAATCTCTGAGAGACACGAGAATCTAATGCCGCGTACACACGGTCGGACTTTTCGTCTACAAAAGTCAGACAGCCTGTCCGACAGACTTCCGGCAGACTTTCGGCGGACTTTCGACGGACTTGCGGCGGACTTTCTAACGAACAGACTTGCCTACACACGATCACACAAAAGTCCGTCGAATTCTTACGTGATGACGTACACCGGACTAAAATAAGGAAGTTCATAGCCAGTAGCCAATAGGTGCCCTAGCGTGGCTTTTTGTCCGTCGGACTAGCACACAGACGAGCGGATTTCGGGGTCCGTCGTAGTTACGAAGTAAAGATTTGAAGCATGTTTCAAATCTAAAGTACGTCGGATTTGAGGCTAAAAAAGTATGTTGAAAGTCCGGAGAAGCCCACACACGATCGGATTACCAGCCAGCTTTAGTCCGTCAGCATCCGTTGGACTTTTGTAGACGAAAAGTCCGACCGTGTGTACGCGGCATAATGAGCAAATTTCCAATCCAGAAATCCCATCTGCTGGCTCAACTGTTTGTAGCAATGCAAAATTGATTTTTCCACCCATAAAGCAGTTGGGGACAACTTACCAGAGACAGGGGGCCTCTGCTGCAGCCTCTGACACCTCCAGAGGGGCACACATAACATCCCGTATACTGTATATGTACTGCTTCATATGACCAGAGACTGTGGATGCTCTACAAGACATGGTCAGAGACCCAGGACATACTACAGGTGTGTTTGGAGACTGAGGACATACTACAGGTGTGTTTGGAGACTGAGGACATACTACAGGTGTGTTTGGAGACTGAGGACATACTACAGGTGTGTTTGGAGACTGAGGACATACTACAGGTGTGTTTGGAGAGTGGGGACATACTACGGGTGTGTTTGGAGGCTGGAAACATGCTACAGGGGGGCATGGAGACTGGGGACATGTTACAGGCATGTTTGGAGACTGATGACATGCTACAGGTGTGCGTGGAGACAGGGACATGCTACAGATGTGTTTGGAGACTGGGGACATGCTACAGGTGCGTTTGGAGACAGGGACATGCTATTGGTGTGTTTGGAGACTGTGAACATGCTACAAGTGTGTTTGAAGACTGGGAACATGCTGCAGGTGTGTTTGGAGACTGGGGGCATGCTACAGGTGTGTTTGGAGACTGGGGGCATGCTACAGGTGTGTTTTTGGGACTGGGGACACCCTACAGATGTGTTTGGAGACTGAGACATGCTACAGGTGTGCGTGGAGACAGGGACATGCTACAGGTGTGTTTGGAGACTGGGGGCATGCTACAGGTGTGTTTGGAGACTGGGGGCATGCTACAGGTGTGTTTGGAGACTGGGGGCATGCTACAGGTGTGTTTGGAGACTGGGGGCATGCTACAGGTGTGTTTGGAGACTGGGGGCATGCTACAGGTGTGTTTGGAGACTGGGAGCATGCTACAGGTGTGTTTGGAGGCTGGGAACATGCTACAAGTGTGTTTGAAGACTGGCAACATGCTGCAGGTGTGTTTGGAGACTGGGACATGCTACAGGTGTGTTTGGAGACTGGGACAAGCTACAGGTGTGTTTGGAGACTGGGACATGCTACAGGTGTGTTTGGAGACTGGGACATGCTACAGGTGTGTTTGGAGACTGGGACATGCTACAGGTGTGTTTGGAGACTGGGACATGCTACAAACGTGTTTGGAGACTGGGGACATGCTACAGGTGTGTTTGCAGACTGGGAACATGCTGCAGGTGCATTCGGGGACTGGAGGCATGCTACAGGTGTGCTTGGAAACTGAGGAAATGCTACAGGTTAGCTTGGAGACTGGGGACATGCTACTGGTGTGTTTGTAGGCTGGGAACATGCTGCAGGTATGTTTGGAGATGGAGGAAATGCTGCAGGAAACGATTTAGGAATGGGGATATATTACAGGAGACTGCTAGAGATCACTGCCATTTCAAGCACTTTATATACAGTATCCCACTCCAACTACTGGCTGCATAATATGCACCAAAGGACCGCAGGTTGGCCAGAAGGTCCAAAGGTTTCAACTCATGCTAAATCCATGCATGCATATGTGGGCAGCACAGGGTGGATAGTACTTCTGCCTTGCGCTCCAAAGACGCGACGGTGGGTTAATTGGCACCTGCTGAAATGCGTATTGGTGTACAAACTCTTAGCACATTCTCCATGCCAGTCCCAATCTGAGCAATTGGAGAGGTTGAGGTAGGACCAGCCGACCTACCTTGTCCAAAAATTTGCCATGAAAATTCTGTGTATCAGACAAGGTGCCCAGAGGGCTGGCCCATAGAATCGCCCAGAGTAGGATATGACTGAAAATTCATATACATACAAGCTAAATATACTTCCAGGTACTCTCACTATTACCACAGTACTGTGCTTTTCTCTCCAGAAGGACGGTGCAATCCTTGTTCAGGCATCATCCAGGGTCACCATCGACTTCCTGGACTGAGAAGACATCATCTCAGCCTAGGAAAAGGAACTCGAGGACAGCTTTTTCTGAAGAAAGCTGCATACTGTGACATGTCAGGATTTTTTCAAGCAGACTTCCTGAAAGGTCAAAAAGCTACACAGACATCGCAAGGAATACTCAAAGTGGTACAATGCCTGCAGACATCAGGGCACGTGTAGTTGCAAAACTTTATTTTACTAATTTTTTTTTTTCAAATGCAGACTCAAAAAAAAAATTTATTGTAAGGTCATGGAAAAAAAAAACAACGCTATTTTATCAAAACACAGAAAAATGTCTCGCCACTCCCAAATCAAGAATTCCTCACGTAGAATCACCCTCAATTTGAAACACTATCTAGCTATACGTTAAGCACTTGCGGACGACTTCACAAATCAAGCGTCCTTACTGGACGGGATTCAAGCGTTCCTGCGTGAAAACGGCTTTGTTGAGGCTTTTCGAACGCCGGCCGCTGCCAGTTTGAAAACATATCAAAAACATCTTCAAGGGGATGGAGATCCGTCCGCATTTTTCCCACACTTCACATGGCCCTGTCTGGTAATGGGTAGAAGAGGCTGCCAAAACCATCCATTAAGGTGTGGATACCTTTAAAAGAGCCCCCCGAAAAAAAAAAAATTCCTAATGATTAGCTGCCAATAACGAGCGGCGAGGCCGTCTTATGAAAGGTGCTGGGGAAGACAAATGCTCCTTGGAGCTGATGGAAACTTTTGGCACTGCAGAGTTAGTTAAGGCTCTTTAATTATTTTGGCTTGAGTACTGGAAAAAAAAAAAAAACACATAAACTGCGTCCTTGTGGAAACGTCTGTTTTTTTGGAGTCAGAAAATGCTGCCCTTGTAACTCTGGAGTGGAATACACCTTCCAGACTGCTCTCATTTGAATACAATGGAAGTCATTACTGAAACGTGGATATGAATGATGTGCAGATCCAAAACCAAAGAGGTGAAAGGCTTCTGCTTGGGTGGAGCATGGACTGAAAACATTTTTAATGTATTGAAATCATTAAAGATGTGATCACTGCCCAATCTGTTCACTCTCAGACATACACTATATTACCAAAAGTATTAAGACGCCTGCCTTTACACGCACGCGAACTTTATTGGCATCCCAGTCTTAGTCCGTAGGGTTCAATATTGAGTTGGCCCACCCTTTGCAGCTATAAATCAATTCTTCTGGGAAGGCCATCCACAAGGTTTAGGAGTGTGTCTATGGGAATGTTTGACCATTTGTGAGGTCAGGCACTGATGCGGACAAGAAGGCCTGGCTCGCAGTCTCCACTCTAATTCAACCCAAAAGTGTTCTATTGGGTTGAGGTCAGGATTCTGTGCAGGCCAATCAAGTTCCTCCACCCCCAAACTCAGTCATCCATGTCTTTATGGACCTTGCTTTGGGCACTGGTGATCAGTCATGTTTGAACAGAAAGGGGCCATCCCCAAACTGTTCCCACAAAGTTGGGAGCGTGAAATTGTCCAAAATGTCTTGGTTGGTCCAAATCATTTGGTGGAGGGAGGGATTATGGTGTGGGGTTGTTTTTCAGGAGTTGGGCTTGGCCCCTTAGTTCCAGTGAAGGGAACTCTTAAGTCAGCATACCAAGACATTTTTTGTATAATGTAAAAGATGATGTTATGACATGTAAATAGATATCTAACATGTCATGCTTTAAAATTGCGTACGCTTGTGGAATGGAGAGAAACTACAGTACTTAAAAATCTCAATAGGCAGCGCTTTAAATTTTTTTACAGGTTACCTGTTTAAAGTTACAGAGGTCTAGTGCTGGAATTATTGCTCTCACTCCAACGATCGTGGTGATACCTCACATATGTGGTTTGAACACCGTTTACATATGTGGAAGTGACTTACGTATGCGTTTGCTTCTGCGCAAG
This sequence comes from Lithobates septentrionalis, assembly GCA_037952835.1. NCBI lineage: Eukaryota > Metazoa > Chordata > Amphibia > Anura > Ranidae > Lithobates > Lithobates septentrionalis. The sequence continues at coordinate 161,868 of JBBDGP010003951.1, read as the reverse complement.
AGCACAGAGGAATGGGGCCCTTTAAAGAAAAAATTATTATTATTTATTTTACTTTTTTTTTTTTTTAACAGTCCCTTTATTTATTTATTTTTTATCACTTTTATTACTATTACAAGTAATGTAAACATCCCCTGTAATAGAAAAAAGCATGACAGGTCCTCTTTATTGAGAGATCTGGGGTCAAAAAGACCTCAGATTTATCATTTACCTTTGAAAGAAAAATTTAAAAAAATGTTTTGACATTTTGACTTTAAAAAGAAAGAAAAAATGTTGATGGCCGAGAACCGCAAGTGACGTCAGAGGTTGCTCCAGTCCTCCAAGGGCATAGCGCCAAGTGAGGGCAAGATGGCTTCCTGCCCAGCCATCAGCCGAACCGGATCGCTTCCGGGTTTACCGATGGCTCCGGTAAGCCCCGAAACTATCAGGAAGTGGCGGGAGGGGGTGGGGCACCTCTCCCGCCGCCTAAAAAAGTGATCCTGTGGTGAATGCACTGCTGGGATCCCTTTTATCGGAAAAGCCGGCCACCTAACAAAAAAAACAAAAAAAAAGATACCGGTATTTAACGTCAACGTACATTTACAGTTAAGCGGTCGGCGAGTGGTTAAAGGCATTCCCCTTTCTGCAGCCATGCCCCTTGTATACGTGTGGCTGACAGGCAGGGGATGCCTCCGCTGCTTGTGACTTGCTGTCAGCAGCAACAGATTTCGGGTGGAATAATTCAGGAGGATTCGGAAAAGTTTCCAAACACGCCTGAGCTCATCCCTATTGCGTGTAAGCAGGTGCTTACAAGTGTTGGGATCAGGGCAGTTTGCATTTTGCAGGCTACCCGGGCAGAAAGGGGTTAAGCTAACTTTGTGTCTTCCAGGGCTTTTCTGGGCTGTGCCCCCCAAGTTGTGCTGTAAATAAATAGGCGGAAGGCTCCAGCCGAGAGAGCAGCCTGTATGGACCAAAAGCAATCGGAACCAAACCTGCGGTAAGGAGACCCCATGAAGCTAGCCACAGGTACAGGGGAGCTGAAGGAGTTAATCAAGTGCACGCATGAGGTCCACGTTTAGTGCACGGCGGGACCCCATTCTGTCATTGGGAGTGAGGTGGCAGTGGAAAGCTGGACTGGTGGTGCAGGACACGGGCTCAGCGGTGCCCCCTTCTAAATGCTACATTCAGAAGACAGGGTGTGGAGGGGCATGGGACAGAGGGTTTCACAGAAGGAAACTGTATGTTGTTACACAGCTGCACACAGTGATCGGCTCACCTCTAAGCCGAGGCTCCACCTTAATGTTGATCTTCACATGAATTTGGCACCACCTGGTCCCGGGCATTGGTGAGTGTGTACTTGAGAAGAGATACCCCCACGTGTAGGGTGAGTAGGCCCTGCCCCACAGCCTGGTCCCAGAGTTCTATATGAAGTAGTCATCTCTACAGACCGTAAATATCCTTTTTTTAACTTTTAGTGCACTTAAGCCCTTTCCGTGGCTCTGCTAGGTCCTATTCGTGGAAAAGGAGCAAAAAACTTGACTGCACTTTCAAGCTGATACCAAGCTAAAATGCTTTCTTCTGTGCAGTCTTATAGCGTGTAGAGAGTAGTCACCACTGTCACCAATCTCTGCACAGGCAGCGGAAAACCACAAGGGATTGGAAGACTATTTCCAACTGCTGCTCCTACATCCAGCAGTGATGGAGCACAAACTAAGACACTAACTGAATGCAAGGAAATGAAGAGTATTGAATGTTTGCATGACTAAAGAAAGGGGTATGAGGAATTTAACACATCAGCACGTACATAAAGTGGAACATTTCAGTAAAATGGAACACTAAGTGGATAGGAGGAAAATTCCCAGGATCCTGAAATTCTCACAGCCTGCTATGTAATGGACGGTAGCATCAACGCCCAATGACTGACGCCTGGTAAGGGGATTAATCCGCTGGGTTTTGACAGTAAGCCCCTGCATGTGGAGTCCGTGTAACCACCAGAAAGAGTCTTGTTACATTAACAACACGGAGTGATGGGAAGGGCTCTCCATGCAAGTGTCGGTGTGAAGAGGGTTTGTACGGAGGACAGCCAAGAGGCTCCAGACAGATGGTGCAAGCAGTCTTCATGTTAGTTCAGTTGTATCGGGGTGGCTGACCAGAAGACTTGAGGAGATGCCAAACATCACAGATTGACGTGAGAAGATTGGAGGTCTCCATGTGTTATATATATGCTGGGGCCATGGCTATGCTGGGAGAATAACTTTAATGAGAACTTGCAAAGTGAGCGATAACATGATTACCTTTATAGAGCACAAACAATGTGCAAAGAGCAGGGCCCCAATATCACTGTACTGACTCCATAAACTAATGAAAGCTGGAATCTGATTGGCTGCTTTTGTGGTATGAAAATGTCTAAATGTACATCAAGATCAGGGGTCTTCAAACTGCGGCCCTCCAGGTGTTCAGGAACTACAATTCCCATCATGCCTAGTCATGTCTGTGAATGTCAGAGTTTTACAATGCCTCATGGGATGTGTAGTTCTGCAACAGCTGGAGGGCCGTAGTTTGAGGATCCCTGATCAAGATCAATCAAGTGATGTCAAGAAAATTGAGGTAGAGTAGAGTTCAACTTTAACCTCCTCCTTCCATTTAACCTTATCTTAACTTCCTTAAACCCAACTGTAACAGCTATATAGTCTGCAAGAATATATTCCTAAATAGTCATAATATGCAGCAATAGTATCATTTTTAACTCTTTATCATTAAACAGATGTTCAAAAGCTCCAGTCCAGTGACTTTGCTAAGGCTGTGATGATGTCTCCATCAACTCAACCCCGCACAGTTCTTACCTTCTTCCTCAACTCAACCCCGCGCAGTTCTTACCTTCTTCCTCAACTCAACCCCGCGCAGTTCTTACCTTCTTCCTCAACTCAACCCCGCACAGTTCTTACCTTCTTCCTCAATTCATACCCGCACAGTTCTTACCTTCTTCCTCATCTCAACCCCGCACAGTTCTTACCTTCTTCCTCAATTCATACCCGCACAGTTCTTACCTTCTTCCTCATCTCAACCCCGCACAGTTCTTACCTTCTTCCTCAATTCATACCCGCACAGTTCTTACCTTCTTCCTCATCTCAACCCCGCACAGTTCTTACCTTCTTCCTCAACTCAACCCCGCACAGTTCTTACCTTCTTCCTCAACTCAACCCCGCACAGTTCTTACCTTCTTCCTCAACTCAACCCCGCACAGTTCTTACCTTCTTCCTCAATTCATACCCGCACAGTTCTTACCTTCTTCCTCATCTCAACCCCGCACAGTTCTTACCTTCTTTCTCAATTCATACCCGCACAGTTCTTACCTTCTTCCTCATCTCAACCCCGCACAGTTCTTACCTTCTTCCTCAATTCATACCCGCACAGTTCTTACCTTCTTCCTCAACTCATCCCAGCACAGCTCTTACCTTCTTCCTCAATTCATACCCGCACAGTTCTTACCTTCATCCTCAACTAATCTCTGCACAGTTCTTACCTTCTTCCTCAACTCATCCCAGCACAGTTCATAGCTTCTTCCTCAACTCAACCGCACACAGTTCTTACCTTCTTCCTCAACTCAACGCCGCACAGTTCTTACCTTCTTCCTCAACTCATCCCCGCACAGTTCTTACCTTCTTCCTCAACTCATCCCCACACAGTTCTTACCTTCTTCCTCAACTCATCCGCACACAGCTCTTACCTTCTTCCTCAACTCATCCCCGCACAGCTCTTACCTTTTTCCTCAACTCATCCGCACACAGCTCTTACCTTCTTCCTCAACTCATCCCCGCACAGTTCTTACCTTTTTCCTCAACTCATCCGCACACAGTTCTTACCTTCTTTCTCAACTCATCCTAGCACAGTTCTTACCTTCTTCCTTAACTCATCCCCACACAGTTCATACCATCTTCCTCAACTCATCTATGCACAGTTATTACCTTCTTCATCAACTCATCCCCACACAGTTATTACTCTCTTCATCTACTCATCCCCGCACAGTTCTTACCTTCTTCCTCAACTCATCCTAGCACAGTTCATACCTTCTTCCTCAACTCATCCGCACAGTTCTTACCTTCTTCCTCAACTCATCCTAGCACAGTTCATACCTTCTTCCTCAACTCATCCGCACAGTTCTTACCTTCTTCCTCAACTCATCCTAGCACAGTTCATACCTTCTTCCTCAACTCATCCGCACAGTTCTTACCTTCGTCCTTAACTCATTCCCACACAGTTCATACCATCTTCCTCAACTCATCTATGCACAGTTATTAAATTCTTCATCAACTCATCCCCACACAGTTATTACTCTCTTCATCTACTCATCCCCGCACAGTTCTTACCTTCTTCCTCAACTCATCCCAGCACAGTTACACTCTTCATCAACTCGTCCCCACGCAGTTATTACCTTCAGCAACAAATCCCGGCACAGTTGTTACAATCTTCTTCAACTCATGCCAGCAGAGCTATTACCTTTTGCATAAACTCATCACCGCATACTTATTTACCTTCATCATCAACTCATCCCTACACAGTTATTACCTTTGCTATCAACTCATACCCGCACAACTATAACTAGGGGTGCACCGAATGGACATTTTGGTGCCGAAACCAAAAATGAAGGATGCACTAGGCCGAAATCTGATACTGAAATTTACAGTTTTTAAAAAATATTTATATTTTTATAATTGTATTATATTTAGCTTTTAATTAATATCATCAATTTAAACTAATATGAATTTATTGTTGCCCATTATTGGCGCCTTTAGCGCAAGAAAGGTCAAGAAAAATGCAGTCTGCAGTCTCCAACCATCTCTTGTATCATGTCTGCAATCTCTTACTTAAACTTAAACACATTGCTAATAGTATTAGCAAAATTTCTATTCAGTGCACCTCTAGCAGATATGATACAGGAGATGGTCAGAGACTGCAGACATGATCCAAGAGATCAATGCAGCCTCACCAGTGTCCATCAAATGCAGCCTCACCAGTGCCCATCATATGCAGCCTACCTGTGCCCAGCAGCCTCACCAGTGCCTGTCATATGCAGATTGCCTGTGCCCAACAGCCTCACCAGTGCCCGTCATATGCAGCCTCACCAGTGCCCAGCAGCCACACCAGTCCCGTCATATGCAGCCTACCTGTGCCCGGATCAGAGCGGCGATCTCTATGTGTCACAGAGCTAGATTTGAATTGCCCGGGCCGCAGTAACAATGTCCTGCCTCCTGTGATCACATCACATTGATTCAATGTCCCAGCACTGGGTCAGTGTGCCGTCTATCACAGGAGGCAGGACACTGTAACTACGGCCCGGACAATTCAGTTCCGTGACACATGGAGATCGCGGCGAGGAGAGGAGGAGGCAGGGGAGGAGGAGGGAGTGGAGGACTGGGCGTGCCAGGGTGACACTCCCGCAATGGGCAGCAACCGGGGCAGACCCAGCCCCCTTTCGGTGTCGGCTGTGTTTTTCTTTCAGCCGAATTAAAGAACACAGCCGAATAATTTTCAGTGGCCGAAATTTCGGTGCACCTCTAGTTATAACCTTCTTAATCAACTCATCTCTGCACAGTTGTTACCTTTGTAGCCAGGTGATTGGCTAAGAATGAAGAGTGGCACAAACACTGGCTGCAGCTGCTCTCTGTATCAGTGAGAGGAGGGAGTTGCTGAGCAGGAAGAGGTAAAAGGCCGAGTCAGGCAGCACTGCACTGTGGGAACTGTAGTCCTGAGGAGAGACTCTATTGTGTAATCAAGAGCTTTTGAACTACATTCCCCAAAGAGAGATTGCTGGGAGGAGGGGAAAGAGCTACATTTTCTCAGGCTGTACAGGACATAACTTCCTGTTGCCTTGAGGGAGACCAGGGAATAGTGTGCACATCACTGCTTCATATCTGCGACCTGAGTGGGACCTGAAGGCTGAGATCAGGAGTGCCGACACACAGTCACCTGGGTGCAGAGCGGAAAGCGGACTAATCAATATATGTGACCGGATAGTGAGCTGCAAAATCGTTGGGACTGGTGAGCTGCATCTGCAAAGATTCACTATCTGCTGCTAGAGAGATTGAGCCCTTTAGGAACTAGGGATCTAGTAGCTTTACTTCTGCCTGCAGGTTTGACTAGGCCTGTTCTCAGGTGCAGCACTGTTACAATTGGGCCCCAACGCTAGCCCACTGAAGAGATAGGACTAAAGACTGAGTCTTTACAGCTGCTACACAGAGATCTTTATTGCTTATGCTAGGAGGTTTGTCTCAGGGGACTTTGCACCCTATCCTTGACCTCTTCTAGTTGTAGAATCACCATACACATTGCAGTTAACGCTTGCACTGTTTATTGCTGATTTATGAGTTAATTCCAGTCTAGTGATATAGAATGCTACTCTAAGTCACTTTGGCATAGCGATTATACTGTCCAGCAGACTGTGTCTGAACCTACCTTCTGTATGCTTATTTATGCTCAAACCACCATTTATTTCAACCCACACCAATACACTGAGTTCATTTAACACTAAATGGTTTTGTGTCTATTTCCTGATACTAATTCACAGCCGAGTTAAAGGTATCCACACTTGTGTACCTATAAGTGCTTGCAGTACCTTTCACTCAACCAGGTGTGTCAGAGGGGCTGAGGTTGTCCTTGGGGTCCAGGTGCAGTGCTGAAAACCCAAATTACCAACTCATCCCCACACAATGATTACCGTCTTCATCAACTCATCCCCCCACAATTATTACCTTCTTCATCAACTCATCCCAACACAATTATTACCTTCTTCATCAACTCATCCCCACACAATTATTACCTTCTTCATGAACTCATCCCCACGCAATTATTACCTTCACCATCAACTCTTCAATGTGCAATTCTTATCTTCTTCCTCAACTCATCACCACAGAGTTATTACCTTCTTTGCCAACTCATCACCACACAGTTATTACCTTCTTTGCCAACTCATCACCACACAGTTATTACTCTCTTCAGCAACTCATCCTCGCACAGTCAGTACCATTTTGCATCACTTGCCCCTCCCTTTTAGATTGTAAGCTCTTACGAGCAGGGCCCTCTGGTCTCCTCTTATTTTGAATGGTATTGTAACTTTACAATCTCCCTGTAAAGTGCTGCACAATATAAATACTGTATAATAAAAATAATATAATAAAAAAAAAAGAGATGGTTTCAACCATCACCTTACCAAGACACAGTTATGTTAACCATACTCATCTGTGCGTTCAACAAAAAACATAACCCCAGCTCATAAAAAAAGCTATTCCTTAACAAGCTCTCTGTACAGAAACACATGTGAAAGGGTTATGGGGAATTATAATAAAAACCACTCATCATAACATGGATTTATCATCTAAACAATGGCCTGGAGTGTTTGTATGTTTATTAGAGGAGAAAGCTGGCTGGGAATGTGGCTCATCTGCTCTTTGTATTGGACGGGTCTCTTCTCGATGTGATTTATTTTCTGCACACCAGGCTCTTCAGCCAATAATCCAAGTTATTTACAAGTTATTTATAACCAAGCTGAACTTAATAATAAAAATTCTTACTTTATTAATGAGCTATGGATGAAAGCGAGAACCTTTCTTATAAACTGACCCCTTTGTAAAAAAAAATCATTCCCAAATACTACCTACCCTCTCCCAGCCCCAGCGATGTCCTCAGCTGCCTTCTTGGTCCAGCTCTGGAGGTCCTCTTCAGGCACAATGACATTGGTATCATTCTGTCCATTTCCTGTGAGCCCAGCCTGCTATTTACAAATCAGCCCCTGCTGCAGCCTCTCATCTTGTGAATTGCTCTAAAGTTACAATGTTGCAGTCTGATCACTGGTTGAGGGGGAGACTGAGGAAATGCTTCCAACTGCCTGCAGCAGATTGATGACACCACCTGAGCCTAGGCAAAGTTACTGACTGGAGCTCAAGGACAACTTTTCAGAAAAATTATACTGTAGTTGTATAAAGTGAGGTCAGGAATGCATTCATGCAGACATGTAAATTTAGTGACAGGTCCCCCTTGAAAAGGCCATATACATGGAATCCCAGTCATTCACTTTTCCATCTAAAAAAAAATAGGAATATCCCACTATTTCTGATCAGCTTTGGGGCAATCAATTTGTAGAAACACCAATCGAACAATCAAAACAATCAATAAAACTATTGAGATTCTATTCAATTGCTTGACGAGGTTCCTTTTTTTTACATTCAATTGCAATAATAATAGTAATCAATAATTCTTTCATTGTATTAAGTCTCTTTCAATCCATATACAGCGTCTTGAAAAAGTATTCATAGCCCTTGAAATTTCCCACATTTTGTCATGTTACAACCAAAAACATAAATGTATTTTATTGGGATTTTATGTGATAGACCAACACAGTGGCACATAATTGTGAAGTGGAAGGAAAATGATAAATGGTTTTCACATTTTTTACAAATAAATATGTGAAAAGTGTGGGGGGTACATTTGTATGGCGCCCCCCTGAGTCAATACTTTGTAGAACCCCCTTTCTTTGCAATTACAGCTGCAAGTCTTTTTGGGGATGTCTCTACCAGCTTTGCACATCTAGAGAGGACATTTTTGCCCCTTCTTCTTTGCAAAATAGCTCAAGCTCTGTCAGATTGGATGGAGAGTGTCTGAGAACAGCAATTTTCACGTTTTGCCACAGATTCTCATTTGGATTTAGGTCTGGCCTTTGACTGGGTCATTCTAACACATGAATATGCTTTGATGTAACCCATTCCATTGTAGCTCTGGCTGTATGTTTCGGGTCGTTGTCCTGCTGGAAGGTGAACCTCCGCCCCAGTCTCAAGTCTTATGCAGACTCCAACAGGTTTTCTTCTAAGATTGCCCTGTATTTGGCTCCATCCATCTTCCCATCAACTCTGACCAGCTTCCTTGTCTCTGCTGAAGAAAAGCATCCCCACAACATGATGCTGCCACCACCATGTTTCACGGTGGGGATGGTGTGTTCAGGGTGATGTGCAGTGTTGGTTTTCTGCCACACATAGCATTTTGCTTTTAGGCCAAAAGGTTCAATTTTGGTCTCATCTGACCAGAGCACCTTCTTCCACATGTTTGCTGTGTCCTCCACATGACTTCTCGCAAACTGCAAATGGGACTTCTTATGGCTTTCTTTCACCAATGTCTTTCTTCTTGTCACTCTCTTCCATAAAGGTCAGATTTGTGGAGAACACGACTAATAGTTGTCCTGTGGACAGATTCTCCCACCTGAGCTGTGGATCTCTGCAGCTCCTCCAGAGTTACCATGGGTCAACTGGCTGCTTCTCTGATGAATGCTCCTCTTGCCCGGCCTGTCAGTTTAGGTGGACGGCCATGTCTTGGTAGGTTTGCAGTTGTGCCATACTCTTTCCATTTTCAGATGATGGATTGAACAGAGCTCCGTGAGATGTTCAAAGCTTGGGATATTTGTTTATTACCTCTGCTTTAAACTTCTCCACAACTTTATCCCTGACCTGTCTGGTGTGTTCCTTGGCCTTCATGATGCTGTTTGTTCACTAAGGTTCTCTAACAAACCTATGAGGGCTTCACAGAACAGCTGTATATATACTGAGATTATATTACACACAGGTTGACTCTTTTTAATAATTAGGTGACTTCTGAAGGAAATTAGTTCCATTAGATTTTAGTTAGGGGTATCAGAGTAAAGGGGGCTCAATAAAAATGCACACCACACTTTTCACATATTTATTTGTAAAACATTTTGAAAACCATTTATCATTTTCCTTCCACTTTACAATTATGTGTCACTTTGTGTTGGTCTTTTACAAAAAATCCCAATAAATTACATTTACGGTTTTGGTTGTACCATGATAAAATGTGGAAAATTTCAAGGGGTATGAATACTTTTTCAAGGCACTGTAATTAATCAGTTTGATGATCTAATCCATTAATGGAAGTCTGACTTCTTTCAATTTAGATTGTAAAAGCTGATTGGTGGTGGTTGGATTTTCCTGAAAATTGGTACTTATATGGCTAGCATGAGCATCCTTACTAATCTCTATAACGGACCATCAGCCACATCTGACATGTCTGTCTTATATCTACTTTATATGAAGCAGCTTCTGTTTTCTCTATACAAGCCATTAAACCCCATACACATAGCACTGAGGAGCAGCACGGGAACATTTATGCGGGTTTTATACAGAGAAGATGACAATAATGGGAGCGGAGCGGAGGCTGTGACATGTCAGCCCTGACAATGAAGTGCAGCGCGATCTAGATGGGATATAAACACAAAGTGACAATGTACAATGTATCCTGCTCTGCTTCCCTTCAATGACACAGCATACAACACAGCCAACACAAAGTAACAAAGTCATCTGCAACAAGAACCCATCACCGCTAATGGGGCTCATACACACCAGCCAAACCATAGCATTATTTCATACCCAACACAGTCCCAACACCATAGGCGTGCGCACAGGGTGTGCCAGGTGTGCCTGGGCACACCCTAATAACCCTGTGCTTCACAGATTTCCCCTGCTGCTTGGCTGCAGAGAAAGGGACAGGGGAAACTTTGTCTTAAAAGTGCGACATCAGGGGTCGATTTAGACCCCTGATATTTCACCAAAGCCCCCCAATGGGGCTCATAAAAGATTGTAAAAAAAAATAATAAAAAATGATTGCAAAAAAAAAAATTGTAAAAAAGTAATAATAAAAAAATTATAAAAATAAACTAACATTAATCTCTGCCCTACTGACACCATCTGCTGCTCTACAGACACTGTCCATTACCCTACTGATCGCCAGTGACACTCGGAGCCGTTCGGATGCACTCGGAAACACTCCATTCCCGAGTGTTTCCAAGCCTCTTCGAACGGCTCCAAACGGTTTCCGAGTGTCTCTCCGGTGCCCCCCCTACCTCTGGCCACATGTGGTACTGCATACAATAGAAGTCAATGTGGAACGAATTATCTGCGTTTCCATTGATTCTTATGGGGAAACTCGCTTTGATATACGAGTGCTTTGGATTACAAGCATTCTTCTGGAACGAATTATGCTCGTAATCCAAGGTACCACTGTATATATATATATATATATATATATATATATATATATATATATATATATATATATATATATATATATATATACACACAATTTATAAACACACACAGATATGTGTTTGAGCTTTGGGGTGCACACCCTAATGCAACAGGCTGCGCACACCTATGCCCAACACACAGACAAGGCAATTTGTTTTATGTCCCTTTCCTTCACTTCACTGTGTCTGCAGTCTCTGACCATCTCTTGTAGTATGTCTGCATACTCTGATCATCTCTTGTAGCATGTTTGCAGTCTCTGACCATCTCCTCCCACATGTCTGCAGTCTCTGACCATCTCCTGCCACATGTCTGCAGTCTCTGACCATCTCCTGCCACATGTCTGCAGTCTCTGACCATCTCCTGCCACATGTCTGCAGTCTCTGACCATCTCCTGCCACATGTCTGCAGTCTCTGACCATCTTCTGCCACATGTCTGCAGTCTCTGACCATCTCCTCCCACATGTCTGCAGTCTCTGAACACCTTCTGCCACATGTCTGCAGTCTCTGACCATCTTCTGCCACATGTCTGCAGTCTCTGAACATCTCCTCCCACATGTCTGCAGTCTCTGACCATCTTCTGCCACATGTCTGCAGTCTCTGACCATCTCCTCCCACATGTCTGCAGTCTCTGAACACCTTCTGCCACATGTCTGCAGTCTCTGACCATCTTCTGCCACATGTCTGCAGTCTCTGAACATCTCCTCCCACATGTCTGCAGTCTCTGACCATCTTCTGCCACATGTCTGCAGTCTCTGAACATCTCCTCCCACATGTCTGCAGTCTCTGACCATCTCCTCCCACATGTCTGCAGTCTCTGAACATCTCCTCCCACATGTCTGCAGTCTCTGACCATCTTCTGCCACATGTCTGCAGTCTCTGAACATCTCCTCCCACATGTCTGCAGTCTCTGAACATCTCCTCCCACATGTCTGCAGTCTCTGACCATCTTCTGCCACATGTCTGCAGTCCCCTCACTTCCTGTCTGGTGACTCCACCGTGGGATTGTGAGAAATCTCGCCAGCAGTGCCCCAGAAAACAATAAAAGCTAAACAGAGGTTCTAATCCTTCCTCACTTGATCCAAAAGTAAAAAACAATATTTTGTCTGGCCTTTAATTACTTAAGCATCACCATTTCTCCAAAAACAAGACGTCTGCAAAATTCCTGAATGCAGACTCCATCAGTGTTATTAATGGATGTGAGTGCCACAAGTAACAAGGTCATTGTCCCCGGAGAAAACAATGGCTGGGCCCAGGGAGCTCAGATGACATCAATAAGCAAACAGTAAGTCAGATTGGTGAAGGAGGGATGACAGTGCTGGGCTCCAGTCTCACAGATGGATGGAGGCCGCCTCTCCCGGGGGTACCGCAGCTCTCAGGGTAATGAATAGACAAAGTGCCATGTCACCAATCACTGCAACACTCCAGCCTTAGACGGCACAGAGACACCACAATCTTTACCAGGGTCTGGACATAGAAGCATCCAATGACCTAAATAATAATAATGATATAGGATGGAGCCCCGTGACACTTCCACCCCCGCCCTGAAAAAAAGTCTGTCCACCCTGTTAGTTCAATGTTAGGAGGATGATAAAGAAGACCTTTATTCTTTTGATGCTTGAAATAATAATGAAAATAAATTCCCTTAATATAGAAAATAGCGTTGCTATCGGCATACCGGTATTGGTGCCGATACTAAGCATTTGCACGAGTACCTGTACTTGTGCAGATGTTCCGATACTTGACCCGATACCTGCGTCCTCAGCGTAGCAGGTGGGGCCGGACAGCCTCACAGATGGTCAGTGGAGGCAGTTACAATCATCGATCTCCCTGTATACCTTTTAATAAAGCAGCTGACAGCCACTTCTCCTCCTCTCCCTCCTGCGGCTTTCAGCTGCTTTATTAAAAGGTATACAGGGAGATCGGTGATTGCAACTGCCCACACCGATCGTCCCAACTGTCCCCTGTGTCCTCCTGCGGTTTCCCCGGGTCCTCCGCTGGCTCCCGGAGTCTGCTCTGGTCCTGCTCCGTGCTCCTTCGTCCCCCTATGTGCTCCCCCTCCGTGTCCTCCTCCGTGCTCCTCCGGTCCCCCTATGTGCTCCCCCTCTGTGTCCTCCGGTCCCCCTATGTGCTCCCCATCCGGGTCCTCCTCCGTGCTCCTCTGGTCCCCCTCTGTGCTCCCCTGGTCCCCCTCTGTGCTCCCCTCCGTGTCCTCCAGTCCCCCTCTGTGCTCCCCCTCCGCGTCCTCCTCCGTGCTCCTCTGGTCCCCCTCTGTGCTCCCCTGGTCCCCCTCTGTGCTCCGCCTCCGCGTCCTCCTCCGTGCTCCTCTGGTCCCCCTCTGTGCTCCCCTGGTCCCCCTCTGTGCTCCGCCTCCGCGTCCTCCTCCGTGCTCCTCTGGTCCCCCTCTGTGCTCCCCTGGTCCCCCTCTGTGCTCCCCTCCATGTCCTCCTCCGTGCTCCTCCAGTCCTCCTCCGTGCTCCCCTCCGTATTCCTCCGGTCCTCCTCTGTACTCCCCCCTGTGTTCCTCCGGTCCTCCTCTGTGCTCCCCTCCGTGTTCCTCCGGTCCTCCTCCTTGCTCCCCCTCTGTGTTCTCTTCCGTGCTTCTCCCGTTCACCCTCTCTGCTCCCCCTCTGTGTCCTCCATGCTCCTCCAGTCACCCTCTGTGCTTCTCCTCCATGCTCCTCCAGCCCCCCTCTGTGCTCCCCTCCGCGTTCCTCCGGTCCCCCTCCGTGTCCTCCTCCGTGCTCCTCCGGTCCCCCTCTGTTCTCCCCCTCTGTGTCCTCAATGCTCCTTCAGTCCCCCTCTGTGCTACCTTCCGTGTCCTCCATGCTCCTCCGGTCCCCCTCTGTGCTGCCCCTCCGTGTCCTCCTCTGGTCCACCTCTGTGCTCCCCCTCCGTGTCCTCAATGCTCCTTCAGTCCCCCTCTGTGCTCCCTTCCGTGTCCTCCTCCATGCTCCTCCGGTCCCCCTCTGTGCTCCCCCTCCGTGCTCCTCCGGTCCCCGTCCCCCTCCGTGCTCCTCCGGTCCTCCTCTGTGCTCCTTCGGTCCCCCTCTGTGCTTTGCCTCCGTGCTCCTCCGGTCCCCCTCTGTGTCCTCCTCCGTGCTCCTCCGGTCCTCCTCTGTGTTCCTCTGGACCCCCTCTGAGCCCCCCTCCGTGCTCCTCCGGTCCCCCTCTGTGCTCCCCTTCGTGTCCTCCTCCGTTCTCCTCTGGTCCCCCTCTGTGCTCCCCCTCCATGCTACTCCGGTCCCCCTCTGTGCTCCCCCTCTGTGCTCCTTCGATCCCCCTCTGTGCTTTGCCTCCGTGCTCCTCCGGTCCCCCTCTGTGCTCCCTCTCCGTGTCCTCCTCCGTGCTCCCCTACCATGCTCCCCTGGTCCCCCTCTGTGCTCCCCCTCCGTGTCCTCCCCCTCCATGTCCTCCTCCGTGCTCCTCCGGTCCCCCTCCGTGTCCAACTCCGGTTCCCCTCTGTGCTCCCCCTCCGTGTCCTCCTCCGTGTCCTCCTCTGTATCTCACCAAAGCCCCTCGACAGGGCTGAAAAAAAATAAAAAAAGAAAGAATTGTAATAAAAAATTTTTTAAAAGGTTAAATTGTAAAAAAAAAAAATAAATACTGACACTGTCCACTACCCCCCCCCCCCCCCCCCCCACACACACACACACACACACACAAACAAAAAAAAAAGAAGGCATTGTAAAAATGAAGTAAATAAAAAATTGTAAAATATAATAAAATAAATAAACTGTAAAAAATAAAAAACTACTGACAGTCCACGCCTCATCAGTGCCACCTATCAGTGCCCATCAGTGCTGCATATTAGTGCCACTGTCACATGACAAAAAAGTATCAGTAATCGGTATCGGCGAGTACTTGAAAAAAGGATCGGTACTTGTACTCGGTCCTAAAAAAGTGGTATCGGTGCAACCCTAACTAAAACCGATACTTTTTTGCAATTTCATTGCAGCTTGCATTGACTTCTGTTAAATGAGGTCGCAAACTGCAATGAAATTGGACGACCAAATCGCACTGATCAGATGCTTCCAAATCACACTGAAGTAGCACGATTTCAAAGCCACACAGTTTGATTTGGAACCTCATTGCTGCTTGCGACTTTATTTAACAGAAGTCAATGCAAGTCGCAATGAAATCGCAAATGGGGTGCAACTTGTTATGCGATTTTGAACAAACCGCACTGTTGTGAACCGTAAAAATAAATGCATCCAAGGGCAAAAAAGGTATCGGTTATTGGTATCGGCAAGTATTTGAGAAAAAAGTATCGGTACTCATACTCGGTCTCATACTGGCATTGGTTCACGCCTAATAGAAAATCTTATCAATGGGTGTTAAGCCTTTAAAAAAATTGTTTCCAGATCTAGTACATAATTGCATAGTTACATGAAGCAGGAATAATCTCTCTATCCAAATGTAGACTCTGCTTTCTGCTGATCCTTTTACATTAGGGACAAGGTCTAACTATTTAACCACTTTCTTACTGGGCACTTTTACCCCCTTCCTGCCCAGGCCAATTTTCAGCTTTCACACTTTGAATGACAATTGCGCGGTCATGCAACACTGTACCAGTATGAAATTTGTATCATTTTTTTCCCTACAAATAGAGCTTTCTTTTGGTGGTATCTAAATCTGAGTTCCAACGACATTTAACAAAAAAAAACATTTCTGAAGTTAATACATTGCCATGTAATACTCACGTTTTTGCCGCAATTCGTCCCCCGATGTCGCGTTTAATACCCAAAAGAAACTTATATTATTCATTGCTGGCCGTTGTCATTTTGCTTGTAGGCATGTGAAGCCCACAAGCATTAATTTCCGGGATACGGTGCAGCTGAGCGATCAGCATGCATCTCCCCATTCTCGCGCATGCGTAGTAATTCACCATAGCAACGCTGTAAAGTATACAGGTTGCCATAACAATGGAAGTGCCCGCCCCATTGTTATGGCAACCTAGCCCTCGGCGCTGCGCACTGATACCTGGGAAATGATGACACACATCTCCCCGGAGCAGAAGAGAGCGGAGGCGCCGAGGGAAGTGACGTAAGGAGCCAAGAAGAAGCCGAGTGATGAAGAAGGAAGATTTCAAGGGACCACATAGCAACAGGAATAAAAAGGTAAGTAAAAAAAAAATTTTCTCCAAATGTTTTTCTTCTGTATTATTTCATGCACATTAATGAAAGTTTTGTTTTTTGGGAGGAACTCCACTTTAATCACCACTGGATTTTTTATTTTTTGCTAAGCAAACTAAAAAAGACCAAACATTTTGTAAAAAACTAATTTTTCTTAGCTTCTGTTATAAAATTTAGTAAATAAGTAATTTTTCTCCTTCACTGATGTGCGTTGATGAGGCTGCACTTAAAGTGGGGTTCCACCCAAAAAAACAAACATACCTGAAAAATTAAAAAAAAAAAACATTTGGATATTTTTTTTTCTTTTTTTACTTACCTCTAAATGCCTGTTGCTAGGTGGTCCCTCGTAGTCTGCCTCTTCCTTTGCCTGAGCTGGTGACATCACTTCCGCCTCGGCACAGGAAGGGCTCCGCTCTGTTCCCTCCCTCCTGTCAATCATCTGGGACCCATTACAGGTCCCAGGTGATTGAGCAGCCAATCACGGCGCGCGGCGCCGCTCGCCCATGTACAGTGGTGCCAGGCTGTGAAGCCACAGCCCGGCGCCCACAGTTGAAATGCCGGCGCCAACGAGCGGAGGTAGGGGGGAGGAGCGGGGCTTCGATCCCCCGCATCGCTGGGCCCAGGGACAGGTAAGTGTCCAATTAAAAGTCAGCAGCTGCAGTATTTGTAGCTGCTGACTTTTAATTCTTTTTTTTTTTTTAATGGAACCCCACTTTAAGGGCTGCATGGGTGGGCACTAATGAGACAAAATTGATAGGCTGCACTGATGGGCACTGATGAGGAGGCACTGATTGTCATCACTGATGGGCACTGATTGGCACTGATTTGCAGTACTGATGGACATTGTTGGGGCTGCACTGATATCCAGGACACTGATGATCAGTGCTCTGATTATCAGTGCAGATCTCCCCTTTCACACTAACCGATTACCAGCTCTCTCCTCACGCTGTGACAGCGTGAGGAAAGGAATGCCGATAACCAGCAAGTGTGTTTACATCATGATCAGCCGTGATTGGACATAGCTGATCACGTGGCAAAGAGCCACTGTGGTTGGCTCTTTACCCCGATCTGGAAACAGCTGTGTCCGAAGGACAAAGAAATCACAGAGCGAACCGCCCACACGCCGCAGCGGGGCCGCGCGGTGGGCATGATCATCAGAGCACTTTATACGATGCCCTCCCAGAACTGGCTGACCGCGCTGTCATGATGGCGCAATCTTTGTTCAGGCATTATCCAGGGTCACTATCTACTTCCTGGGCTGAGATGCTGGCAGATGCCCGTGCAGTGCTTGACTGCGTTCACAAATGCCTGAGACTGATTAGCCCCTGCTGCAGCCTCTCACCTTGTAACTTGCTGTAAACTTATAATGTACAGTCTGATCACTGGGGGGCAGAGGTGAAAAGGAGAAAAAGCTCCCTCCTGGCTGCAGCTGACTAATGATACTATCTTAGCATAGGCAAAGTCACTAACTGGAGCTTAAGAAAAAAAAATGTACCTTAAAAGGGGGGGGGGGGGGGGTGGGACTTTATTGAAAAATAATAGCGTGGTTGTATATTGTGACATTTGAGTGAGGAAGTCAAACAAGTTTTGGTGACCGCACGAGAACCATGTTTTCTCATCAGTTGCTGAACAGAGTATAAATTTTGAGTTTTAGTCATTAACAGCAGATACTGTATATCAGTATTTGCCTGTTCTGATGAAATGGATACTGAGTGGTCCCCGAAACGCGTTGCCTGTAGCACCTGCTATATGTGTGGAATTAAACCTCATTCTGAACGCTAACCCTTGGTGTAAAACTTCCACTTTCACACTCAAACATCACTTCTACAGTCCGAGGCCACTGCTCCAGTTCCTTGGTTCACAAGAGCAGCCCATCATCTCGATCAGTGGCAACTCCTCAGCTAAAGGGGGCCTCAAATGAAGCCCCTGGCATCACTAAAGGGCCACACATAATGTTCAATATATGTAGAGCTTGAGAAGACTGTCAGAGGCTAATAGAGGAAATGAGGCTCAGAGAGTGAGGACAGGATACATTTCTGGCTGGGGATATCCTGCAGAAGACAATACAAAACATGTTACATGAAGCTAGAAGAGATCAATGCTATTACCCTAATCAATGTTCCCCCTACAGAATGCTGAGGTCTGAGGGTCGCACATCATATACACAGGTTGGGCACCAAGGATCTAGATGCCCTACTGGGATACCACCAGTTAATTTTTGTCATAATATTAATTAGTGCCTAATTATATCTACCTAAGGTTCCAGTGCCATTAATCTACTACTTCATGTAAAATGTGACATGTCAGGCTTGTAATACTACTAAATGATTCACTTTAACAGAATGGTAATGTGACAGACTCCGACACCCCGACTGGGTATCTCCACCAAGAAGCTGCTTCCCAAGCTCTGGAACACGAGGCAAGTGACTATAGCTGTAGCTTACCCCAAAGAACTACATACCACCAGCTTTTAGGGTAAACAAGAAGAAAATGGAAAACCATCAGATAAAAGCTCATCCCATTATCACAGACAATGCCCACCTTAGGCAGTCCGGCACCCACGTGACATAGGAATACATTATAGATAGGAAGCCATATGTTACAATGATAGTTCTTTTGGGTTGATCCCAAGGGAGCAGCGGCAATCCAGGAATATCATTTAATAGCCCCGGACCCCCAGATGATATGATCCAAAAAGTGACGTGGACGGGGCCGGAATGACAGCTGGTTAAAAGGTACCCAGGTGCCGTTCGTAGAATAACCGGGTAACAGTTCCATAGCCGTGGTTACCAAACCCCAGTGAGATGTAACTCCCAAATCCCTCTCAGTAAACCCAATGTACCCAGGTCCCACCAAAAGGACTACATAGTCCCAAAAGAGCGACACGGCAAGACAATGGGCCTTCAAAATGACTCCTAGTAAAGTTAGCGGGTATTCCTACAGGCCCTAGCCGCTATACAGTTCCATGCGAATAGAGCTAGGACCTGATGAAGCGCTGATGGAGTGCCCAGGCTAGATGGAAGTCTGGATGGGCATAAAAGTCAACTAGTAACTAGTTCCTTCTGGATAACTCGAAAACACAGTAAAGCACAGAGTTCTCTGGGCAATAGTGCTCCTGCAGCCCCAAGTCCATGATAGGTAAAATCTAGCGCTCAGTTTGTTATGAACACACAGAAGCTGAGTTAGGTCTGGAAGGAACCGGAAGACTTCAAGAGATGTTCAAGCCAAAGATTCTCATTCAGACAACGTAGGTAAAGATATCGTCACTGTGCTGTGCATAGTCTGTGCAGAGAGCAGAGCTGTGGGAGGGGCCCAGCTATCTCCACCCACTACAGGCTGCCTGCAGTAAACTACAGGAGGGGGCGGAGACAAGACCAGTCCCCCTGCACAAGGAGAGAGAGCAGCAGTGAGCGGTCTTTTTTACAGGAAGTTTCACACTGGATTACTGCACAGATCTGGAAGAAATACATAAAGCACACCAAGGTCCCAGAAGAAGACACACGAGGAATGGATTAAGATAATATTTGCTTATCCCGGAGTTCAGCTTTAAGAAATTACTGATGCCTCTCAGTAGTAAATGAAAGAAGTCTGCGGATGTTTCTGATGTTCTATTTACTCCTATCTGTGCTCCAAACAACTAAACACAAGGAAATCCACCATGGCGGGGACACATGTGTGCGGACAGGACGGTATACAGTGCTCTCTGCCCCCAGCTACGATTAGATGAGCAGACACTCACAAACTTGGCTCAGCCTTCCAAACAAACTTGGTTTACTTTTCAGAAGACTGCAGATCCACAAAAGACTTCTGGGTAAACACATTGCAACTCGTCATATACATAATAATAAATCTGGCTATGAAAAGACAGCAGATGTAGTGGGGGGTGGACCAAGCCCCGAGGTGACCTGAACCTGAGATTACCCAGGATGACAAAAGACAGGAGGCATCCCGATGCTATCGCACTGCACTGCCATCCTAAGATGTTTCAGCCACTGGAAGAATCAGAAACAGGGGGAGCAACATACAGGGAGGACCTTACAGATAATGTGATATTTATCCATAATCCAATCAAAAAGCTGGAGGCAGGGAGGGGACAGGCAGAGCTGTGGGCTCTGAAAAGTAGGACCACCTTCTATTTACGGAGGGTGGCACAGGTGTGTGCAAGTTCTAAAAAAGTAGGGCCACCTTCTGTTTAATGAGGGTGGTACGGGTGTAGGCAGGTTCTGAAAAGTAGCACCACGTTCTGTTTATGGAGGGTGGCACGGGTGTAGGCAGGTTCTGAAAAGTAGGGTCACCTTCTCTTTATGAAGGGTGGCACAGGTGTGGGCAGGTTCTGAAAAGTGGGGTCACCTTCTGTTTATGAAGCGTGGCACAGGTGTGGGCAGGTTCTGAAAAGTGGGGTCACCTTCTTTTTATGGTGGGTGGCACAGGTGTGGGCAGGTTCTGAAAAGTGGGGTCATCTTCTGTTTATGTTGGGTGGCACAGGTGTAGGCAGGTTCTGAAAAGTAGGACCACCTACTCTTTATGAAGCGTGGCACAGGTGTGGGCAGGTTCTGAAAAGTGGGGTCACCTTCTGTTTATGAAGCGTGGCACAGGTGTGGGCAGGTTCTGAAAAGTGGGGTCACCTTCTTTTTATGGTGGGTGGCACAGGTGTGGGCAGGTTCTGAAAAGTGGGGTCACCTACTGTTTATGGAGGGTGGCACAGGTGTGGGCAGGTTCTGAAAAGTGGGGTCATCTTCTGTTTATGTTGGGTGGCACAGGTGTAGGCAGGTTCTGAAAAGTAGGACCACGTTCTGTTTATGGAGGGTGGCACGGGTGTAGGCAGGTTCTGAAAGGTGGGGTCACCTTCTCTTTATGAAGCATGGCAGAGGTGTGGGCAGGTTCTGAAAAGTGGGGTCACCTTCTATTTATGAAGCGTGGCACAGGTGTGGGCAGGTTCTGAAAAATGGGGCCACCTTATTTTTATGGTGGGTGGCACAGGTGTGGGCAGGTTCTGAAAAGTGGGGTCACCTACTGTTTATGGAGGGTGGCACAGGTGTGGGCAGGTTCTGAAAAGTGGGGCCACCTTCTGTTTAATGAGGGTGGCACAGGTGTGGGCAGGTTCTGAAAAGTGGGGTCACCTTCTATTTATGGAGGGTGCCACGGGTGTGGACAGGTTCGGAAAAGTGAGGTCACCTTTTGTTTATGGTGGGTGGCACCGGTAGGTTCTAAAAAGTGGGGTCACCTTCTATTTATGGAGAGTGGCACAGGTGTGGGCAGGTTCTGAAACATGGAGTCACCTTCTGTTTATGGAGCATGGCACAAGTGTGGGCAGGTTCTGAAAAGTGGGGTCACCTTCTGTTTATGGAGGGTGGCACAGGTGTGGGAATTGTGTTTATAAAGACTGCATGGCAGCTCCCATGCGGGGTAATTGACCCCTGCCCAGACCCCCAGGCTTTAAGAGGCTGCCATTCAGAAATAGATTGCAGCCTATAATTATAACATACACTATTTGTACAAATAAATAAGGACAGACATAATAAGAAATGCTATGCTGTATTAATAGCAACATGCTATATAGTCTCATTGCTTTTCCAAAAGTCTACAAAGAGATCGGGGCGATAGTCTAGTCTAGTCCAATAACACACAGATTTCTGTGTTTACAAAAACACAAAAATCTGTGTACTGTGATCAGCAATCTGGCTGTTTCTTCTCCCTGCAAAGCAGGGTGAAAAAACAGTCAGATAGTAAAGTAAAAGCAGCACGCATTACACACTGTTAGGCACACAGTTAACCCCTTGATTGTCCTAGATGTTAACCTCTTTCCAGCCATTGTCATTAGTATAGTGTCAGTGTACAGTATTATCATTGATCACTGTACAAGTGACATAAGGCAGGGTCGCTGATAAGGCAGAACAGCCAGCCCTCCTGTACTGGGCCGAGGCCCCATCAGTTCAAAAGAGGGGCCCGGGCACCTGCTGAGCATGAGCAGGGGCAACGGCTGTGCTGCCTTATTGCCATCTCTTGTGGCTCCCCCTGCTGGCTTCTCCTTTTTTTTCTTCTTCTGGCTGCACTGCAGGGGGATAGGTATCTGCGTTTCCTACACCCTGCTGTCTGGGCCTCCCTGTGTGCCCCCTCTCCCCTGCAGCATTGCCAGCTTCCCTATTCTCCTCTCCCACCAGCAGCTGCTAAGGGGACACAGGGGAATGTTTCAGGATGGAGAGGGGGGGCGTGCGATACATATGTCCTATTTACCGGCCCCTTCCTTTCCTGAATGAACACAGTGAGTGATTGCACCAATCACTCACTGTGTCCATTCACCCCTGAATCAAAGTAAATTGTGTTTACTATGCTTCCATTCGTTAATGAACAGGCACTATAACTTTCACACAAACAAACCAATTAATAAACACTTATTGGGATTTTTTTTTTTTTTACCAAAGACATGTAGCAGAATACATTTTGGCCTAAATTTATTAAGAAATTAGATTTTTTTTTATTGGATATGTTTTAAAACAGAAATTAGAAAATATTGCTTGTTTTTCCAAATTTCCAGTCTTTTTTCGTTTCTATAACAAGTGGGGATCAAATACCACCAGAAGAAGGCTCGATTTGTGTGGGGAAAAAAATGCTATACATTTCTTTTGGGTACAGCGTTGCATGACCGCGCAATTGCCAGTTAAAGCGGTTGTATATCCGCTGAAATTTTTTTTACCCCCTGTAAAGCAAAAGGCATAATGAGCTAGTATGCACCGCATACTAGCTCATTATGAAATACTTACCTTAGAATGAGGCGTCGGTATCTTACCGGGTCCACGCCGAGGGAGCTGTCATGTTGCCTCGGCGTGTTATCCGGGTATCGCGGTTCCAGCGCTGTGAGTGGCTAGAGCCGCGATGTCATCACTCCTGGCAAGGTCCGGCAGTTGCCGGCCTTCAGCCGAGAATCCCCTGTGTGCATGCGCCGCTGCAGTCAGCGGCTCATAGCAAGGGGAATATCTCCTAAACCGTAAAGGTTTAGGAGATATTTTTTTTACCTACAGGTAAGCCTTATTATAGGCTTACCTGTAGGTAAAAGTTAAAAAAAACACTATACAACCACTTTAAAGTAGCGCAGTGCTGAATAGCAAAATAGCTTGGTCATGAAGGGGGGGGGGGGGTAAAACCTTCCGGAGCTTAAGTGGTTAAAGTGGAACTGCAGTCTGCGAACAATAATAAATAATAATAATAATAACCATTATGGCAACAATGCTGCTAATCTGTATGTAAGAATGTTAGTACAGTGCAAGTAATTGGAAAAAAAAAAAAAGAAAAAAAGAAGAAAAAAAAAAGAAAACCATAGTAGTGAATATAAACATAACTCAAATACATCATTTAAAGAGGAACTGCAGTCTGCTCACATAATTTGTAATAAAAACATCTTTTCCACTCTGAAGCTTCCCTCCAACCACTTTGCATATTATTTTATATATACTGTGATTCTGTACTTGCCAAATATGCTGCAGAAATGTCCCTCCACTAAGTCTGGCTGCATCCATTTTAACTGTGGGCAGCTGAAGCTGCTGCCTGTTCACTTCCTGGATTTACACAGACGCACAGAGGCACACCTCCAGCTCTGCAGCTCTCATTGGCCATCTTATGACTCATCCCACCTCCCTTCCTGGCAAACTCTGAGTGAGAGAGAGAGCTGTGCATGATGTCATAAGCCTAGGCTAATGACCAGACAAGAAAAAGAAAGTGGGCTGTATAAGGGTCCTTTCACACTGGGGCGGTTTGCAGGCGCTATTGCGCTAATAATAGCGCCTGAAAACCGACCCGAAAGTGCCGCTGCTTTCAGCCCCGAGGGCTTTCACAGAGCGGTGAGAGCGGTGCGCTGGCAGGACGGTAAAAAAAAGTCCTGCCAGCAGCATCTTCGGAGCGGTGAAGGAGCGGAGTGTATCCGCTCCTTTACCGCTCCTGCCCATTGAAATCAATGGGACGGCGCGCTGATACCGCCGGCAAAGCGCCTCTGCAGAGGCACTTTGCAGTGGTTTTAAACCTTTCTCGGCCGCTAGCAGCGGGGTAAAACCGCCCTGCTAGCGGCCGCATACCGACAACGCCCCCGCCCCAGTGTGGAACGACCCTAAGGGATTTACTGGAAGAAAAAAAATGTTTTACTGTCCAAAGTTAAAACAACAAGAAAGGCAGAAGATTTAATAGATGGAAAGAGGAAAAAATGACTGCTTTAATGCAGAGAATGCCTTTACAAACCACTAAGCATGTAAATAATGTGAGATTTTACACCAAACTTTCCAGTAATTATGATGAAATGAGAAATTGCAACAAATGTTTCTTCTTACAACAACTCATCACGCTGCCTTAGGACCTCCTCAGTTTCCGGCTCCCCCTAGTGCACCAGACTGGGAATATCTGGAAGACTCGGAGACGCGTTGTACAGACATGTGACCGTCGGTGGGGCTCGGCCGATCTCCGGCACTTCTCCTGGCAGCGTTTATTTAGTGGTGACAATCTGCGGAGAGCGCTGGCCGGCGCTCCATTAAACATACTGAACAGCCCCGTCTCTTGCCAGGTATTGCGGGAGTAGATGAATGAGGTTACAGATTCGTGGCTGCATTGGTCCGGTGCCCGGAGGAGTGGGCATGACAACGTGAATGAAGGCTTTCTGTGTTTATGTACACCCGGGGGCCCCCGCCAGGCATCCACACAGGAAAAGATCAATAGAAAAAAACCTCAGGCAGCGGCATTCAAATAAGTACGGCCGAGTTTACAGTGGTTGTAAACCCTTCCATATACCCAGTGCAGTGACTGGCCTGTTTATCTGCAGCCCTCTCTCCTCTACATCCATTTAATGTACAGGAATTTAGGTAGTATCTCTCAGCTCCAGAAGGCAGGGGATGGGGGATCTGATGTCACACTGCACCACACAGAGCAGGGAGCTGAGTGTAATCTGAGACCTGAGTGGAGGGAATGGACACCCCCCCACCTTCTAATCGCAGTCTCATAGGGAAACATGCATAGCTAAGGCTGTCATTCACCTGCTGTGTGCCAGAGGGGGTTGGGGCCATCCCCGGGGGTTCCTTTAGGCCCCGTTTACACCTGAGCGATTTCCTGCTTGAAGCTCTAAAAACGATCAACAAGCCAAATCCCCTTCATTTCAATGGCCCCTGTTCACATCTGAGCGTTCTGTCACCTGAAGCAAAACGCCTGTCGCTCAACAAAGTACGTGAGCTTCTTTTTGGCAGATTACAAGTGTTTTTGGCCCCAGACTAAACTTCAATAGAAACGCCTGACTTGAGCATTTTACGAGCGTTTTGTCACTCGTTTTCTGCTCAAACAGCAGCTCTCCACTCTTAATATCCTCTCCCTCTCCTTCCCCTTTCTATTGGCTAAACAAAAACGGCTGAGGCTGTAAAATGCTTGTAATACGCTCCTAAAAAAATCTTTAAAATGCTAGTAAAAAACTGCAAAACCGCTTAAAAACACGCCTGAAAAAAAGCCAGTAAATCGCTAAGCTCGGGTGTGAACGGAGCTTCAGTGTCATCATAAAGTATCAGAAGTGACCCATGCATATACTGTAGCAGAGAAAGGAGACAGCAGCCAGAAATCACATGAAGTGCATAGAGGCAAGTACACACTATAGAAGGATATGCTTTGTTCATTTTTTTTACAACCACTTGAGCTCCAGAAGGTTTTACCCCCTTCATGACCAGGCCATTTTTTGCGATACGGCACTGCGTTACTTTAACTGACAATTGTGCGGACCTTCACACAAATAGAGCTTTCTTTTGGTGGTATTTGATCACCTCTGTGGTTTTTTTTTATTATATAAACGAATAAAAGAACGAACATTTTGAAAAAAAAAAATTTTTTTTGCTTTTTGTTATACAATATATCCAATGAAAATCACAATTCTTCATATATTTTGGCCAAATGGATTCTGCAACATGTCTTTGGTAAAAAAAAAAAAAAAAAATCCCAATAAAGTATATATTGATTAGTTTGTGTGAAACCAGGTACCAGGTAATAAAGACCTATGAAATAATGTACAGGCCTTTGCGCACCTGAGAAATAGGTCTAATATTGTGATATAATGTTTGTTATTACTAAATTATATTTTTGTATTATTTTGTCTAAATTTTGTTATTTTCAATTTATAGTGATCGTATATGCAGTGCCTGATAAAAGTTCTCCTGAGGAAGTCATCGTTATGGCGAAACATGTAGAGATCCAATCATTTGCATCTGTTCTATGTATTGTATGGTTATTTTTGACAACAAAATGTTGATTTTCAAATGTTTCTAATAAAATTTTGATATTTTTTTAAATATATTTAGTTTTTTTGTGTTTTGGCACCTTAAACATCCCTTATCTTGGTTCTTTGTTATGTAATGTTTTAAGGAATGTGATGCTGATGATTCCCAGACATTCAGCAATTCTCTCTTTGATAATGGAAAGACATTCATATGACCAATCATATCGCTCATATGATAACCCAATTACTGATTAATGGACACAGCGGTCACAGGAGGAACGCGATGCGTGCCCAAGCGGGAGCGCTGCACGTTCCTCACCCAGAAGATGCCAGATTATGTATATATACGTGACTGAACCTACCTGTGCTGCCCCGCTGCAGTATATCTGCAGGAGCGGGGCGGAAATTGGTTAAAGCAGTATTAAACCCAAAAGCCAACATTTATTATATTGCAGACTACCACTTCTTAAATGTGATGACTGCCTTCGTTTTCTTTTTTTTATACTTTCTTCCCCTTATTTTTACCTTGTCATCCAGCCAGTAGGTTTGTTTTTCAAAAGAACAAGCTCTCTTGCAGATGTGGCAGTTACAGTGATAAACTAAATTGACCACTGACAGGCGTGCTTAGGGAAACACGGTTTGCTGGAACTGCTTTTAAAGTGTGAGCTTGGATATGTGCCTTCTTGAGAAGGGTGACCTTGCGGGCGCTGCAGGATTTCAATCCATGGTGGTGTATTGTGTTATCAATGGTTTGTTTGGTGACTGTGGTCCCAACTGACTTGAGATCATTCACAAAGTCCTCCTGTGAAGTTCTGGGCTGATCCCTCACTTTTCCCATGACCATCCCTTCCCCATGAGGTGAAACGTTACATGGAGCTCCAGACCGAGGGCGATTGATGGTTATTTTGTATTTCTTCCATTTGCGAATAATCGCTCCAACAGTTGTCTCCTTCTCACCAAGCTTCTTGCTGATGGTCTTGTAGCCCATTCCAGCCTTGTGCAGGTCTACAATCTTGTCCCCGATGTCCTTGGACAGCTCTTAGGTCTTGCCCATGATGGTGAGGTATTAATAGAAGAAAGAGATTCTGTGGACAGGTGTCTTCTATACACATAACGAGTTGTCGTTAGGAGAACCTTCTTAAATTGACAGGACTGATCTGTGTACCACATGAGCACATAATGTAGCCGGTCTGTGGGAGCCAGAATTATTGTTGGTTGGAAGGGATCAAATACTGATTAAATACTTATTAAATACTAATATTGTACTCACTGAACTGCAACTCAATTTATAACATTTGTATCATGTGTTTTTTCTGGATTTTTGGTTGATATTCTGTCTCTATCATTTAAAATACATCTATGATAAAAAAAAAAAAAAATGATAGACCCTTCATTTCTTTGTAAGTGGGCAAACTTACAAAATCTTCAGGGGGACAAAATCATTATCTTTCCCCACTGTAATAACGGCAACCTAAAAACAGGAAGGTGAAGGAGGCAAACATGACAAAAAGGAGATGACCGGATTTCAGGAGTCGGCCCTCTATTGTACGCCTTCTGACAAGTGCAGGATGTCCAGTGACTGGAGCCAGTGTTAGTATTGTACAGGAATTATCGTTCCCCAGAGGAGTGAATAGGAACATGTGCTGTACACATGAGCTGATATGGCTGAACTCCGGTCTCCTTCCAGCTACCTTTCTGGCACAATCACCTGTAGACCGGTGGCCATAAATTTATTTCTCATTAGACAGACCTGCAATGGGAGAAATATGGAAGCCTCCACTGCTGATCCCCCTGTGGAAGTCTTGATGTATTGTAGAGTAAAGCTGGCTATACACCGGCAGTTTGTATTTTTAATTCAACCAGCGACGTTGATGAAGGGATCCCCTCTGCTGTTCTATTGTATTACTAAGAGAATACACAGATCAGCACTGCAGCCATTGACTTCAAGCACTGATCGAATGCTGGTTTTCCAGCAGGACCATTCGAAAGAAGCAGGGCGGTGTACTGGCGTCTGTTGAACAGACAGAGGTACAAACGCCAAATTTCAGCACGTGTGTACTGGGCTTAGCAATGTTTTCTGTTAGAGTTATCTGGATAGGTTGGTAACTCGTCATTCAGAGCTTCAAAATTTCAAAAACACTAACCGAGTGTGCAGACTGTCATTCTCTGCACCAGAGGAGCTTACACTGTAATGTCCCCCCACAGTCACACACTATTATTATGATACATTTAAATAGCTCCGACATATGCCGTAGTGCTGTACAGAGAACACTGTGCCAGTCACATCAGTCTCTGCACCAGAAGAGCTAACGCTCTAATGTCCCCCCACAGTCACACACCATTATTATTATTCATTTATATAGCTCTGACATATACCACAGTACTGTACAGAGAACACCGAGCCAGTCACATCAGTCTCTGCACCAGAAGAGCTTACACTCTAATGTACCCCCACAGTCACACACAATTATTATACATTTATATAGCTCTGACATATATTGCAGTACTGTACAGAGAACACTGAGCCAGTCAGCTGGAGGAAACATCAAGGCCTGGGCCTGTCCAGGCTTCTCCCCCAACCATCATGCAGTGGGGGGGGGGCGAAGGTGGAGGCTGTCCAGAGGCACTGAGGCCTCCCCCATGTGCTCAAGCTGCAGTGGATCCTGGGCCTGTCCCCTTGCAAGGGGAGTCCTTACCAGTCTTTCAGGATAGAGTGGTGAACAGACTTTGCCACATTACTAAGGAGGAACAGAAGCTTGCTGTCTTGAAAGAAGATTTCAGGAAAAATAAATCCCTGCACAGTATGAACGCTGAAACAGCTAGTGTTTTTTCTAAACGGAAGACTTTACTTGATGACGGGACTGCTGGTAACTGTGGTACTTCTGGGACTATAGTGAGCAGGACTGTTGTGCTGGAGGGGAGAAGGGAGGATCAGGTGGTGGGTAAATTATCAAATTGGATTTCAGAGGTCCCTTTGCAGCCAGCTAATATTCCTATGCAGCCAGTTAATGTGTCATCTGTCCCAGTTAAGAGTAATGCTGGCCATACACTATACGAAAAATCGGCCGAAAAATCGTTCGTATAGACACTTCGTTCGTTTTTCGGCAAGTTAATGGGCACAAATCGATAATCTTTGTGACGTTTTTGTGGTAAAAAAACGAACGGGAAGTTTGGTAAATTTCTGCCGAACGTACGATAAATTGCAAGGTTAATGTGTTTCCCGTCCGAACTTTCTGCACTAGGTATATGTAAAAAAACGAACAAAAAATAATTTATTCATGTCCACTGAACAATTTATCGGTCATTATATGATGGCACGATCGTTTGCGGTCACGGTCGAACGTTCGTTTTTCGAAAATGGGTTCGGCCGATTTTCTGTATAGTGTATGGCCAGCATTATGCTAAGGCTGTGTCAGGACAAAGTCATGCTGCTGCTGGTAGAAGGGAGCCAGTTGTGAGACTTTCACCTAACACACCTTCCTCCATTAAATGCAGGAATGTGGTACAGCTCAGGTGGGAAAGAGGAGATATTCCACCTATCAGGAGGGTGGTTGTGGATAAGATCCTAGCCATGGGATTTAAGGCGGAGGATATTTATGCTCTTATCAATCCAGCTGGTTCCTATGAATATAATTTGTTATTTTTTGCGTCCAGAGTCACTGGATCAGTTTTTGGGAATGGTTTGAGTTTGTCACATCAGACTGTTAAAAAATGGACAGTTTCCCCGGTGGGGCTTTAGACAGCAATATCTTGATATTCAGAAATAATAAAAAAATGTATAACCAGTAAGTGCTTTTATTGAACCATGAACAATTGTAATGCTATAATTCAATTGGCATTACAACATAGAGCGCTGGCCAAGTAGTACAATACATATTCCACAATATAAAGTCGACACATCTTTACACAAAATTATATACAGTCATACATTTCCGGGCTGTTGACGGTATAAATCCCCGACGCGTTTCGACCTGTGTACGGTCATCATCAGGGGGATAGTTGGTTCTATAAAATACATTGAATATCTTCAAAATTTAAGAACATGTCATCATAAATCTCATTTTAAGGTTAAAAGTGGTAGTATATTTACCGCTGAAAAGTAGAGGGAATAATCCTTTGGCCAGTAAAAGCCGTAAATGGATCCGGGGGGCCCCCATATTCGCCCCTGTCTCCCCAGAGCACATGAGTCCAGCCCAAGGGGCTTACAAGGAGCCACATAGACGCCCTCCAGGGGAAGGAGAAGTCAGCACCTGCGACAAATACCCAATAAGTCAAAATGATTCTCAGCACATTGGCAAAAGTATGAAGTGTATGGGCTAACTGCAATCCTAGTGATCAATATATATTGATCTGGTGTCCTAAGGTTTCATGATTGTAATTAATTATATAGAAAGTGGCACAACCATAAAAGAAATGGTTGTATAGTTATAGGGTTGTTTGAGTGGTGTGGTGTGTAAACACAGGTGGGTGGGAAGTGATATGTGGTACTAGGAATATAGGAAACCCTTTGAGTGATAAAGTAAAATTAAATGGATGGCCAGCACAATGCTGACTACAGTGCTATGTCACAATTTAGTGCCTACTGCATTTACATATGCACTTTAGATTATGGCCGTCATGGATCATGGTGGACCTCTGCCGCCCCTGTCGGCTTCATGGAGGTGAGTCCTGGTCCAATTGAAGGCTTCCCGGCAGGGTGAGAATGTGGGGGTGATGCAGGATCTGAGCTCTCCCCCCCATGCTCTGATTGACGGACGTTTGTATTCATCGTCCGCCGACGTGAGCTTCACTCTGCCGGCGGCATCCCTTGATCACCTCCGGATGAGCCGCGGCGAGGTGCGCATGTGCGAGTTACTTTGGCATGTGCACGGCACCGCGACATCTCGCGCTTTGCGGCGGAGTTGACGGCAGCTGCCGGGGTTTTTTTTTTTTATTTTTTTTTTATTTATTTTTTTTTTATTTTTTTTGCCTACAGGGATGCCGGGGGAGCCACATGTGGGCTGCTCACTCTGGGGGGGAGGAGATCAGCACCTGTGCTTACTCAATTAATTGCCTACTTTAGGCATATATCCATGATCGGCTGCCTGTGAGTCTTACTATAACTCCATGCAGACCGTAATGGATGGCACTGCACAAATCCGTTTTTTTGGCTCCAGCTTTTTACCTTTTTTGCTCCATTGCAATTTGGTTCATACAAGTCAAACTTTACTACATCAGCCACACTGTGGCACAAGGTAAATTATTATACTATACATATACCCTTACTACTCTAATATTACAACACTACACTCATACTCCTATTCCTATAATCAGTTTAGATCTTCCACACATGTTTTTGATTGTTTTATTTGGTTTCATTCATTCACACACTCTCCTTTTGACTTGTTTTTCACTTTTATTCCACCATGTGTTGGCTGACACCATACACTCATTTCATTCACCTTGACATAGCACTGTAGTCAGCATTGTGCTGGCCATCCATTTAATTTTACTTTATCACTCAAAGGGTTTCCTATATTCCTAGTACCACATATCACTTCCCACCCACCTGTGTTTACACACCACACCACTCAAACAACCCTATAACTATACAACCATTTCTTTTATGGTTGTGCCACTTTCTATATAATTAATTACAATCATGAAACCTTAGGACACCAGATCAATATATATTGATCACTAGGATTGCAGTTAGCCCATACACTTCATACTTTTGCCAATGTGCTGAGAATCATTTTGACTTATTGGGTATTTGTCGCAGGTGCTGACTTCTCCTTCCCCTGGAGGGCGTCTATGTGGCTCCTTGTAAGCCCCTTGGGCTGGACTCATGTGCTCTGGGGAGACAGGGGCGAATATGGGGGCCCCCCGGATCCATTTACGGCTTTTACTGGCCAAAGGATTATTCCCTCTACTTTTCAGCGGTAAATATACTACCACTTTTAACCTTATAAAGAGATTTATGATGACATGTTCTTAAATTTTGAAGATATTCAATGTATTTTATAGAACCAACTATCCCCCTGATGATGACCGTACACAGGTCGAAATGCGTCGGGGATTTATACCGTCAACAGCCCGGAAATGTATGACTGTATATAATTTTGTGTAAAGATGTGTCGACTTTATATTGTGGAATATGTATTGTACTACTTGGCCAGCGCTCTATGTTGTAATGCCAATTGAATTATAGCATTACAATTGTTCATGGTTCAATAAAAGCACTTACTGGTTATACATTTTTTTATTATTTCTGAATATCAAGATATTGCTGTCTAAAGCCCCACCGGGGAAACTGTCCATTTTTTAACATTATTGTTTCGGGGTGTGCAGCGCATGCGTCTCTCCCACATGTGTTTTTCTCTTTAATAAAGTCACATCAGACTGTAAACCAGAGGAGCTAACACTATAATGTCCCATTGACGCATTGTACTATAATTTTTAAACTATGTGGGTTGATCATTTTCTGGGGTACCTTCCTTCCTCCCACCCATGAAGTTCAGCTTAGGTTCTTTTTCATGGATAGCAGCTGGACAGATGGTCTCAGTCTCCTTATTATTTTTATTAAAAACAGTTACATGCCTGGCATGCTTTCAACCAAACTGTCATAACTGATCACATGTACAGCTCCATGACAGTTGCAGATCAAAGAGAGGCTAAGATGGCAGCTTCCTTGGCTGAAAGGGATACGAGAGTTTAGTTCCACTTTAAGCTGGTTATAGATGGACCGAAAGCCGTTCGGTTTAGCAATGGACTGGATAAATTTCAATCCATGTATGGCCATACCCATTTGATCTTTAAGAGCCGCTGATCAGTGCGAAGAAGTCCCACTGTCAGAATACAATGTCTCAGAGAGGGTAGTGGATGCTTGGAACAGAATTCCAGCACTTGTCAGGAGTTGGTCAACTGCAAGTGAATTTATTGGGGAACTTCATCTTATGTATTCCCAAACAAGAATTTAAATCCCTAATGCTTAATCCCGTATGGAAATAAAACATAAAAAAAACACACATGCTGGTTAATGGAGTCCAGTGTTGTCTACTTTTGCTAGGACAAGTTTCCCTTGCTCTGCTCTGCTCCCCGTGCCACCATCTTCAAACAGCATCAAACGCATGCACAGACACACCACAGGTCTCCAGCAGGTTCAATAGATTAGCAGAGACCCACAGCATGTTTGCGCACATGAAGTCACATTGTGGGGACCTGGCATAAACCCACAGCATGTCTTTGCACGTGAAGTCACATTGTGGAGACCTGGCATAAACCCACAGCATGTCTGCGCACATGAAGGCACGTTGTGGGGACCTGGCATAGACCCAAAGCATGTCTGTGCAGATGAAGGCACGTCATGGGGACCTGGCCTAGACCCACAGCATGTCTGCGCACATGAAGGCACGTCATGGGGACCTGGCATAGACCCAAAGCATGTCTGTGCAGATGAAGGCACGTCATGGGGACCTGGCATAAACCCACAGCATGTCTGCGCACATGAAGGCACGTCGTGGGGACCTGGCATAAACCCACAGCATGTCTGCGCACATGATGGCACGTCATGGGGACCTGGCATAGACCCAAAGCATGTCTGCGCAGATGAAGGCACGTTGTGGGGACCTGCCAGAGAGCTGGCATCGAGACCCACACCATGTCTGCGCACATGAAGGCACATCGTGGGGACCTGCCGGACAGCTGGCATAGACCCGCAGCAGCTCTGTGCATGTGCATAATCCCACACCCTGCCCACTGGGATGTGTGGTGTAGTCATCCCAGGATGCAGTGGTGGCTGGAATTTTCATTTTTACCTAGGATAGCGGCTAGGATTGCGGAAGTGAACATGAAAAGAAAGTATTTAAGTTAAAAAAAAATGTTGACTGCAATTGTGTAAGAGGGCGAGAGAGGAAGGCGGCAGCTGAGAGGATGTTATTGAAGGTCTGTGTTGAACTCGCTTGGGATAAACAAAGGTCTGTACTCAGACGAAACTGTTAAAAAAAAACATATATACATATATATATATCCCAAATTGTAAAAAGTAGATAAATAAATGCAGACTCGGGCCACTCTATCTCTCCCCCCCCCCCCCCCTCTAAATATCATACTGTTTATACCAGAGGGGTATTTCTGTTATAACCAGTTGTGAACCTGCTATCCTGCACCTATAGAGGTGCTCCATCACTAAATTCCACCTATACCATTTAATCATCCCCCCCCCACCAATAAGCACTCAGCATTACATTGATCACAACATATCAACTGCCCAATCCAAAACCCGCCATACAAAAAAATTGGAGGTATCTATGAACTCACCGGAGGATTCTCGTCCATTTCACCTCTTGTAGAGGAAAAGCCACCAAACAAGCACACAATGTGACCTAGGCAGGAAAATATCCAGAATATCTATGACTGTCAAGCATTGGGGTGGAGGGATTCCTGTCATTTCCGAGAACGTTTCCTTGCCAGAATAAATTAAGCTTTTACTTTGATTGTTTTAAAGTTTGGCGTCGAAAAACATTGAACAGCTCAGTCCCAAGTAAAGTTCAAGAAATTTTCCGGGACTTTTCCAACTAGAGTTAAAAATAGGTCTACTTTATGAGCTGCCATTGTGTGTTACAGATGACACCCCCGACTACTGATATACCAAAGACAAGCAGCAACTACAAGTCTCAGCATGCCCCTTTAAGGGCACTCTGGGACTTGTAGTTCATTTGGCCAGATAGCCAGTGCTAAATTATTTATTATACAGGATTTATATAGCGCCAACAGGTTACGCAGCGCTTTACAATAAAAAAGGGAGACAGTACAGTTACTATACAATAAAACACAAGAGGGTTAAGAGGGCTCTGCTCATAAGAGCTTACAATCTAATAAGGATGCTGCATAGAAGCACGACGAAGGTAAACATTAATAGGTTTCAGACGTGAGTCTTACCGTGAAGTCTCCCCGCTGGCAGGCTCAGACCGTATGTGCGTCCAGCTTGGGCTGCAACTGGCGTTTGTTTGCAGCTGTCATACATGCAGGGTGCAGATAACAGGCTTATCGGGAAAGCCAGCTCAGCAGCAGCTCCTTTCTATGAATTGTACAGCGAGGGGAAGAGAGAGGGGAAGGAGGGGTGGGATCCACTACGAAAACTTTCCAAAGTGTGGAGCACCTCTGTCACTCCAGCCCAGGGTACCTTCCTCCCCCCCCCTCCTCCTTCCCTTTCCTTACCCTTTCTGCTCGGCAGTCCCAACCCTCTACTACCCCCCCTGGATCTGGCATAGGGAATGGGAAAGAACTGCTAATTGAAAGGACATGCAGAACTTGTGGTTGTGTCAGAAAGCCTCTGCTATTAATCAGGAACTATCTGATCCTGCCTTTGCTTCATCAATGGTGCTGTTGCAAGGACAAAAAAAAAAAGGGGGTCTAGATGGAGGGGTATATTTTTTATTTTTTTTGCCTGTTTACTAGGATTTTGCACAATGCTTTGTCCATGCTAATCACAAACAGATTTCTCGGGGAGAATAAACACCCCCCCCCCCCCAATCCCCTTAAAGGAATTCATTCTGCGCTGGTAAACCCATTCTTGGTTATGGGGGGGCTGGTGACACAAGGCCAATTACTTGCCAGGGGACAAAGGACAAGGATCAGGGAGGCTGCTACTTCCAAGTTTAATGTCGGTGCCGACACGACGTGGGAAGGCCGGACGCACACGCCTGCCTTTGTCAATCAGTGGGAAATGCTCTTTGTTAGGGGATTGTGGACAATTATATTAGGGGTTTCCCTGGCAGGAGGAGGAGGAGGAGGGGGGGTGGGGGTGGGGGGATTCCCATCTTCATTTAACTCGGAAAAAATAAACGGATTAAATTTGACAAATCTTTCACACAAAAATGTAAGATAATAAGAATAAATTTCTGATTTCATAAACAATTAAATGTTATTTATATGCAGCGAGCAGAGATGTGTCCTGAATATTAGGTACTCTATCATCACAGAATTATCTTTCTTGCTATAAAAAAAAAATGAGCATAAATCATATAAGACGATTCACATAAGCCTGTTCTGCTGAGGTGCGTTAAACACATGCGCGTTGTGTAGCGCGGTAATGTGTGTTGGGTTAGGACAGCCTATTCATTTGAATGGGCTGCCCAATGCACCACGATGTGCCAAAATTTGTGCATGAAGCATTGTCAGTAGCACACGGATAGGCATGCACACAGGGTGCGCCGAGTGTGCCTGGGCACACCCTATTCATTCTGTGCAGTGCCGACTTCCCCCGCTTCCTGGCGCACCCCGTTACCCCCCCCCCCCCGCAGTGCTGCCAGCTTCCCTCCTCTCTTGCCGGCTGCTGTGGAGATTGTTTCAGGATGGAGAGTGGGGGAAGGGGCTGATAAATATTTCATTTACCGGCCCCTTCCTTTTCTGAATGAACACAGTGAGTGATCTGTACCAGTTGCTCCTGTGTTCATTCTTAAAGTGGTTGTAAACTCTCCCCCACAACTTTGTCCCATGTGAATCAACATAAAAAACCCTAATGAACACTGCTTGTGGATATCTCCTTACTTGCTTAGTATTGTTGTAATCCTTTTTGTTCTTTAGAATGACGTCACTGGAGCATGCCCATATCTCCCCTGATTTACGGCACACTCTGTGTGCTTGTCTGTCTATTATCAGGACTTCCTATGGCACAACACTGAAATCCCACGAGACTGCATAATCACTCAGAGCTTCCTACTACACCCCATGTGACCATGTGACATCACATGGAGTGTAAACCTGGGCATCGGACTGCATTACTGCAGTCTTATCAGCTGAAGCTGATAAGACTGACATAGGCAAATACTAGATAATCGGCACAAGTAAATACTATGAAATAAAACAAGTCAGCTATGAGCAGGAAAGCAGGGTTGCCATAGAAACGTTGAATTGAGGAGGAGGCTTGGTTAACAGTACCGGAAGTGCTCAATGTAAGGGCAGAAATACACTCTACTGTGGACTCAGAAAACAATACTTAAGATGGTGCTGCCTTACACCTGGAAACAAGTTTTTAAAAGTTTCTTTAAACAGTAAGTAATATGCGATTTGGGTTGGATTACATTGGCTATAGTTTGATAATTACTTATTATAATGGACTAAATGAAAAGAAGCATCAGAGTGGGAGAGTTTACTTCCTCTTTACCTGAAGCATAGAAAACTATGTTTACTGTGCTTCAGTTTGTGAATGAACAGGAGGCCTCTCAGCACAGAGCACTTCCCGTTAGGTCACTGGCTAGTGCAGCTGAGGCTACAGAGAAAGACCGGGGAAGCTCTGTCCTCAATCCCCTTCTCTGTCTCAAAAGTGAGACATCAGAGGTCTGTTTAGACCCTTGATATTTCACCAAACCCCCCCCCCCCCCCCCCCAACAAGGCTCCTAAAAAAATAGTAAAAAAAATAATAACAAATAATATTGTAAAAAATAATTACAAAAAATACAATTGTTAAAAATATTAAAAATAAAAGCAACTGACACCGATCTCTGCTCTTCTGACACCTTCCACTGCTCTGCTGATATACACGCATGTGTTTGTGCTCTGGGGTGCAATAGGCTGCGCACATCAATGAGCGCATGGCACGCTAAGCTGCAACACACATGCGTCGGGAAGGTACGACTCAGCATAAACGGGTTCACACCAATGCAGGTACTGTGCGTTGGTGTGAATAGGTCCTTATTGTGCATGATAATGCATACACACCACAACGCCTATTCTAAATGGCAACCCAATGCACATTAAGGCTTCATTAACAAGGGCTCTGGTTGCCTACACAGCATGCACAGGTCCTCCATGCATCCGCAAGCAGGCAGTCCCATTCATGTCTTTTGGGACTCAGCGGCTGCACGGATACAGCCATTTCTCCCTAACTGATATCTGTGTGGGTGAGTGTGCGCAAACTCATACTGTCTGCCTTTGGGGATACTATAGGGTTGCCGTTAGAAATCACGGGGCCTCGTACAGCCTACCTGACAGTAGACTTGTGCAATCTGTTTCGGTCCGAATACAAATTCGAACAAATTTTGGGTTATTCGGATGTATTCGAATCTCAAAATGAAATAGTAACGAATTTCATTAAAATCCGTTAAAATTCGTTTTGTTTATTCGTTTTCTAACAATTTCCAACTTTTCAGAACAATTAGAATTCCGATCGGTCGAAAAATGATCGACCGATCCGAATTCTGTGTGAAGAAATAGCTGGTTGTTAAGCAGTCGGCCGGGAAGCCGACCGCCCGCGTCCGTCCTGAACAACCATAACTCATCATCTGTCAGCGGGCTCATCTGGTGGTACCGTCCCTTCTGACGTCACGGACCCTGCACACACTGGTCTGTGACGTCAGAAGGGGGGCGGTACCACCAGGTGATGTAGGCAGGTGGCCCCGCCTATTCCCTATAAAAGAACTGTCAAACGGAGGTGGCCGGCAGCAGGCATAGGGCCTCCGTGCTGGCAAGAGCGTTTCTTCCCCCGTTTTTTATGTTTCGGGTCAGCGGGCGGCGTGATTGACGACGAAACTACATGGGGGGACACTGTTTTTTTTTTTGTTTTGTTTTTTAATAACAGAATTTGTCAAAAACTGTCTCTGTGTTTTTATTATTTTTTGACACTTTTCTGGTGAATGGGTAGGGGTACGATGTACCCGATACCCATTCACATGGGGGGGGGGGATCTGGGGCCTCCTTGTTAAAGGGGGCTTCCAGATTCCGATAAGCCCCCTGCCCACAGACCCCGACAACCATAGCCCAGGGCATGTGGCCTGGTATGATTCAGGAGGGGGGGAGGGCGCTCGCTTGTCCCCTCCCCTTTCCTGATCCGCAGGACTGCATGCTCAGATAAGGAAAAAATACATGCTCAGATAAGGGTCTGGTATGAATTTTGGGGGGACCCTACACTGTTTTTTTTTGGCGTGGGGTTTCCCTTAAAATCTAGGCCAGACCTGAAGGGCCTGATATGGACTGGGGGGGGCACGCCGTGTTTTTTTTTTTTTCTATTGCCGGGCATTGCCCACATTCTTTTCTTTACATTGACTCATGGTTGTTAAGGACGCGGGCGGCTGGCTTCCTGGCCTGCTGCTTAACAACCAGTTATTTCTTCACACAGAATTCGGATCAGTCGATCGTTTTTTGACCAATCCGAATTTTAATCTTTCTGATTAGTTGGAATTCATTAGAAAATTAATGAATGAAACATATTTTACCGAAAGCTAAACAAAATTTACCAAAAACAAAACTAAAATTTTGAAACCAAACTAAACAAATTCCATAACGAAACGATTAGTAACATAACGAATCCATCCAAAACTAAACAAAATTAATTTTTCCATTCTGCACATGTCTACCTGACAGCACAACCCCTTCCCACGAATTACAAAAGTTACAATTTTTTTTTTTTCACTTTTTAAAAAAGTTTTTTTTTTTTTTTTACAATTTTAAAAATGATTTGTATTTATTATTTATTTTACTTTTTTTTTACAACGCTGTTGGGGGGATGGAGGGTTGGATGAAATATCAGGGCAGACATCTCACCTTTGAGACAGAGAAAGGAATGGAGGAGACAGATTTTCAATTGGTCGGGGCCTAACGGCCTTCCGGGACGCCGAGGGAGCCACGCGTGGGCCGCTCTACTAGCGGTCCCCGCGCCATGCCTTCCGGGGGTGGGGTGGGGTGGTGTGAGGGGGGGGGGGTTTGCACCTGCATATGATCATCCCATTTGCCCAAATTTGGATATATTGGGAGACTGGAGGCCGGAGAATCAGATCATGATCTCATACAGGCCAGGATGGATGCCACTGCAGCCACGTTCTTTTACTATTAGAGTCCCCACTTCTGCACGATCACTATCAAGTCGATTATATCGAACCTATCTTACAAGTCTAATACAACCTCCAGCCTACACGATCTACAACATTGATAAGGTAAACTACTTGTTAGTTCACATCACTTCACACAGCACTTCACATCATCCTACACACACACTTTCACACTTTGATTGGCTTGTACCCATTTTTAGATTTTATCACCTCTTAGTTCACACTTGTTTTTGTTTTTCACACAGCCGGCACCAAGCAGGCACTAGGTCATGTCATCACTTCATGCACCATCCCAATCACATCCTCCCTCTTGCACACAATGCACTTTTCTTGACTAAGGCAATTGTCGTTTTTTACACATACATCTCTTCCCCCTCCTTACCCATTTCACCTATTTAATTTACCCATTCATTATGAATTACAAAGACATACTACACTACTGCATTGTTGGATCATATGATCATTAAATCTTGTTGATTATATTTATGGGACATTAATAATATCTTAATATATTTACACAGTAACAAATCCAATCCAATGTCAGTCTCTACATAGATAAATAGAAATATTCAGTACATTACTAAGCTAACTATTAAACTTCCTCTAACTAATACACGGCTATTCTTGGGTTTCTGTTGCAGGTGTGGGCTCCTCCCCTTTTTTCCCCTCCCCCCCCCACCGGGGGCGCGCAAAGTGTGGCTCCTTGTAAGCCCCTTGGGGCTGGCTCTCCTGGGAAATTGAGGGTGGCCCCCTGAGCCCTCCGGTGTCCTTATTGGCCCTCAGTACCTATCCTGGATTATAGAACACCCATTCCACCGTTGAGCGGTAAAAACATATTATCTTGGTTCAATCCAAGTGATGCACAATAATATATATATTTATGTATTTTAATTCTATTTATGTAATTATTCTTTAGATCCAATTGTCCCCCTGAAGAGACCGCATACAGGTCGAAACGCGTCGGGGCTTGCTATCTATGTAACATTATGTAATTTAACAATGTGTATTAATATGTGTTTGTTACTGCACTGGGCAATATGATTTGTGTTACTGTACCAGATGATTTTCTATATACTGTACCTCAATAAACCGTGATATTGGACAAAATATTTTATACATCCATTAAGAACTTCCTTTTTATCTTGTACATTGCTGTTTTAAAGCCCCATCGGGAAAACAATTCTTCTTTAATCCAATTTCGCGGTGTGCAGCCTTTCTTATCTCTTCCTTATGTGTCTTCCCTTTTTCAGATTTTCAAATTCCTTTCTCTGTAGCCTCAGGTGCACTGAAGATGAATTGACAGAAGAAAGAGGTTCCTGTTCATTCATAAA
Source organism: Lithobates septentrionalis (assembly GCA_037952835.1). Taxonomy (NCBI): domain Eukaryota; kingdom Metazoa; phylum Chordata; class Amphibia; order Anura; family Ranidae; genus Lithobates; species Lithobates septentrionalis. Next base: position 120,312 of record JBBDGP010003951.1, on the reverse strand, counting down.
CTAAGGCATAGTCAACACAGTTTACTATGCTCAGTTATGAATGGACACATGAGCGATCGGTACCGATCATTCACTGTGTTCAATTCAGAAAAAGAAGGGGCTAGTTAATGACATATTTACCAGCCCCTTCCACCAATCTACATCCACCTGTGCAAACACAGCAGCCAGCAGGAGAGGGAAGCAGGTGGCGTTGCTGCGGGATAAGGGGGGCATCAGATGTGGGCAGCCCAGGAAGGGGAATCAGTGCGGTGGGAAGACAAATACAGAACAATGCACTGTGTCTGTGTCTCTCCCTTCCAGCAACTGAAAGCCGGCCGGAGGGAGAGAGGGAGAAACCGGATTTCAGCTGCTGGAGGGAGAGACACAGACATAGTGTATTGTTCTGTAATTGTTCTTCCGTCCCACCACACCGATCTCCCTGCTGTCCAGGCCCCCCTGTGTGCCCGGCCCCCACACAGGAGGCCAGGTGGTACCCCTCTATCGGTGACCCTGGGGACACACAGCCACGCAAACTGTGGTGCTGATGTTAACAACCGTGTGTGTCCTAGTAGACATAAATGGGACTACCAGCACACACATACAAGAAACACATGTACATCTAATGGCGGCAAAGATGGCACTTTGCACTTTTTTGGAGAAAAAAAACATTCTCCTCTGGGTGATGAACATTGCAGGGATTATAGGATACTTTGTTGCAGATCCATACCTTTTGTTATTCAGAAGTAATAGCTGTTTGTTCCTCTGTGTCCATGTGCAGAGTGAATGTGAATTTAAAATTATCTTTTAGCTGCTGCACTTGCAGGGTTCTAATAAAGAAAGTGACAGGGTCTGCATCCCTTTAGACACGATTTCCCTTTGGGAGTGTCTCACCAAAACTCAGCGAGCCAATCGCACAAGCAGGAAATTACATTTCTGTGAGCATTCTCTATATCATCTGTGTACTCAACACCTCCGGGCTGCCATATTGCATTTTACAGAAAATTACAAAGCTGTAGATTAAAAAAGGAAAAGTCCTCGCACTTCGTCAGGACCAGAACATACCTGGAGTCCCATATGCGGGCCACGAATATAAGTTAAGCCTTTTTTGCTGATGATGCACTTTTAACTCTAACCAATCCCACTATTCCCTCTGCATCACATACTAGCTCATTATGAAATACTTACCTTAGATCGCAGCTGTTGCAGCGGTCCCCGAACACCGCCGTGACCGGCAACATGTCTCCCGGAGCTATATCCGGGTTCGCGGGCTCCGGCGCTGTGATTGGCTGGAGCAGCGATGAAGTCACTCCCACGCATGCACGCGGGACCTGCCGGTCACGACATGGCTACTGAGGGGATGGGAGGAGCAGGCCATTTCTTCAGTGCGCATGTGCCGATGACGTCACAGTGAATATCTCCTAAACAGTGCAAGTTTAGGAGATATTCACTGTACCTACAGGTAAGCCTTATTATAGGCTTACCTGTAGTGAAAAGTGGTGTAACAGAGTTTACAACCATCTTAAGGGTAAATTGAAAGTGTATAGGTTACCCTAATCTGCCACTTGTTGCCACAAGTTCATAGGTGTGAAAGGGCCTAACCACTTGCTGACCGCCTAACGCAGATTTACTGCGGCAGAGCGGCCCTGCTGCGCTGGATCATGTACGTGATCCAGCACTTCCGGGTAGGGGGCGCGCACTCCTGTGCCCGCCGCCACGGCTGTGCTGTCCTTGCAGCACAGGCTGATCAGTGGGTCCCGGACAATAATTTATGGTCAGAACTCGCCAATCAGCTGAGCAAAAGACAGAAGAGGGCCTTGTGTAGGTAAACAACACAGGGCTCTCTAATGACAGCAGTGATGTTAACTTTTTTTTTTCCTCACTGATCACTCTATTAGTGTCATTGGTGATGTCAGTGGCAGCTAGTCAATCCCCCCCCCCACCCCCCCAGCGTCAGTTAGTGTCAGATTTCCCACCGCACTATTCCAGTCCCATTATAAGTCGCTGATCACCACCATTATCAGTATAAAAAATAAATAAATAGATAAATAAAAATTTCAATATATAAACTATAGTTTGTAGACGCTATAACTTTCACGCAAACCAATCAATATACACCTATTATTTATTTTTTTAGCAAAAATATGTAGCAGAATACATTTTGGACCAAATTTATGAAGAAATTAGATTTTTTTAAATTTTTTTAATTGGATATGTTTGACAACCGAAAGTAAAAAAAATATTTTTTTCCAAAATTTTTTTTTTTTTTAAATTTATATCACCAAAGAATAAAAAAGCCCAGTGACAATCAAATACCGCCAAAATAAAGCTCTATTTGTGTAAAAAAAAAATGATATAAATTTTGTTTGTGTACAGTGTTGCATAACTGTGCAATTACCAGTTAAAGTAGCGCAGTGCTGAATAGCAAAAAATGGCCTGGTCATGAAGGGGGTAAAAATTTCTGGAGCTGAGGTGTTAGAAGAAAAGAGTCTTTCTTATGAAGGAACCAGTAAGATTCTACTAAATCACTTCTTCAGGTTAATGAACGCTAAGCGCCCATGAGATTGCCATGAGTGGCACTGATGCTTTCCTTGTTTTTGTAAATCCGGCACAGTAGAAGAAGAAAAGAAGGTCCTGGTTTACCTTGCTTTGGCCTTGAAGGTTTAACGATGTTGTCCGCACATCTCCGCGGAAAGGAAATCTTCTCACTCTGACTGAGCAGCGGGACATGTCTGAAAAAAAAAAAAACATAAAAAAAAAAAAATATCTGAGAACACAAATTTTCTGGTTAGTTTTCAGAAGGGTGGCACAGCTGGCACCAGAGGCTACTGTATATTTTAGATGTCAAGTGGCCCAAATTGCCCCCCTACCAGTGCTGGGACAGGGTCCTAAAGCACCCAGGGCGAGAAATGTTCCCTCCCCGTGAACAACTTCAGCAGCACAGATTGCAGTTTCTGTCCTTTTCGCACCCATTTCTGCCGAAGCGCCCAAGGCGGCCGACCCTTCTGCCCACCCCTGTGGCACAGCCCAGCCCTGCACCCTATTATTAAGCCCACCACTCTTTATAATGATGTCACAGAAGTTGCACAACAGAGCAGCCATACATGAAGCACGAGGTGCCATCCTACATCCTGATGATAGCAACGGCACTTTTGGCATCTGCCCAGTGATATCTGGTTGCTCATTAACACTCAAGTCTTCAATACTAACTAACATTGGAGGTTGTTAGCAGCTCAACATATATTTGATAGCAATTAATCACTAAGTATTGAATAATCACTACCAGAATCACTTTTCTATGATTGGTCTACGTGCCAGTTGTCAGCGACTGACTGGGGTATATGAAACAATTTGCGCTACCGGTTTGGTAATCAATTGCGAATATACTGTATTTAATTGTAAATCTTGTCATTGGCCTGAATACCACAGCACTGGATATGGGAGAGTAATGGTGAATGGAATATGTCATGCTGGAAATAAAAAGGCGATCGTTTGTTCTGTGCCGTTTACCTCTATATACTCCACCTGGCCTGGCATCTATGGGCACATGGTGAACATAAGATTGGCACAATGTAACATCTGTATGGGTCATTTCTCCCCTCTGGGCACAGGTGATATCTAGCAGGTTATTTAGGACTCACAGATGGAATAGTCAGTGCAATGTGCCTAATGTACACAATTGTCACACATGTGCTGTTAACATGTCAGGCTTCCTGGACTGCCAGGTAAAAGCCTCTTGACACTGTTTTCAGCCCAACATCCAATATAAAAATAATGAAAGAATAAAGATAAAATATCAGGAGAAATAAGAAACAGAGGAGTAGGGTAACCAAATTGTATAAACAAACAAAAAGAAGAATAATGTGCAGCTTGCTTTATAAGCCCAAATGTGACTGGTTCAAATAAAAAAAAGGAGTTAAAGAGCTCCCCCTAGAGGATTATCTGATGACCACACAAGAGGAGGAATGGACTGCCATTTCTTTCTTATGTCTCCCTGCAGTTCTAAGGAAATAAAAGCCAGCTGGCTGCTGACACAATAAAATGAAGTTACTAGTATGTATAAAAGGTGATCTGTATTTTATATTTACCTCCTCTGTGTAAAATCCATCATATCCCTAAATCACTATTGCCTCGTTTCCACCGAGCGGATCGGTTCGGTTTGGTTCGGTACGGTACGCTATTTTGGGTGTTTCCATTATGAAGCGGCCCATACAACCGAACCGAACCGTTCCATTCAGGGTCCTGCTTCAGATGTGGGGCCATAGAAAATGGAACGGTTCAGTTAGGGCGGAGCTACGATACTTTACACTGATTGGTGGACGTGTGACGCCATGACGGCATTTTTTCTAAACCCACGTATGGCCCCTGTCGGTCCGACTTGCAGTGGAAACGCTCGCCTGAATAGGCCGGACCATTCTAGGCCGTCCAAACCGATCCGACCCGAACCGATCCGCTCGGTGGAAACGAGGCATATCTGTCCAGCTTCAAACCACTGATCTCCTTCCTCCCACCACCCTATCTGTACACCCCCTACCTGTCCTACCTATACCACCACCTATCTGTATATCCCCTACCTGTCCTACCTATACCACCACCTATCTGTATATCCCCTACCTGTCCTACCTATACCACCACCTATCTGTACACCCCTAGTCTGTTCTTCCCACACACCACCACCTACCTGTACACCCCAAGTCTATCCTACCTGTACTTCCACTACTGTACTCCCACCTATCTATACACCCCCACCCATCTATACACCCCCAGTCTGTCCTACCTGTACCCCCACCTATCTATACAGCCCTAGCCTGTCCTACCTGTACCCCCACCTATCTATACACACCAAGCCTGTCCTACCTGCACCCCCACCCATCTATACACCCCCACCCATCTATACACCCCAAGTCTATCCTTCCTGTACTCCCACCACTGTACCCTGACCCATCTATACACCCCTAGCCTGCCCTACCTGTACCCCCACCTATCTATACAGCCCTAGCCTGCCCTACCTGTACCCCCACCTATCTGTACACCCCTAGCCTGTCCTACCTTTGCTCCCACCTGTCTATACACCCCCAGTCTGTCTTAACTGTAACCCCACCTATCTATACACACCTAGCCTGTCCTACCTGTACCCCCACCCATCTATACACCACTAACCTGTCCTACCTGTACCCCCACCTATCTATACACCCCCAGTCTGTCCTACCTGTGCTCCTACCTATCTATACCCCCACCTATCGATACACCCCCAGTCTGTCCTACTTGTACACCCACCTATCGATACACCCCCAGTCTGTCCTACTTGTACACCCACCTATCGATACACCCCCAGTCTGTCCTACTTGTACACCCACCTATCTATACACCCCTAACCTGCCCTACCTGTACTCCCACCCATCTATACACCCCTAGCCTGCCCTACCTGTACTCCCACCCATCTATACACCCCTAGCCTGCCCTACCTGTACCCCCACCCATCTATAGAACCCCAAGTTTGTCCTACCTGTACCCTCTCCTCTCTATACACCCCTACCTATACCCCTGTCTGACCTGCCTTTTTAATTACATATATTCCTAATTCCTCCTAACTATTCCCCACCAACCACCTGTACCCTGGCAACATCTTGAACATACTCAGATTTCACACCCCTGTTACCCCAATATCTCTTCCCTACTCACCCCACAGTACAACCCTCTATCCCACCCTGACTGCCACCCCAATAAATCCTGCCTTATCTCAGTGTGACTCCACAATTTTCCCAGTGTACCCCTAGGCTTGACCACTGTACTCCTCAATAACTACCAGCACCTTCCTTCCCAGTCTCCCTAAAATCAGTCCGCTGTATCCACCATTTACAACAATATCATATACTTCCCAAATGCTGCTCCCACACATTCTATTATTTCCTATAGCCCAGAGCGAGCAGTCCAATTGTGTATGTGGAGATTACTAAGTAGTCACTATAGGTGAATCATATTTCCATTGAATTGTCTGTGTACATACAGAAAACAATTACATACAGTGTTTGAAATAATAAACGCTTGACAGTTCAATAGTACATTTATTTATCTGCATGTTACACCGCAAGATATACAGTAGTGGGGGGGAGGGGGTGCTCTCTCTACTGTTCCCCTCTTCCATCATCAGACATGTCACCTATGATCTGTACCCCCCTCACCTGGTCACCCCATTCATAAGAATAATCTGCCAGGATTTCACTGACCCGACATGTGTCCTTCACCCACCTTCACCATACAGTCCCTGTGTGCTCTCCATCTACCTGTTGCCATAGGTGCTCTCAGGTGTACCTGTGGCAGGTAGAGGGTGGTGGCCATTTTATTGTAGTACAAAGGATTCACAGTGTAAACTAATGTCAGACATTTTGTTGTAGACCAAAGCAGGAGCCAACAGGAGACTACCTATGACATACTAAGTGCATCATGGGTAATAACACTAAGATGTTTTCTTATATAATTCTATTACATTCTATTCTACTATAATAATAACATAAGTAACAATATATTTGTAAATATTATGAAGTGAAAGAAAGAGGTTAGTGCTATGTGCACTTTGTTTTTAAACATATGTTTTATTTTAGTGTTTATATTATATATATATATATATATATATATATATGTATAGGAATTTGGGAGTTTAGAGGGATTATAGCGGTGCCAAAGATAGGGAAGGATGGGAGTTCAGATAAAATTAACAAAGATACTTTATTAGCAAAAAATAAATAAATACTATATATACTATATATATAATAAATACTTTATTAGCAAAAAAATAAAAATAAACTATCTTTGTTAATTTTATCTGAACTCCCATTCTTCCCTATCTTTGGCACCGCTATAATCCCTCTAAACTCCCAAATTCCTATACAATTATTTTGGGATGAGGTGCTGTATCTAGTGCAACCTTTCTAGCCATACCTCCATTTATATATATATATATATATATATACACACACATACACTGTATTGCCAAAAGTATTGGGACACCTGCCTTTACAAGCACATGAACTTTAATGGCATCCCAGTCTTGGGCCTGGTTCACACATATGCAGGTTGCAGTTTGCATACTCCAGATGCATTCTGAATTTTTCAATACACGTTTTTATTCGATTGAAGTCTATGGAACCAAAAACCAGAAAAAAGTCCCTGGTGCTTTCCATAAAATGCATAGATGTCAACGTGACCCATAGGAAACCATCTTAAATGGAATGTAGTGCATTTCTGCAAAACTGAAAACGCACTAAAAAATGCATAGGTGTGAATCAGGCCTTAGTCCGTAGGGTTCAATACTGAGTTTGACTTTGCAGCTATAACAGCTTCAACTCTTCTGGGAAGGCCGTCCACAAGGTTTAGGAGCGTGTCTATGGGAATGTTTGATCATTCTTCCAGAAGCGCATTTGTGAGGTCAGGCACTGATGTTGGATGAGAAGGCCCGGCTTGCAGTCTCCGCTCAAATTCATCCTAAAGGTGTTCTATCGGGTTGAGGTCAGGACTCTGTGCAGGCCAGTCAAGTTCCTCCACCCCAAACTCGCTCATCCATGTCTTTATGGACCTTGCTTTGTGCACTGGTGAGCAGTTATGTTGGAACAGGAAGGGGCCGTCCCCAAACTGTTTCCACAAAGTTGGGAGTAAGGATGAACTCCTGCGTGTTCGCATGCTGCACGTGCCGAGCCCACCAGGAAGTCGGCACTGCAGATCGCTAATCACAGGCAGTGAGACATTTTCCGATCTCTGCAGCTGCACATCGGGAAATGTCTCACTGCCTGTGATTAGCGATCTGCAGTGCCGACTTCCTGGTGGGCTCGGCACGTGCAGCATGCGAACACGCAGGAGCTCATCCTTAGTTGGGAGCATGAAACTGTCCAAAATGTCTTGGTATGCTGACGCCTTAAGAGGTCCCTTCACTGGAACTAAGGTGCCAAGCCCAACCCCTGAAATGCAACCCCCACACCATAATCCCCCCTCCACCAAATGATTTGGACCAGTGCACAAACCAAGGTCCATAAAGACATGGATGAGTGAGTTTGGGGTGGAGGAACTTGATTGGCCTGCACAGAGTCCTGACCTCAACCCGATTGGGATGAATAAGAGCAGAGACTGCGAGCCAGGCCTTCTCCTCCAACATCAGTGCCTGACCTCACAAATGCACTTCTGGTCAAACATTCCCATAGACACACTCCTAAACTTTGTGGACAGCCTTCCCAGAAGAGTTGAAGCTGTTATAGTGGCAAAGGGTGGGCCAACTCAATATTGAACCCTACGGAGAAGACTGGGATGTCATTAAAGTTCATGTGCGTGTAAAGGCAGGCGTCCCAATACTTTTGGCAATATAGTTTATATATATTTTTTTATACATAACAAACTGTGAACAGGCAGGCTATTCTCGCATGCACAGGCATTACGTCATCCCGCACTGGTACATGGAGCAACCCAAAGTCCGGCACTGGGGGAGAAAATGCTGGCAACAGTGAGAGACCCATACTGTTAGAGAGGAAGTAAGTTTGGTTCCCCTTTAACAGTAATTTCAATCGGAGCTTCAGCCATTTTCCCATCTATTAAATCTTCTGCCCTTGCTGTTGATGTAACTTTGGATAGTAAAACATTTTTTTTCTGCCAGCAAATCCCTTATACAGCCCACTTCCTGTTTCTTGTCTGGTCATTAGCCTAGGCTTATCATATCATGCACAGCTCTCATGAGCGTTTGCAAGGAATGGAGGGGGGATGAGCCATAAGAGGGCCTATGAGAGCAGGAGGTGTGCCTCTGTGTGTTTGTGTATATCCAGGAAGTGAACAGGCAGCAGCTTCAGCTGCCCACAGTTAAAATGGCTGCAGCCAGACTCAGTGGAGGGAGATTTCTGCAGCATATTTGGCAAGTACAGAATCACAGTATATATAAAATAATATGCAGAGTGGTTGGATGGAAGCTTCAGAATGGCAAAGATGTTTTTATTACAAATTATGTGAGCAGACTGCAGTTCCTCTTTAGGAACAAAGATGGGGGCTTGTGACTCCTTCCCCTCCAGCACTTCCCATAGAGGTGGGATGAGTCGTGTATAAACTCCAACAAAATTGGTGCAGAGTTTAAGCAAGGCTTCTTAGTCCTAGTCCACGGAAAAAGCCACATAGAGGTCATTTTTGGTTTTCGTCGCACCCAAACACAGACCCCCGACACCCCCAGACACAGACCCCTGACACCCCCAAACACAGACCCCTGACACCCCCAAACACAGACCCCTGACACCCCCAAACACAGACCACCGACACCCCCAAACACAGACCACCGACACCCCCAAACACAGACCCCCGACACCCCCAAACACAGACCCCCGACACCCCCGGACACAGACCCCTGACACCCCCAAACACAGACCCCTGACACCCCCAAACACAGACCACCGACACCCCCAAACACAGACCCCCGACACCCCCAAACACAGACCCCCGACACCCCCAAACACAGACCCCTGACACCCCCAAACACAGACCCCTGACACCCCCAAACACAGACCACCGACACCCCCAAACACAAACCCCCGACACCCCCGGACACAGACCCCTGACACCCCCAAACACAGACCCCTGACACCCCCAAACACAGACCACCGACACCCCCAAACACAGACCACCGACACCCCCAAACACAGACCCCCGACACCCCCAAACACAGACCCCCGACACCCCCAAACACAGACCCCTGACACCCCCAAACACAGACCCCTGACACCCCCAAACACAGACCACCGACACCCCCAAACACAAACCCCCGACACCCCCGGACACAGACCCCTGACACCCCCAAACACAGACCCCTGACACCCCCAAACACAGACCACCGACACCCCCAAACACAGACCACCGACACCCCCAAACACAGACCCCCGACACCCCCAAACACAGACCCCCGACACCCCCGGACACAGACCCCTGACACCCCCAAACACAGACCCCTGACACCCCCAAACACAGACCACCGACACCCCCAAACACAGACCCCCGACACCCCCAAACACAGACCCCTGACACCCCCAAACACAGACCCCCGACACCCCCAGACACAGACCCCTGACACCCCCAAACACAGACCCCCGACACCCCCAAACACAGACCCCCGACACCCCCAGACACAGACCCCTGACACCCCCAAACACAGACCCCTGACACCCCCAAACACAGACCCCTGACACCCCCAAACACAGACCACCGACACCCCCAAACACAGACCCCCGACACCCCCGGACACAGACCCCTGACACCCCCAAACACAGACCCCTGACACCCCCAAACACAGACCCCTGACACCCCCAAACACAGACCACCGACACCCCCAAACACAGACCCCCGACACCCCCGGACACAGACCCCTGACACCCCCAAACACAGACCCCTGACACCCCCAAACACAGACCCCTGACACCCCCAAACACAGACCACCGACACCCCAAAACACAGACCCCCGACACCCCCAAACACAGACCCCCGACACCCCCGGACACAGACCCCTGACACCCCCAAACACAGACCCCCGACACCCCCAAACACAGACCCCCGACACCCCCAAATACAGACCCCTGACACCCCCAAACACAGACCCCCGACACCCCCGGACACAGGTCTACCATGGATATCTAGAACCCAGCCTAAAGAAATATTTTAAAGTGGTTGTAAACCTTCACATACACCCAGTGCACAGAGATGAAACAAATCCTCCTACATACATTGTACCTGTTTATCTGCAGTATTTTCTTCTCTACATCCATTCAAAGTGACAAATTTTAAAGCTTGCCTGAGAGTTCAGAAAAAAGAGGGCGGAGAGCCGAAGTTACACTCTGCAGAGCTCAGTGAGGAGAGCCCTGAGATCTGATTGGAGGGAAGGGACCCCCCCCCCCCCTCCACACAGCACACAGGAACAGAGCTGAGACTGTCAATCAGCTGGAGGTCCCTCCCCTGTCATCAATTTTCTCTTGGTGTCAGGAAAATTTGTCAGAAGTGATTCATGCTGATAGCAGAGGAAGGAGGCAGCAGACAGAAATGGCACTTAGTGCTCTGGATAGAGACAAGTACACCTTATAGAGGGATATACTTTATTCATATTTCATGTCTGAGGTTTACAACCACTTTATGTTTTGTTCTCATTCTCTTCATGTTGTTATGTGTTTTATCCAGGAACGCCATTGGTCATCCACCACCATCAGTACATCAATGTCTCGCAGTGAAGGCGGGAAAGCCTCCGGCACTGAAGAGGTTAAAGCACTGCCCCCATAATGTTCTGGTTAATAATATCGGGTATTTACAAGTTGTGTATATAATACAATGGTATGCGGCCCGGGTGACATTCTAGGCAAATTCCTGGGGAGAAATATTTTCTGCACTCATCAACGTTGTGTTTATGCAGATGGGAAGCAAGCATGAATGTCCGCAGCTGGATTTAAAGGACCCCTGTGAGCCGTCCTGCATGAATCTGACATGTGGAGGGTCAGCGGAGTCTGAGATCATCCATCCCCCGATGATGTAAAGGACAGTGTGCAGCTACTGAGACGTCTTCTGCAAATGCCAATTTACCAACTTGTGTCAGTCTTTTCAGAATGACAGGTACACTTTAACTTTGGATTGCTACATCCTTAGTGTTCCTAATATTGCCGGTTTGCAATATTATGGACTTTGTCTAGCAGCCATTTGTATATCAGTGCAATCCACATACACTGTATTGTCAAAAGTATTGGGACGCCTGCCTTTACACGCACATGAACTTTAATGGCATCCCAGTCTTAGTCTGTAGGGGTCAGTATTGAGTTGGCTCACCCTCTGCAGCTATAACAGCTTCAGCTCTTCTGGGAAGGCCGTCCACAAGGTTTAGGAGTGTGTCTATGGGAATGTTTGACCATTCTTCCAGAAGAGCATTTGTGAGGTCAGGCACTGATGTTGGACGAGAAGGCCTGGCTCACAGTCTCCGCTCGAATTCATCCCAAAGGTGTTCTATTGGGTTGAGGTCAGGACTCTGTGCAGGCCAGTCAAGTTCCTCCACCCCAAACTCGCTCATCCATTTCTCTATGGACCTTGCTTTGTGCACTGGTGAGCAGTCATGTTGGAACAGGAAGGGGCCATCCCCAAACTGTTCCCACAAAGTTGGGAGCATGAAATTGTCCAAAATGTCTTGGTATGCTGACGCCTTAAGAGTTCCCTTCACTGGAACTAAGGGGCCAAGCCCAACCCCTGAAGAACAACCCCCACACCATAATCCCCCCTCCACCAAATGATTTGGACCAGTGCACAAAGCAAGGTCCATAAAGACATGAATGAGCAAGTTTAGGGTGGAGGAACTTGAATGGCCTGCACAGAGTCCTGACCTCAACCCGATAGAACACCTTTGGGATGAATTCGAGCGGAGACTACAAGCCAGGCCTTCTCTCCCAACATCACAAATGCTCTTCTGGAAGAACGGTCAAACATTCCCATAGACACCCTCCTAAACCTTGTGGACAGCCTTCCCAGAAGAGTTGAAGCTGTTATAGCTGCAAAGGGCGGGCCAACTCAATATTGAACCCTACAGACTAATGCACACGGTCTGATTTTCTGACGGAAAATGTTCGATGGGCGCCTGTTGTCGGAAATTCTGACCATGTGTAGGCGTCATCAGACATTTCCCATCGGAATTTCCGTCACACAAAATTTGAGATCTGGATCTCAAATTTCCCGACAACAAAATCCGTTGTCGGAAATTCTGATCGTGTGTACACAATTCCGACGCACAAAAGTTCCACGCATGCTCGGAATCAAGCAGAAGAGCCGCACTGGCTATTGAACTTCATTTTTCTCAGCTCGTCGTACGGCGCGGCGTTCTTGACGTTCGGAATTTCCGACAAGGTTTGTGCGACCGTGTGTAGGCAAGACAAGTTTGAGCCAACATCCACCGGGAAAAAAAAATCCATGGATTTTGTTGTCGGAATGCCCGATCGTCTGTACGGGGCATAAGACGGGGATGTCATTAAAGTTCATGTGTGTGTAAAGGCAGGTGTCCCAATACTTTTGGCAATATAGTGTAATTGCTGAACCTCCGCATAGATAACACTGTGAATTCCAGGCAAATGGCTAAATATTCCGTTTTATCTGCCCAAAGGATTTGCATTTATGTCCATCCAGTCCTGAGATTTATACTTGCTTGCCGGCCCAGGAGACCAGAATTTTCTCTACTGCAGTTAAGAAACACCTACAGGTCTTGTCCCTCCCCCAGCCTGTGATTGGACAGTGAAAGCAGAAGCAATAAACTGATGAGTCCATCTTTGTCACTCTGTCCTCTCCTCCTAGCAGCATGTTCGTTGTTAGCACATAAGCGCTGCAGCACAGCCGGTTGGCTCCTTGTGCTGCTTCTCCCACTCTCTATGAGCTCTGCAGTACAGTGGATTGAAAGTTGCTGATGCCAGGTCAAATTTAGGTACTTACATTGCATTCATGTAAAAAAAAAAAATATATGTAATATGTAAGTGCCAGACACCTTCACAAACTTTAATGGGGCTTTGCCCACAGCTTTTCCACTGTGTTCTAATGATTGACAGCACAATTTCCAAAGAACAAAGGGAGCTCCTATTACATCACGGAAGTGGAGATCTATATTCCAAGTTCAGGTTTGCTCAACTTTTTTATCATGAGATGGAACGACCGCACCCAGGAGTTAAGATTGGAATCCCTGCAGATGTGAAGAGGACAGCAATCCAGTTTGTTTTCATAGAAAGGGATGTTGATTTTCTAAAATGGGGGTGGAATTATGTTATATGTACAAAGGGTGCTTCATGAAGCTCTGCCTAAAAGCTTGTTGACCATAGTGGTTATGGGGCAGTAAAACCCTGTGGTTGAGCCACATTTATATTCCCCCCCCCCCCCCCAACTGTTCCCCTTTTACCTGCAGAGATAGCGGCTGGGGGTTTACACATGCTGCGACCTTGATGCTTTGCAGCCATGGCAGGAATTATACCCCCCTGTAGCTGTGAATTGAGTTGCTCTGCAGAAGCCCCCCAACCGCATTCAGTGGGGGTATCAAGGGGTCAAAGCAGGCAGGGAGGAGGTGACACAACTCCTTCTCACCACCTGTCAAATGCTCTCTGAAAGCGATCTGAGCATAGATTGCTCTTCAGAGACCAAGACAAGTGTAAATGAGACCTAAAAGAAGCTCCACCCCTAATGTTCTATATCCCACCTGCCACCTGTCAGGGCTGGGCTCAGCCCTTCCTTCTCTCAGCTGTCGGCTAATTGCCAGCTCCTATCTCTCCACAGTTACTCAGCTGTTGATGATATCCTGCTTGTTAGTCCTGCCTACTTAGGCTGGGTTCACACTGGTGCGACACGACAGCCGTCCTACTTTGGATCCGACTTTGCCCTGCGACATGAAGCCGGCATGTGTCCGACTTTCAATGAACGGGGATCCGACTTGGATCCCCGCCAATGCCCGGCACTGTGTTTGGTATGAATCTTTAGGGGGAACTCTGCACCAAATTTTAAATAAAAAACCGGCATGGGTTCCCCCTCCAAGGGCATACCAGGCCCTTGGGTCTGGTATGGACCTTAAGGGGAACCCCCTACGCCGAAAAAACGGCGTGGGGGTCCCCCCCAATCCATACCAGACCCTTATCCGAGCACGCAGCCCGGCCGGACAGGAATGGGGGTGGGGACGAGCGAGCGGCCCCCCTCTCCTGAACCGTACCAGGCCGCATGCCCTCAACATGGGGGGGTTGGTGCCTTGGGGAAGAGGGGCACGCTGCGGGCCCCCCCACCCCAAAGCACCTTGTCCCCATGTTGATGAGGACAAGGGCCTCTTCCCGACAACCCTGGCCGTTGGTTGTCGGGGTCTGCGGGCGGAGGGCTTATCGGAATCCGGGAGCCCCCTTTAATAAGATCCCCCAGATCCCGGCCCCCCACCCTATGTGAATGAGTATGGGGTACATGGTACCCCTACCCATTCACCTAGGGAAAAGTGTCAATAAAAAAAAAACACAGTACACAGGTTTCAAGATTAATTTATTGGGCAGCTCCGGTATCTTCTTCCGACTTCGGGGGTGTCTTCTTCCGACTTCTCCCGGTGTTCCGCCTCTTCTCCCGGGCCCCGCCGCTATCTTCTTCCAGCTCTATTGCCAGCGAGGGGCCCGGTCTGCTGCCGCTGTCTTGTCGCCACTGTCTCGCCGCTTCTTCTCTTCATCTCTTCTTCCGATGTTGACACGACGCTCTCTCCGGCTAGAATGCTCTCTGTGCGCTCTGCTCTGACTTATATAGGCGGTGACCCCGCCCCCTTATGCCGTCACAGTCCCTGGGCATGCTGGGACTGTGACGGCATAAGGGGGCGTGGTCATCGGGTGATGACCACGCCCCCTAAAACGTCACAGTCCCAGCATGCCCAGGGACTGTGACGGCATAAGGGGGCGGGGTCACCGCCTATATAAGTCAGAGCAGAGCGCCCAGAGTGCATTCCAGCCCCAGAGAGCGTCGTGTCAACATCAGGAGAAGAGGGCAGAAGGCAGAAGATTGAAGACCGGGCTCCTCCGCTTTAGCAAAAGAGCGGCAAAAGAGCAGAAAATAGCGGAGGAGCCCGGCAGAAGATCCGGAGAGCGTGGAGAAGAACCGGAGAGACCCCCGAAGAGAAGAAGGCAGCAGACCGGGCTCCTCTGCTATAGCAAAAGAGCGGCAAAAGAGCAGAAGATAGCAGAGGAGCCCGGCAGAAGACCCGGAGAGCGCGGAGAAGAACCGGAGAGACCCCCGAAGTCGGAAGAAGACCCCCGGAGCTGTCTAATAAATTACTTTAAAAATCTGTGTAGTGTTTTTTTTAATTGACACTTTTTCCCTAGGTGAATGGGTAGGGGTACGATGTACCCCATACTCATTCACATAGGGTGGGGGGCCGGGATCTGGGGGCCCCCTAATTAAAGGGGGCTCCCGAAATCCGATAAGCCCCCCCGCCCGCAGACCCCGACAACCAACGGCCAGGGTCGTTGGGAAGAGGCCCTTGTCCTCATCAACATGGGGACAAGGTGCTTTGGGGTGGGGGGGCCGCAGCGCGCCCCCCTCTCCCCTAAGGCACCAACCCCCCATGTTGAGGGCATGCGGCCTGGTACGGTTCAGGAGGGGGGGGGGCGCTCGCTCGTCCCCACCCCCATTCCTGTCCGGCCGGGCTACGTGCTCGGATAAGGGCCTGGTATGGATTGGGGGGGACCCCCACGCCGTTTTTTTCGGCGTAGGGGGTTCCCCTCAAGGTCCATACCAGACCTAAGGGCCTGGTATGCTCTTGGGGGGGAACCCATGCCGGTTTTTTATTTAAAATTTGGCGCGGAGTTCCCCCTCAAGATCATCTGAGCACAAGCCGCGTGCCGAAGTCGGATCATGCAAGACGGCGATCCGACTTTGATCCGACTTCAGTGATAGTCAATAGGCTGAAGTAGGATCAAAGTCGGATCAAAGTAGTACAGGGAGCATTTCTAAAGTCGGAACGACTTGTGTCGGACCAGTTAGGACGGCTCCCATAGGGAAACATTGGATTTCACACGTCATGCGACATGAGCTCCCAATGTCGGAGCGTTTGTCGGACCAGTGTGAACCCAGCCTTAAGGATCTCTGCCTTCGCCTTGGTCAACATCACAGAAACTATCTCCTGC
Organism: Lithobates septentrionalis; assembly: GCA_037952835.1. Classification (NCBI taxonomy): domain Eukaryota; kingdom Metazoa; phylum Chordata; class Amphibia; order Anura; family Ranidae; genus Lithobates; species Lithobates septentrionalis. The sequence continues at coordinate 103,684 of JBBDGP010003951.1, read as the reverse complement.
GTTCCTGTTCAAGACGTGCCTTGCTGACATCCTTTCTGGCTCCAGATCCTGCTTGCTGTTCCACTACATTGATCCCTGACGTTTGGCTTGTCTGACTATCCGTTCCGGTTACTGAACTTTGGCTATGTTTTGACTACGTTTGTTTTTTTTACTTGTATTATTAAACAAGTGTGATTTGACTGTGCTTCTGTCTCGGCCTGATTTCATGGTTTCTAATACCACCCCGCCGAAAAAATGTAAATACCTCTAAATGGGATTTTTAGGGCAATTTGAAAAGAAAAAACTATATATTCATTACGTTTTATTTATACAAAATTTCAACATGATTAAAAGATTCCCACATGGGAAACAATACAAAAAGACATATGAATGTATTATAATATTGCACAAATAATCATCCTAAAGTGGTATTTCCCCACTACTTGCGAGTATACCATCCATACAGGTTACAGATGGTTATGGGTATTGGGAACAACCAACGCGTTTCGAAATGTGTATAAACTATATTCTTCTTCAGGGACTAATACCACTTCTGAAAGTATAGACTATAAATGCAATTTAGAATCCAGATAAATGAATATCATACATAACATTTTAGAAAAATATAAAGTGTTAAACTTGCATATCTTGCTTTATTATTGTATACTCAAAAGTAGTGGGGAAATACCACTTTAGGATGATTATTTTTGCAATATTATAATACATTCATATGTCTTTTTGTATTGTTTCCCATGTGGGAATCTTTTAATCATGTTGAAATTTTGTAGAAATAAACTTTTTTAATAATTATATAATTTTTTCTTTTCAAATTGCCTAAACTACCTGCCACTCCGTCTTGAAAAATATATGGGGGAAAAAAGTGCAGAAACGTCCCAAAGTGGTCAGTAACTCCCAAAACCTAAAGGTGGACAAATACAGAGCGAGAAACCAAGGCGGTGGGGAATTACTTGATTTTCTCAGAGATATTAGAAGACAGCGAGTAACTTAGTTATCTTAGTAACTTGCGATCGGGCCCTGTCGGGGGGCTCCAGCGGGGTTGCTGGCCACGGCGTTCTGAGCTGAAGGTGTCTCTCTCATACAGCCCAAAGCCTGCAATGACAGTTCCCCCTGCCTCGCATGGATTGGAGGAGAGAGAGAGACGATCTGCTCCTTCTTCTCCCACCCCTCTCCTCCTGTTTGCACCGTAAGAGTTGTAAAGCTCAGCAGCTGAATTTGATCAATCTGTCAATGCAGGCTCTGGGCTGTATGAGAGAGACGCTCTCAGCTCAGAGTCCTGCTGAGAAGGCACTGATGTTAAGGAGGCGCTGAGGAGTAGGCACTGATGGGCTGCACTGATGGGCACTGATAGGCAGCATTGATGAGCACTGATAGGTGGCACTAATAGGCAGCACTGATGGGCGGCATTGATGAGCACTGATAGGTGGCACTGATAGGCAGCACTAATAGGCGGCATTGATGAGCACTGATAGGTGGCACTGATAGGCAGCACTGATGGGCAGCATTGGTGAGCACTGATAGGTGGCACTGATAGGCACTAATAGGTGGCATTGATGGGCACTGATAGGTGGCACTGATAGGCAGCATTGATGAGCACTGATAGGTGGCATTGATGGGCACTGATAGGCGGCACTGATCATCAGGGCAGTGATGATCAGTGCCCTGCTTATCAGTGTAAATAATGTAGTGAAAGTCTTGCCGGTTAACAGCTCTCCTTTCCTCACACAGACGCAGAGTGGGAGGAAAGGACTGCCGATAACTGGCAAGTCTGTTTACAAGTGATGGGCCGCTGTGATTGGCCCTTGATCTGTGATCAGCTGTGGGGGGCATGCGGGAGGCAGGGTTCAGGGAGGATGTCCATGGAGGCCCTCCCAGAATTATAAGCCTAGGGCTCGGATGGAAGGGGGGGGGGGGGCAGAGGGGCCCTTCATGGGTTCTTGCACTGAAGCCCTGAAGGTTCTAGTTACGCCTCTGGCAGAGGTCCTTTATGTGACCATAGTTTCTACAATCTGTCAGGTATGTTGCGGTAAGATGGACTTAGTAGAAAACATTTTAATGTTTCATTACCAGAGGGACGTCCATGTGATAGTAATGATTGTGTTCCCCTCATCTTGCAGCGCGGGGCCCCTGCTCATCCATCTCTGTGCATTCTTCAGCACTGGCATGCTGCAAGTTGTATTCCATAACTCCCCTGTGACCGCAGGATCAGATAGTAGTGCTGCCACCCGTCACGCCTGGCAGATTTATCAGACAGATTACTGCCAAGACATGCTGTGCGCAGCACCCAGGGGAGCGCTGTCATCCTTGTATCTCTGAGTTCAAAAAGTTACAAGACTTAAAGGAAAACTCCAGTTTTGTTACATAAAACAAACCCCTTTAAAAGGTCACGTAGCTCTCTGGTCACGTACCCTAGTACTTCCGCATAGTGGAACGCACGCTGGCCCCAGAGGATCGTGGATTTTCATCGTGATTTTAATAAATGGTATCATGCTATGTCGATTCCTGTCATTCCATTTTCTCTATGAATTGGACACACTGAGGGGGATTACCAGAGAACCATCAGTATACTCAACCCTAATAGACCCACCTTTGTATGAGCCCAGGGGGTCCATACCTGTTGGTGAGTGAGCACCCTGGTGGGAGAATCCTCCACGTTGTGGCCTTGTGTAGTGCACACAGAGAACTTTATTTGAAGTTATAAATGACACTGGCAGGGAAGGGGTTAAACACTAGGGGGCGATCAAGGGGTTAAGTGTGTCCTAGGGAGTGATTCTAACTGTGGGGGGGTGGGCTAACACTGACATAACAGCGATCACTGCCCTCGATGACAGGGAGCAGTAGATCCCTGTCATGTCACTAGGCAGAATGGGAAAATGCCTTGTTTACATAGACATCTCCCCGTTCTGCGGCTCTGTGACACGATCGCGGGCACGGTCACGCTATACGTGCGCCCGCAAGCCCCGCAAATTAAAGTGGACGTATAGGTGTGCCCATTTGCCCACCGCTGCCATTGTGCCAACGTATATCGGCGTGCAGCGGTCGGCAAGTGGTTAAAGTATAACTACAGGCAAAACCTTTTTTTTTTTAGCTTTGGATAGAGTGGAGAGGGATTAGAACACCTGTCAGGTTTTTATTGTTGTCTGTCCCCATTAGACAGAATCACCCTCTCTATTTGTCCTGTTTACTATTATCTTTGAAAGTGAAAGTAAAGGAAAATCCCAAATTTCAGGTTGTCCCCAGAAAAGCAAGAGGGGAAATCTTCCAATGGGGACACTAGTTCTGGTGACCTGGGGGTCCCCAAGGAATTCCCTTAATTTGCAAGGAATTCCTCTTGGGACAGGAAGTGAAAGGAAATCTCCAAAATGGGACACAGATGAAGAAAAAAAATCTGACTGTGGTTATAACCCTCCCCTGCTCTATCCAAAATGATAAAAAAAAATGTTTGTCTATAGTTCTACTTTAAAATAAATTTGATCAAAATCAAAAAAAATTGATTCAAATAAAAAAAAAAACAGATTTAAATTTAAAAAAATCAGATTTTTTTTAAATTCTTTTTAAATCATTGATTTATATCCACCCTGTTCTGCTGGGAAACCTTGGGTCCTGCCATTCATGTGGATATTACTTCGGTGTCCATGCCTCAATGGGTCAGGGCTGTTTTAGCAAAAGGGGGCCATACTCCATATTAGCTTGGTGGTCATAATGTTATGGCTGATCGGTGTGTATATGCATCCAAAGATTGAGATTTATCCTTAGAGCACAATTGCACTTTATTACTCAATTTCACTGGGAATCATTTGTATCATAGAGCATGAATTGTTCATTTAGACATTTATTATTTTTTCTTTAGAATATCTATTATTGAGCTATTATAGGCACTATTGCACTTTAACGTTGGATTCACATATGATATTTTTATAGGGTAGAGCAGCAATATTTTTCCAAAATTCATGTCTGGTTACCATATGCCATTAAAGGGGTTGTAAACCCTCGTGTTTTTTCACCTTAAAGTGGTGTTCCATCCAAAAAAAAAAAAGCATGAATGTGCCTAAAAAAAATAAAATTTGTAAACATTTTTTTTTTTTACTCACCTCTAAATGGCTGTTGCTAGAAGTTCCCTCGTAGTCTGCCTCCTTCAATGCCTGGGCTGGTGACATCACTTCCCCTCGGCACAGGAAGGGCTCAGCTCTTCCCCCTCCCTCTTGTCAATCATCTGGGACACATTACAGGTCCCAGATGACTGAGCGGCCAATCACGGCGTGCAACGCAGCTCGCGCATGCACAGTGGGTGCCCGGCTGTGAAGCCACAGCCGGGCGCCCACAGTTGCAATGCTGGCGCCGCCGAACGGAGGGGGAGACAAGGGGAGCTTCTGTCCCCCGCATCGCTGGACCGTGGGACAGGTAAGTGTCCAATTATTAAAAGTCAGCAGCTGCAGTATTTGTGCTGACTTTTAATTTTTTTTTCTTAAATGGGAACGCCTCTTTAATGCATCCTATGCATTAAGGTGAAAAGACACCTGGCAGTGACCGGCCCCCCAGCCCCCCGTTTTACTTACCTGAGCCCTGGAATTTCACCTGGTGGAGACGCGCTCTTCCTCTGTCCGGGGTTCTCGGCTCTTGATTGGATAGATTGATAGCAGCGCAGCCATTGACTCCCGCTGCTGTCAATCAAATCCAATAACGAGGGCGTCGGGGGGGGGGGGGGGAGGCGCGAGGCCGAGTCCGGAATTTGTGTCTATGGACGCAAATGCTGGACTCGGGAGCGCGCCCCCAAGGTAACCCCCCCGGGAGAGCGCCTCTCCTAGGGGATTATCTGATAAGAGGAGGAGCCGCGAGAGCCGCCGGGGGACCCCAGAAGACGGTGTTCAGGGCCACTCTGTGCAAAACGAGCTGCACAGTGGAGGTAAAGTATGATATGTTTGTTGTTTTTAAAAAATTAAATGCAAATCTTTACAATCCCTTTGAGCTGCTGCAACCCACACACTAGCTTTTGCTTTTAGTTTATAGTTTTTGGTAAAGCCAAGTTGTTTGTTTTTATTTTTGTGCAGTGTGGACACATATATTTTCCTATGTGCGAGTGACACATGCACACACCAAGATAGGCCATGCCAGCACACATGCTGGTAGTGAGATAAAGGAGGATCTCTGGTCACAGCATACACGATCATTTTATAATATCAGAAATGTAATAATAATACAAACAATATTTATATCTGACAATCCAATATAAGCTTACTTGAAAATCTTGCAAGTTGTGAATGTTGCCCGTCTGCTGGCCGTCTCTTTCCACAACCTACTGGATTCTCTGTATACTTTGCAGCTTCTCTTCAATTTCTAAAGTCTACATATCCCATGGCACCTTGCTGCCTGGAAGCAGTGTTTCCTGTACTGACTCCGCCTCCTGAAGCTCCTCCTCTCATCCCCTCTGTAGACCAGAAGGCAGGCTCTGTGAAATGTGTGACACAGCAGTGCCTACCCACAGTGCATGGTGACTACAAGACACACAATGTGTGAGGATCTTCACAAAGTGACTTTACAAACTTCAAGATCAATAAAATTAAAGAGGAAGCAAACTTGCATTTTTTGCCTTTACCTATAGGTAAATTTATAATAAGGCTTACCTATAGGTGGTGTAAATATCTCCTAAACATGCGCCCTATAGGAGATATTTTCATTACATGCAGCCAGTGACATCACCTGCGCATACGCTCTGAAGGAATGACCACCTGTGTCGTCCCTTCAGAGCCCTGTGCCGTGAACGGCAGCTTCCGCACGCATGCACGGGAGTGACGTCATCGTAGCTCCGGCCAATCACAGAACCGGAGTCCACGAACCCGCAAGCAAGATGGGAGTCCCTGCAGCGCTAACTTTTTCGGCGCAGGAGGGCTTTGTTTTAAAACGGACCTTCGGTCATGTTTTCATCTTTCCATCTATTAAATCTTCTGCTCTTGTTGTTGTTTTAACTTTGGATAGTAAAACATTTTTTTTTCTGCCAGTAAATACCTTATACAGCCCACTTCCTGTTACTTGCCTGGTCATTAGCCTAGGCTTATGACATCATACACAGCTCTCTCTCTCATTCTTGTGAAAGTTTGCCAGGAAGGGAGGTGGGGTGAGTCATAAGAGGGCCAATGAGATTTGCAGAGCTGGAGGTGTGCCGCTGTGTAAATCCAGGAAGCGAACAGGCAGCAGCTTCAGCTGCCCACAGTTAAAATGTATGCAGCCAGACTTAGGCTACTCTCACACTGGGGCATTTTTCAGGCGCTAAAGGGCTAAAAAATAGCGCCTGAAAAACGCCTCCCCCGCAGCCCCAGTGTGAGAGCCCGGGGGCTTTCACACTGGAGCGGTACGCTGGCAGGACGCTAGAAAAAGTCCTGCAAGCAGCATCTTTTGGGCGTTGCGGGAGCGGTGAATACAGCGCCCCCTGCCATTGGAATCAATGGGCACCGCTGCCGAAGCACCTGCAAAGCGTTTCGGCAGCAGCACTTTGCGGGTGCTATTAACCCTTTATTTGGCCGCTAGTGGGGGTTAAAAGCACCCCGCTAGCAGCCAAAAAGCACCACTATTACAGCGGTAAAGCGCCGCTAAAATTAGCATTGCTTTACTGCTAAGGCCCCCGCCCCAGTGTGAAAGTAGCCTTAGTGGAGCGAGATTTCTGCAGCATATTTAGCAGAATCACAGTATATATAAAATAATATGCAAAGTGGTTGGAGGGAAACTTCAGAATGGCAAAGATGTTTTTATTACAAATTATATGAGCAGACTGCAGTTCCTCTTTAAGGTAAGTTGCACTAGCACATTATGCCTTTACCTTGTAGGTTACCAAAAAAAAAAAGGCCAGCAGTTTACAACCACTTTAACTAGTTACCAACCGCTCTATAGCAGTTTTAGTGCTGCAGGGCGACCGCGCTGTACAATATCACACATGTACGTGATCCCGCACTTCCGGGTGCGAGTGTGCAGGAGCTGATCAGCGGGTCCCACCCCTGTCTGTTGGCACCCGCTGATCGTTCGGTGCACAGGCAGAACGGCGATCTGCCTATGTAAACGAGTTCTGTCAGTAGGGAAGGTATTTATTCTGTGTTCCTGCAAAGCAGGGACACGGACCTATGCCTTCCCCCCAGTAAAAGCATCTCCCACACTACAGTAAAACACCAGCTAGGTACACAGTTAACCCTTTGATCGCCCTTGATGTTAACCTCTTCCCTGCCAGTGTCATTAGTACAGTGACAGTGCATATTTTTTAGCACGGATCACTGCATAGTGTCACTGGTCCCCAAAAAAGTGTCAGTTAGTGTCCGATTTGTCTGCCGCAATATCGCAGTCCTGCTGATCGCCGCCATTACTAGTATTAAAAAAAAGAAAAATTCCAGTATATATCTCATATTTTGTAGACACTATAACTTTTGCGCAAACCAATCAATATACGCTTATTGGGATTTTTTTTTACCACAAACATGTAGCAGAATACATATTAGCCTAAATTGATGAAGAAATTAGATTTTTTACTCTTTGGGTATGTTTTATAGCAGAAAGTAAAAAATATTGTTTGTTTTTTTTTCAAAATTTGTGTTTTGTTTATAGAGCAAAAAATAAAAACCGCAGAGGTGATCAAATACCACCAAAAAAAGCTCAATTGTTGGGGGAAAAAAAGACAAAAACTGTATTTGGGTACAGCGTCGCACAACCGCGCAATTGTCAAAGTAACACAGTGCCGTATCGCAAAAAATGGACTGGTCTTGAAGGGGGTAAATCTTTCGGAGCTGAAGTAGTTAACCACTTCCGGACCGGCTCACGACGATATACGTTAGTACTTTGAAGAGGGATATCGTTGTTATGGCAGCAGCTAGCTGCCATAGCCCCGTATCCTCTTCTTCAGCGAGCGGTCCGGTTTCAGATAAAAGTAATCTCTGTAATCTCTGCGGCTGATTTGCCATGAGACCACTTTTATTGGGGCTGCCCCCTCCCGCCTTGCTCCGGTCGTCTCTGCCACTTACCGGAGCCACCGGTAGCGGTGGAGACGATCGGGTCCTCTTCCCTGCTTGGCTGGCTGCCACTCGGCTCCATAGCATTGACTGGCGGAAGCGACGTCAAACGTCACTTCCGCCCCAATGCTCTTAAAAGGAGAATTTTTTTTTTTTTAAATTACATTTTTTTTAAATTATTGCATTGTTGTGTAAATATGAGATCTGAGGTCTTTATGAGATCTGAGGTCTTTTTGACCCCAGATGTCACATTAAAGAGGTCCTGTCATCCCTTGTAATAGGAATAAAAGTGAGCCAATTTTTTTTTTCAAAAGGACAGTGTCAAAATAAAAAATAAAAAGTACAATAAATAAGAAAAAAAAAATGTATACATTTAATGCGCCCCGTCCCGCCGAGCTCGCGCACAGAAGCGAACGCTTACGTGCGTAGCGCCCGTATTTGAAAACTGCAAACCACATATGTGAGGTATCGCTGCGATCATTAGAGCAAGAGCAATAACTCTAGCCCTAGACCTCCTCTGTAACTCAAAACATGCAACCCGTAGAATTTTTTAAGCGTCACCTATGCATATTTTTAAGGGTAAAAGTTTGTCGCCATTCCGCGAGCCGGCACAATTTTGAAGCGTGACATGTTGGGTATCAATTTACTCGGCGTAACATTATCTTTCATATCATAAAAAAAAATTGGGCTAACTTTACTGTTGTCTTATTTTTTAAGTCAAAAATTGGATTTTTTCCAAAAAAAAAGTGCGCTTGTAAAGACTGCTGCGCAAATACAGTGTGCCAGAAGGTATTGCAATGGAAAAGAAAAAACTACGCAATTAAGGACAAAGTAAATACCAAGCTGCAACTTAAGATGATATACAACACCAGTAAAACATATAAAAAAAAAAAAAGCGCAGCTTCCCCTTTTTTATATTTTTAGATAGTATTGCAACGACCGCCATTTTATTCTCTAGGGTGTTAGAGGAAAAACAATATATAATGTTTGGGGGTTCTAAGTAATTTAGATTTTAACTTGTACACACCAAATCTCAAAAAGAGGCTCGGTCCTTAAGTGGTTAAACAATGCAAACTTCATTGCTTCTGTTCTGTAAACCCCAAGATAGGCCATGCCAGCACATTGTGAGAGTAAAAGAGGATCTCTGGTCACAGCATACACAATCATTTTATACCATCAGAATTGTAACTGCAATATAAACAATAGTTATATTTGACAATCCATTATAAGCTTACTTTAAAATCTCCTTTTCGCTGCCTGTCTGCTGGCCGTCTCTTTCCACACGGCTAGTTCCTAGAAGGACTGTGCATACTTTTCTTGCAGAGCAGCACTGAGCAGCCACATGGCACCCTCTCCACTTGCTGTAGTGCTCTGTACCATGTGACTAAACAGTCACATGGTCTGTTGACATCACCAGGGTCCTTCTACTGGGTAGGAACTGGCCGTTACCCTTTCCACAATCTCCAGGATTCCCAGCATGCTTTGCAGCTTCTCCTCAATTTCTAAAGACTACATATCCCATGGTACCTTGCTGCCTGCAAGCAGTGTTTCCTGTACTGACTCCGCCTACTGAAACTCCTCTTCTCAGTCCCAAAAGACAGGCTCTGTGAAATGGGTGACACAGCAGTGCCTACTCACAGTGCATGGTGACTACATGTCACAGAATGTGTGAGGATCTTCAGTAAGTTAGTTCAGTAAGTAAGTTTAGAACCTTCAAGATCCATAAGATCAATAGGAGTAGGCCAGAAATAATTGAATTCAATGTGGAAATGAAATAAAGTAGAGGGGTTTTTTGAGGGTAGAGACTTTCAGGAAGCCATGGCCTGGTAAGGTCATGTATTTCCATCCCTAGGGATTTTAAATGACATCATGGCCTGGTAAGGTCATGAATATCCATCCCATTTGCATCTAGAGAAAGGAGTTTATTTACAAGGAGGGTGGGACTGAAGATATTATTATTATTATTATTATTATTATTATACAGTATTTGATTTAACATTTTGGCCATAGATACACTTGAAGTGCATGAAGACCTGTGTCACCAGCATTGTCTAGGCAAGGCCAACCTTGGCACCCCAGATGTTTTGGAACTACATTTCCCATGATGCTCAACTACACTGCAGAGTGCATGAACATCATGGGAAGTATTTCCAAAACATCTGGGCTGCCAAGGTTCGCCATTACTGCCCTGGGCATTCTCATCCTTGGACAAAGCTAAAACCTGCAGTGCAGTAAACATTAGGAGACCTATAGATGATGCCAGAGATACCATACCCCATGGATCACACTCTCTTTGAAGGCTTCTGGGAGAGGAAGGAAAGAAACCAACTACAGGAGCGTGGAGTGAGTGTGAGATCCTGCCGACAGACTGTAGATAGTGGTTCCTGTGACGTTTTCCTTCCAAGGAAAGGTCAATGTAGTAAAAACTAGAAAAGAATCTCCCGGGTACAATTCTACAGTCAGGATGGGTTTCTGGTGTTCATTGAGTATCATTGTATGAAAACATTTCCTGTATTACACTGACTCCGGTGTAAGGTACTTGGTATTGTCCATGGCATGTTGTTGATTGCTGCTCAGCATTTCTCAGTGCTGAAATGATAAGACAGCTCAGGCTTGGGGGTAGGGGAGGGCTGGGCAGGGTGGCAATTGCCCCCCCCCCCCCCCCCCCGGGCCGCCCTAACCTATATTCAAAACGGCCGCTGCCAGTTGACAATTTTTTTTTCTTGTCGAGGAAGGAAGTTGGGGCTGTGGGCATGACCGCGGTGGCCGCCAGAGGGGGAGGCGGCCGGCCCTACCCTGGGTCCCACTGGGCCCATTGATCTGCCTCGGAGGGGAAGGGGGAGGCGAGCAAAGTCTCACCTCCTGGACCGGCTCCTATGATAGACAGCACACTGGTGACGTCTATTATAAGAGCCGGTCCAGGAGGCAGGACTTCGTATGACCATGGCCACGCTGGGTAACCGGAAGATCCCCGCTCTGTGTAATCCAGCGGCTCTCCTCTCTCTGCATTGGATGGGGACTGGTGAGGCTGCATTGATGGGCACCAATCAGGCTGCATTGGATAGGCACTGGTGAGGCTGCATTGATGGGCACTGATCGGGCTGCATTGATGGGCACTGATCAGGCTGCACTGATGGACACTGGTGAGGCTGTACTGATGAGCCTGCGCTGATGGGCACTGGTGAAGCTGCATTGATGGGCACTGATCAGGCTGCATTGATGGGCACTGATGAGGCTGCACTGATAAGGCTGCATTGATGGGCACTGGTGAGGCTGCATTGATGGGCACTGATCAGGCTGCATTGATGGGCACTGATGAGGCTGAGCTGATGGGCACTGATCAGGCTGCATTGATGGGCACTGATGAGGCTGCACTGATGGGCACCGGTGACGCTGCATTGATGGGCACTGATCAGGCTGAGCTGATGGGCTCTGGTGAGGCTGCATTGATGTGTGGTGATCAGGCTGCATTGATGGACACTAATGAGGCTGAGCTGATAGGCACTGATGAGGCTGCATTGATGGGCACTGGTGAGGCTGCATTGATGGGCACTGATCAGGCTGAGCTGATGGGCGTGGGTGAGGCTGCATTGATGTGTGGTGATCAGGCTGCATTGATGGACACTAATGAGGCTGAGCTGATAGGCACTGATGAGGCTGAATTGATGGGCACTGGTGAGGCTGCATTGATGGGCACTGATCAGGCTGCATTAATGGGCACTGATGAGGCTAGGCTAATGGGCACTTGTGAGGCTGCATTGATGGGCACTGGCGAGGCTGCATTGATGGGCACTGATGAGGCTGAATTGATGCATTATTTTTGCTAAACCTCCTTTGTTGCTATTAACATAAAATGTTGTTACTACATTTTATCATATTTGTCTTGCTTCATAACATCAAAATCCGTTATAAAACCAGGTGGGCATGAATGGTGAGCTGATTTGATGGTTCCACTAGACTGGACTTGCCCCCCAGGCCCAAGGCTGCCAGCCCTCTCCTGCTTGGGGGTCTACTGAGCATGTGATGTCAGTAATATTGCTCTTTTCCAACGGTGGATGTGAAATATCTAAAGTAGTGTTCTCCCAGGGGCCAGATGTGGCCCTTTGTTTGCTTTTATCCGGCCCTTGAGGCACTATTCTTCCCACTGACACCAACGATAGAGAACTATTCCTCCCAATGACACCAATGATCAGGCACTATTTTTCCCACTGACACCAATGATGGGGCACTATTTCTCCCACTGACACCAACAAAGGGACACTATTCTTCCTACTAAACACCAATGATGGGGGCACTATTCCTCCCACTGACAGCAACAATGGGGCACTATTCCTCCCACTGACACAATGGATTGGGCTCTATTTCTCCCACTGACACTAATGATGGAGCACTATTACTCCCACTGATTCCAATCATGGGGCACTATTCCTCACACTAACACCATAAATGGGGCGCTATTACTCCCACTGATACTAATGAATGAGTGCTATTTCTTCCTCTAAAACCAACAATGGGGCACTATTCCTTCCACTGATACCAATGATGGAGCACTATTCCTCCCACTGATACCAATCATGAGGCACTATTCCTCACACTGACAGCATAGATGATGCACTATTACTCCCACTGATACTAATGACTGAGTGCTATTTCTTCCTCTAAAACCAACAATGGGGAACTATTCCTCCCACTGACACAAAAAATGGGTCAGTATTCCTTTCTCTGATACCAACAATAGGGAACTATCCCTTCACGACACCAATGATGGGGCACTATTCCTCCCACTGACACCAATGACGGGGCACTATTCCTCCCACTGACACCAATGATGGGGCACTATTCCTCCCACTGACACCAATGACGGGGCACTATTCCTCCCACTGACACCAATGATGGGGCACTATTCCTCCCACTGACACCAATGATGGGGCACTATTTCTTTCTCTGATACCAACAATGGGGTGCTATGCCTCCCAATAATACCAGTGATGGGTGCATTGTTTAATGAAACCAAGGGCATTTTCTACTCAAACTGGCCACCCTCACAGTCTAAAGGACAGTAAACTGGCCCTTTCTTTAGAAATTCTGGAGACCTCTGATCTAAAGGAATGAAGAAACAATGAAACCAGGCAAGCTTCGTCTAATTATATTTGGATTTTCAAGTCTGTATGAATACATTCCTGACCTGCCACCATACAGTATCATTTTTCTTTAAACCTATACCTTTTACCTTACTGTCCATGAGCTCCTAGCAAGTGGCTTTGCCCAAGCTCAAATGTCATCAGTCTGCTGCAAACAGGAGGAAGCATTTCATCAGTCTCCTCTCTGTCAGTGATCAGAGTGCAACATTGTAGCAACTTTACAGCAAGTCCCAAGGTGAAATTCAGCAGCAGGGGCTCAAATGTGTCAGACATCTGTGAACACAGCCAAGAACTGCAAAGAGAGCAGGATTTACATGACCATATGATCTCTGGGCCCTCATCTCAGTCCCGGAAGTAGATGGTGACTCTGGTTGATGGCTGAGCAAAGATGGTGCTGTAGTTCTGGAGAGAAAATCAGATAGATATTAGGTCTGGTATCCAATTTGATATCGCTTAATAATAGTGTTTATTTTTTTAAACATTTTTTAGAGGGAAGGGTTCTCTTTAATTTTGCTGATTTATAACTCTAAAGGCAGGGAGGCTTTATTGGAAAATTGATGTCATTCTTTCTGCAGCAACAAAAAGAATGTTTTATGATGAATTGAGGAAAAACAATCTCGCGGAGGCCCCGATGATCCAGGTTCTGTTTCTGCACGAGATTTATTCCCTGTTTAGCTGTGCGCATTTGATGAATTATAATTTCCAAAGCCAGCGTTTCACATGGAGGACGCACAGACCGCAGGTTTAGTCACTTGGCTCCTTGCTCGCTCCATCTTTGATCTCGGCTCTGAAAACAGTAATTAGTGGGGCAATTAACTCAATTACATAATTCCTTAGTACGTTTTTTTTTTTTGCATGTAAAAAAGAATCTGGAGCATCGTGACCAATCAAGAAGCTTTCAAATCGTACAAATACCAAGATGGAGAGATGGAATTCAGATCAAGCTGGAGTTTGGCGCCCCCTTCTGGTAGGATCTTAAATAAATCTTTTTTTAAAGAAGAACTCCATCCAAAAATTAGAGTATTTTCCATGTAGATGATACCTCCTTGGAGCCATGGATAGAAAACCTGTGTTCTTGCTCATGCAAATGCATGTGTGTGACTTTGCAAATACACAACCTGAAAAGTTGCAGTAAGGTGAGTATACGCAAGGCCGGCTATATGTATGAAGTCAACAAGCCTTCCTAGGCTTTATAAGGAGCTCTCAGGCCTGGTGTTCATGCCGAGTGGCCTTCAGCTGTTCTACTATTCATGTTTGGTCATTTGTGCCTTGATGACCAGGTGCTTCACCTTTGTCTGGACTTCAGTTTGCTCTTGGTGTCTGATCTGATACCTAATCCTGATTCCCCCCCCTCATTGATGGCCTCTGTCCCCAACCCCGATTCCCCTTTGCTTTGACACTTGGTGCTCATTTTCACTGTAACTCCACCACTTGCCCCTTAGTAACTTGGCCGGTGTTGCTGCTGTTGGTGACCTTGGCCTTGTCTTCTGACACCGATCTAATAATCGGAGGGTTTCCCTACATGCTGCTTAAAGATGAACTCCAGGATAAGCAAATAATGTCTAAATATAAGCACCATGTGTCTTCTTCTTGAATCTCAGTGAACTTTGAGTATTTCTTCCAGATCTGTGCAGTAATCCAGTGTGAGACGTCCTGTAATAAAGACCGCTCACTGCTGCTTCCTCTCCCTGTGCAGGGGGACTGGTCTTGTCTCCGCCCCCTCCTGTAGTTTTCTGCAGGCAGCCTGTAATAGGTGGAGCCTGCTGGGCCCCTCCCACAGCTCTGCTCTCTCTCCTTGTGCAGGGTGACTGGTCTTGTCTCCGCCCCCTTCTTTCGTTTACTGCAGGCAGCCTATAGTGGGTGGAGCCTGCTGAGCCCATCCCACAGCTCTGCTCTAATTTTCTGTAGTGAGAGGAGCCTGTTGGGACCCTCCCGCCACTCTGCCCTCTCTTCTTGTGCAGGGTGACTGGCCTTGTCCCTGTCCCCCTCCTGTAGTTTTCTGCAGGCAGCCTGTAGTAGGTGGAGCCTGCTGGGTCCCTCCCACAGCTCTGCAGGGTTGGCTCCCTTTTGCCCCCCCCCCCCCCCAAAAAAAAAGACCAGCCACCCCCCTTAACCGCTGTAGTATTCTGCCGGCAGTGAGTGAAGCTACTTTTCTGGATGCCGTCCTATGTTAACTCTACACCAAACTAGTGAAAGCGAAAGCGTTTTAAAGTTCAACATTAATAAGGCTACTTTCACACTGGGGCGGACGGGCGCCGGCAGTAAAATGGCGCTATATTTAGCGCCACTTTACCGTTATCGGCCGCTAGCGGGGCGGTTTGCAGCGCTGCCCCATTGTTTTCAATGGGAAGGGGCGCTTTAGGAGCGGTGAATACACTGCTCCTATAGCGCTGCAAAGATGCGGCTTGCAGGACTTTTTTGACCGTCCTGCAAGCGCACCGCTCCAGTGTGAAAGCAAAAAGAGTAAAACACTAAAAAAATAGTCCCTTTCACGCGGGCGTCTCCGTGGAATGGATCGCTTCACTGATCCCCGCTGAGCAAGCGGATGACAGGTCCTGTCCGCTCCGCTGTGCAGAGCGGACACGGACCGAGTCCAACTCTCCTCTATGGGGAAATCAGATGGAAACAGACCACCTGTCTGGATTTTGAGGACAGGATCGGATTGGATCGGATATCGGCAGATGTCACTGCTGACATCTGCCGCTCCATAGAGGCGACTGCAAGGTCCAATCAGGTCAACCTGAAAAACTGGCAGACGGACCTGATTGGACAGCATGTGTAACACCCACATGATGTACATTATGTTAGAGTATGATGTTTAATCTCGTTGTACTAACTTAGATTTCTTTGCAATTTATGCTGCTCTCTCTGTGGCTGGAATACCTGCTAGCGTGACGAATTTGTACTTTAATTGTGCAAAAATTAAATTTTAAAAAAAAGTATCCCGGCCTTGGCTCCCTTTTCCCTACCCCCCCCCCCCCCCCCCTTTTTTTTCTCTCTCTTCTCTCCCTTTCTATACCTTCTCTGTTTCTTTTCCTGTCTCTGTTCCCTTTTCTCTTTCTCCTTCTTGGGGTCTCCTCCCCTTTACCTTTCTACTTTGAATCTAAACCTAGAATCCAGTCGCCAACGCTTGAGCTTCCAATGTCATTCTGATGGTCTGGGGCGAGACACTCACCGAAGACTCTGTTGTCAATTTCTATTAATCTTTGGAATGTGCTTTATTCTATAAATGCGTAGATGCTCTTCAGTGGCTCTCATCCTACCTATCCCAATGCACCTTCAATGTCACTTACAATTCTACTTCCTCCACTCCTCTTCCCTTCTCTGTCGGGGTCCCCCAAGGTTCTGTTCTTGGACCTCTTTTATTTTCAAACTACGCCTCTTCCCTGGGTCAACTGATGAATCTCTCATGGCTTTCAATATACTTTCTACGCTGACGGCACACAAATCTATCACTCCAGCCCTCAACTCACCCCATCAGTCTCCTCACGCATCACTGACTTACTAACCGACATATCTGTATGGATGTCACACCACTTCCTCAAACTCAACTTGTCCAAAACCGAGCTTATAATATTTCCTCCCCCACGTGCCTCTTCCCCTGACTTGTCTGTCAAGAACAATGGCAAAACCATCCACCCGTCCCCACATGTCGGGGTGCTAGGTGTTATCCTGGACTCTGAACTCTCCTTTCGGGCCCACATCCAATCACTTTCCAAAGCTTGCCGCCTCAACCTCCGCAACATCTCCAAACTACGTCCCTTTCTAACCAATGAAACCACAAAGCTCCTGATTCACTCCCTGGTTATCTCTCGCCTTGACTACTGCAACCCCATCCTCATTGACTTACCTTTAAATAGACTATCCGCCCCTTCAGTCAACCTTACAAACCGCTCAGCATCTGCTATACTCCTCTCTGCCAATCCCTCCATTGGCTGCCACTCGCCCAACGAATTAAATTCAAAATACTAACAATAAGTTACAAAGCCATCCACAACTCGGCCCCCAGCTACATCACTAGCCTAGTCTCAAAATACCAACCTAATCGTTCTCTTCGTTCCTCCCTAGACCTCCTGCTCTCTAGCTCCCTCATCACCTCCTCCCATATCCGCCTCCAGGACTTCTCCTGAGCCTCGCCCATCCTCTGGAATTCGCTACCCTATTCTGTCAGACTGTCTCCAAATTTATCCACTTTTAGGTGATCCCTGAAAACTTTCCTCTTCAGAGAAGCCTATCCTGCCTCCATCTAACAACTGCACTATTTTCTCCATTAGCTCATCCCCCACAGCTATTACCTTCTTGTATACCTTGACCCTCCCTCCTAGATTGTAAGCTCTAACGAGCAGGGCCCTCTGATTCCCCCCTGTATTGAATTGTATTGTAATTGTACTGTCTGCCCTAATGTTGTAAAGCGCCGCGTAAACTGTTGGCGCTATATAAATCCTGTATAATGATAATAATAATAGATAAGCCATTGATAATAATAGATAAGCCATTGACACTGTTAACCAGTTTATAGTAGTTAAGCTCCTATTGGACTTTTGGAAGCCTTATCTTTGACATGATTCATGTTTCGACTGTACTTCTATTATGCTTAAGGTTTGGCTTTTTCTGTATGACTAATCATTTGCAATAAAAATTGTCCTGAAAAAAAAAAATGTAGTAAAGGAAAATGAGTTTAAAGCTCTAATTGCTGGCTAGATATAAAAATATATTTGTGCACTGGTCCAAATCATTTGGTGGAGGGGGGATTATGGTGTGGGGTTGTTTTTCAGGGGTTGGGCTTGGCCCCTTAGGCTGCTTTCCCACTGAGGTGCTTTACAGGCGCTATAGCGCTAAAAATAGCGCCTGTAAAGAGCCTCTCCTCTCACTCCAGTGCGAAAGCTCAAGTGCTTTCACACTGGAGCGGTGTGCTGGCAGGACACCAAAAAAAGTCCTGCAAGCAGCATCTTTGGAGCACTGTATACACTGCTCCTAAAGCGCCCCGGCGATTTGCGGGCGGTTTTAACCCTTTTTCGTCCGCTGTGCAAAAATAACGGTAAAGCGCCGCTAAAAATAGCTTTACCGCCGACGCCCCCAATGCCCCAGTGTGAAAGTAGCCTTAGTTCCAGCGAAGGGAACTCTTAAGACATCAACATACCAAGACATTTCATGCTCCCAACTTTGTGGGAACAGTTTGGGGACGGCCCCTTCCTGTTCCAACATGACTGCGCACCAGTGCACAAAGCATGGTCCATAAAGACAGGATGAGTGAGTTTGGGGTGGAGGAACTTGACTGGCCTTCACAGAGTCCTGACCTCAAGCCGATAGAACACCTTCGGGATGAATTAGAGCGGAGACTGTGAGCCAGGCCTTCTCATCCAACATCAGTGCCTGACCTCACAAATGAGCTTCTGGAAGAATGGTCAAACATTCCCATAGGCACACTCCTAAACCTTGTGGACAGCCTTCCCAGAAGAGTTGAAGCTGTTATAGCTGCAAAGGGTGGGCCAACTCAATATTGCACCCTACGGACTAAGACTGGGATGCCATTAAAGTTCATGTGCGTGTAAAGGCATATACAGTATATAAATATTATGCTGGCCAGAGCACTAGATGGAGTTTGCATGTTCTCCCTGTGCTTGTGTGGGTTTCCTTTGGGAAATCTGGTTTACTCCCACACTTCAAAGACATGCTGGTACTTGAGTCCTATTTAAAGTGGTTGTAAACCCATTTAAAAAAAAAAAAACTAACACCTGCAAGACAAAGCTATAATAAGATACTATGCATAGCATACTAGCTCATTATGTATTACTCACCTGAGATCGAAGCCCTCGCGGCGGTGCCCGTCCACAGCTCCGGCGGCCGACATCACTCCCGGGGGTTACTTCCGGGTATCGCGGCTCCGGCGCTGTGATTGGCCGGACCCGCGAAGAGGTCACACCCGCGCATGCGGGCGGTAACGGCACACTCACTGAAGCAATGGCACATAGATGCCGTTACTTCAGTCTGTGTCAGTGCGCATGTGCCGATGACGTTGGCACATGCAAATACAGGGAATATCTCCTAAACCGTGCAGGTTTAGGAGATATCCTGGGTAGCTACAGGGAAGCCTTATTATAGGCTTACCTGTAGCAAAAAGTGGGTTTACATCCACTTTAAATTTGGCACTAATATGTGTATGTATGTGAGATGGGGATCTTAGATTGTAAGTTCCTTGGGGACAGGAACTGATGTGAGTAATATGTAAAGAGCTGTATAAATTGTTGGCACTATATAAATACCTGCAAAACTAATAAGTATATATTATTTTCTGTCACTTATTATTATATAATAATAATTCACGTGCATTATTTCATATTTACTAAATACATATTTATTTGATATTTTTTATCCTTATTAAACCAAAGATGCATAATTAGCCATTGGTCTAGAGCAGTCTTTTTCAACCAGGGTGCACCCTGGGATGCCTTGAGGTTTCTTCAGGGGTGCCTTGGCCTAAAAATTGGCCCAACTTTTTATACAAGCTAGTGGGTAGATGAAACCTGCCTTTTAGCTACACAAAGCCATAGGTTATCATTGTAAACCATTACAACCTTCTGGCTGGCAACCTCCTAACGACCAATGACATCATCAGTTGATAGCGAGGATGTCAGTTGCCTGCATATCATCCTTGTTTGACCCTCCCTTGCCTCTCTCCATCAGCTTTGGGGTCTCTTTAGCTAAGTGATGGAGAAAAATTGAGGGAGAAGAGAAACATTGGCATACTAGTCAGTACCAGTTTGCAAAAGTGTATTTGCTTTGGAAGAACAAATCACCTTTGACGTTGGGTGTCCTAAATGTATTGATGTTGCTGCATTATGTAAAACTATCAGAATAGTTTTTACATTTTAGAATGGGGCGCCTCAAGACTGTCCATAATTTTGGAGGGCGCCTCGAGATTTCCCATAATTTTAAAGGGTGCCTTGACTGAAAAAAGGTTGAGAATCACTGGTCTAGAGTTCTGCAAAATGTTCATCTTTGGAGTTTTCATTTAACCTATCCAGATTTGGGAGTGAAACCCGCTCTTTGGCGTCACTTTGAGAAATTCTCCAGATAGATTTTGCAGAGTTTATTCAGCTTTTATGGCTCGGTCGTTTTCCATGTGGCTTTCTGTCCCTTTGGAGTGGTCTCCAGCTGCCTCATTTTGCAGACATAACTTTATTAGTCTGGTGATACTGGGGGTGGGGTGTACATTAAAGGATTCATTTTGAGCAGATCACAAGTCCCACCATGCGGGTTTATTGAGTCGTGGGTCATGTCGCAGTGACCCGTTCCGGTCTACAAGAATACCAGAGGACCTCAGTGCAAGGAAACATGCGAGACGTGGCCTGGCTCCATCACTGGAGGCTTTTGATATGCTGCCAGCCCCACGCAGGAGGGCCACCCCCTCATGAAAACATATAGAAGAAAAAAGAAAACATTTGCCATGGGGCAGAGGGCTGTCTGAGAGAAGCAATCCAGACTCACATCATCACACGGGTTAGGGTTCTGTTTAAAGGGAAACTTCAATTATTTTCTTGTTGGATTTAGATTTTTAATGTAATCAGCTTAACATAAACAGTTTTTTTCTGGACCTGTGGAACTTTGTGTTGTTCTTATTACATAGAGACATAGCTGGTAAGGTTGAATAAAGGCACCAGTCCATCCAGTTCAACCTATGCGGTGTGTGTGGGTGTTTTTGTCAATAATAATTCCCATATCCCTGCATTTTGCGACCGATGACCATCTAATAGTTGTATAAAACTCTTAACACTCCCCGCTGACACCACTGCTTGTAGAAGGGAGTCAGTGCCCCATCAGAAACAGCTGTAGGTGCCCATCACAGTGTCAATAAGTGCCCATATCAGTGCCAACTAGTGCCCGTCAATCAGTGCCCATCACAGTGCCAATTAGTGCCTGCCAATCAGTGCCCATCACAGTGCCAATCACTGCCCTATAGTAACACCTGTCAGAACCTCATCAGTACCTCATCATCAGTGCTGCCCATCAGTGCCAATCAGTACCTCCTATCAGTGCCGCCTGTCAGTGCCAATCACAGCCGCCTGTCAGTACCCATCACAGCCGCTTGTCAGTGCCCATCAGTGCTGCCTGTCAGTGCCCATCAGTGCCACCTATCAGTGCCTGTCAGTGCTGCCTATTGGTGCCCATCAGTGCTGCATATCAGTGTCTTCTATCAGTGCCCATCAATTCTACATATCAGTGCCTCCTCATCAGTGCCCATCAATTCTACATATTAGTGCCTCCTCATTAGTGCCCATCAGTGCCACCTTATCAGTGCCAACTTATCAGTGCCGCCTCATCAGTGCCGCCTCATCTGTGCCCGTCAGTGAAGGAGAAAACTAAATTTTATAACCAAAACGAAGAAAAGCTTTTTTTTTTTTTAAATTTCAATATTTTTTAGTTTGTTTAGCAAAAAATAAAAACCCCAGTAGTGATCAAATACCACTAAAAGAAAACTCTAGTTGTGGGAAGAAAATGATAAAAATTTAGTTTGAGTACAGTGTTGCATGACCACGCAATTGTCATTCAAAGTACGACAGCGCTGAAAGCTGAAAATTGTTGGAAGGGGCGAAAGTGCCTGGTATTGAAGTGGTTAAAGGGTTTGTAAAGGCTGAAGTTTTTTTATCTTATTGCATTCTACACTTACACTAACACTTACCTGAGGTCCCTCTCTGTCCGGCAATTTCCACGAGTGTCTCAGCCATCTGGGATCCTTCCTCCTGATTGGCTTAGACACAGCAGCGGCGCCATTGCCTCTCCCTGCTGTCAATCAAAGTCAGCTGGCCAATCAGAGGAGAGAGGAGGGGGGGGGGGCGGGTCAGGGCTCCGTGTCTGAATGGACACAAGGAGCTATGACTCAGCTCGGGTGCCCCCATAGCAAGCTGCTTGCTGTGGGGGCACTGAACAGGAGGGAGGGGCCAGGAACCCGAGAAGAGAAGGATCTGGGCTGCTCTGTGCAAAACCACTGCAACAGAGCAAGTAAGTATAACATGTTTATTATTTTTATAGGAAAAAAAACAAACCTTTATAATCACTCTAAGGTTAAACCACTTCTCCTCTAGTTTCAGTGAATGGTCGCATGTCTCCCTGCATCTGAATAGTTTTTATTCCTATGCAAGAGTCACCATTGAAGTATTTGTATATCGCTATCATTTCTCCTCTCAAGCGTCTCTTCTCCATAGTTTACTGCAGTCATTCCTTGTAACGGAGGTCCCCCAGTCTCTTTGTTAGCTTTGTTGCCCTTCTCTGGACTTTAATCAGTTCCAGCTATAGGTTTTGCACACAGGGTGTGCCAGTTTTGCCTGGGCACACCCTAATCACCCTGTGTGGTACAGATTCCCTGTTTAAACCCCTGATATTTCACCAAAGCCCCTTAACAGGGCTCCTAAAAAAATTGTAAAAAAATAAAAAAACTATAAAAAAAAATAAAAACTACTGACACCATCCACTGCTCTACTGACACCGTTAGTACAGGTGTATCTCATAAAATTAGAATATCATCAAAAAGTTAATTTATTTCAGTAATTCAATTAAAAAAGTGAAACTCATATATTTTATATAGATGAGTTACACAGACAGTGATACATTTCAAGCATTGTGTTCTTTTAATTTTGATGATTATGGCTTACAGCTGGTGAAAACCCAAAATTCAGTATCTCAGAAATTTTGACTATTACAAAAGACCAATAAAAAAAAGGATTTTTAATACAGAAATGTTGGCTTACTGAAAAGTCTGTCCATGTACAGTATAGGATGCACTCAATACTTGGTTGGGGCTCCTTTTGCATGAATTACGGCATCAATGTGGCGTGGCATGGAGGCGATCAGCCTGTGGCACTGCTGAGGTGTTATGGGAGTCCAGGTTGCTTTGATAGCAGCTTTCAGCTCATCTGCATTGTTGGGTCTGGTGCCTCTCATCTTCCTCTGGACAATACCCCACAGATTCTCTATAGGGGTTTAGGTCAGGTAAGTTTGCTGGCCAATCAAGCACAATGATACCATGATCATTTAAACAAATATTGTTTTTTTGGCAGTGTGGGCAGGTGTCAAGTCCTGCTGGAAAATGAAATCAGCATCTCCATAAAGCTGGTCAGCAGAGGGAAGCATGAAGTGCTGACTTTGGACTTGATAAAACAAAGTGGACCAACACCAGCAGATGACATGGCTCCCCAAATCATCACAGACTGGAAAATTTTGCATTTCATTAGGAAATCAAGGTCCCGGAGTCTGGAGAGGTACAGAATCCAAGTTTCATGAGGTCCAGTGTGAAGTTTCTACAGTCTGTAAAGATTTAGGGAGCCAAGTTATCTGCTGGTGTTGGTCCACTGTGTCCACTGGTCCGTGATGACCTTGCTGCGAATATTGTGTTTTGGACAGATTTGAAACAGGACTACATATGTTGCTCTATGCACCTGGTCAGGTTATCCTCTTTGCTAATAGAAGATAGGAGAAGAACCGATGTATTTTTGCTTCTTTGAGCAGATGTTGTGCCGCTGTTCAGTAAGAAATGAGGATGCAGGATACAGGTGACTTTCTCATAAAATGCAAAGTCAGTGGTTTTGCAATGTTTTTTTGTAGTGAGAACAGTTTACAGCAGTGACATTGGCCCAGGGGAGTCCTTTTCTTGCTGAGTCATCACAAAAATTCTGCTGAACTAATAACCCAAAATTGCCTCCCGTCCAAAAACACCACCTGCTGCTGTGTTAGTGCTGGTACGTCTTATACGAAACCTGTACAGAGGGAAATAGGTATCTCAGAAAGCTCTGAAGCCATTAATCCGCATGATAGCAATATAAATAGCATTCTCGTAAGTAGATTATCGATTGTAGTCGCCAAATGTCCTTGATATTTTTAGTGATGGGTGAAGCATGAGTGGGGAGAGCCAGCCCTGGCTTCTTCTATGTCTTGGATACTCCACCGGTGAGATCTTCCTGCCGTAAATCCTATTCTTCTGTCCACCTGGGAGTGTGGGAGATGTTACATTCTCCTTATTATAAAATTAATAAAAAACCTAGCAGGAATGGTGGAAGCCCCTCCTAATGAATGACCAAGTAAGACTAACCTTGAGAAGCACTAGAAATCTTTTGTAGTGATCTCCAGTGATTTTTTTGAAGGTTCTTTCTTGACCCTTCGTCCTTATGGACCAAAAATCTGCCCAGGTCCATCAAGCATACTGAACAGGAATGACAGCTCCCTCTTTACATCAGTGTCCTAAGTCCCACCCCCTTCACAAAACAACCCCCCTTAACATCACAGTTACCACCTTTACATTAGTGTCCATAGTCCCCCTTTACAGCGCAGTACCCCTTCCCACCTTTAAAGCAGTCCTACATTGGCCTCAGTTTCCCTTCACATCACAGCCCTCCCTTGCATTGAAGTGCCACTATACATTGCAGTGCCCCTTCATATCACAGTGCCCTATATAAAACAGTACCCCTTTATGTCACAGTGCCCCTTACATCACAGTGTCCGTTATATCCCAGTGCCCCTTTATGTCACAGTACCCCTTATATCACAGTGCCCCTTACATTACAGTGCCCCTTTATGTTACAGTACAGTCCTTTTTTTTTTTTAACGGTAACTTTAATGAGTACAAAATTAGTGTTACAACAGAAAGAGCGAATCTTGCTCATAATAGACGAAAACAAAGAAATGTCCTATCAGTACACTGTCAGTAAAAAACAACAAAAAGTGTAGCGCTAAACCTTATCATACATAACCCTGGGTGGGTAGGTATACAGTGAAGGGGATCACCAATAGAAAGACCCATACATAGATGGGAAATCCCGTTGTTTATGATCAAACAATAAATAACAATGTTTAGTCCTTTAAATAAAAAAATTTGAATAAATCCAGTATCCCAAAACAGCAGATCAGCTCACTACCACCGAGAGAAAGGAAGGCTTACCAGATGTGGTGGACCCGACAGGGCATACGCCGAATTGGGTCAGATAAGGCTTGGGTGGTAGGAGGCTGTGGATGTCTGTGGTGTCGCAGATTGCTGGATTCCTCCAACTGGTGTCCGGGTCATAGAAGGTGTGCGGAGTCCCAAGAATATGGATGGTTCTGTAGATCCCAGGGGCGAGGGGATGAGGTGTTCCGTGGATGGATCCCTCAAAACCTGTCCGTATCTCCTCAGTGTCTCCAGGAATCCATTCTCCAGGCCCTCCGGCCCTGCCTCCTCACACAGCACCGAGCACGGCCTCCACCGCCTGCCTCTCGCTGTCTGTACACCCGTCTGGAGACGATACTTCCCTCACGGATTTTCGGCCCACACAAACACTTACCGGGGCCGTTCACGCAGCGAACACACACACACAGCCTACTGACAGTACACTGTCAGTAGACCAGAAGCAATATATATAGAATCACAGGAAGCAAATGCTAGGAAAACAACTACAGCTATTAGAGATAAAAGAGCCGTGGGCTAGTTTTTCACAACCCCTAAATACAGTCATAACAAACAAATAAAGCATGTACATGTTGGCCCATACACCTAAAAATTTCTTAGGACAACCCCTAGATAGCTACAATGGCGCTTTAATCACAGTGGCCCTTTATGTCACGGTGCCACTTTTGCTGCACTGCCCCTCTATACCAAAGTGCCTGTTTCAATGCAAGCCTCCCCTGCACATTCCTACCTTTGGCAGGATACAGGCCACCACTGTCATCCTCACAGCAGTGTAGGGAGCAAGAGGTCCTGCAGATCTAGATGGAGGGCTGCTCAACTTAAGCGGGTGATGGAGCAATGGTGAGGTGTGTTAAATGAAATATCCCATTGCAACCAGTTGTCCCCTTCCCCGGGGAACCCCTAAAATGATTTTCAGGTCTTGAGGTACCTCCCCTGAGCAAAATTCACCAGGAGTCAATGGGGAAAAGGCCCCTTATATTGATGCTCAGAGGGAGGAATGCAACCCTTACAATGGTGGTCAGAAAGCCTTCCCTACACACAGCTAAAAAACATAAGTGTGTCATGATGCCGCTTTGCCAAGTGATGTTGGCCCTGGAACTATTCAGGTACCATGAGATGATAGATCACTCAACCACATCTCAAGGAACCCCTTACAACTTCTGGAGGAACCCTACAGTTCCACAGAACCCTGGTTGATAATGGCCTGCTTAAAGCCTTGGATGATTGGTGGCTATAGGTATTCTTTTTTTTTTTTTTTTTTTTTTTTAAATTGCTTTTATTTACCATTTGTGGCAATAAAGATAACAACAAGATTTCATATTTTACATAACAAAGTGCGTTTAGAGTGCGTAAATTACCAGTAATAAAGCCTAGTACAGACAATGTAAAAATATATTTTAAAACCCCTGTTTCACGTGCTTTTTTATGCTCTAAAGTGTTTTTAAGTGCGCCCTTGTAGGTGCATAACAGTATTTTGTGTTGTGCCACTTTTATCCCCTTTTTTTCCCTTCCCCTCTAGCCCCTGGCTAGCCCACCCTCCATTGTGCACTGGTCCCCCTGTCATCCCCCTCCCCCCCCCCCCGTCCCGAAAACGCCACCCCTGTTAAGGTCGCAGCGAGAGGGGGGCGAGGAGAGAGGAAGAGGAGGAGGGAGAAGAAAACAGGAAAAAAGTAGGAAGAAGAAGAGAAAGGAGGAGTACCTCCAGAAGTCGCAACATGTTATATCTATCTAGCCCCCAATGGGGTCCATCCCACCGCTTAGGCTTTTACGGCACTAGCTATGCATTCGCCCCACTAAACAGTCAAGGTTCAA
Organism: Lithobates septentrionalis; assembly: GCA_037952835.1. Lineage (NCBI taxonomy): Eukaryota > Metazoa > Chordata > Amphibia > Anura > Ranidae > Lithobates > Lithobates septentrionalis. Next base: position 76,817 of record JBBDGP010003951.1, on the reverse strand, counting down.
AGGTGTTTGGTTCAAAGTAGTTGGCAGGTATTCAGTTCCTGCAGCCAGGGTTTCCATAGACCAATAAATTTTCTATAGTTCCCTTTTCTAATATAAACTGTCCTCTCTGTCCAGACCAGGGAGTCCATCGTTTTAGTCCAGTCCTCTATAGTTGGAGATTTTCTCGAGAGCCAGGACTGTGCTATCAGCTTTCTAGCCTGGTATAAGCATCTAACCGCTGCTGTGACTGAGTTAGTGTGACCCGCGGTATCTCCCACCAGCCCCAGCACACATACCTTAGGGTCTAACGCTATTTTAGTTTTAAATCTGCGATTGATTGTCCTGACCACTTCCGTCCAATATCTTACCAATTTTGGACATCTCCAGACCATATGTATAAGATCCCCTGTATTGTTACACCTAGGGCATTTGTCATCCGGCCTGCCCCCAAATCTATATAATCTTCTAGGGGTGTAGTAAGCTCTGTGTACTAGGAGTAGGTGTGAGGCCTTCTGCGAGGGGGAGACGGATACCGACTGCCCCAACTTCAGTGTTTTTCGCCATTGGGCATCTGACAGCTTTCCCACATCCGCCTCCCATCCTGCTCTGGGCCCGGCTGCCGCACTTTGAGGTAGTATTTTGTCTACTAGCTGTGTGTACACAGCTCCAATCAATCTCTTAGCATTTGTTGCTTTGACAACTTTATCAAGAAGAGGCGTTTTACTTTGCTCCAAAGGGGAGGACCTAAATTGGGTACTCAACGCGTGCCTTATCTGAAGATATTTATAGAATGTGTTGCTTGGAATACCAAATTCCATTCTGAGGTCCATGAAGGATTTCAGGTTGCTACCAGTATATAGCTGCATCAATCTATAGATTCCGTGGTTTTCCCAAACGGGGTGCTTTTCTATGGCCCTTAATTCCCCCAGGAGTTCATTAGACCATATTGGCGAATATTCCGTGATGCCCCTATACTCCATAATCCGCTTGACTGTCTGCCAGACTTTACTTACTAATTTAGGTGTTGGTAATTTTCTCTGTAGAGAGCCTGCCTCGAGTGCATCTGCCAGACATCTATGTGGGCTGCCTTCCAGCATTATTTTATTGCTAGCGCTTAATTCGCTACTGGATTCGCAGCCCCCCAGGTGCTGCAATTGAGCAGCCAAGAAGTATCCATACGGGTGGGGAATTGCTAACCCTCCCTCCCAGGTAGGGCGCTGCAGCGCCTGCAGTTTGATCCTGGCCTGGCCTTTCTTCCAGAGAAGATCCCTAAATAAGGAGTCTATTTTTATAAACCATTTTCTCCCGATCCACACCGGAGAGTTATGAAGAATATAAAGGATTTGTGGTAACCAGATCATTCTGATCAAGTTTGCACGCCCTGCCAACGACAGGGGGAGCCGACACCAGATGTCGCATTTTTTTTTAAGCTTCGCGAGTAAAGGGACCAGGTTATCCCAAATGTAAACATTGGGATCGCTGGTCAGCTCTATTCCCAGGTACTTAATTTTATCAGTTATTTTTAGCCCGGAAAGGCCGTCGGGAGGGGGGCTATTAATTGAGTCCATCTGTAACAGTGCAGATTTATCCCAATTAACTACTAGGCCCGACACTTTCCCGAATCTTTCCACCAATCTCGTCATTCCTTCCAGAGAGGGGCCCGTGTCCCCCAGGAATACCAGAACGTCATCCGCGTAAAGTGCGATTTTTTCTTCCCCACCCCTCCTCCTGAACCCCTGTATATCCGATACCCTCCTCATGACCTCCGCCAACGGTTCCATCGCCAGGGCAAACAGGAGGGGGGACAGCGGACACCCCTGCCTTGTGCCCCTCTCCAATGTCAGACTGTCTGTATACTCATTATTGATCTTTAACTTAGCTGATGGGTGGCTGTATAGAATTTTTACCCATTTAACAAAGACCGGGCCAAACCCAAATTTATCCATTATTTCCCAGAGGTAGCCCCATTCCAGGCTGTCAAAGGCTTTAGCAATATCCAGTGAGACAACTGCTCTAGGGTCCCCGTCTACTACTGGGGTCTGCAGGTTCAAGTATGCTCTTTTGATATTTACACTGGTAGACCTATGGGGGATAAATCCCGTCTGGTCTGGGTGGATCAGTTTGTCAATGCATTTGCTTAGCCTGGTTGCCAAGACCTTTGCAAGGATTTTAATATCCGAACAAAGCAGGGAGATTGGCCTATATGAGGCCACCTCTAGTTGGTCTTTCCCTTCCTTTTGAATAAGTATAATATTAGACTCTGACATTGAAGAGGGGAGACCGCCGTTCGCCAACGCCTCCTCCAATGTCCTCAGAAGGGTGGGGAGCAAAGTCTCCCCGTAGTATTTGTAGATCTCCAAGGGAAGTCCGTCTGGGCCTGGAGCTTTACGATTAGGCATAGCCGCCACCGCGCTCCTAAGTTCCTCCAGGGTTATGGGGGCCTCTAGGTTCATCTTATCTGTTGTGGTTAGAGTTGGTAGTGTAATTCCCTCCACTAATTTATCTAGCGCGCCATTGCCTGCAAGCTGTTTAGTTTTGTACAGGGAACTATAGAAGTCAAAGAATATCTCCCTTATCTTCCCAGGATCCGTAACTATTTCCCCCTTTGGGGATCTGATCGCAGAGATTGTTGAGGACGGGGAGTTGGTGCTAGCCACCACGGCGAGCGTGCGCCCCACTCTTTCCCCCTCCTCAAAAAATCTCCGCCTCTGAAAAAGCCTTTTATTTTCTGCCTTTCTCATTGTTACCGCTTTATATTCCTGCTGCTTCTTGACCCATGCCTCCCTTAGTTCTATATTGGGACACAGCACATACTGCTCTTCCAGGTCTATAACCTCCCTTCTGATGCGGTCCTCCTGCATTTTTGTTTTTCGCTTTGCCCTTGCTATTTGCTGAATTAGGAGCCCTCTAAGAAAGGCCTTTAGTGCGTCCCACACCACCCCCCCTGCCGCCGTGCCCAGGTTACTCAAGATGAACTCCTTTAAGCTGGTAGAGATTTCTTCCTGGTTCCCAATTACCTCTAACCATACTGGGTTTACTGACCAAGGCCTATATATCTGTCTGTCCCCGGTGCACAACAGCAATTTTAAGGGTGAGTGGTCTGATAATCCCCTTGGGCCGTAATCTATTTTATGTACTATAGGGAGCGCTTCCTTATTACCTATCGCTAGGTCTATTCGGGATAGTGTACAGTGCGTCCCTGAGTAACAAGAGAACTGTCTGGCGTTTGGATTGCGGATTCTCCATAGATCGCACCACCCCACTTCCTCTAGGAACTGTTTAAGCCTCCCCTCCGTTACTCTCCCTATCCGGGTACCCAGTGAGAACCTATCCTGCCGGCTATCAAGAACAGTGTTAAAATCGCCAATCAGAATCAGTGGAATCCCTGCCTTGTTCTCCATGTATTCTAATAAATGGTATAGAATTTCCAACCTGCTAGGAGGGGGAATATATATATTTGCTATGACCAGTTCTCTCCCATCTAATAAGCAGTGTAGGAAAATATAGCAGCCCAGCGTGTCGATCCGCGCACTCCTGCAGGTGAACGTCACCCCTTTTTTAATCAATATGCTTACACCTCTCGAGTAGGAGGAGTAAACCGCATGAAATTGCGCTTGAAATTTCCTACCCCCCAGTTTTGTCTTAGTTTCATTTGTTAGGTGCGTCTCCTGCAGGCAAAGCAGAGCGACACCCTGGGCCTCCAACTCTGATAGGACAGCAGACCTTTTATCGGGATCACCCAGGCCCCTGACGTTCCATAAGCATATACCAATCATACTAAGCATCAGTAAAAAGAAAAATAAAGAAAAGGTTTTTAGCAGGAATACAGGTAGCAACCATATTGTTCAATGTACAACGCGTACCACATTTTAGCTCCCGCCCCGGGGCATCCAGCTTCTTAATATTTATCCTAGCTCCACTCTGAATCGTAAGCCTACCATCAGTGTTGCAACAGTGTTTTGGGGGGGTGTGGAGGGAGGGGAGAGGGGAAGAGCCCCTCACCCTCCAATCCCCACAAACCCCCTCTACTCCCATTCTTTCCATGTGCGTGAAATTATAGCCCAAGCCCTTATTTAAATTGCTACCCTCCCTCCCCCCCTGATTCGTTTTATTAATATGTTTGGGTCCCACATGGGGACTACGTGACTCTTTATCCAGTGACTTTCCCTTTAATCCCCCATGCCTATTTCGGCTCGCCCTGAGGGCTTTTATTGTGACCCAATCCAGGGCCGGTACAAGGCAGGGGCGGAAGGGGCGGATGCCCTGGGCGGGACAAATTACTAGAGGAAGGGGGGCGCAGGTGAAGTGGCTGGACTGTACACACAGAATACTGCACAGCCAGTCAGAGCTGCTATGATGTCTGTGCCATGCGCTAGTGCACAGCGAGGACGAGCCCTTCACTTCCCTGTCAGACAGAGCAATCTCCGCCCGACTGCCGTTGTTCTGACAAGAAAGTCCCCCCCCCCCTATGGGATAGTGTTGGGCAGGGCCGGATTAACATAGGGGCTGGTGGAGCTGCAGCTCCAGGCCCCTCCCTCAATATAGGCCCATGGCAGTGGCTTATGAATATCTGTGTGCCTTCCTGAAGGAAGAGGAGGAGCCCTCTGTGCTCACATGGAGGAGACAAGAGTCAGTGCAGCCGAGTCCTGTCTCTGTCCATGCCTGACTCCTATCACAGGATCTGTTCATTCACACAGATCGTCCTCAGTGTCTGGGAGCTGTCTGGGGGAGGGGCGCTGATGTCCTAACCAGCAGGAGCCCGGGAGATAAGGTTAGTACATTTGTTAGGGAGGTGTTTTATTGCGCTAGTGGAAAGACTGCTGCTTCCCCCCATGTAATGTGCTCTTGTGCCCAGTGCCCAGCATGTCATGTGCATTGCAGTGCCCCATATAATGTGCTGTGCCCACCATGTGCTGTGCATTGCAGTGCCCCCATGTAATGTGCTGTGCCAACCATGTCATGTGCTGTGCATTGCAGTGCCCCCCATGTAATGTGCTGTACCCACCATGTCATGTGCCTTGCAGTGCCCCCATGTAATGTGCTGTGCCCACCACGTCATGTGCTGTACATTGCAGTGCCCCCATGTAATGTGCTGTGCCAACTATGTCATGTGCTGTGCATTGCAGTGCCCCCCATGTAATGTGCTGTGCCAACTATGTCATGTGCTGTGCATTGCAGTGCCCCCATGTAATGTGCTGTGCCCCCCATGTAATGTGCTGTGCATTGCAGTGCCCCCATGTAATGTGCTGTGCCAACTATGTCATGTGCTGTGCATTGCAGTGCCCCCATGTAATGTGCTGTGCCCCCCATGTAATGTGCTGTACATTGCAGTGCCCCCATGTAATGTGCTGTGCCAACTATGTCATGTGCTGTGCATTGCAGTGCCCCCCATGTAATGTGCTTTGCCAACTATGTCATGTGCTGTGCATTGCAGTGCCCCCATGTAATGTGCTGTGCCAACTATGTCATGTGCTGTGCATTGCAGTGCCCCCATGTAATGTGCTGTGCCCCCCATGTAATGTGCTGTGCATTGCAGTGCCCCCATGTAATGTGCTGTGCCAACTATGTCATGTGCTGTGCATTGCAGTGCCCCCCATGTAATGTGCTGTGCCAACTATGTCATGTGCTGTGCATTGCAGTGCCCCCCATGTAATGTGCTGTACCAACTATGTCATGTGCTGTGCATTGCAGTGCCCCCCATGTAATGTGCTGTGCCAACTATGTCATGTGCTGTGCATTGCAGTGCCCCCCATGTACTGTGCTGTGCCAACTATGTCATGTGCTGTGCATTGCAGTGCCCCCATGTAATGTGCTGTGCCCCCCATGTACATGGGGGCACTGCAATGTACAGCACATTACACGGGGGGCACAGCACATTACATGGGGGCACTGCAATGCACAGCACATTAATGTGCTGTGCCAACTATGTCATGTGCTGTGCATTGCAGTGCCCCCATGTAATGTGCTGTGCCAACTATGTCATGTGCTGTGCATTGCAGTGCCCCCATGTAATGTGCTGTGCCCCCCATGTAATGTGCTGTACATTGCAGTGCCCCCATGTAATGTGCTGTGCCAACTATGTCATGTGCTGTGCATTGCAGTGCCCCCCATGTAATGTGCTGTGCCAACTATGTCATGTGCTGTGCATTGCAGTGCCCCCCATGTAATGTGCTGTGCCAACTATGTCATGTGCTGTGCATTGCAGTGCCCCCCATGTACTGTGCTGTGCCAACTATGTCATGTGCTGTGCATTGCAGTGCCCCCATGTAATGTGCTGTGCCCCCCATGTAATGTGCTGTACATTGCAGTGCCCCCATGTAATGTGCTGTGCCAACTATGTCATGTGCTGTGCATTGCAGTGCCCCCATGTGATGTGCTGTGCCAACTATGTCATGTGCTGTGTATTGTAGTGCCCCCCATGTAATGTGCTGTGCCCACTATGTAATTTGCTGTGCATTGCAGTGCTCACTATGTAATGTGCAGTGCCCACCATGTAATGTGCTGTACATTGCAGTGCCCACCATGTCATGTGCTGTAGATTGCAGTGCCCACCATGTCATGTGCAGTGCCCACCATGTAATGTGCTGTGCCCACCATGTCATGTGCAGTGCCCACCATGTAATGTGCTGTGCCCACCATGTCATGTGCTGTGCCATGCAGTGATCCCACCAAGTAATGTACAGTGCCCACCATGTAATGTGATGTGCCATGCAGTGATCCCACCATGTCATGTGCAGTTCCCACCATGTCATGTGTTGTGCCCACCCTGCCATGTGTGTGCCTAGCATGTAGTGTGTTGTGACCACTGTGTAATGTACTGTGCTGTTCAGCAGTGCCCACCATGTCATGTGCAGTTTCTAACATGTAATGTGCAGTTGCATTGCCCATGAAATGTGCTATGCCATGCAGTGCCCACCATGTAATGTGTTGTGCCATTCAGGGCCCACCATGTAATGCGCTGTGCCCACCACATCATGTGCTGTGCCATGCAGTGCCCACCATGTAATGCACTGTACCCACAATGTAATGTGCTGTGCCATGCAGTGCCAACCATGTCATGTGCAGTGGCCACCATGTAAATTACTGTGCAGTGCCCACCCTGTCGTGCTGTGTTGTGCCCACCATGTCATGTGCTGCACCATGCAGTGCTTACCATGTAATGTGCTGTAAATTGTCCACCATGGCATGTGCTGTGCAGTACCCACAATAGAATGCCCTATGCAGGGCTCACCATGTCATGTGCGGTGTCCACCAATTAATGTGCTGTGCTCACAATGTAATGTGCTGTGTCATGCAGTGCCCACCATATCATGTGGTGTCATGCAGTGCCCACCTTGTCATGTGCTGTGCAGTGCCCACCATGCCATGTGCAGTACCCACCATATCGTATGCTGTGCCCACCATATAATGTGCTGTGCAGTGCCCACTTGTAATGTGCAGTGCCCACCATGTAATGTGCTCAGCTGTGCCCGCCATGTCATGTGCTGTGCCCACCATATAAGGTCCTGTGCCCACCGTGTGCATGTGCTGTGTTGTGCCCACCATGCAATGTGCTGTGTTGTGCAGTACCAACCATGTCATGTGCTGTGCCCACCATATAATGTACTGTGCCTACCTTTGTAATGTGCTGTATTGGGCAGTGCCAACAGTGTAATGTGCTGTGCCCGCCATGTAATGTGCTGTGCTTCGCCCACCATTAAATGTGCTGTATCCATGTATCCACCATGTAATGTGTAGCGCCAACCATGTAATGTACTGTGCTATTCCCCCCCCCCCCCGTGTAATGTACTATGCCACAGACTCACCCCCTCACTCTCACCCCCCTCTCTCTCTCTCTCAACCCCTCTCTTTCACCCTGTTCTCTATCTTGCCCCCTTCAACCCCCTCTTTCCTACTACCCTCTCTCTCTTTCACCCTCTCTCTCTCTTTCACCCTCTCTCGTCCCCTCTCTCTCATTCAACGCCTTTCTCTCTCTTTTCCCCTCCCTCTCATCCCCACTCTTTCAGCCCCCCTATCGCGCTATAACCCCCCCCCTCTCTCTCTCTCAACCACTCTCTCACACCCCTCTCTCTCTTTAATTTAATTCAACAAAGAATTGTTTGCGTTTTTCATTTTATTTATTTTCATAAAAAGGCCCACCAAAATCCTTAGCACCAGGCCCATGTTGCTCTTAATCTGTCCCTGGTGTTGGGCTGTCCGCCCTGTACTGCGCAGGCGCAGCGCTGTTCCGACGAGAAAGGTCCGCCCTGAACAGCCGTTCATCTTCGGAGACTTTCGGCGTCTCCTTTGTGCGCATGCGCAGTACAGGGCGGACACTATCAGATAGGGGACGTTTCTCGACAGGAGCGAGTGTGATCTAGAGGAGGAGGAACCGAGCAATAGTAAGTAAGCCATCTGCAGATGAATTTGTTAACTCCTTTTTTGGGGGGCGGTTGATATATTACCAATGGTATTTTTTTAATATGCATGAAGGGTAGTTAATGTGTATTATCAATGCTGCATTAGTGACAAGTGGCAGTTATTTAACCCCTTTGGGCTGCATTAGTGGCACCAGTGTCAGTGTTAATTAACCCCTGCATACTGCAGCAGTTAATTATCAGTGATGCCACTAATGCAACACAAAGGGGTTAATTAACTGCCACTTGTAACTAATGCAGCATTGATAATACACATTAACCCCTTCATGCTGCATATTACAAATACCATTGGTAATTAACCACTTGTCAACCCGTCTCACCCATTCGATCTGATTCCTGTCCGAATCCACAGTTCGCACCGCAATCTGCAAACCGATCCGGGGGTGTCATTAACATTCTATTGACACCCGCAGCGGTTCTCAGAGGGCAGCGTGAACTGCCTGCGGGAGAGATGCGATGCGGGAACCGGCGCTGGAATCGCACTGGTTCTCACATTGCTATAGTGTGAATCTAGGCTTAGGGTTTCGGGTACATGCCCCTGCCCGCCTACTCCCCTGTGATTTGACACAGTGGGAGTATGTCAGCAGATCCCAACCAGTGATTCATGGCCGGGACCTATTGACTGGCTGTGTCACAGCCCAGAGCCCTGTGTTGACAATCAACACAGGGCTCTATACAAAGGAAATGTTCGCTTGCAAAGCAGGGAAAATAAACAAGCCAGTCAATGGTAAAAATCAGTACACACATTACACATTGTTGGGCACACAATTAACCCCTTGGATGCCCCTAGATATTAACCCCTTCTCAGCCGTTGTCATTAGTACAGTGTCGGTGCATATTATTAGCACTGATCAGTGTATAAAGCTACATTCATGACCTAGGTATTCCAGAGCTTCTTTTGGGCAACAAGCGTCCCGCAATTTTGTCGCAATTTGTTGAGGGACAATTGCCACAAAATCGTCTGTGTCTGTGCGTCAATTTGGAAATTGCAGGCAGAATCACAGCAATCCGGAATGCCTAGGTGTGAACTGAGCCTTAGTGTCACTGGGTCCCACTATAAGTCGCTCCTTCTTTACAACCGGGGGGGGGGGGGGGGGCGCAGTTTGCCATCTTTGCCCTGGGCACCAGATGACCTTGTCCCAGCACTGACCCAATCTACCCAGTGCCTCCCTATCACACCTACCACCAGCCATACCCTCCCTACACCCTCCTCCCGCCCCCCAGCTCCCCTCCCCCCGCCCACAGCAGTATCCCCAGGGGAAACCCCCGAGGTACTGCGACAAATATAACAAAAAAAAACAAAACAATACACTCCACAACCCAGATCGTGCACCATCCCACATTTAGGACTTACACAACCTCTACCTCCCACTCTCCCCCCTGCCTCCGGCCCTCCCCAAATAACAAAAGAATAACAGTAAGCCCTCCCCCCGCCCCTCAGTCCCCTCCCGCCATCCATATCAATACTACGACATTTTAATTTGTCCTCTTTATACTCTTCTTTTGCAGCCCTCTTATCTTCTCAGGGTTGTATGGTCCCTTGATGGTCCTCCAACCATGCTGCGGCCTTATCAGCTGCATCAAAAAAGTAAACTGACCCCGAAGCTTCCACCCTCAATCGTGCTGGATATAGTAAGGCATATGAAATTTTGTGGGACCGCAGGGCTCGTTTCACCTCCAGAAAGCCTGCCCTTTTTTTTTGCAGATCCGGGGAGAAATCGGGGTACAGTGAGATCCTACTGCCCTTATGGGAAATATCCCCTATCTCTCTTGATTTTTGCATTAACACCACTTTGTCCTTATAGCAGAGCAGCTTCAGAATCATTGGTCTAGGGCGCCCCCCCGATGCGGTTGGTCTAGTAGGAATTCGATGCGCCCTCTCGATGGCAAAAAAGGGTGAGAATGAATCGGGCCTGAAGAAGCCTTTAAACAGCTTTTCCATAAAGATTTCAGGACAGGGGCCTTCGCTTCCCTCAGGGAGGCCCAGAACCCGAACATTGCATCTACGCATCCTGTTCTCCATTTCATCCAATTTATTTCTGTACATTTCAAACTGCGTTTGTATATTCTTAAATTCCCGCTGCATCGGGAACACTGTGTCCTCAAGTTGGCTCAATCTCTCTTCTATAAGGGCAGTCCTCTCCAGTACCTTCTGGAGCTCTTGGCTCATAGAGCGAAGTTCTACCTTGAGGCCCCCCAGTTGATCACACAGGTCACACAGGGACCCCTTGCAGGAATTCACCGCAGCTAGTACCTCTTTTAATGTGGGTTCTGGTTCATTTACTTTTATAGGAGCAGCTGAAGCACCGCTGTTTTGAGAAGCTGCTTTCTCCAGGGGGGCTGTCTCTGGGCTTTTTTTGTTTGATGCATTTTTGGTACCGGCCGGTGTTGCAGCTGGGGCTGTTAACATTCTGCCCACGCTTTTTCGCTCGCCAGGTGGCCCTGTCTGTGTTTTCTCGTGGGGGAGCTGGTTGCCTTTAACGGGGGTATGTGCAGGGGTATGTGCAAACTTTTCCAATTTTGCTGCAGCTGTTGCCGCAAGGGGTGTCGGCGCCGAGCCCCCCCTGTCCTTGACAGAGCGAGTTGCCTGTGCTGCTAAATTTTCATTAGGATGTTGGGGGTCCTCTCCCTTTTTTCTGGTCATCATTGGGAGTATTTGGTGAGGGTAAAGAAAGAAGAGGAAAACGTAGTTCCAATGGCGACTTGTCCCTTAGTTACAGTGTAGTATACCCAAAGGTTACCACAAGTCCCCCACTGCAGCACGCCCTATGTGGGGGCCGTTACAGACCCAGGGCCTCAGAAAAAAGCTTGATTTGACTTTCCTTCTTTCCTTCCTTTCCCTTCCTATTCACCCTCTTCGTCCTCTGCTTTTCCCAAGAGCTTCTTTACACTCCTTGCTGCACTCTGCACTTCTCTTTCCCCGCTCCCCCTGCCTCTTACTTCTTCTACAATATCCAAGGCTTAGATACCGGGCCCAGTAAGAGGTGTAAGGCATGGAATGTTGCAGGGTATAAGCTGACAGTCTTGCAAACATCAAATAACTGAAAAAGTGTCCTTTATGAACTAGGCCCACAGGGCGCTCATACCTGACCTTTCGGTGCTTCAGGGCAGCTCTCTCCCAAGTGCATCTGGTGAGCGTTTATCATTAGCTGAGGTCTGCTTCCGTTGCTGTAGCTGTGGCTGCGGCTAGGGCGGGAGAGGGGAGGTTGGATTCGATACTGGAGCTTGAAGCAGGGCACTCTGACTGAGGCTCCCAAATCTCTGGCGCCGAACTCCAGCGGCTCCCGCAGGTCTCGCGAGGTTCCCGGGGGTTGCTAGGCATCCAACCCACGCCGCCACGGAGGAGGGGGAGCTCACCGCACGGCCCGTATGGAGTGCAAACTAGGCAGGGCCCGAGCCAGTGTCCTTCAGCGCGGTACTGCAGGGGCGGCGAGGATGAGGAGCAGCTGTCCTGATCGCGGCATTCGACCGAAGCAGGTAGCAGGCATCAAGGGCCGGGAGGCAGATCAAGCCAGCAGCCGGCTAGATGGTATGGAGGGGAGGGTCAGCGGGGACAGGGCTGAGCGGCATACAGGCCGGAGCTAGGAGGGAGCTCTCACACACACCCTCTCACAGCGGCATCTGGTCACCGGCTATAGGTATTCTTACATGCAACAAAGAATCTCAGCAACCATCACCACACTGGTAATAATAAATGGTGGGAAAGAAGCACAGGACACAAACTTCACATTGAGAATCACTCTGGTGACTGTTTCTTTCCACACAAAAAAATACTTCTGGATGGAAATGTTTCCCCCCCAACAGGATGCTAAAAACAGAACAGAATATTCTGAGTATTTTTATTTATTTATTTTTTTTTCACTGTTGATAAGATAATTTTGGTCATTTCATAGGTAACTGCAAAAAAATTATGCGTCCCAGAAGCAGCACCCCATTGAGAGCGAGTGACAGGCACAAGGTATGATAGCGTGCAGAGATCCCCCGAGTCACCCCCAGCCGGACATGTCACTGTAATTCACAAGGGGCTAAGATATCTAATTTAATTTTCTAATTTTTTTGATTGCATTAAGGAGAACTCACTAGCGTGAGCCTAATTTTTCACCACCTCAGCTCCAGAAAGTTTTACCCCCTTCTTGACCAGGCCACTTTTTGCTATTCAGCACTGTATTACTTTAACTGGTAATTGTGCAATGCTGTACCCAAATTAAATTTATATCTTTTTTTTCCACAAACAGAGCTTTCATTTGGTGGTATTTGCTCACCATTAAGTTTTTTATTTTTTATTATATAAACAAAAAAAAGACCCAACATTTTGAAAAAAACAAAAACAATAAATAATAATAAAAATAAATAAATAAAATGACCCTAACTCCAACCCCTAATATTAACCCCTAATAAAAACCCCTAACCCTAATATGAATCCCTAATAATAACTCCTAATCCTAACTCCTAACCCTAATCTTAACCCTAATATTAACCCCTTATCCTAACCCCTAATCATAACCTCTAACCCAAACTCTAACCTCTAACCCTAAGTCTAACCCCTAATCCCTAACCCAAATAATAACCCCTAACCAAAATCCTAACCCTAATATTAACCCCTAACCCTAATTTTAACCCCTAACCCTATTATTAACCCCATATCCCTAATCTTAACCCTAATAACCCCTAACCCTAATAACCCCTAATCCTAACCCTAATATTAACCCCTAGCCCTAAAATCAACCCCCTAACCTTAAAGTGTTACTAAACCCAGGAGCCTGCATTCACTATATCTGGTCTCCCACAGTACACAGAACATGGAAATGCAATTATTACCTTTTTTCATCAGCAGTTAGAACAGTCTTGTGACTTCCATCAGTGTCCAGCCAAGCACTGGTTAAAGCTTGTAGAAGGAGTTTTCTGACTGTCCTATGAGACTGCAAGACCCCTGTATCTCTGTCTGGACAGTGCTGATTGGCCCTGTGCTGATCACATGCACCCTCCCAAAAAAAAAAAAAACGTCTCTAGCAATACACAGCAAACTGAGCATGTGCAGCCTGACTCCATAGAGTCTGTGCAATCAGGAAATGATTAGGTGACTGTGGAAGAAGGGGAGGATCAGAGAAGCCAGGATCAAACAGCCTTTTTACACAATGCAAATGTTTAACCCCACCGTGAGTATAACGAGCATGCTTTACTGCATATACAGACTGATTTTACTGTTGTGGGTTTAATTCTAACCCCTAATCCTAACCCCAATATTAACCCCTAAACCCAATCCTAACCCCCAACCTTAATAACAAAGCGGAGTTCTACAAAAAGCATAGCTGCTGACTTTTATTAAACAGACACTCACCTGTCCCACGGTCCAGCGATGCGGCCGCCCAGAGCCTCGCTCCTCTCTCCCTCCTCTCCTAGGCTCCGTCATAGCAACTGTGGGCACCCGACTGTGACAGCTTACGGCTTCACGGCTGGGCGCGCACTGCGATGCACAAGTCGCGCTGCGCTCTGCTATTGGCCAGCCAATATTCTGGGACCTGTGTTGTCCCAGAAGATCGCTGGCAAGGAGGGGCCGCCTAGGGCGAGAGGAGGAGTTGCCTAGGCGGCCAAAAAGAGGTAGGAGGAAGTGGGACAGTCCCACTAAAAATAAGGTACACAAGCCCCACCCCAAAAAAAATGACATGCCAAATGTGGCATGTCAGGGGGCGTGGAGTGCTTCAAGCGGAAGTTCAACTTTTGGGTGGAACTCCGCTTTAACCCCTAATCCTAACCCTAATATAAACCCCTAACCCTAACCGCTTGCCGACCAGCCACCGCAGTTTTACTGCGGCAGAATGGCACGGCTGGGCGAAACAACGTTACCTTACGTTGCTTTTGGCCACTAGGGGCGCGTGCACCCCCGTAGCGTGTGCCCAGAGCCGATGCGAGTGCCCGGTGGGTGCGATGACCGCAGGGCTCCCGCAATCGCTCGTGACAGAGTAAGAACCAGGATCTGTGTGTGTAGTCACACAAATCCCCGTTCTTTCAGGGGAGTAGAGACAGATCATGTGTTCATACTATGTATGAACACCGATCTCTCTCTCCTCCTAGACAGTCCCATCCCCCCTACAGTTAGAACACACCTAGGGAACACAGTTAACCCCTTGATCACCCCCTAGTGTTAACTCCTTCCCTGCCAGTGACATTTATACAGTAATCAGTGCAGTTTTATAGCACTGATCGTCGTATAATTGTCAATGGTCCCAAAAATGTGTCAAAAGTGTCCAATTTGTTTTTTATATACATATATAATACGCATGATAGAGACCAATGTGCTCATTGGGACCTTCAATGCTGCAGAATTTTTTCTGTACCCTTCCCCAGATCTGTTGCCTCAAAACAATCCTGGCTCGGAGGTCTACAGACAATTCCTTGAACTTCATGGCACAGGTGGAATCCAATCAAGCTGTAGAAACATCTCAAGAATGATCAGTGAAAACAGGATGCACCCTAGCTCAATTTTGAGTGTCATGGCTAAGGCTGTGAATACTTATGTACATGGGATTTTTGTTTTTTATTTTTAATAAATTTGCAAAGATTTACAACAAACTTCTTTCACATTGTCATTATGGGGTATTGTTTGTAGAATTTTGAGGAAAAATATGAATTTAATCAATTTTGGAATAAGGCTGTAACATAACAAAATGTGGAAAAAGTGACGCGCTGTGAATACTTTCCAGATGCACTGTATCTCGGGTCCATCAGCAGCTTAACTGTTTACCTTTAGGGGGAGACATTGACCATGACTGTCAGGTTTAACACTGCTACACACAGAATAATGAACCATTCTCCCTGGCCTCTGCACCAGAAGAGCTTTCACTATAATATCCTCACCACAGTCACACACTTAATTATTACATAATTATTAATATACATTTATATGGCTGTGACATATACCGCAGTGCTGTACAGAGAACACTGAGCCAGTCACATCAGTCTCTGTACAGAGGAGCTTCTCCACTGAGCGGTGCTATTCTGCAGGGTGCTGTTGGCTCATTCTGCTTTGGCCTCAGCTGAGAGAAGCAGCAATCCTGGGGCCTGTCCTGCAGGCTTTTCCCAGGCAAGCATGGACCATGTTGGGGAAGACAAAGGTGAAGGCTCTCCAGAGGCACTGAGGCCTACACCATGTGCTCAAGCTGCAGTGGATCTTGGGCCTGTCCCTGTGCAAGGGTCCTTACCAGTCTTCCAGGACAGAGTGGTGAACAGACTTCGCCGCATTGCTAAGGAGGAACAGAAACTTGCTGTTATGACTGAAGATCTCAGGAAAAAGAAATCCCTGCACAGTAATTCTGGAAACAGTAAGACGGAAGTCTCCAAACAGGAGTCTCTGGAAGAGGCATTGAAAAAGCTGGAGAAGTTGGTTGCTTCTCTGAAGGAAAGTAGCAGTGTGTTCAGAGAAAAGTGTGAGAATGAGGAGAGATTCTAACAGATGAAGGAAAGTGCCTGTGCCAGTACCAGCCAGAGGGTGGATGCCAGAGTAACGGCGACAGTATGGATGGGGGGTAAGAAAGTGGATTGACATGGTGGCCCCAGTACTACCCCTGTCTCAGGATCTGTCATGTCTGAGTCAGTATCTGCCCCCCTCCCTCCCCAACAGCCTGGGTCATCTCAGGAGGAGGTTGAGGAAAATGGCGGATTGCTGCAGGCCATTACAGAAATGCAATCTCCCTTGAGCGGCACCGACTCATCAGATGAGGATCATGATAATGGAGTACTTGCTGAAAATCTCTTTCGGTGTGTGGAGGACTTTCCTGAAATTGCACCTGCCAATAGATCCTTGCAATCAACAGGGAATGCAGGAGGAGCTGGCTGCGAGGAGTCCCACATGGACACTAATGCCCCGTACACACGGTCGGACTTTGTTCGGACATTCCGACAACAAAATCCTAGGATTTTTTCCGACGGATGTTGGCTCAAACTTGTCTTGCATACACACGGTCATACAAAGTTGTCGGAAAATCCGATCGTTCTGAACGTGGTGACGTAAAACACGTACGTCGGGACTATAAACGGGGCAGTGGCCAATAGCTTTCATCTCTTTATTTATTCTGAGCATGCGTGGCACTTTGTCCGTCGGATTTGTGTACACACGATCAGAATTTCCGACAACGGATTTTGTTGTCGGAAAATTTTATCTCCTGCTCTCCAACTTTGTGTGTCGGAAAATCCGATGGAAAATGTCCGATGGAGCATACACACGGTCGGAATTTCCGACAACACGCTCCGATCGGACATTTTCCATCGGAAAATCCGACCGTGTGTACGGGGCATAACAGTGCAGAGCAGGAATGTCGCATGAACATTGAAACTGCAGTGCAGGAGGGCCATATGAACGCTGAAACAGCTGGCGTTTTTTCTAAACAGAAGACTTTACTTGATGACAGGACTGCTGGTATCTGTGGTACTTCTGGGACTTTAGTGAGCAGAACTGTTGTGCTGGAGGGGAGGAGGGAGGATCAAGTGCTGGGTAATTTACCAAACCAGATTGCAGAGGTTCCTATGCAGCCAGTTAATGTGTCATCTGTCATCTGTGGATGATAGAGGAATCTGGACGGGTGGGTGGTCAGTGTCAATAAGGTTGAGTGTGTGTGGGTATGTGGTCAAGCATTTGCCCTCCTCTGCCTTTTTTGGTAGAAATAGGATTACCATCTTCTACCCTGGTCAACCTAAGCTGTGCCATAAGTGTGGAGTCAAGGGACATCTCTCCTCTAACTGTCCAGAACAGAAATGCTCTTTGTGTCAGGAACTGGGGCATCTGGCAAAGGGACTGTAACATCATTAAATGTAACCTATGTGATGAGGTTGGTCACCCTTATAGCCAGTGCCCTGAGGCTTTACACAATAAGCCAGAGTTAGTGGAGGAATTCTTCCGTCTGGATAGAGAAGAGTCTGAGTTGGCGGAGGTTGTACTAGGGGATCCTAGTGTCTCTGTCCCGTCAGAATCTGTCTGTGAGGTCGTCTGTGGTGTCAGTGTCTCCCCAGTCTGTGGTCTCCCATTCAGTTTCAGAAGTGTGGTTGTCAAGTCTGTGTCTGCACCCATTGTTCCCTCTTCCGGGAGCCACAGCCGCGGATATTGACGTCACGGATTAGCTCCCTCGTTCCCCGTCGCTGGGTCAGTAGGAGAGAGGAGCCGAGCCTCGCGCATGCGCAGTAGGGTTCCCGGCGTGAAGCCGTAAGGCTACACTGCCGGGTTCCCTGACCCGCAATGGCAGCGGCAGCACCCGACAGCTGCGGTGCCGACATCGCTGGACTCCAGGACAGGTAAGTGTCCCGTTATTAAAAGCCAGCAGCTGCAGTATGTGTAGCTGCTGGTTTTTAATTTTTTCAGCAGTGTGCAAACCTCCGCTTTAATGACACCTTTCTACATCTATGTGGGATTCCAAGAACAGCATTATTACTCCTTTCACTGCCCATAGCATAGCAGCCATAAATATTTGAATTTACAGTCATTACTGCTGTGAGTGCTCCTTACATAAGCACACAGTACAATGAGTTTTAGCGGACCATAAAATATTTTAACAGATCAAATCCTATAGTCTGGCTCTGAGCTGGACAAGGAGAGTGCACAAGTCAGGACTTGTCTGTGGAACCGCGGCGGATAAGTCAGCGATTTCTGCTTTGTTAACCCTTCCAGATGGGAACTGTTTCACCTGCGAAAGGATTTGTATTTTTGTCCATCCACCTCTGAGATTTACACAGCACAGTGTTGTCTGGCAGGCCAGGAGACCTGATTTTTTCTTTGCTGTAGTTAAAGTGATTGTAAAGGCAGAAGGTGCATTCTGTGCATTAAGCTAAAAAACCTTCTGTGTGCAGCAGTCCCCCTCAACCACCCATTATACATACCTGAGCCCCCTCTCTATCCAGCAATGTGCACAAGTGCCTCGGCCGTCCATGACTCTCTCACCTGATTGGCTGAGACACAGCAGCGGCGCCATTGGCCCCTGCTGCTGTCATTTAAAGTCAGTTAGTCAATGAGGAGAGAGAGGAGGCGGGGCCAAACTACGGCTCGGGTCCTAAGGGATAGCACACAGGTAGAGGTCGTGCTCCGTGTCTGAATGGATACAGCTGCGGTTCGGCTCGGGTGCCTCCATAGCAAGCTTCTTGCTGTGGGGGCACTCGACAGGAGGGAGGGGCCAGGAGTGCCGGCAAGGGACCCGTGAAGAGGAGGATCGGGGCTGCTCTTTGCAAAACTACACAGAGCAGGTAAGTATGACATGTTTGTTATTTTTAAAGTGATTGTAAAGGATCGTTTTTAATTTTTTTAAAATAACAAACATATCATACTTACCTCCACTGAGCAGCTTGTTTTGCACAGAGTGGCCCCAAACATCTATTTCCGGCTTCCCCTAGCGGCTCTCGTGGCTCCTCCCCACATCAGATAACCCCCTAGGAGAAGCGCTCTCCTGAGGGGGTTACCTTGCGGGCGCGCTCCCGAGTCCAGCATTTACGTCCACAGACACGAATGCTGGACTCAGCCCCCCGGTGGCTGCATCATTGGATTTGATTGACAGCAGCGGGATAGCAGCTTGCTATGGGGGCACTGAAGCCGAACCGCAGCTCCGTGTACCCATTCAGACAGGGAGCCACGTCCCAGCCCTGCCCCTCTCTTCCCTCATTGGCTCGCTGACTTTGACAGCAGCAGGAGCCAATGGTGCCTACTGTATGTCTCATCCAATCAGGAGGGAAAGTCCCGGGCAGCCGTGTCTTTCAAACAAAATCGCTGGATCGAGATGGCTCAGGTAAGTATTAGGGGGGCTGCTGCACACAGAAGGCTTTTTATCCTAATGCTTAGAATGCAATAAAATAAAAAACCTTCTGCCTTTACAACCACTTTAACAGATGCACTCGCTTTGAGCGCTCTATGAGCTGTATGTAGCATTGGCTACATACAGTATGAGGTGATGTGTCCTCTTCCTGGAAGCTTTGTGTTTTCTGAATGTATAGAAGGCTTCGTCACCCGCCTCTCCACTCCAGCAAATCAGAGGAAGCCTTAAATTCATTCAGAAAATAAAAAGCTTCATGTGACTGGCTGAGCAGCACACTCTGATTGGATGAGGTGGAGATAAAAAAACTGCCTCTCCACCTCATCCAATCAGAAAAAGCGTTGCATTCGTTGAGAAAATGCAAAGTGTTCCCTGAAAATAATATTCTGCTTGCTTTTGTCTGGTTGCTCCCAGCAACCTTCTGTCTTCTTTCTGTTGTCTCCCTCCTGTCTTGAATGTCTGCTTTTCTGGTAACCTTCTATTCCAGTGCATGTTTGTTCCTTTATGCCTGTACCGAACCTATCGGTTAGCCTGCCTTTTTCTACCAACAGGGGGGCTGTGGCCTGGGAGTATCCATCTCCACCATCTTGAGCCCTGGTAAAGACCAGATGTTGCCTCTCACGGTAAGCTACTGCCACCACTGGTGACACAATTGGTTGCTGCTCTGTTTTTGTACATTGTCATTCTTTTTGTACATTGGATTTCCCATATGGTTTTGACCTTTACTTTTGTCTTCCTACCTCCTTGGGCATCTGACCATTAGCAACATTTCTGGCTACAATATAATGTAGAATTGATTCCACACTAGGAGTGCCTAAAACCCCAAAACTCAACCAGCATTCTCCTGCTGGTCTTGCTAATATCCAGAGGTGGACACACTTGTCTGTGCAGTCGCTATGGAACCTAGAAAGATGCCAAATCTTTGGCCATGTGGTTAAGCTAAAGAGGCTTTTATCTGCCTATTGATTATCTATGCTGCTCTCTGGAAGGATCGGGTCCCTGTGCTTACCTTTTTAAGGTCTGTGACAGAGGATGGAACTGTTGGTACTGTTGAGGTTATAAGAGGTGGTGTTGAGGGTATAAAAGGGTGTAGAAAGCAGACAAAAAAGGTGATATTGCAGGAACGTACAGTAGTTACTCTTATGCCCCGTACACACGGTATTCAGTATTAATAACAATGAACCTATAATTACTGATTAGCGGAAACAAAATCAATTGATACAAGATGGTTTATGGAGTCTTATGCCCTGTACACACGGTCGGATTTTCCGACGAAAATGTGTGATAGGACCTTGTTGTCGGAAATTCCGACCGTGTGTAGGCTCCATC
This sequence comes from Lithobates septentrionalis, assembly GCA_037952835.1. Taxonomy (NCBI): domain Eukaryota; kingdom Metazoa; phylum Chordata; class Amphibia; order Anura; family Ranidae; genus Lithobates; species Lithobates septentrionalis. The sequence goes on along the minus strand of JBBDGP010003951.1, from coordinate 56,308 downwards.
ACACATTTTCCATCGGATTTTCCGACACACAAAGTTTGAGAGCAGGCTATAAAATTTTCCGACAACAAAATCCGTTGTCGGAAATTCTGATCGTGTGTACACAAATCTGACGCACAAAGTGCCACGCATGCTCAGAATAAATAAAGAGATGAAAGCTATTGGCTACTGCCCCGTTTATAGTCCCAACGTACGTGTTTTACGTCACCGCGTTCAGAACGATCGGATTTTCCAACAACTTTGTGTGACCGTGTGTATGCAAGACAAGTTTGAGCCAACATCCGTCGGAAAAAATCCTAGGCTTTTGTTGTCGGAATGTCCGATCAATGTCCGACCGTGTGTACGGGGCATAAGTTGTGGTCAAAGATAGACTTTGGCCTGATGACACCATGCTTAGATGGCATTTAAAGACATGAGGGGGTAATGATGGTTGTCAAAGGGTGGCCCAGGTTCTCCTTTGTACTGGGGTCTTCTGCAATCCTTGTCCACCATTGTCCTCACATCCCTGTAACTCATACAAATGTATTTTTTTCATACTGCCTGCTCTTTCCTTTCTACTTTTAGCCCCAGTGTACCAACAACTGACTCACACTCTCCTCTCCGTACATCCTGACATTTCCCACACCCCATCCGTTCTCCAGGGACTATCTCTGCAGTGGGCTGGTTTCACTGACTCATCCTGACCCCCCCCCCCCCCCCCCCTTATCCTACTAGAGATTAGGAGTGTGCAAAATTCTTCCTGGAATTTGGGTAACATGACTTGTAACTGCTAATTTATTCACTGGCAGATCTACAAATGGACAGCTACTGTCAAGCATTAATACAAATCCACAAGAAACTACCTATGAAATGCCAACACATGACATTACATTTTAGGAGTGTCTATGTTTAGTTAACTCAGTACATGGGTACTTTTTGCATATAGTTTTCAACGTATTATGTGGGAAAAGTTAAATGAAGCTATTGTATTGAGGGACCATTTTATGACACAAAAACAGGTCCAGGATAGTTAAAAGGAGCCTCCATAACCCTCCAGAGACATTAAAGTCTAACCCCTTAAAAACTGCATTTTTTCCCTTCACTGATGAAGCCATGTACTTGTGGCGTAATGCGTAAGGAGGTGGAGCCAGTGACATAAGATGTGTTCTCAGGATGTAGAACAGAAGAATATACCACTAAACACTGATAGTAAGAAAGATTATACTTCAGCATTACAGGGGACTGTCAAACTGGATTTATATATGCTGATGCCTACTAAAAGCTGCAGGTTTCATCCATAGTGCCTCCAGTGGTGTTTTTGGGGGAACATTGTATGCCTTACATTTGTAGTGCGCCAGTGGTGCACATTAGCATGTGAGTGTATTTTATTTTTTGATTGTTAATAAATTGGTAATTTTACAGAAAGCACTATGATGGTTTTAAAATCTCTTTGTATTTTAGAGTATTTTCTTTGGAATTTGGTGGATCTTAACATATTGGTCCAATAGAAATCAGGAGGAGATTTTATTCCCCGGAAAAAAATTTCTCTTAAAGAAACAGGGACTTTGTCGTTTAACAGATAAAGTGAGAGGCTAGTGGTGGCGGTGTATGAATCACGAGGTGGCAATCACAGAAGATAATTGCAACGTGTTTTTTTTTGGATTGATCCTAATACACACGGGACGTTTTCAATTTGGGACTTTCTTTGATTTATGCAACATTCATGTTTGATTTAAGTTGGACCAAATGAGGATTAATAGTTTTTCATTGCAGCGCTGAAATATTTTATTGTAGCAAGGTCCCTGGCATCCTTCGGTCTAATGAGAACCTCCAGGGCCAGAGATAGCTGACATCCTTCTGTATATGGTGGGTTGTGAGCAATGGCGTCTCTAGGGGGGGGGCAGAGGGGGCCCTGACCCCCCCCCCCCAATATTATGCTGTGCCCCACCATGTGCCCCCCCCAAAAAAATGTATTTATTCATTTTTTTACAAAAAGGCAATGTCTAAGAGGGAGAGCGTCCCCAGTCAGCTCCTGCGGGTGATTCCTCCCCCCTCCCTCTGCTTGCTGACTCTGCATAATGCGAGCGCTCACACAACCACGGCCGCCCGATCTGCTCCTTCCCCTGCATCCTCATTGGCAGGGAGAAGAGCAAGTTGCAGGAAGGACTCCACCAGGACTCTCAGTTACTGAAAAAACAGACTGATTTCTCTCATCCTTAGGAAAGGAGAACCAGCCTGCAGGACAGCAAGAGGAGGCTGGGGAACCCCACAATGGCAGAACACCAGGGCCCGGTTGCAACCCTGATAGTTCTCCCACTGCTTTGAATCCTTATATTTTCTTGGTATGCTGGTGACATATCTCTTGTTTTTTGCCACCCTGGGGGGGCCCCAATACAGTAGGAAGGGAGCTCACTGCAGAACATGTGAAAAGGCCGTTGTGGAATCATAGTAAAGGGCCCCAGGATAGATTTATATATATATATATATATATATATATATATATATATATATATATATATATATATATATATATATATATAAAATTGCATTTTATAGTTGCCCCCCTACTTTTGTCCCTGTCCCCCCATGTGCCCCCCCCCCTAAATATGAAAGCTGGAGACGCCACTGGTTGTGAGGCACGGTGGGTGCAAATTAGTTAAAGTCATTGGGCGCCAGAAACTTCTTGAATGCAAAAGAGATTTTTATTTCTCTTAATAGAATGTTGGGAAAGAGGGTTAGGGCCAGGCCAACCTTAGGTAGTTGCAAGATTAATTGGCAGACTCTGAGACTTCAGCAGGAGGACAGCCATGCAGGGAAAAGCATACAGCCAGATGCCACATCTGCATGTGTGGGAATACTGTTACCTATGGCAACAATCTTTAACAGTTCCTAACACAAAAGTGTAAAGCCGCGTACACACGGGCGGACTTTTCGACCGGACTGGTCCGACAGACTTTCCGACGGACTTTCAACAGACTTTTGACGGACTTCCGACAGACTTTTTAACGAACGGACTTGCCTACACACGATCACACCAAAGTCCGACAGATTCGTACATTATGACGTACACTGGACAAAAATAAGGAAGTTGATAGCCAGTAGCCAATAGCTGCCCTAGCGTCGGTTTTTGTCCGTCGGACTAGCATACAGACGAGCGGATTTCTGGGTCCGGCGGAGATACGACGTAAAGATTTGAAGCATGTTCCAAATCTAAAGTCGTCAGATTTTCGACTGGAAAAGTCCGCTGAAGGTCCGATGAAGACCACACATGATCGAATTGTCCGCCGGACTCGGTCCGTCGGACCAGTCTGGTCGAAAAGTCCGACCGCGTGTACGCTGCATAACAGTTCCTTCACTTCCACTACAATCACTTCTTGTAGTTCTTCAGCCCACTGAGCTCCCAGTCTCTCTCACTAGACTAGTTGATTCACGGTCACAGAATCCCTTGAGCTCCTCCAATCTTTACTGTAGTATTTTCCTCAAGCGTCACCCTCGCCTCGCTGCTGGGTCCCTAGCTTGGCACTCAAGACTGGTCTGCTCGGTCCCTGGCTTGACACACAAGGTTGCTCTGCAAGCGTCACCTCCGTTGGCTGGGTCCCTGGCTTGATACCAATGGAAGATTCTTCACCGTCCCTAGTTGGTGAGAATACTGCTCCGGTACTTGCTTCAGTTACTCACTGTGGTCCCCGGTAATAAGGTGGTTGGCCCCTTAGTGGCAACAGCTTCCCTTCTACCTCCGACCACGACAGGTTCTCCGGCCAGCAGAACCATCACTTCTGGTTGAACTGCAAGCCGCAGTCCCAACCCTGCGCTGCTCTCTTGCTTCTGGATAGGCCCTCAGACAGCCTAGCAGCCAGATGTGCCCGGGATAGGCCCAATCTCTGGCCTAGCAGCCCGGGCAATACAACACATGTCCACCCAGCTGCCCAGGTGTCACAGAACACCGATCACCTGACCTAACCCAAATATATAGGTTCTCCCAGCAGGCCAAGGGATGTAAGAAAACCCTTGCCCATTGGCTGGGATACCCCATATACCCATAATCTGACCTTGCATTGCCCTTCTCATATCTAATGCCACCAGGTACCCGGCCACCTAGTGACAAAAGAGAGAAATGCAGCAATTACAGACTTAGAGTGAAATCAATTGATGCTCACAATTAGCCAAGGTAGCTATACCTGGCAGGTATATTTAGGAGTAACCCTGCCTAAACACCAGGGTGCTACATTATTAAGATATTTTGCCAAATCAAATTTTTTTTGCTAATGTGTGGGGTAGAATAAAAACGAAATTTTTACGAAAAAATAAATCAGGCAATTCTGCTTTTCTTCCATTAGGTGGCAGGATGGTCTCAAGGAGAAGGATGTTTCAAGCAAATCACACATTGGAATCTTGCAGGACAAGTCTGGAGAATGTGACCTTTGTCAGCATTGGAATTTACCCTAATCACAACCATGCAGGTAGAATGTGCTGTAAATAAATAAGATTCCCAATATATGTATTTATTTTAAGGCGTCTAATGTCTATGCGATAAAAGGGCGACAGGAAGTTAATGTGTTAGGGCAACACAGAAATTCAGCTATGTATTACTGCTAAATTGGAAGCCTTGTGGGTTTTCAGCGAGGACACATCCTGAATTGTTACATTCATCCCATGCTCACCTTCAGGACTTCTCCAGAGCCTCTCCCATCCCCTGGAATGCTCTACCCCAATCTGTCAGATTTTCTCCTACTTTGTCCATCGATCCCTGAAAACTCATCTCTTCAGAGAAGCCTATCTGACCCCCACCTAGCAACTGTAGGTTTACTACAGCACATTCCCCACAGTTATTACCTCTTGTATCTCTTGACCTTCCCTCTTAGATTGTAAGCTCTAAGGAGCAGGGCCCTCTGATTCCTACTGTATTAAAGTGTATTGTATTTGTACTGCCTACCCTCAAGTTGTTAAGCGCTGCGTAAACTGTTGGTGCTATATAAATCCTGTATAATAATAATAATACATTTAAGTCTTAATGAAGTTGGGTCTTTAGTATTTTTATGATTGTAAATTATTTACTTTCATGTGGTGCATTCAGTATGTCCATAATTGTAAATCAGATATGGCTCCACCCTCTAGATGCTATCAGGGTCACCAGCTGTGATGTATGAGCGGTGTGTAAAAAAAAGGTTGGTTAAGGCAGCCTTGACCCTTCTGCTTGTTCCAGGTCAATGACTTGCTAGGTAATAGAGCCACATTGGGGATGACAGCTCCAGAATCCTCGAGCTTTAAAAATAAAAGGTGACTTTCGTTTTTCTCTCATCACAGGATCTGTTTAGCTGCTTGCTGAACACCAGCACTACATTTACTGCATCCCCAGGCACCACAACATACGGGTACTTCCTGGTTTAGAGGCACGTGCCCCCTGCTGACCTGTGCTGTGATTGGACACAGCATGAGTTTGTCAGCAGATTACAGCCAATCATTTTGACTGTATGCCTGCTGATCGGCTGGGGCCAATCATAGCACGGATCTGTGCGTTTGTAAACACAGGCTCTGGCTGGTATTCTCCCTGCAGTTCGAACTGAAAGCAAGGAAAGAGATGCAGCCAGATCTGTAAGTAAAAGCAGCAGACATACACTTGCATACACTTAATAGGCACACGGTAAACCCTTTAATTGCCCTCCTGATCACCTCAGACATCCAACCAGTGCCATTGGTACAGTGTACAGTATTATCACTGTATTAGTGTCACTAGCAAAATCAGTGTCAGTCAGTCAGTGTCCCTCCCAGCCAGTGTCTTTTAGCGTCAGATTGCCCGCCAACCTGTCACAGCCACATTTTAAAGTTGCTGATCACCACCATTACTAGTATAGTGTCTGTACAAATCAGTATTTTGATTGGGATCAGAACTATACTAGTAACCCCAATAGTATAATGTCCCCAAAAACGCAGTGTTAGCAGGATCAGTTCTAAACACTGCCAGCACTTGACACTTGACTTGACGTAGCAGAATACATTTTGGCCTAAATTTATGAAGACATTTGATTTTATTTGATATGTATTATGTCTTTTTTTTTCGTTTATACCAGGGGTCTCCAAACTTTCAAACATAGGGCCAAGTTTACTGCCCTTTAAATTTTTGGGAGCTGGACTGTGGCCAGTTGGAGTAGACAATACCAAAGGCTTGGTGGGCAGTGGGAGTGAAAAAAAACTCCATCATTGATGTCAGTGGAAGCAATAGTGCCCCATTGTTGGTGTCAGTGGGAGGAATAGTACCCCATTGTTGGTGTCAGTGGAAGCAAAAGTGCCCCATTGTTGGTGTCAGTGGGAGGAATAGTACCCCATTGTTGGTGTCAGTGGGAGGAATATCGCCTCGTCTTTTGTGTCAGAGGAAGAAATAGTGCTTCATATTAGTGGAAGGAATAGTGCAGCAAGGGCCAAATAAAGGCAAACAAAGGGCCATTTCTGGCCCGTGGGCCAAAGTTTGGAGACTGGTTCATACAATAAAAAATAAAAAACCCCAGTGGTGATAAAGTACCACTAAAGCTCTATTTGTGTGAAAAAAATGATAACAATTAAATTTGGGTACAGTGTTGCATCACCATCTCTTTTAACAGCAGCGACCACAAGATGATCCAGATCACCTTAAAGAGGAGCTCCAGCCCCCCGCCCCCACCACCACCACCAAAAAAAATGAAATGTCAGCAGCTACAAATACTGTAGCTGCTGACTTTTAATATTAGGACACTTACCTGTCCAGGGATCCTGTGATGTTGGCACCCCAGCCGATTTTTCAATTGGCTCTTGGGTTCTGGCTCCGCCATTCTTTGCAAGGCTTCACTGCGGATTCCCTACTGCGCATGTGTGAAGCGCGCTGCGCTCTGTGAATGGCCCGGCGGTGGGGGAAGGAGGAAGCGGGCCAAACATCCGGGGAACCTGGAAGTGGGAATGGGTACCTGTTAGAAACAGGTACCTGGTCCCCCCTTCCCCCCCCAAAAGGTACCAAATGTGGCAGCGGAGGGGGAGCAAACAAGCGGAGCTTTCCCTTTTGGGTGGAGCTCTGCTTTAATTAGCTAGAAAACCCTTTTCTGTGCCTCTCCCTGATTCTGTTTACTTTCCCTGACTTCATGGCTAAGCTCTGCTATTCTGCTCTTCCAACGAGACTCTGGACAGTAAGAATCTCTCACTGGTCAATGGAATGGTAGATGATGGAGCTCAGAAATCAGTGAAAGTGGAAGCAAGCAACAAAGTGAAACTAAATCAGAGGGGCACAGAAAAGGCTAACAAAAATTAGCAGGCAGCTTCAGTAGCCTGCCCCTAGGTAGGATCTTAAGGCTCAATTCACACTGCTGAAAGCCCTAAGTCATGGGACTTCCAGTGCAACTTTGCATTGCGACTTGCTTGCGACTTTGATATTTGGTGACTTTGGCTAATCATAACAATACAGAGTGTGACACATATTATTGAACTTACAAAACCCTCTGAAGTCACAGCCAAAGTAGCAAAGATAAGACAAAGAAACGTCTTCCTTGCGACTTCTGTGATTATACCATTGCCGTCTATGGGAGCCAATGGCTGCACTGCTATCATTCTATCCACTGGGAATGTAGTGCATATTGTTCTATCTGGGATTATAGTGACTCAGCGTGTCACATCCTGTATATAGAACATGTTATTGCTGATATCACCATTATGAAGAATCAAAACAAACCTTGTCAGTACAGCATGTGAAATGACACTGCGGGCAGGATGTACAGTCACTGACATCATCTGAATATTCATGGATCCACATGTCAAATCATGCTGCCATACTATCAGGAAAAGCGTAGTCCTGTTTATTTGCCTGTATCAACTATAGAGTCGCCCGATTGGCAAGAGTATTCCCAGGTGCTGAGGGAATATCCTTATAAAATGTTATATTTTAACTTAATGTAGAAAAAAAGTCCATGATTTTCTGCACATTTGGTAATCTAAGAAACAGCTTGTTTATTCAAAAATAAAGAAATAATTGGCACAAGGGACTTTCCTATCAGTGCAATATGTCCCTTGTGCTGCAGGCTCATGCTTTAGTTGAAATCTTCCTCTGAACCCCCCTACCCCCACCGCTGTAATCTCCCCGTGCAGCAGGAGTTAATACAGCCAGGGGGAGCTGTCATATGCATCCATCAAGAGTGTTGACCATGTCCACCATTTCCACTCACCTCCATTCATAGCAGACATACTGTAGCTTCTACGACTTAAAAGTGCTCTATGAATGGAGCATGGGAAGATGAATGAATGAAAGGACCACCTCCTCCATTCATAGCAGATGTACTATAGCTTCTAGAAATAAAAAAGTGCTTTATGAATGGAGCATGAGCAGATGAAAGGTACACAACACCTCCTCCATTCATACCAGATGTACTATAGCTTCTATGAAACAAGTGCTCTATGAATGGTGCATGAGCAGATGAAAGGGCCATCTCCTCCATGCATAGCAGCTGTACTATAGCTTCTATTAATAAAAAGTGGTCTATGAATGGCGCATGAGCAGATGAAAGGACCACCTCGTCCATTCATAGCAGCTGTGCTATAGCTTCTATAAATTAAAAGTACTTTATGAATGGAGCATGAGCAGATGAATGAATGAAAGGACCACCTCCTCCATTCATAGCAGGTGTACTATAACTTCTAACAATTTAAAGTGGTCTATGAATTGAGCATGAGCAGATGAGAGGGCCGTCTCCTCCATTCATAGCAAATGTACTATAGCTTCTATAAATTAAAAAAGTGTTCTATGAATGGAGCATGAGCAGATGAAAGGTACACCTCCTCCATTCATAGCAGCTGTACTATAACTTCTATGAAAGAAGTGCTCTATGAATGGCGCATTAGCAGATGAAAAAGCTACCTCCTCCATTCATATCGGCTGTACTATACCTTCTATGAAATAAATGTTTTAAACATGTAGGACAGGCAGATGAGTGAAAGGCCTGCCTCCTCTGTTCATAATCAATTTTCATTTGTAGAAGCTTGTATGAATGGAGGAAGCGGTCAGAAAGGATTGGTGCACTTGTTCGCATATGACAGGTCCCTCGGCTGTATTAGCCCCCTTTACACCAGAAAATGATGGGGGTAGGGTGGATCGGAGGATAGAAGATCTCACTTAAAGCTGGAGCCAGTAGAACAAGGCACACATTGTATTTGTAGTAATGCCCCTTGTGCTAACTTCTTTTACCTAAACTTAAGCCTCGTACACACGATCGGATTGTTGGCCAACAAAACCGTGGACTTTTGTCCAAAGGGTGTTGGCCCAAACTTTTCTTGCATACACACGGCCACACAATTGTTGGCCAACAATTACGAACGTAGTGACATACTACATTGTTTTTGAGCTCTTTAGCGCCACCCTTTGGGCTTCTTCTGCTATTTTCGTGTTAGTAGAAGTTTGGCGAGTGTTGATTCGCGCTTTTCATTTCGCGCTTTTCTGTTCGCGCTTTTCTGTCCTTGAACGGCTGTTGCGGAATCTGAGGAGATAATGTGTTATTTATTATTGGCCTTGGAGTTATTGCTTTGACATTATTTTTTTGGTTGAATAATGATTTGATTTGGTATATTTTCTATATTTTTGGATGCATAGAATGCACTTTTTGGTTAAGTTCTATTGACAGATAACATGTCTAATTTTATTTGTTTTCTTTTTTTAATGCACAATAAAAAAATTGTGGAGAATAATACTTGGCTATGTGTTTTACTTCAAATGACAGTTTGGGAGTCGGCAGTTACATTTAACAAAATACAATGTAAAATTAACAAGGGACACCAACATTGTTGTATCTTTGATCTTAAAAACGACGGGATAATGGTGTTGTGGTAACTTGCCCAAATAAAAAAAAAACAAAAAAAAAACATAATAATATTATTCTTGATATCACTAGAAAAAAAAAAGCCTTTGAAAATTCGTTTGCAATAACTCCATCAGTATCACCAGCAAAGCAGCTTCATTATTATTCCATTAAAGAAGAAGAGAATTGTGCTCTGCATTTTGAGATTTCATAATTTACCGCGTCACGAATGTTAATTCTCCATTACAAACGCTAGTTTACAAGACCGCCCGCTTCTGGATCGTCTTTGCTTCCGAGCATGCGTGTTTGTACTTTTGTACTTTTGTCCGATGGACTTGTGTACACACGCTCAGAAAAACCGACAACACAAATTTCTCCGCGGAAAATTTATAAACCTGCCATCCAATACTTGTCCGTGGAAAATCCGACAACAATTGTCCAATGAAGCATACACACGGTCGGATTTTCCGCCAACAGCCTGTCATCACACATTTCCCGTCGGAAAATCCGATCGTGTGTAGGAGGCTTTAGGCTTTAATGAAGTAAAACCATAACTGCACACCATTTGGTTATCTGTGGGGGCCATTTACTAAAGCTGAAGAGAGTGCAAAATGTGATGCAACTCTGCATTAAAACCAATCAGCTTCCAGGTTTTCTTGCCATACTTTAAGTAAAACTATAGACATGTACTAAGGGAAAGTTATAACTAGGGATGAGCTTCGAGTTCAAGTCAAACTCATGTTCGACTCGAACATCGGCTGTTCGCCAGTTCGCCGAACAGCGAACAATTTGGGGTGTTCGCGGCAAATTCGAAAGCCGCGGAACACCATTTAAAAGTCTATGGGAGAAATCAAAAGTGCTAATTTTAAAGGCTTATATGCATGGTATTGTCATGAAAAGTGTTTGGGTACCTGGGTTCTGCCCCAGGGGACATGGATCAATGCAAAAAAAAGTTTTAAAAACAGACGTTTTTTCGGGAGCAGTGATTTTAATAATGCTTAAAGTGAAACAATAAAAGTGTAATATTCCTTTAAATTTCATACCTGGGGGGTGTCTATAGTATGCCTGTAAAGGGGCACATGTTTCCCGTGTTTAGAACAGTCTGACAGCAAAATGACATTTCAAAGGAAGAAAAGTCATTTAAAACTACTCGCAGCTATTAATGAATTGTCGGTCAGACAATACACATAAGAGTTCATTGATAAAAACGGCATGGGATTTCCCCACAGGGTCCCTTTAGGTCTGGTATGGTTATTACGGGGAACCCCGCGCCAAAATTTTTTTAAAAAAATGGCGTGGGGTCCCCCCAAAAATCCATACCAGACCCTTATCTGAGCACGCAATCTGGCAGGCCGCAGGAAAAGGGGGGGACGAGAGAGCACCCCCCCTTCTGAACCGTACCAGGCCACATGCCCTCAACCGTTCCTATGACAACGTCCAATAGGACGAAACGTACGTCGGAAGGCAGACGCGCTGACGTCATCGTTTCTTTTCTCACTGTGAACGGGTGCATGCAGGCCGGCCGTCTGTTATACGTTACATGCTGTTTATTCGTTTCATCCATGTAAGTGTGCTACTTTTACTATTGCTTATTAAATTGTTTATGCGGATTCACACTATGGAGGATGTGTCTTTCATTTCCCTGGGTTCCCCCTGTTGAATTTTGGCCTCTATGACGGAGAGTTCCGGGCGATCCTCCCTCCACGCTGAGACCGATGGTGGTGTCCCCGCAGAGTAGATTTTGAACATAAGCTTTGATTAAGCTTACCTCTGGTAAGCGTACATCTTTATAGGTGGTGGACCCTTCTCACGAGGTGTTTTTGTCCATTAAGGCTTCAATCACTATTGGTGGAATTATCTACATTAAGGACTGTTTTCATTTGAAGTCACTATCAGTCACGGACTTATTCTTTTTTATCACCTCTTACTATTTATTGGCTTCAAAGTTTTTTCAATACAGTCACAATATCCAATTACTATCTAATTAATCACAATCATGTTGTGTTGATATTTGGGTTTAGAATATATTATGTTGGTTTGATTTTAACACAAAATTTGAGTCATTTTGGTTGATGGGAATTTTATCCACATAGCTTTTTAGCGCAGTTCTGTTAATTGTATTTTATATATTTGATTCTTGTACCTATGAATGAGAACTGCAGCTTGGGGGTGTAGGGAAGCGCAGTCATTTTTCATTCTTTCTGGTTTATACTCAACATTGGGAGGGTGCTTTGGGGTCCCCCTCAAAGCACCTTGCCCCCATGTTGATGGAGACAAGGGCCTCATCCCCACAACCCTTGCCCGGTGGTTGTGGGGGTCTGTGGGCGGGGGGGCTTATCGGAATCTGGAAGCCCCCTTTAACAAGGGGACCCCCAGATCCCACCCCCCTGTGTGAAATTGTGAAATGGTAAGGAAGTACAAAAGTACCCCTACCATTTCACAAAAAAAGTGTCAAAAATGTTAAAAATAACAAGAGACAGTTTTTGACAATCCCTTTTTTTTAAAGTCTTTTTCTTTCCATCTTCTTTCTTCTATCTTCTTTCTTCTATCTTCCTTCGGTTTCTTCCTCCATCTTCTTCTTCCTCTGGTTCTTCCTCCATTCCTCTGATTCTTGCTCAGGTGTTCTCGTCCGGCATCTTCCTCCGCGGTGTCTTCTTCCCTTCTTCGTTCTCGGGCCGCACCGCATCCATGATGGGAGGCTCCCACTGTGTGATGCTTCTCGTCTTCTGACACTTCCTTAATAATGGAGGGTGGGGCCACCTGGTGACCCCGCCTCCCTCTGACGCACAGGGACTTGACGGGAACCTCCCTATGGGTTTCCCAGTGACGTCAGAGGGGGGCGGGGTCACCCGTTATGTAACAACGTTACCGACATGGTGATTACAGCAGCAGTAAAAGGAATTTATCTCACACTGGGATTGTTTTAATTGGTCAAAGGACAAGTCAGACTATCGCAAAGTTGGATCAAAGTAGTATTCTGTTCATTCAAGTCGGATGGATGTAGGACCGATGTAGGACTTATGTCGCAGAGCAAAGTAGGATGAAAGTCGTATGACCGTCGTGTAATATCAGTGGGAACCCAGCCTCAGTAAATCAACCCCTGTGTCATAAACACCTGTCCTGGTCTTATTTACATTGCAATTGCCTTTGAAAACAGCAGAATTTAATTCTACAGAATTTGGAAAATTTGAATTGGCATTCAAATTCAATTTTTTTTTCGATTCAGCTGCCGAATTTTCCACATCCAAGAATTGCAATATATTTCCTATAAGTTTCCAAATTCAAATCCAATTTGAATTTAGTTATTTCGGACATATTTTATTTTGTTGGATTCGTGTTCATTCGTTGCTATTGTGATTTGGAATTCAGATACATCCGAATTTCCGAATAACGAAAAAATTCACCTGAATTTCGATTCGGAACAAAATGGATCGCACATGTCTAGTTATGACTGCGCTGAAAAACTCTAATATGCAGAAGTCATGTTATGAGGTGTGTGCAAGGGTTCAGCCATTTTGTTCTGTCCTAGGTGTGTCTTTAAAGTGGTTGTTAACCCTTTTTGTTGACTTTTACCTATAGGTAAGCCTAGAATAAGGCTTACCTATAGGTAGTGAAAATATTTCTTAAACGTGCGCCGTTTAGGAGATATTTCACATACACTGTGAAGAAACGGATCACCGTGCCGTTTCGTCCCCCCCAGCGTGTGCTGTGACTGACGGCTCCCGTGCGCATGCGCGGGAGTGACCTCACGCGACTCCGGACAGTCACAGAGTCAGAGTCCATGGCCCCCAGAAGGAAGAGGGGAGAAGATGGACAGCGTGGGCTTCGTTTGCAGGTAAGTGTCGTATAATGGGCTAGTATGCATTATGCTTTTCATTTGCAGGCCTTGCAGGGAGCAAAAGAGGAAGTAAAACCCATCGGAGTTTACGTCCTCTTTAACATTCCATCCCGTATCTTAAAAAGAGAGCTTGACTTTGTGGGTAATGAATGGAGTCCATGCTGTACCGTAGAAGTACTTTGCTGTACTTCTTCTATCAGCTGCTGAATAAGAAAGCACATGCCACATTTACATATACATAGCATTCCCAATGCAGAAAAACTGGTATATCGACCCCTCCGTAATATGCAAATGTAAATTCCTGACTCTGGTGAGTTTTTCATAGAAAACACCAAGCCCGGGACAAAGGTTGCTGGTTGAGTTTCTCCCTGTCCGGCTTGTGAAGCAGGTACAGTAACAGCTGGGCCATTCAAGTTAGAAACTGTCATATGCAAGAGAGTATCGTGGATTCCCTACAGTAATTCCAGGAACAAAGACCCAGATGTAGCGCCTGTACATACACTATATTGTCAAAAGTATTGGGATGCCTACCTTTACACACACAAACTTTAATTGCACCCCAGTCTTATTCCGTAGGGTTCAATATTGAGTTGGCCCACCCTTTGCAGCTATAACAGCTACAACTCTTCTGGGAAGGCTGTCCACAAGGTTTAGGAGTGTGTCTATGGGAATGTTTGACCATTTTTCCAGAAGCACATTTGTAAGGTCAGGCACTGATGTTGGATGAGAAGGCCTGGCTCACAGTCTCCACTCTAATTCAACCCAAAGGTGTTCTATCGGGTTGAGGTTGGAACTCTGTGCAGGCCAGTCAAGTTCCTCCACCCCAAACTCGCTCGTCCATGTCTTTATGGACCTTGCTTTGTGCACTGGTGTGCAGTCATGTTGGAACAGGAAGGGGCCATCCCCAAACTGTTCCCACAAAGTTGGAAGCATGAAATTGTCCAAAATGTCTTGGTATGCTGACGCCTTAAGAGTTCCCTTCACTGGAAGTAAGAGGCCACGCCCAACCCCTGAAAAACAACCCCACACCATAATCCCCCCTCGACTAAATGATTTGAACCAGTGCACAAAGCAAGGTCCATAAAGACATGAATGAGCAAGTGTGTGGTGGAGGAACTTGACTGGCCTGCACAGAGTCCTGACCTCAACCCCATAGAACACTTTTGAGATGAATTAGCGTGGAGACTGCAAGCCAGGCCTTCTCGTCCACATCAGTGCCTGACCTCACAAATGCGCTTCTGGAAGAATGGTCAAACATTCCCATAGACACACTCCTATACCTTGTGGACAGCCTTCCCAGAAGAGTTGAAGCTCCTATAGCTGCAAAGGGTGGGCCAACTCAATATTGAACCCTACGGACTAAGACTAGGATGCCATTAAAGTTCATGTAAAGGCAGGTGTCCCAATACTTTTGGTGATATAGTGTATATCCATATCTATAAGTGAATCTTGTTTATTTTGTTCATGATGTAGGAAGGACAGATCTTGAGATCTTGGGGTACGGCTTAGATTTCATTTATTTTTTCAAAATGAGGAAAGCTTGGAGTTGCTAGTAATAACCTTTATTGGCCAAGTTACGTGATGATAGCAGAATTCTATTAGCTTTTTTTTAGTCATAGGAGAAGGTAAAATTCCACCTTGATGGAAGCTTTTAGAACAAATTGGGATCCTTCCTTGGGTATTACGCCTGAGGAAGAAACCAAACAGGTCATGGAACCTTATAAATAAAATTAATTGTGCCCGCGCTAAAAAATATATGAACTGAAAAAAAATTATATATGAATATATATAAACTGAGTAAGAAATAATTGTGCAGAAATATTAAACCATAATTAGTATGCTAATAAAAACATACATATAAAAAAATATATATATAATGTGCAATCCTGATATATAAAATTCACAAAGTGCATCCACATAAAAGTGCAATCCTTATATAAAATGCTGAAAGTGCATCATGCATGAATATAGACCTAATTAATAAGTGCAAATCCTGTGACAATCAAGTGTCCAAACAAAATACGATCAGCAGATTCAAACTGAAGCAAAGAAGTGCAAGAAAACAATGTCCATGAATTAAGTGTTCATCATGCTTCTCCTGAAAAGTATCCAAATCACAAGGATGAGTGAGCCCAGGAGTGGCCCCAATGCGTGTTTGACACTGTTTAACTACCGTGTCACACGAATAGAGGTGAGCGCAAGCACAAGTGGGGGATCACGGGAGAGCACATCCAGCTTGTTGTGATTTGGACACTTTTCAGGAGAAGCATGATGAACACTTAATTCATGGACATTGTTTTCTTGCACTTCTTTGCTTCAGTTTGAATCTGCTGATCATATTTTGTTTGGACACTTGATTGTCACAGGATTTGCACTTATTAATTAGGTCTATATTCATGCATGATGCACTTTCAGCATTTTATATAAGGATTGCACTTTTATGTGGATGCACTTTATTATATATATATTATATATATATATTTTTATATGTATGTTTTTATTAGCATACTAATTATGGTTTAATATTTCTGCACAATTATTTCTTACTCAGTTTATATATATTCATATATAATTTTTTTTCAGTTCATATATTTTTTAGCGCGGGCACAATTAATTTTATTTATATTTAAATACACGGAATGAAATGTGGTGAAGTGTTTGCTGCTTAAAATATAGTTGTTTTACTCCTTAGAGGCATTGGTCCACTTGTGGCTCGCAAGAACCCCACTTTTTTGTAGGTCATGGAACCTTGCACCTTAATACCTCGATGTCTGTCAAAGTGAAATAATAAAAAAAGTACATCTTTGCAATCATGTATTCCTGCATTTCATTTCTTTAGAGAATTTGCAAGTACAGGAAAAGACTTGCTCAGCCAGAAATGCACTTGACTTCTAAAGCAGGCCATAGATCAGGGCCGCCATCAGGGGGGTACAGCCGCTACAACTGTAAGGGGCCCCGGGGCCCAACCGGGCCAGAAGAAGGCAGGACGGAAAAAAGGGGATCTGTGCTGTGAGGTATAGAAACGATCTCACATTTTCTGCAGTTCTCGTGTCGGGTATTCCCCACCCCCCTCCACCTGTGTACAGGTGTGTGTGTGTGTGGGGGGGGGGGGGTGGCTGACATATATACAGGTGTGTGTGGGGGGCGCTGACATATATACAGGTGTGTGGAGGGGTGGCTGACATATATACAGGTGTGTGTGTGTGTGGGGGGGGGTGCTGATATATATATACACACAGGTGTGTGAGGGGGAGCTGACATATATATAGGTGTGTGAGGGGGGCTGACAAATATACAGGTGTGTGTGAGGGGGGCTGCCATATATACAGGTGTGTGTGTGTATGGGGGGGGGCTGACATATATACAGGTGTGTGTGTGGTGTGTGTATGGGGGGGCTGCCATATATACAGGTGTGTGTGAGGGGGGCTGACATATATACAGGTTTGTGTGTGTGTGTGTGTGTGTGTGTGTAAGGGGGGGGGGGGCTGACATATATACAGGTGTGTGTGAGGGGGGCTGACATTTATACAGGTGTGTGTGAGGGGGGGCTGGCATATATACAGGTGTGTGTGAGGGGGGCTGACATATATACAGGTGTGTGTGTGAGGGGGGCTGACATATATACAGGTGTGTGTGTGTGTGTGTAAGGGGGGGGCTGACATATATACAGGTGTGTGTGGGGGGGGCTGACGTATATACAGGTTTGGGGGGGTGTGGACAAATATAAAGGTGTGGGGGGGGCTGACAGCTAAAGGTCTAAAGCTGTGTAAGGGGCCCAAAAATTTCTGATGGCTGCCCTGCCATAGATGATACGATTTCCTCCTCTTCTGACCTCCGGCAATGGGTGGGTCCTTAGGCTGGCCATACATTATACAATTTTTGTGTTTGCCTTTACAACCCCTTTAAGTCTTGTGGGCTGACAACACTACATTTTTGTTGTCTAAATGGTGTCAGCACTTGCTAAACTACTCAGCCACAAAATCTCTACAAAATACAGTAAAAAGGCTAAGGCTGGCTAGTATAGATGCTTTGTTATTTTTATCAGAAAAACAAACGGATACCCCCATCCACATTGGGGAGCTCACTGTGCCACTGTATTCTAATGCCGCGTACACACGATCGGGATTTTGGTCGGAAAATGATATGATGGCTTTTCCGACGGGATTCCGCTCAAGCTTGCTTTGCATACACACGGTCACACAAAAGTTCGCTGAACTTTCGACCGTCAAGGACGCGGTGACGTACAACACTACGACGAGCTGAGAAAATGAAGTTCAATGCTTCCGAGCATGCGTCGAATTGTTTCCGAGCATTTTGCGCGTCGGAATTGCTACAGACAATCACATTTTCAGATAGGAACTTTTTTCGACTGAAAAATTGAGAACATGCTCTCAATCTTTTGCTGGCTGGAATTCAGCCAGCAAAAGTCCGATGGAGCATACACACGGTCGCATTTTCCGACCAAAAGCTCTCATCGGTCTTTTGCTGGCCGAATTTCCGATCGTGTGTACGCGGCATTAGAGTAACTGCTGAACTGGCCAATTTTTAACCCATCTATGGGCAGCTTAAGGCCCCTTTCACATTGACAGACTGACCAGGTCCGCCTGTCATTTTGTTAGGCAGACCCGATCAGACGATCCATTTCCCTCTATGGAGCGGCAGATGTAAACAGACATATGTCCGTTTATACCCGCCCACATCCGATCCGACTTGCTAAAAACAGACAGATGGGTGATCTCTTTTTTTTTATTATTATTTATTTAATTTTAATAATTCTATTTCATCGTGTTACACCAAATAAGGCCTCACTTCGGCTGGCATCAGCCCTTAACACACATACAAAAACATAGTTACTCCCGATATAGATGGGTGATCTTTTCCCCATCCACTGATCGGATAATAGTCAGATGTAAAATGAACAAGCGGCCCATTTACATCTGACCACCCATAAAGGACAGCGGGCTGTGTCCGTGTCTGCTCTGTATCAGCGGAACGCACATGGACCTATCATCCGCCTGCTCAGCGGGTATCAGCTGAGAGATCCCCTGCTGAGCAGGCGGATCCGCTGGCGGAGCCCGCCAGTGCGAAAGAGCCCTAATTCATCTGTAGTCCAAGATAAGAACTTGCCTAAAAGGAAAAAAATTCTCGCTAACCAAGTGAAAAAATAATGTACCGCTGCTTGTGTTAGCCTAAATACTAAAAGCTCAAAAACAAGTAGTCCAAAAGAAACAAGCGCACGTCCATTAATAAATTAAGTATCAAGCTGTGAAATTAAGACGTGAAAGGTATGACCTTAATAAAAAACAAAAATTCAGAAAGTGCATGTGTCACAATATATAACTGTGTAAAAACAAAATAAAAAAACAATTATTCATTTGTCACAATATATGACTGTATAAAAACAATAATACATATTATCAAGTGAACAAAACTAACAATTGTGCAATATAAAAACAGAAGTCCATGTGTATAATGATCACACCGTGAGACCCATGAAAAAACAGTATTAACTTGTGATATATAGGAACATAGAGTCCACATAGATGATAATATCAGCATGAAAAGACTTCCAATACTCTGAAACTTGAAAGTTCCTGCAGCCAAAACATATAACAATAATGACGCTTACCGGATCAGTTGGACCTCAGATTATAGAGATCATAAGAGCCTGATGCATCAGCCTGCCGGCAAACGATCCAATCCACCTGTCCTTCCGTTCAGGGAAAGGGGCTCTCATCCAGCCACAAAGAACAAAGGTAAGTGTTTTTCTGCCAGATTCTTGGATACCAGGATCAGAGAAAAGACCCCACCACGGACTGGGATCTAATATTTCCTTGCAGAAAAAATCCTGGGAGTTTATCACTCAATAAAAAATAAAAAAGGAGGGCTTCATAGTGCAGATAAACTTCAGAAAGGTTTATTCATGAAAAATACAGCAAGAATTCACAGCAAGCATAGCATTCATAAAAACAGAGGAACAAAAAAACGGTTAAAATGTAGCAACCAGCCAAGGATCAAACCAAATGGCTGAGTGAAAAAAAACGTAATGACGTCAGAATCAATTGCTCCACCCGACGCGTTTCTCCATACAAGGCATCAACTGGGAACGGAGGCATTTTACATTTTTTTGTTCTTTAAGGTCATACCTTTCACGTCTTAATTTCACAGCTTGATACTTAATTTATTAATGGATGCGCGCTTGTTTCTTTTGGACTACAAGATACTTGGAGGGCTTTACAGACTTTGAAATAACATAATTGGCCAAAAGTGACTGCAGGAATGCAGTAAACTTATTACCAATAAAATTAACCACTTCCATACCGGGCAAATTCTGACACTTCTCTTCTACATGTTAAAATCATACATTGTTTGCTAGAAAATTCCTTAGAACCCCCAAACATTATACATTTTTTTAGCAGTGACCCTAGGGAATAAAATGGGGGTCGTTGCAACTTTTTATGTCACACGGTATTTGCGCAGCAATTTTTCAAACGTGTTTTTTTTTATTAAAAGAAAAACGAAACACTAAAGTTAGCCCAATTTTTTTGTATACTATGAAAGATGATGCTACACCGAGTAATTAGATACCTAACATGTCACGCTTTAAAATTGTGCACACTCGTGGAATGGCGCCAAACTTCGGTACTTAAAGCGGGGTTCCACTCAAATTTTTAACTTAAAGTGGAGTTCCACCCAAAAGTGGAACTTCCACTCATCGGATTCCTCCCCCCCTCCGGTGTCACAGTTGGCACCTTTCAGGGGGGAGGGGGGTGCAGATACCTGTATATTACAGGTATCTGTACCCACTTCTGGCATAGATAGCCGCAGAATCTTACGGCACTTCCTGTTCCCCCCCGCTGTCTGCTGGGAAACACACGGGTCCCAGAGACAGCAGGGACCAGCCGTATTACGCTGCGCGACTCGCGCATGCGCAGTAGGGAACGGGAAGTGAAGCCGCACGGCTTCACTTCCTGATTCCCTTACCTAAGATGGAGGCGGCAGCACCCGAGGACCGAGAGACGGTTCGGCCTTGGGTGCCGACATCGCGGGCGCCCTGGACAGGTAAGTGTCCATGTTTTAAAAGTCAGCAGCTGCAGTATTTGTAGCTGCTGACTTTTAAAAAAAAAAATTTCGGCGGAGCTCCGCTTTAATCTTATTCCCTTCAGTTAATTGCATAGATGTTCAAATGTCGCATGAAATTTTTTTTTATCGCTGTAATTACCTTTATATTGTACTTTATTGTGGCACTTCCTGTCGCTCCTCCCATGGGAGTAGGCATGTTTATTGCCTTTCCCCGGCGCCGCACTGTCTCCTGGGAGCTTAGTGTCAGGCTTCCCAAGATTCAGTGCGGAAACAATGATCGTGCGCGTAAACAAGCTGTGAATGAACAGCATTCACCGCATCCAGGAAATCAATGCTTGTAGGCTTCACATGCCCACAAGCAAGATGGAAACAGCCAGCATCACATTTTTTAAGTTATTCTTCAGTATGAAAACAAACAGAGGCGGAAACATTAACACCCAAACTGTGAGTATTATTTTGGATTAGCAAAGTGTCTCAATGACCTAAAAAAAAAAAAAAGATTGGTCGCCGGACTCCCACTTTAACCACTTTCCGCCCACCATATATCAGAATGACGGCCGAAAGTGGTTTCATTATCCTGACCGGATGTCATATGACGTCCAACAGGAAAAGCCCCTAGCGCGCACACCCCGCGGTGGTGTGGTGTAATAGTCTGACACCGCATCTCCGATCCTGGTAAAGAGCCTATGATGTAGAATCTTTACCATGTGATCAGCTGTATCCAATCACAGCTGCCCACATGGTAACCAGGAAGAGCCATTTGTTGGCTTTCCTCCACTCGCACTGACAGGCTCGAGTAGATGAGAGCTGATTGGCTGCTCTCCTGATGGGGGGGGGGGATCTGCGCTGTTAATCAGCGCATTGATTATCAGTGAAGACCCATCGAGGATGCCCACTGGAGACCACCAGAGCCTACCAGGGATGCCAATCAGTGCCCATTAGGATAGCACTCTGTGCCCATCAGTGCCTCTTAATAAGTGCTGTCTATAAGTGCCATCTATCAGTGCCGCCTATAAGCGCCTACAGTGCCACCTATGCATGCCACCTATGCGTGCCCATCAGTGCCACCTATGAGTGATTTTTTTTTTATATTGTGAAAGATAATATTACGCTGAGTAAATTGATACCCAACATGTCACGCTTCAAAATTGCGCTTGCTCGTGGAATGGCAACAAACTTTTACCCTTAAAAATCTCCATAGGCGTCATTTAAAAAATTCTACAAGATGCATGTTTTGAGTTACAGAGGAGGTCTAGGGCTAGAATTATTGCTCTCGCTCTACCGATCGTGGCGATACCTCACGTGTGTGGTTTGAACACCATTTTCATATGCGGGCGGTACTCACGTATGCGTTCGCTTCTGTACGCGAGCTCGGCGGGATGGGGTGCGTTTAGAAAAAAAATGTTTTCTTATTTTTTTTACATTTTATTTTTACACTGTTCTTTTAAGAAAAAAAATTATGTCACTTTTATTCCTATTACAAGGAATGTAAACATTCCTTGTAATAGAAAGAAAGCATGACAGGACCTCTTAAATATGAGATCTGGGGTCAAAAAGACCTCACATCTCATATTTACACTAAAATGCAATAAAAAAAAATTGTCATTTGAAAAAAAAATAAAAGATAAAAAAAAGGCCCTTTAAGAGCTATGGGCGGAAGTGACGTTTTGACGTCGCTTCCGCACTGCAATGATATGGAGATGGGTGGGGGCCATCTTCCCCTCACTCATCTCCATGTCAGGCTAGGGAGAGGATCCGATCGCCTGCGCCGCTAGCGACGGCTCAGGTCAGGCAGTGGGGGGGGCCCACCGATAAAAGTGATCTCGTGGAGAATCCGCCGCAGAGACCACTTTTATTTATAAGCGGACCGCCCGCTGAAGAAGAGGATACCAGGGTTATGGCAGCTAGCTGCAGCCATAGCAACGATATTCCTCTTCAAAGTAACCGATGTATAACGACGGCGGGCGGTCCGTAAGTGGTTAAGAACAAACCTACAGACCCTATTTTGTTTGTAACCCGGGGAGCGCCTGTAGAAAGAATGTAAACATTCCTTGTAATAGGAATAGGGCATGACAGGTCCTCTTTATGGAAAGTCTGGAAAGACTGAGATTAAAAAAAAATTGATCTCAGCCTTTCCAGCCGAATACACTGCAGCTGCCATAACTGCCGGGGCCAGACGTGACATCATAGCGTGTCTCCCGGCCTTCGAAGGTCATAGAGACTGCCGTAGACCATCTGGTCCGCGGTATTCTTTATGGCAGGTGTCTCCTCATGCCGCCCGTAAAAACAATCAAGGGGCTGAACAGCCTCTATGATTGTTTTTACAGTGCAGGGAATCGCCGGCGGAAAAGAATGATATCTGAATGGTGTCTGCAGCTGCAAGCATCATTCAGATATCTCCACTCAAAGCCCAGGATGTCATATGATGTACAGCAGGCGGTAAGTGTAATCAGGCAAGTGTAAATAAAATTTTAAATTTTGTACTGATTTCGATTTGCCGTAAAAAATTGTGGTTCGAATAAAAACGGGAACCCCACCAAGCAATCTGGCAATAGGAAATTAGATTTCTCTCCATCAGATTATCCCCCACAGTTATTACCTTTTGTATCACTTGACCCTCCCTCCTAGATTGCAAACTCTAAGGAGCAGAGCTCTCTGAATTCTTCCTGTATTGAATTGTGTTGTAACTGTACTGTCTGCCCTCATGTTGTAGAGCGCTAAAACTGTTGGCGTTATATAAATCCTGTATAATAATAATTTCTCACCATGTTTGACTGGGATTTCTTCAATTAGTCTGTCCAGTCGATAATCCAAAATGTAGTTTTTACTGAAACAAAACTGGAATCTTTTAACTGGAAAACGTGTTCTGGTGACAACTGTCTAAGTATTTATTTTGCTTCCTGCGTGGTCAACAGGAATTGAAGGGCCCTTGGTTTCAATTTTCTACCATGGTGTTCTTATGAGAGGATGGTATTGAAAGCCACAGGTGAACATTATTAAAATCATGCTCGAATTGAGTCGTTATGTTTGCCCCTGGCTTAAATGGGTTGATGGAGTCCTCCTCCCATTTAATTTAGAAATATCTAGAAAATCTACTTGATCAGAATAGCTGTTCCTTGAGGTGAATGAACAATTTAATAGAACAATAGAAACTCCTTGCCTACTCAGCTACCCATGAAGGGATTTCCAATATTTGTCATCTAACACAGTGTGAGATGACTACACAATACATATCAAGCGTCCCAACAAAGGGAAGGGCACTACCCAGCAACTAAACCTCCTCCCCAGGCCCTCCATTGTTCCCTGATAGTTTAACGCTTAAATTGGGATAAACAGATTTTTGGGGGGAATTTCATGGGTAATTGCACGCTTTGATTACTGGGATTTGTTATCTGTTTGCTGGAGGTACAATGGGTAGTAAAAAGGAAATTGGACTGTGTTATTGTATTGGTTTAAGGATTTGTAACTAAATGTAGAAAGGGAAGTTTTTATGGGGCGGTCAGAGGGCATAACCTTTAAAACGAGAGTGAAGAAAATGTGTTTGTGCTACGACCAGAAAAGAAGGGGCTGATAATTGACAGCCATGTTTGATGATTTTTAAATTCTGATTTATTAATTTAAAAATATATTTTTTTTTATTAAACATTTTATTCAAATAATAATGTATTTAAAAAAGGGCAACATTTTTATTTACTTAAATCTGCTTGAATAAAAAATGAAACCATTCCACAAAGATCACCCGACTATACTATCCATCCCTTCAATGCTTATAACTCATTAACAAAAATCTAAATCTCATATCCAGGCCCGCTCTCACCCATCAGACATTATCCTAACTTCACACCAGACCTATCCTCCCATTTCCAATGGGATGGATGGCCATATGAACCGACCAGAGCTGAACAATTTTTTTCAAAAAGGCTCCCTAATCCAATATGAAACGCTCCAGGATAAAAGGCTTTACTCCAATTTCTCCTCCTGGACATACGTTAAAGTTAAAACGCTTTTTCAAATACCCAAACATCTCCCCACATAGGCACAGAGAACACATATCATTCAAAGCCTTTTGTACTAGATATTCCCCACAATCACATGTAGTTTCCTTCATGTATGCCCTACTATATTGAAACCTAGAGGCGAAATCTAACAGACCATGCTCAAAATGGGAACAAAATCTCAACCTCTCTTTTACAGAAGAGGAATGGATCAATATCCTATACAACATTCATAAAGGTTCAGTAAATGTCACAATTCAACCATACACCCGTCAGGCTTCATAAAGTCTACCCAGACAGAAACCCCTGTTGCACACGTTGTTTAATTTAGTTGGGTACTCTCCTTCACATGCTTTAGGAATGCCCTAAGATACAGGCCTTTTGGAGGGAGATGTTTGATCTGATCAATGTCAAATAAAATTTACCGATCCCCATGTCGCCAGAGCTGGCCCTTCTAGGGATTCCTGATGACGACCAAAGATCCCATCACAGTAAACTGCTTATTTCATATTTACTGTTTTATGCCAAAAAGGTGATTATTTGCAAGTGGTCCTCTCCTGATCCGCCGACTCTGTCTTCCTGGCTAGCTATGATCTACGCTGCACTGCCCCTTTACAAATTGACATATATTAGCAGAGGGTGCCCTTGGAAGTTTAACAAGGTGTGGCAGATATGGATGTCGACTTGAGAGGATGATCCCAGTTCTGACTCTGGTCTAGACACAGAATGGGCCTGGGCCTTGCCCCCCCTCCTCCGTGCCGGGCATCCTCTCTGTTGGTACCCAGTTTCATGCAGACCTTTACTAGATCTCCTCAGATATACCCTTTCTTGGTTTTAATGTATTGCATGTCACACTCTGTATTTGAGCTACATTGCTTATAAGTGTCACCTATGTTCTCTTGTTAGTTTGGCTCTTCAGCCACTGTATGTTTAATCAATTCTTTTAATTTTGTTCTGTAATTTACCCTTTTAATAAAGAAAACCTGATTATTAAAAAAAAAAAAAAAAATGTCACAATTCAAGAATCAGGATACAAACTACTGGCAAGCTGGTACCTTACACCCATCCAATTAAGTAAATTCTCCCACACAACATCCACACCTCTTTGTTGGAGATGTGGAAATGAACGTGGTATCCTACTGCATATTTGGTGGTCAGGGTCAAAGATACAACCCTTTTGGAAAGAAATACATGACATTGTAACAAAGATTACCACATACACACTAGACTTTACACCCGCCCAATATCTTCTACACCACTCTTTCCTTCCACGTTTCCTATACCGCAAATCCCTGGCCCTACATCTGATAAACGCAGCTAAAAGATGCATCCCGCTGAAATGGAACTCATCTACCCCCACCAACGGTAACAGACTGGATACGTTATGTACGTCAAACAGCCGAAATGGAAGAGGTGATACATATAATGAAAGACAACCCTACCAATGAAACCTGGGCATGTTGGAACCATTATTCAAACTCTCTATATGGAGATCCACACACATAACTAACCAAATATTCCTTACAAGATATACTGTCAAACCAATCCTTCTTCAATCATTTAAGATATTCTCCCTCACATAACCCCCTATTTATTTCAATAACAAGACAACTTCTCTAATACTGTTAGACCTATCGATCTTGAAGCCTCTTTCTAAGACAAAAGGGCTTAAGAGTTACTATTGGAAATCCTAAATACATTACTAATAGGTTTTTAGTTAACAGTTTTGTTATAAATACGAAAAAAATTGTACACAGTGTGTTAATTGTCCTTGCTCCCACCCAGATACAGTATGCTCCCATAGGGCTGTCCGGAAGTGCTGACCAATATCACCAATATGTTACGGATTTATATGATAAATTCTATTTGTTCAACCTTGAAATACCACCCTTGTTATTATGCCCATTGTATATGCCAAGTTTAGCATTCCTATATGTATCTTATTACTGGAAAAAGCATGTAAATGCTATATTAGAATGCTTGTAACTTCTATTTTGCTTTGAAAATAAGTAATAAAAAAATGGTGAAAAAAAATGAAACCATTAGGGCAGACGTGAAAATGTTTACACTTTCGGTGGCCTTATAATTGGGTATTAATTTCTCAGTTTGATCCTTTACAGTATGTAATGATTGGATAAAAGATTTGAAAGGTGATCATAATTTTGATCTTAACAATCATAATTTGAGCTGCATCACAGGAATCGAGTAAAGGTCTGTGGTAAGTTGTAAGAAATGCATTAAATATTTAGACTGAATTACAAGAAGAAAAATACAAAACTGATTTGTGTGGCCTGCTTAAAGTTGACCTAAAGCCAAAACTTGTTTTTAGCTGCGGGTAGATTGGAGAAGGTTGGAGAAGGTTTAGAACCTAGTTTTCTTTTTTTTTTAGTGTTGGTGTCCCCCTGGAGACCAATGAACCAAAATTGAATTGCTATCGCAGGAACTCGAAGCAAGGGGAATGTTCCAGTGGAGACACCTGTTCCTGTGATGACTGTCTAAGGGAATTGTAGTCTTTTTTGGAGAGGTTTCCCCACTTGGCTCCAAGACAGGAAGTAAATGGAAATACCTCCAATGGACCGCAATAGGAAAACACCTCCACTCTAGCCAGGTTTTAACTGAAAGCTCTGGCGCTAGATACACTTTAAGACTATGACTGTACAAAAGCCAGCAGCCCAAAGTGTGCTACTGGAATGTTGCTAGAGTTATTGGTTTGTAGAACTGGAGTTTTCAGCCATTTCCATGTTGTGAACTCATTCCTTCTTTAAACGTACCTCTTGAGCAATAAAAGTCTGAGCAAAAGAATGTCACCAGCACACCACCAACGATCTCCAGACTGGGTCCAAAGCTTTAATCAGCAATCATATTGATACAGCAGACTGCAACATTTCTAAGCCACGCAGGACCCCTTCATCAGCCATGTGATGATGAAGGGGTCCTGCTTGGCTCCGAAATGTTGCAATCTGTGCTGGTAACATTCTTTTGCTCTGACATGACATGGTTCCAGCTGGTGGTCGCTTCAGCACACAGCCATTTCTATAGTAATGTGTGTGTTGGGAATAGTGCGTTGGAAGTCTTGGGCAAAAAAGACCCCCCAACCACACATTTTCAAAGCTTCCCACTTTAAAAAGGGCTTAAAATTTGTCTTAAAAATGCTTCGTCTCACCTCCTAACACCTATGCTGACTAACTTGTGTAAGAAAGATGTATATGTTTGGACCCCTTGATAACGTCCTATTGGACGAAGCGCGTCAGTACGGAGAATTTGGTGCTGACATCACGCCGCTGCTCAATTTAAGGTCAATAGCAGTTTTTAGATGTGAGTTCATATATTCAATGTCCATTTGTGCTGTATGCATGCTTTTAAAACCTTAAAGTACTACACTGTTGGATTCTTTTTCTGGCCCCTGGTGAGCTTTATTTATCCAGAGTTGGAGGCTTTAAAGGAGAAGTCTTGGACGTCCCTATGCCTCAATGGTCCCTGTTTGAGCAACATGTTGTTATAGGCATTTATGCTACTCGCTTTGGTGAGTGTGCATTCTGTATATTGGTGCTGGGAGATCACTGAAGCACCTCTGAGAAGAATTGTGTTATCAGCATTGATGTCATTATTTTTCACTTATCACGTTGGACACTTTATCAAGATTCCAGTTTTGCTATCTGGACTCTAATAAATTATACATTGATGTGTTTTTGTTTTACATATTTGAGGCACTGCACAATTATTTTGCATATTTACACTGAAGCACTAATATACTGATTTAAAGTGCTAGCTGCCTGCATGGAATTTACTTTTTTTCACAGCGCGGATATTACCTTTTTATTAAGATGTATATACTTACCTATTTTTAGCCCCTTTGTTCCAGTCACATGATCCCCTGTCAGACAGTGGTGGTTGCAGGGGAGAGAAGAGAGCGCTAAACAACAGCTGGTAAAGCCTAGAGTGTCAGCACTCCCTCTATCCTGCAGTGGGCTGAAAATAAGCAAGTATATACAGGTTAGTCAGCATAGATGTTAGGAGGGGGGATGGAGGAATTTTAAGACTACTTTGGTTTGGCTTGGAAATTTTTACTTATGAAATGTGAAGAGATTGTTCATCAATGACAAAATGGTTGAAAATATAAAATGAGACTACTCCAAGATGAGGCCACCCATGCTGTAGTCCTCCAGGCTATTGCCATCTTTATAGTAGTCTATGCCTATGATCCAATGGAAGCCCCTATCAAATGGGAAGCTTTAAAATGTGTGGTAGTGGTGGTGGTGGTGGGGGGTCTTTATTGCCCAAGGGGCACATTTAAAGAAGGAATGAGCTCATGACATGGCAACTCTTCTTGCCAAGATACATACACTGGAGACTCAGCATAAGCAACCCAATGATGCCTCTATATTCTAGAGAAAGGGCTGAAAATTACAGTTCTACAAACCAATAATTCAGGCCACATTCCAGTAGCTCACCTTTGGTCCTAAAGTGTATCCAGAGCTTTAAGTTAAAATTTGGCTAGAGTGAAGGTGTTTCCTATTGTGGTCCATTGGAGATATTTCCCTTTACTTCCTGTCTTAGAGGCAAGTGGGGAAATCTCTCCAAAAAAGACTACAAATCCCTTAGACAGTCATCACAGGAACAGGTGTCTCCACTGGAACATTCCCCTTGCTTCGCGTTCCTGCGACAGCAATTCAATTTTGGTTCATTGGTCTCCAGGGGGACACCAACACTAAAAAAAAGAAAACTAGTTTCTAAACCTTCTCCAAGACTACAAAGATAGTCATCACAGGAACAGGTGTCTCCACTGGAACATTCCTCTCACTTCCCGTTATCCTGGAATTCTACTTTAAAAAGTTATATAGGTGTGACCCAAATTTATCCTCAGTTCTCCTTATCCCCCTAGTCAGCATGCCGCAGCATTATTTTTTTTTACCTTTGTGTAGTGAGAAACAACTTTTATATTATTAGGTTATCCCCAGACTTGTCAAATTACAGCAGGGGCAGTTGGTGGGAGGTCAGCTCCTAGTGATGTAAATATACCCTTGGAACATTGGGAGTCAAGGCAGCAGCACTGTTTTTGCAGGAATAGTTGAGCTCAGTGGTCCAGTAGCCAAGGCTGACAACAATGGTTGGGGTTTCAGCGCAGCAGAGGTACTGTGTTGTCAGCTCAAACAGGAAGTGAGGCGCTCACTGGATTCCTGGCAGATCAACAACATAGGAAAATATGCCTGTATTGCAGAGACGTACTGAATCTTTTTTGCCATGACATAAACCTTAAAAAGGTTTTAAGTGTACACATTTTCCTGTACCTGGCTCCATCATTCTGATATCTTGTGCATGTCGCATGTGTATCTGTCAAACATACATTTCTTAGAGGAGAAAGCTGGGACTGTTTATAGATCAGATGCATAGCTGCCATACATGAGTGGTCTCTGGTCAAGGTCACGACAGGACTCATGGTCATCCAATCTGCAACCTCATCCCTGCTCACTCTTGGCATTCTTGACATTGGTCTGTTCTTTGTCTCCAGATCCCAGATGATGTAAAGAGCGCTTAACCCCTAATTACTGCTGCATGCCAGGAATATGAGATGATCACTTGTGTGAAAGGTATGTATTTACATTGTTCCAGCTTTCAAGTCAAACATGTGAAAAACATGAAGGTTGGCAGCCAGCGATCTTTCCTGTATGATGGAACATAGAAACACCCTGCTGTGGAACGCCAGAAATGTGGAGTATTTCACTGAAGAACTTTGCTGCTTATCTTGTATCAATACACCTGATAATGTAGTGATGTTGTTTTTTAAAACTATTTTTATGGCGCTGTGTCTGTGATGACATGCTGCACTTATCAAGCTAATAAATTCCATCTTGAAATAGCTTTCTTGGAGGAGATGAGTCCAGGAGGAGGGTTAGGTGGCTGTTAGCAAACCTCTGTCACTGTCATCAGTAGAAAGTGGCTGAAGAGCTGGCACTTCAAGAGCTTCAGAACTGCAAGCTTTCTGAAAGGTGACTGACGGGTATTTCAGCTTGATGACAGCTTTACACAGTTGTGTTGAGAGAAGGCTTCTCCTATAGAATTTACAAATTCATAGGTTTTCCTTTATTTTCTTCACAGATCAGGCTACTTTGAATTGACTGAACATTTGTGTCCGGCGCAGGCTGGCCTTTTGTGTCCGGCGCAGGCTGGCCTTTTGTGTCCGGCGTAGGCTGGCCTCTTTTGTCCGATGCAGGCTGAACATTTGTGTCCTGTGCAGGCAGCCATATTTGTCTGGCGCAGGCTGGCCATTTTTGTCCTGCGCAGGCTGAACATTTGTGTCCAGCGTAGGCTGGCCTCTTTTGTCCGGCGCAGGCTGAACATTTGTGTCCGGCGCAGGCAGCCATATTTGTCTGGCGCAGGCTGGCTATTTTTGTCCGGCGCAGGCTGAACATTTGTGTCCTGCGCAGGTAGCCATTTTTGTCTGGCGCAGGCTGGCCTTTTGTGTCTGGCGCAGGCTGAACATTTGTGTCCGGTGCAGGCTATCACGGGTACTCACCGAGGCCGAGATGCTGGGAGTGGCTTCCCTTGCGGCTAAGCGCACTATACCCCTGGTAGTGGTACAGAGGGTATAGGGCACAGAGAGGCACGGGTCGCCTGCAGGCAGGAAGCTCTTGAAAGGAGGACTTCTGTCACGTAGAGATGAGAGTAACGGTGGCTCTGCCCCTGGAACTGGAGAAGAAGACCCGGCTGGGGTTCTGACCCGCAAACACAACGGGAGCTGGGAGGAGTGCAGGAGATCAGGCACGGAGAACCCAGTAGTGGAGAGTCGATGGTGCAGACTGATAACAAATACTGGAGACTGGTAGATGAGGAAGTCCTTGAAACAGGCCGAGGGTCAAACACAGCGGATGGTAAGTAGAGAAATCCTGAAGGCAAGCCAGAGGTAGAGGATTGGAGATGTCAGCAGAGGAGTCCGTTTAAACAAGCCAGGGTCATACACGAGAAGGCAGGAGAATCCGGAGACAGGCAGAGGGTCAAACACTGGAAGCAGATGGTGGGGAAGTCCTTTAAACAAGCCGAGGTCAAAACGCTGGAGAGAGACAAGGTAGGTCAGGCAAATCCGGGTCAAACAGGTAAACACAGGAAGCAGGAATCAGGAACGGAACACTGGAAGCTGAAAGACAAACCAGCAATTAAACAGAGCACAAGTCAGTCCTTATATAGGCCAGAAAGGGGGCGTAACGCTGACGAACGAACGTTCGTACGCCATTACGCCGTTACGCCGTGTAGTGAACCCGTGTGTGCCGCTACTTTGCTAACGCGCATGCGCCGAAGCGCGGCTCCGCCGCGCAAACGCACAAGAACCTTCCGATGTTGACAGGCTCTTCTCTGACACAGGCTGAACATTTGTGTCCTGCGCAGGCTGGCCATTTTTGTCCGGCGCAGGCTGAACATTTGTGTCCGGTGCAGGCTGAACATTTGTGTCCGGTGCAGGCTGAACATTTGTGTCCGACGGGGGCTGGTTATTTGTGTCTGGCGCAGGCTGGCCAGTAAACCTTGCACCTCAGGTGCTCTGTTAGGGAGTTGTTTTGGTGTTTCCTAGGTCTGCACAGCTACCATTGTTCTTGAGAAGCCAGCAGGTGTGGCAAGCCTCTGAACTCCATTTATCACTCTTTGGCAGATTGACAAAAAAAGAGGTTAGCTGGATATCGATGCAATATTTAGAATACAGCTTTTTTTGTTAGTCTTCTAGTATCATGCATTTTGGTGCAAGAAAATTAGTTAATTATGGGGCTGTAATTGATTACATTTTTATTAGCGCGTTATACTTCATTGCAAAAATATTAGGATAAGGGCCCTTTCACACGGGCTGTCCGATCAGATCCTCCTGTCAGTTTTTCAGGTGGACCCGATCGTACCCTCCATTCATCCCTATGGAGCGGCGGATGTCAGCGGTGACATGTCCGTTGACATCCGCTGCTATCTGATCCGATCCTGTCCCCAAAATCCAGATGGATGGTGGTCTTATTTTTCATTCCTCTGGCAGATCGGATGAGAACAGACAGGCGGTCCGTTTTCACCTGATTTCCCCATAGAGGAGAGCGGGACTGTGTCGGTCTCTGCTCTGCACAGTGAGCGGAGACTGCCCTGTCATCCGCCTGCTCAGCGGGGATCAGAGGAGCGATACCCTGCTGAGCAAGCGGAGTCCATTAAATGGAGGCACCCGTATGAAAGGGGCGTTAAGGGTTATGGTCATGTGAACTTGCATTTTGACCATGCAGTGCCACAAAACAGGTCCAACTCCTTCCCTTCGCTCCCTCTGCTCAGCTGCTCTGTGTGAAATATCCAGTACTTCTAGGTATGGGACATATTGTACTCTTCTTCCTCCCATGTGACTGTACTGGTGCTTGCTAATTGGACGTTCAGGCATCCAGGATTGTCACGTGATAGAGAGTCCTTGGCCACATGTAAGTTCCAATTTGTAACTTGGAACCTACACAGACCTTCCTCTATGCTTTAAGTGGCTGGATGGTGGGGTGAAGAAAGTTGAATGACCAGCTGAGGAGAGGGAAGAAACTGGATTTGTCCTCCATAAAGTTTGGGGTCCCCTTTATAAAGCCTAGGTTTATGTTAACGTTTATCTAAACTCCAACCTTTTTTCCCCATTTGGTTCAATAGGGAAGGGTTAATACCCCTGTCAGGTTTATTTTGCCATCTGTGTCCCATCGGGCCGACTTCCCTTCACTTCCTGCCCTAAAGACACCAAGAAATGAGAATTCTTTAAAGTAAAAAAAATCCACGTCTATTTGTCACTGAACAGGTGACCCCGTTGGAATATTTCTCCTCTACTTATGCTTTTGTTACAGCTCAAAATGAAAGGGATACTAAAGGCTCAGCTTTTTAAAAAAAAAAAAAAACAAACATGTTATACTTACCTGCTCTGTGTAGTGTTTTTGTACAGAGCAGCCCCGATCCTCCTCTTCTTGGGTCCCCCGCGGGCGCTTCTGTTCCCACCCTCCCCCACCCTGCTGAGCACCCCCACTGCTTGCTATGGGGCACTTGTGTGTGTTCGCTCCTGAGCCGCCTCTGTGTGTCCATAAATCTGCTCTCCTCCAATGATGAGACTCCTAAACCCCCCCCCCCCACTGCCCCAAGCACAGCCTTTCACTAGGAAGATCAGTGTACTGCTGTTTCTCCTCCCCCAACTCTTATGCAGCTGAGAACAGAGGTTATATGATCCTTTGAAAAAAAGGGAAAAAGGGTATTTATTTTTTTTTATATCTATACACAAATGTTTTACAAGGTGATCACTTACAATCACTTTAACTTATAATCAAACCTCTAAATGTACAGTTGAATATAAGTGAACTTCCTTACCTGCCAAAATATATCTAATTCCGTTCAGCCAATGTTTTGATCCAGACACCCTGAAAGAGGACCTCACTATTTGCCATGTTAGTGAAGCAATCCAGCTTGTCCACTGATCTTCGCCCAGCCTGCAATTCAATGGTCGTCAACTTTATAGGTATAGGGGACCTCAAATGTGGCTCTTAAAAAAAAAAATCAAATGAAATAATAATCACAAAGGAGGCCGCACATAATGTTCAGTTTAATTTTCAGTTTATGTAGTGCTAGAGAAGACTACTAGGCTTACTAGAGGACTGCGCTGGTTTGCTTAGAAACTGGAGACATGCTACAGAACACAATGGGAACATTTACTAAATCCGGAGAGTGAAAATCTGGTGCGGCTCTTCAAAGAAACGAATCAGCTTCCAGATTTACCTTAGAACAAAGCCCTTGCAGTGGCACCCGCTCACCACTGAGGGGGCTGACACGTTCCCCTGGCGTTTCTTCTGGGTTTGCAGGCTCTGGTGCTGTGAACGGCCGGAGCCGTGAGCCCTCGGTTACGGAAAGAAGCTCTGAAGTTTCAGGACGATATACCAGACCTTCAGAGCGCATGCGCCGCTGACGTCAGCTGCTGCATGCAGGGTGAATATCTCCTAAACGGTGCACATTTAGGAGATATTAATTTTACCTACAGGTAAGCCTTATTATAGCCTTACCTGTAGGTAAAAATAACAAAGCATATATACAGATATACAACCGCTTTAAATATAGACTGGGAGCCTCATATCGAGCTGCACAGGAAAATAGGCATCGTTTGGCGATTGGGGGCCTCTTTTGCTTCCCTTTGTCTTGCTGATTGGAACATACCTCCTAACTTATGGAAGGGGTTTTTTAACCCACAGTTGAGAGCTGTGAAATTATCTCCTTTTTTTTGCGATACAATTCCTGTTGCCGTTTGAGGCTCTTATAGGGCATACACACGGTCGGACTTTGTTCGGACATTCCGACAACAAAATCCTAGGATTTTTTCCGACGGGTGTTGGCTCAAACTTGTTTTGTCTACACACGGTCGCACAAAGTTGTCGGAAAATCCGATCGTTCTAAACGCGGTGACGTAAAACACGTACGTCGGGACTATAAACGGGGCAGTAGCCAATAGCTTTCATCTCTTTATTTATTCTGAGCATGCGTGGCACTTTGTCCGTCGGATTTGTGTACACACGATCGGAATTTCCGACAACGGATTTTGTTGTCGGAAAATTTTATCTCCTGCTCTCCAACTTTGTGTGTCGGAAAATCCGATGGAAAATGTCCGATGGAGCCCACACACGGTCGGAATTTCTGACAACACGCTCCGATCGGACATTTTCCATCGGAAAATCCGACCGTGTGTACGGGGCATTAGTCTATAATTCATCTTTTTTCCAGATATACTTGATTTCAAGTTATCTGTAAACATCTGACACTAGATCACTCTTTCACCCCATGCACAGATGCACCAGATTTTGAGTGCTATAGATTTTGTAAATCTGCCCCAGTGAGTCTGGAGACATTATATAAGGCTAGCGATTACTTATCAGTGCTTCCACTACTGCCTGCTGGGGTATGAGGGCTGCACAAGTACCAAAGGGCTGCATGTTGGGCATCAGGACTATAAGCATCCCCACACTGATAAGGTCACCACTCTTATCTCTTAAAGTGGAAGCAAAGTCCACTTTTGTACTTGCACCTACAGGTAAAACTATTATATAAGGTGGTACAGTGAACATCTCCTAAACTTTCACGGTTTAGGAGTTATTTGAACGGGATGCAGCTGGTGACATCACCAACGCATGTGCTCTGAAGGGATGCCGTACCTTCAGAACTTAAAAAGGAGGGAGGAGGAGCTACGTCCCGACGACACCGCGATTCACATACCCGGAAGACACGGGTTACTTTGGAGCCGGCCGGCTTTTCCTATACGCTTTTAAACTGCAATGATTCTGTAAGTGCAATCTTTACTTTTATACTCAATAAAACGTTGGATTTTATGCTATGTGGAGCACTTTGTTTATTGCATGGGGACATTTCCATATATGCTGATGTGAGTTGGAGAGAGTCCCTGGATTCGGACGCTAAGTGCCTGCTTTAAAGATCCCTGGCTGGGGTTGCAGCCATCCGCCCTTCAGGTCTCCTGTAATTAAGAGACCAATTCTTTCTGGTAAGAGGCAGCATTGTTTTCAAGAGGTGGAGGTCTATCTACGCACCCTATTGTCACTGCAGCAAGTTTTTTCCAACATTCACAGAGCACTTGGAGACAAGCTTTTTTTTTCATGCATGTCATTTAGCATGGATGGACTTTAATCATTACTGTTTTCGTTGAGCTATGGACTTTTTTTAGGTCTATTTTTCTTTATTTCTATATTGTTCTTCTATATATATTATTGTTTAGTTTCCATAGTCACAGATTTGTCACATTATTACTCCTTCTGATATCTGAGATACTCACCTGTCATTGATTGAGTTACGCAATACTGACTATTTTTCACGGACATAGTTAATAATATCTGTGTCCTATTAATTCAATGTTATTTTCAGTTTATTTTTATAGTGCACAATTACATTGACTAGCACTTCTTTAATATTTATTCACATAGCGATTACTACCCACCCTCATATTTTTATGAGACTTTCTAGGCACTTGCCTGTTGTCACCCTCAGTCTTTAGCGCGACTTCTTGCTTTTTATACGTACCTTCAGAACTCCATGCTGGGGCTCCCACGTGACAGCATCACGACCCCGGCCATTCATACAGCCAGAGGCACGAACCTGGAAGGTAAACCGGGTGAAGATGGAAGCATCAGGGAGCCATGGCAGCGTGCGCTGGAGGGCTCTGTGTGCAGCTAAGTCCTGCGGTATGCTGTGCATATTATGACTTTAACCTGCAAGGGGGGGCCTGATTTATTTTTATTTTTGTGGGGGTTTACTCCCACTTTAAGTGACTGGTTAAACTGCAATGCAGCAGTGCAGTGGCAACTATTATGTGGGGGATGTAGCAAAACTAACATAAAGACACATCAAAACAATTACACTTTAAACTTGAAGACCCGTCCTTTGATGGCACTTTTTGTTTCCAAGTTTAAATCAGTATTCTTTCCTAGAAAATTACTTATAACCCCCAAACATTATATTAATATATATATATATATATATATATATATATACACACATACATACACATATATATACATACACACATATTATATATTAGCAGAGACCCTAGGGAATAAAATGGCGATTGTTGCAATTTTTTTATATCACACGGTATTTGCGCAGCGTTTTTTCAAATGCGATTTTTTGGGGAAAAATACATTTTACTGAATTAAAAAAAAAAACAAAGCGCAATACATACCCCAATTTTTTTTTTTAAATATGAAAGACAATGTTATGCCGAGTAAATAGATACCTAACATGTTGTGCTTTAAAATTGCGCACACTCGTGAAATGGCGACAAACTGGGATAATTAAAAAATCTCCCTAGACGACGCTTTACATTTTTTTACAGGTTCCCTGTTTAGAGTAATGCCGCGTACACACGGTCGGACTTTACGGCAGACTTTGCCCGACGGACTTTTCGACGTACTTTACGACGGACTTTCTGAATGAACGGACTTGCCTACACACAATCCACCAAAGTCCGTCGAATTCGTACGTGATGACGTACGCCCGGACTAAAATAAGGAAGTTCATAGCCAGTAGCCAATAGCTGCCCTAGCGTGGCTTTTTGTCCGTTGAACTAGCATACAGACGAGCGGACTTTTCGACCGGACTCGAGTTCGATGGATAGATTTAAAACATGTTTCAAATCTAAGTCCGTCCAACTTTTGAGCAAACAAAGTCTGCTGGAGCCCACACACGATCGAATTGTCCGACGAAATCCCGTCCGCCGGGCAAAGTCTGCCGTAAAGTCCGCTCATGTGTACGCGGCATTACAGAGGAGGTCTGGAGCTTGAATTACTGCTCTCGCTCTAATGTTCGCTGCGATACCTCACTTGTGTGGTGCAAACACTGCTTTCATATGTGTGCACGACCTACCAATGAATTCACTTCTGTGCGTAAGCTCGGAGGGATGGGGGTTCTTTTAAAAAAAAAGCTGAGTTAGACTTACCGGTAACTCCTTTTCTGAGAGTCTTCCAGGACAGCCCATGAGACCTTGGGCTCCTCCTACCAGGACAGGAAACACGTCACCCCCACCAGATAAAAGGGCGGTCCTCCAGGCCCATGTCAGTATTCTCAAGAACCGTAGGACCCTGCAAAACATATGCATAATACACATAACTTCAGACAATACCGGGTGGGAATCCGGCTGTCCTGGAAGACTCTCAGAAAAGGAGTTACCGGTAAGTCTAACTCAGCTTTTCTCCAAGCGTCTTCCAGGACAGCCCATGAGACGATGAGCCAGAACTTACCAGTCTAGGGAGGGACAACTGCCTGAAGGACCTTACGACCAAACGCCTGCTCCTGAGCTGATAGGAGATCCAGGCGATAATGTTTAATGAAGGTCGAGTAACTGGACCAAGTGGCAGCCCTGCAAATTTGTTCCGGTGAGGCACCAGCCCTCTCAGCCCAAGACGTAGACACGGCTCTAGTTGAGTGCGCAGTAACAAAAGGTGTAGGGACCTCCCTAATTTTGTAAGCTTCCAAGATGGCTTGCTTTATCCATCGAGCCAATGTGGCTTTAGATGCACTATTCCCCTTGTGAACTCCAGAAAAGAGGACAAACAAGGCATCAGTTTTCCTAAAGGTCTTCGTGACCTCAAGATAGACCAAGAGAATCCTTCTTACATCTAGAAAACTAAATTTTCTTTCTAAGTCGCCCTGTGGCGAACTACAAAAGGTTGGCAATACCATGTTCTGAGATCGGTGGAATGTACTTGCCACCTTGGGCAAAAAACCTGGATCGGTTCGTAACACAACTCGATCCTCAAAAATCGTGAGGAAGGGCTCCCTAACTGATAGGGCCTGCAACTCACTTACCCTACGAGCTGAGGTAACAGCTATAAGGAACACAGTTTTTAATGTAAGTAACTTAACTGACATACTTTCCAGAGGTTCAAACGGAAATTCTACCAGAGTTTGAAGTACTAGGGACAGATCCCACGTTGGACAACTTCTCACTACTACTGGTCTGGCCCTAGAGATAGATTTGAAAAATCTGGCTATAGTGGGATTTTCCAGGAGAGAAAACTGGAGGAACACACTAATAGCTGCCGCCTGTACCTTTAAGGTACTAACAGAAAGACCTTTGTCGACACCCTCTTGGAAAAATTCCAAAATAGACGGAATATCATGAGTTAATCTATCATTTTCAGATAACCATGAGTTAAACCTTTTCCAAACTTTGGAATATATGGCTCTAGTAACTGGCTTCCTGCAATTAACGAGAGTCCTGACTACTTTGTCAGAGAACCCCTGGGCGCTCAGTATCTTTTCTTCAGATACCAGGCCGTCAAGTTTAGGGAAACCACCTGAGGGTGTGATACTGGACCCTGCAATAATAGGTCTTCCCTTTTCGGAAGACTCCACGGAGGCTCTGAAACCAGAGACTGTAGCAGGGAAAACCATGGCCTCTTGGGCCAAAACGGGGCAATTAGAATCAGATCTGTCTCTTCCAGCCGAAACTTCCGGAGGACTTCTGGAATCAGCCTGATTGGCGGAAAGGCATAACATAGGCCTGGAGGCCACGGGTTCGCCCTGATCTCCATCTGAAAAGACTGGAGGGCTCTCTGGACTGCAAGCAGCTCTCTTTGATTGGATGAGGCCCTTGCCTCCTCTGGGGACCACTCTCCTTGTGCTACTGCATTGCTGAGGTGGGCCCCCCATCCCCAGGAACTCGCATCCGTGGTAATCCTTCGGGAAATGGGAAAGGACCATGGGAGACCTCCTGCTAGGTGCTGACCAGCTCTCCACCACCACAGGCTTCTTTTTATCCTGTCGGGAA
Organism: Lithobates septentrionalis; assembly: GCA_037952835.1. Taxonomy (NCBI): domain Eukaryota; kingdom Metazoa; phylum Chordata; class Amphibia; order Anura; family Ranidae; genus Lithobates; species Lithobates septentrionalis. Next base: position 16,327 of record JBBDGP010003951.1, on the reverse strand, counting down.
GCCAGATCCTTGACTCCAGGGACCTTACGTCCCCGTCCCAGTTTCTTAAAAGAAACCTTTGTAACGAACGCTGACGGAGTCTCGCCCATGGTACTGCGGGAAAACATGAGGTCATAAGACCCACTGCCCTCGACACCTGTCTCAGAGAGACCGACTGGTTGGTCTGCAATGTTGACATAGTCTGGAACACTTTGGTAATCTTCTCCTGAGGAAGAAAAACTCTTTGGTTCACGGAGCAAAAATCGTAACCCAGATAAGTTACTTTCTGGGCCGGAATCAAGGTGGTATGATTTTGCCACTATCAGGAGGTCGTCTAAGTAAGGGATAACCGTTATTGCCTTTAATCTTAGAGGAGCCAGCACTTCCCCCAACACCTTCGTAAAGATGCGTGGGGCTGAGGAAAGACCGAAGGGGAGGGCCTGAAATTGAAAATGTCGGGTCCCCATACCCGTCTTCACTGCCAATCTCAAAAACTTTTGGAAGGCTGGATGGATAGGGATGTGAAGATAAGCATCCCTTAAGTCCAACGTGGCCATAAAGCAGTTTGGGTATAGTAGGTTTTTGATTGTAAAAACCGTCTCCATACGGAAATGCTTGTATCTGATGGACTTGTTTAAGGTCCGGAGATTCAGGATAAGTCGAAACTTTCCTGCCGGCTTTCTGACCACAAATACATGGGAATAGAATCCCTTGCCCCGCTCCGATCGAGGAACAGGAATCAGGACTTTTTGATCTAATAAGTCTCCGATCTGGAGACCCAGAGCCCTCGCTTTCTCCCGATCTTGTGGAGGAAATGTGACCAACAAATGTTCTGGTGGTTGGTGAACAAACTCCAGCCTGTACCCGTTGGTCACTAGGTCCAGGACGAAGGGGCTCAGAGTGACTGCTGCCCACTGTGGGATGAAGGCCCTCAATCTCCCTCCCACCGGGGAATACAAGTCACTGCGGCTTGGCGGGCTGTTGAGGAGGGTTAAATAGCACTCCCCCTTTGCCTCTGCCTTTGTGCCCAGTCCAATGCTTTTTCGGCCTGCTGTCCTTTTCTCTAGGACTCTGTTGCCTGTTTTGGCCACGAAAAATTTTTCTGGCTGTCTGAACTCTCCTTTTCTCTGGAAACGCCTTTTTCTTATCAGCCGTGCGTTCCAGTGCCTCTTGTAGACCTGGGCCAAATAAATGATCGCCAGTTAAAGGAAGGCCACAAAGGCGCAACTTGGAGGCCGAGTCCCCTGACCAGGTCATAAGCCAAAGGCTTCTCCTGGCCGAGTTCACTAGAGCCGAAGTCCTGGCTGACATTCTTACCGACTCAGCGGAAGAATCTGCCAAAAAACCCACTGCCTGAAATAGGAGAGGAAAAGACTTTAAAATTTGCTCTCTGGAGGTACCTGCTGACAGATGTGACTGAATCTGAGTCAACCAAACCTCCAGATTTCTGGCCACACAAGTGGAAGCCAAAGCTGGTTTCATGTTTCCAACTGCTGAGTCCCAGGCTCTGTGGAGAAGGATATCCCCCCTCTTGTCCATCGGATCCTTAAGCGTACCCATATCATCAAACGCCAGGTCCGAGTTTTTTGAAACTTTTGAAAGAGGTGCGTCTAACTTGGGATTCTTATTCCATGGCTGCGCAGTGTCCTCATCAAAAGGAAACCTCCTTTTCAGGTTACTAGAGAAGAATGGTTTTCTCTCAGGATTATCCCATTCCAGTTTAATAGTATCAACCAAAGAACTATGAACTGGAAACACTCTTGATTTTCTCTTATGTAATCCTTTATACATAAGATCATGTTTGGATAACTGAACCTCTTCCTCTTTTAATTCAAGGGTAGTATAGATAGCTTTTAATAAGTCATCTACATCCTCAACAGATAACTTAAATCTTGAGCCTTGAGTGGATTCTCTATCTCTGGGCTCTGTATCTGACCCTGATTCTTCCAGAGAAGAACGGGTAGATCTGACCTCAGCCTCAGAGTCTTCACTCTCTGCCTGCTGCGGAGTGCTTACTGACGCCTTCAGTGAAGACGGACTCTCTGCTGGAGTCTGGAGCTTGTCAATAAGCGTTCTAAAGGAACTGAAGGTGGACGCAAGCTCATCCCTAACAGAAGTAAGCATCTTCTGGAAAGAGGCAACCGGGTCATCCTTTACTAGGCCTTCTATACAGGTGCGACAAACTGCTTTGCTCCATGAGGAGCTCAATTTGTTTGCGCAAACCGCACATTTCCTTTTAAGTGGCTGCGCTTGGGCCTTGTCCTGAGTCTTGGTCTGCAAGACAAAATAAATGACCCACAATGTAATTAAAGCCACACAATCACTCCGTAACACCACGTGCAGGAGGGAGGAAATGTGTCCCCTTACACCCACTACTACAGAGGGGGGAGGGGGAGGGAACACTCACAGGGATAGCAAGGTGGTGACAGAACACCCCAGGCTTACCTGTGAGGTGCTGGTGTTGGGAACTGCATCCGCTGCCTGTGCAGGTACTGCAGGAGGATCCATTCTGCCCCTCTTGGTCATCCACAGCCTGGCTGCTTAACACCAAGAAACACCAGCAACCAGCGTTCTCTGTTTGCGCCGTTTATGAAGACTGGAACCTCGTCTCCGGCGCCCGATGATGATGTCATATGCCCCGGAAGTAACCCTCTCCAGGCACTTCCTGTGGGCCAGCTTGGAGCACAATAGCTCCGCCCCCTCGAACGCTGCGGCTTCCTCCATTCCTTGCTCAGATCAGCCAGGCTGTCGGCAGGGAAGGACAACCGAAGCTCAGCTGAGCTAGAGTGCAATGCACTGCGCTAGGGGCACGACCTCACACCAGTCCTGGCCCTCTCCAGGCACTGAGGACAGAGAACAGCAACACAGCCAACCTCCCCAGCGGTGTGCTGCTTCTGGCAGAGGAAGAGGTAAGTGATATGCCCCAGAAAAAAGCCACACAAAGCCCCTGCTTATAAGGCCTATGGGAGCAGGTTCCATGAACATGTTACCCCCCGTCCGGAGGAAACACAAATAACTGACATGGGCCTGGAGGACCGCCCTTTTATCTGGTGGGGGTGACGTGTTTCCTGTCCTGGTAGGAGGAGCCCAAGGTCTCATGGGCTGTCCTGGAAGACGCTTGGAGAAAAATCTTATTTATTTTATTTTTTATTTTTACACTATCCCTTAAATTTTTTTAATCACTTTTATTCCTATTACAAGGAATGTAAACATCCTCTGTAATAGAAATAAGCATGACAGGTTCTCTTTATGGAGAGATCTGGGGTCAAAAAGACCCCAAATCTCTCCTTTACCTTTAAAAGCAAAAGATAAAAAAAATTGGTTTTTAGCTTTACAAAAAAAATAAAAAGTTTACTTACGCCCTAGACCGGAAGTGATGTCATGATGTCACTCTAGTCCTCCAAGGCCATAGACGCGATCAGAGATGATTCTGGTCTCTGTTCAACTATGTGACCAGTCGGCCGCACCGTCGGATCTGTAAAAACGGTAAGCCCAAGAACCATCGGTAAGCGGAAGGAGGAGGGGGGGAATGTCCTCTCCCGCTGCTTCTGAAAGCGATCAAGCGGCTAATGAGCTCTCTGTAACCAGTCGGCTGCACCGTCGGATTGGTAAAAACGGTAAGCCCAAGAAGCATCGGTGTGTGATGGGAACAGCGGGCGGATGCGGCTAATGAGTCGCTTGGACCACTTTCATGAAAAAGACAGCTACCTAGCTTTAACCATAACCCCGGTAAACCACAATGGATATATACGTATTGCGGTCGGCAGGTGGTTAATATGTTTCAGATATAAAGAGCGCATTGCTGGAGTAAACAGTGATGTTTTGTCTGCCTACCACCAATAGGAAGCTGGCAAAAGTGGAGACATTTCACATGGATCCTGTCTGTTTTATTGACCCCTGCACAGTGTTAGTTTCATAATCCAGGGGACTGGAATGGAAATATCTCAACTTTTGTTGCAGGGCCTCGAAAAAATGGAAGTGTAGACTAGCTCTAAGATCCCCCCAACCCCCAATACAGTACATACAACCCCTGGCAAAAATGATGGAATCACCAGTCCCTGAGGATGTTCCTTCAGTTGTTTATTGTTGTAGAAAAAAAGCAGATCACAGACATGGCCAAAAACTAAAGGCATTTCAAATGGCAACTTTCTGGCTTTAAGAAACACTAAAAGAAATCAAGAAAAATAATTGTGGTGGCCAGTAACAGTTAGATCAGCGGTTCTCAACCTGGGGGTCGCGACCCCCTGGGGGGGGTTGATTGCCAATTTGCCAGGGGGTCGCGAATGCTGGCCGACACGTACCCGAAGTTACTGTGTTATGCCAAAGTCTGTCTGTTTCGGCCAGCGAGATGTCACTTCCGGGAGAGGAGAGACCGCACGGAAGTGACGTTCCGTCAGCGCCATCTTGGTACTCTCGTCCGCAGTGAGGCTACGCTTAGAAGTTGGCAAGCGGACATCTTTTTACACCCACCGAAGTCCGCTTGCTGAGGACGAGTCTACCAAGATGGCGGCGACGAAACGTCTTTTCCGGTTAACACAGAGGGCTTGCTGATTCTGACGGAACACCAGTGATTTGGTAAGTCAGAGATAGCGTTTTTGTACATCAATTGCCGCCACTGTGCCATCAAACTCCGCCACTGTGCCATCAAATGCTGCCACTGTGACCATCATTTGCCGCCACTTTGCCCATCAAACGCCGCCACTGTGCCCATCAATTGCCGCCACTGTGCCCATCAATTGTCGCCACTGTGCCCATCAATTGTCGCCACTGTGCCCATCAATTGTCGCCACTGTGCTATCAAATGCAGCCACTGTGTCCATCAATTGCCGCCACTGTGCCATCAAACGCAGCCACTGTGCCATCAAACGCAGCCACTGTGCCCATCAAACGCAGCCACTGTACCCATCAATTGCCGCCACTGTGCCATCAATTGCCGCCACTGTGCCATCAAACGCAGCCACTGTGTCATCAAACGCCACCACTGTGCCATCAAACGCCGCCTCTGTGCCATCAAACGCCGCCACTGTGCCATCAAATGCAGCCACTGTGCCCATCAATTGCCGCCACTGTGCCCATCAAACGCAGCCCCCGTGCCATATCAATGCTCCCACTGTGCCCCGCCGCCCGCCGTCTGCCCGGCACTTACCCTGTCTCTCGGTGGGGCATTTTATTCATTTGTAACTTATATGTTAAATAAATATTTTGCGCTGTATATTACAGATTGTTTTTGTGATTAATCACTACGCTTTAAGATGTTGAATTTGTAGGAATGAAAATACATCCTGCATATCAGATATTTATATTTCGATTCATAACAGTCGCAAAATTACAGCAATGAAATGACCAACGAAAATAATTTTACTGTTAGGGGTCCCCACAACTTGGGAACTTTTATCAAGGGGTCACGGCACTAGAAAGGTTGAGAACCACGGAGTTAGATTTATAGAACAAGCACAGGGAATAAATTATGGAATCACTCAATTCTGAGGAAAAAATTATGGAATCACCCTGTAAATTTTCATTACAAACACTAACACCTGCATCAGATTAAATCTGCTTGTTAGTATGTAGGTAAAGAGGGTAAATCATCACGCAGTGTTGCACAAGATGTTGGTTGTTCACAGTCGGCTTTGTCTAAAACATGGACCAAATACAAACAACATGGGAAGGTGGTTAAAGGCAAGCATACTGGTAGACCAAGGAAGACATCAAAGCGTCAAGACAGAAAACTTAAAGCAATATGCCTTGAAAACAGAAAATGTACAACAAAACAAATGAGGAACAAATGGGAGGAAACTGGAGTCAACCTCTGTGACCGAACTGTAAGAAACCGCCTAAAGGAAATGGGATTCACATACAGAAAAGCAAAAAGAAAGCCATCTCTAACACCTAAACACAAAAAAGGTTACAATGGGCTAAGGAAAGGCAATCGTGGACTGTGGATGATTGGATGAAAGTCATATTCAGTGATGAATCTCGAATCTGCATTGGGCAAGGTGATGATGCTGGAACTTTTGTTTGGTGCCGTTCCAATGAGATTTTTGCAGACGACTGTCTGAAGAAAACATGCAAATTTCCACAGTCAATTATGATATGGGGCTGCATGTCAGGTAAAGGCACTGGGGAGATGGCTGTCATTAAATCTTCAATAAATGCACAGGTTTACATTGAAATTTTGGACACTTTTCTTATCCCATCTATTGAAAGGATGTTTGGGGATGATGAAATCATTTATCAAGATGATAACGCATCTTGCCATAGAGCAAAAACTGTGAAAAAATCCCTTGAAGAAAGACACATAAGGTCAATGTCATTGCCTACAAACAGTCCGGATCTCAATCCAATTAAAAATCTGTGGAGGAAGTTAAAGAAAATGGTCCATGACAAGGCTCCAACCTGCAAAGGTGATTTGGCAACAGCAATCAGAGAAGGCTGGAGCCAGATTGATGAAGAGTTCTGTTTATCACTCATTAAGTCAATGCCTCGGAGACTGCAAGCAGTTCTAAAAGCCAGAGGTGGTGCAACAAAGTACTAGTCATGTGTTGGAGTGTTAGTTTGTTTGTTTTTCATGATTCCATAATTTTTTTCCTCAGAGTTGAGTGATTCCATAATTTATTCCCTGTGCTTGTTCTATAAATCTAACTGTTACTGGCCACCACAATTATTTTTATTGATTTCTTTTAGTGTTTCTTAAAGCCAGAAAGTTGCCATTTGAAATGCCTTTAGTTTTTGGCCATGTCTGTGATCTGCTTTTTTTTCTACAACAATAAACATCTGAAGGAACATCCTCAGGGACTGGTGATTCCATCATTTTTGCCAGGGGTTGTACAACATACCATACACATGTGAATTGTACAGAGTTCAGCAGGTGCCTGCTATGACATTTGTTGGGTGAGGAAGATAAACATTTCCCTTCAGAATCCAGTCAGCAGAGGGACAACTAGAACACGGTGGATTCTGGTGCCAAATCCATAGGACCCCCTGCCATGTCATAGGCGCCATCCAGCCCCTGGGCTGCTAATTTTAAACTAGAAGCTGTATTCCAGCGTAAACCAATCACAGAAGGAAATTGGCTCTTTTCCTGCTTATGTAAAAGAATGGAACGTTTACCAGGCTGATCCCCTCCTGGGACTATTGTATGAACTCCTTGCCAGTGTGTGTTATCTATGGGAGGCTCTCACCCCATTGTAAGCCAATCCAATACAGGATACGAATATCTGCCCAACCAAACTGCATTCCAGGTAACACGTCAATCGTGGCCACCTATGTCAATTTGGCCACGCTGAGATCTTGGGTTCAGCTCATCAATCCTATTGAAAATCTCTCTCCTAAGGGGTCCCCTCTCAGTGTCTCTCTCTCTCATCAGGGTCCCCCCTCAGTGTCTCTCCTCAGGGGCCCCCCTCAGTGTCTCTCTCTCCTCAGGGGTCCCCCCTCAGTGTCTCTCTCTCTCCTCAGGGGCCTCCCTCAGTGTCTCTCTCTCCTCATGGTTCCCCCTCAGTGTCTCTCTCTCCTCATGGTTCCCCCTCAGTGTCTCTCTCTCCTCAGGCCCCCCCCCTCAGTGTCTCTCTCTCCTTATGGTTCCCCCTCAGTGTCTCTCTCTCCTCAGGCCCCCCCCCCTCAGTGTCTCTCTCCTCAGGGGTCCCCCCTCAGTGTCTCTCTCCTCGGGGTCCCCCTCAGTGTCTCTCTCTCTCCTCAGGGGCCTCCCTCAGTGTCTCTCTCTCCTCATGGTTCCCCCTCAGTGTCTCTCTCTCCTCATGGTTCCCCCTCAGTGTCTCTCTCTCCTCAGGCCCCCCCCCCCTCAGTGTCTCTCTCCTCAGGGACCCCCCTCAGTGTCTCTCCTCAGGGGTCCCCCTCAGTGTCTCTCTCTCCTCATGGTCCCCCCTCAGTGTCTCTCTCCTCAGGGACCCCCCCCCCTCAGTGTCTCTCCTCAGGGGTCCCCCTCAGTGTCTCTCTCTCCTCATGGTCCCCCCTCAGTGTCTCTCTCTCCTCAGGCCCCCCCCCCCCTCAGTGTCTCTCTCCTCAGGGACCCCCCTCAGTGTCTCTCCTCAGGGGTCCCCCTCAGTGTCTCTCTCTCCTCATGGTCCCCCCTCAGTGTCTCACTCTCTCCCCTCAGGGGTCCCCTCCCAGTGTCTCTCTCTCCCCTCAGTGTCTCTCTCCCCTCAGGGGTCCCCCCTCAGTGTCTCTCTCCTCAGGGGTCCCCTCCCAGTGTCTCTCTCTCCCCTCAGTGTCTCTCTCCTCAGGGGTCCCCTCCCAGTGTCTCTCTCTCCCCTCAGTGTCTCTCTCTCCTCAGGGGACCCCCTCAGTGTCACTCTCTCCTCAGGGGTCCCCCTCAGTGTATCTTTCTCTTCTTAGGGGTCCCCCTCAGTGTCTCTCTCTCTCTCTCCTCAGGGGCCCCCCTCAGTGTCTCTCCCCTCAGGGGTCCCCCTCTCCTCAGGGGACCCCCTCAGTGTCTCTCTCCCCTCAGGGTCCCCCCTCAGTGTCTTTCTCTCCTCAGGGGCCCCCCTTCAGTGTCTCTCTCTCCTCAGGGGTCCCCCTTCAGTGTCTCTCTCTCCTCAGGGGCCCCCCTTCAGTGTGTCTCTCTCCTCAGGGGTCCCCCTTCAGTGTCTCTCTCTCCTCAGGGGTCCCCCTTCAGTGTCTCTCTCTCCTCAGGGGTCCCCCTCAGTGTCTCTCTCCTCATGGTTCCCCCTCAGTGTCTCTCTCTCCTCAGGCCCCCCCCCTCAGTGTCTCTCTCCTCAGGGACCCCCCTCAGTGTCTCTCCTCAGGGGTCCCCCTCAGTGTCTCTCTCTCCTCATGGTCCCCCCTCAGTGTCTCTCTCCTCAGGGACCCCCCCCTCAGTGTCTCTCCTCAGGGGTCCCCCTCAGTGTCTCTCTCTCCTCATGGTCCCCCCTCAGTGTCTCTCTCTCCTCAGGCCCCCCCCCCTCAGTGTCTCTCTCCTCAGGGACCCCCCTCAGTGTCTCTCCTCAGGGGTCCCCCTCAGTGTCTCTCTCTCCTCATGGTCCCCCTCAGTGTCTCACTCTCTCCCCTCAGGGGTCCCCTCCCAGTGTCTCTCTCTCCCCTCAGTGTCTCTCTCCCCTCAGGGGTCCCCCCTCAGTGTCTCTCTCCTCAGGGGTCCCCTCCCAGTGTCTCTCTCTCCCCTCAGTGTCTCTCTCTCCTCAGGGGACCCCCTCAGTGTCACTCTCTCCTCAGGGGTCCCCCTCAGTGTATCTTTCTCTTCTTAGGGGTCCCCCTCAGTGTCTCTCTCTCTCTCTCCTCAGGGGCCCCCCTCAGTGTCTCTCCCCTCAGGGGTCCCCCTCTCCTCAGGGGACCCCCTCAGTGTCTCTCTCTCCCCTCAGTGTCTCTCTCTCCTCAGGGGACCCCCTCAGTGTCACTCTCTCCTCAGGGGTCCCCCTCAGTGTATCTTTCTCTTCTTAGGGGTCCCCCTCAGTGTCTCTCTCCTCATGGTCCCCCCTCAGTGTCTCACTCTCTCCCCTCAGGGGTCCCGCCTCAGTGTCTCTCTCCCCTCAGGTGATCCCCCTCAGTGTCTCTCTCTGCTCAGGGGTCCCCCTCAGTGTCTCTCTCTCCTCAGGGGTCCCCCCTCAGTGTCTCTCTCCTCGGGGTCCCCCCTCAGTGTCTTTCTCCCCTCAGTGTCTCTCTCTCCTCAGGAGACCCCCCCAGTGTCTCTCTCTCTCTCTCATGGTCCCCTCTCAGTGTCTCACTCTCTCCCCTCAGGGGTCCCCCTCAATGTCTCTCTCACCTCAGGGGTCCCCCTTCAGTGTCTCTCTCTCAGGGGGCCCCCTCAGTGTCTCTCTCTCCTCAGGGGTCCCCCTTCAGGGTCTCTCTCTCCTCAGGGGCCCCCCTCAGTGTCTCTCTCTCTCTCCTCAGGGGACCCCCTCAGTGTCTCTCTCTCCTCAGGGGACCCCCTCAGTGTCTCTCTCTCCTCATGGGACCCCCTCAGTGTCTCTCTCTCCTCATGGTCCCCCCTCAGTGTCTCTCTCTCCTCAGGCCCCCCCCCCCCTCAGTGTCTCTCTCCTCAGGGACCCCCCTCAGTGTCTCTCCTCAGGGGTCCCCCTCAGTGTCTCTCTCTCCTCATGGTCCCCCCTCAGTGTCTCACTCTCTCCCCTCAGGGGTCCCCTCCCAGTGTCTCTCTCTCCCCTCAGTGTCTCTCTGCCCTCAGGGGTCCCCCCTCAGTGTCTCTCTCCTCAGGGGTCCCCTCCCAGTGTCTCTCTCTCCCCTCAGTGTCTCTCTCTCCTCAGGGGACCCCCTCAGTGTCACTCTCTCCTCAGGGGTCCCCCTCAGTGTATCTTTCTCTTCTTAGGGGTCCCCCTCAGTGTCTCTCTCTCTCTCTCCTCAGGGGCCCCCCTCAGTGTCTCTCCCCTCAGGGGTCCCCCTCTCCTCAGGGGACCCCCTCAGTGTCTCTCTCTCCTCAGGGGCCCCCCTTCAGTGTCTCTCTCTCCTCAGGGGTCCCCCTTCAGTGTCTCTCTCTCCTCAGGGGCCCCCCTTCAGTGTGTCTCTCTCCTCAGGGGTCCCCCTTCAGTGTCTCTCTCTCCTCAGGGGTCCCCCTTCAGTGTCTCTCTCTCCTCAGGGGTCCCCCTCAGTGTCTCTCTCCTCATGGTCCCCCCTCAGTGTCTCACTCTCTCCCCTCAGGGGTCCCGCCTCAGTGTCTCTCTCCCCTCAGGTGATCCCCCTCAGTGTCTCTCTCTGCTCAGGGGTCCCCCTCAGTGTCTCTCTCTCCTCAGGGGTCCCCCCTCAGTGTCTCTCTCCTCGGGGTCCCCCCTCAGTGTCTTTCTCCCCTCAGGGGTTCCCCTCAGTGTCTCTCTCTCCTCAGGGGACCCCCCCAGTGTCTCTCTCTCTCTCTCATGGTCCCCTCTCAGTGTCTCACTCTCTCCCCTCAGGGGTCCCCCTCAATGTCTCTCTCACCTCAGGGGTCCCCCTTCAGTGTCTCTCTCTCAGGGGGCCCCCTCAGTGTCTCTCTCTCCTCAGGGGTCCCCCTTCAGGGTCTCTCTCTCCTCAGGGGCCCCCCTCAGTGTCTCTCTCTCCTCAGGGGACCCCCTCAGTGTCTCTCTCTCCTCAGGGGACCCCCTCAGTGTCTCTCTCTCCTCATGGGACCCCCTCAGTGTCTCTCTCTCCTCATGGGACCCCCTCAGTGTCTCTCTCTCCTCATGGGACCCCCTCAGTGTCTCTCTCTCCTCAGGGGTCCCCCTCAGTGTCTCTCTCTCCTCAGGGGCCCCCCTCAGTGTCTCTCTCTCCTCAGGGGCCCCCTCAGTGTCTCTCTCTCTCCTCAGGGGACCCCCTCAGTGTCTCTCTCCTCAGGGGACCCCCTCAGTGTCTCTCTCTCTCTCCTTAGGGCCCCCCCTCATTGTCTCTCTCCTCATGGCCCCCCTCAGTGTCTCTCTCCTCAGGGGTCCCCCTCAGTGTCTCTCCCTCCTCAGGGGACCCCCTCAGTGTTTCTCTCTCTCCTCAGGGGACCCCCTCAGTCTCTCTCTCTCTACTCAGGGGTCCCCCCTCAGTGTCTCTCTCTCTCTCCTCAGGGGACCCCCCTCAGTCTCTCTCTCTCTCTCTACTCAGGGGTCCCCCCTCAGTGTCTCTCTCTCTCTCTCCTCAGGGGCCCCCTCAGTGTCTCTCTCTCCTCAGGGGACCCCCTCAGTGTCTCTCTCTCTCTCCTCAGGGGACCCCCTGAGTGTCTCTCTCTCTCTCTCCTCAGGGGACCCCCCTCAGTGTCTCTCTCTCTCTCCTCAGGGGACCCCCTGAGTGTCTCTCTCTCTCTCCTCAGGGGACCCCCCTCAGTGTCTCTCTCTCTCTCCTTAGGGGACCCCCTGAGTGTCTCTCTCTCTCTCCTCAGGGGACCCCCTCAGTGTCTCTCTCTCTCTCCTCAGGGGACCCCCTCAGTGTCTCTCTCCCCTCAGGGGTCCCCCTCAGTGTCTCTCTCTCCTCAGGGGTCCCCCCTCAGTGTCTCTCTCCTCGGGGTCCCCCCTCAGTGTCTTTCTCCCCTCAGGGGTTCCCCTCAGTGTCTCTCTCTCCTCAGGGGACCCCCCCAGTGTCTCTCTCTCTCTCTCTCATGGTCCCCTCTCAGTGTCTCACTCTCTCCCCTCAGGGGTCCCCCTCAATGTCTCTCTCACCTCAGGGGTCCCCCTTCAGTGTCTCTCTCTCAGGGGGCCCCCTCAGTGTCTCTCTCTCCTCAGGGGTCCCCTTCAGGGTCTCTCTCTCCTCAGGGGCCCCCCTCAGTGTCTCTCTCTCTCTCCTCAGGGGACCCCCTCAGTGTCTCTCTCTCCTCATGGGACCCCCTCAGTGTCTCTCTCTCTCCTCAGGGGACCCCCTCAGTGTCTCTCTCTCCTCATGGGACCCCCTCAGTGTCTCTCTCTCCTCATGGGACCCCCTCAGTGTCTCTCTCTCCTCATGGGACCCCCTCAGTGTCTCTCTCTCCTCAGGGGTCCCCCTCAGTGTCTCTCTCTCCTCAGGGGCCCCCCTCAGTGTCTCTCTCTCCTCAGGGGCCCCCTCAGTGTCTCTCTCTCTCCTCAGGGGACCCCCTCAGTGTCTCTCTCCTCAGGGGACCCCCTCAGTGTCTCTCTCTCTCTCCTTAGGGCCCCCCCTCATTGTCTCTCTCCTCATGGCCCCCCTCAGTGTCTCTCTCTCCTCAGGGGTCCCCCTCAGTGTCTCTCCCTCCTCAGGGGACCCCCTCAGTGTTTCTCTCTCTCCTCAGGGGACCCCCTCAGTCTCTCTCTCTCTCTCTACTCAGGGGTCCCCCCTCAGTGTCTCTCTCTCTCTCCTCAGGGGACCCCCCTCAGTCTCTCTCTCTCTCTACTCAGGGGTCCCCCCTCAGTGTCTCTCTCTCTCTCTCCTCAGGGGCCCCATCAGTGTCTCTCTCTCCTCAGGGGACCCCCCTCAGTGTCTCTCTCTCTCTCCTCAGGGGACCCCCTGAGTGTCTCTCTCTCTCTCTCTCTCTCTCTCTCTCCTCAGGGGACCCCCCTCAGTGTCTCTCTCTCTCTCCTCAGGGGACCCCCTGAGTGTCTCTCTCTCTCTACTCAGGGGTCCCCCCTCAGTGTCTCTCTCTCTCTCCTCAGGGGCCCCCTCAGTGTCTCTCTCTCCTCAGGGGACCCCCCTCAGTGTCTCTCTCTCTCTCCTCAGGGGACCCCCTGAGTGTCTCTCTCTCTCTCCTCAGGGGACCCCCTCAGTGTCTCTCTCTCTCCTCAGGGGACCCCCTCAGTGTCTCTCTCTCCTCATGGGACCCCCTCAGTGTCTCTCTCTCCTCATGGGACCCCCTCAGTGTCTCTCTCTCCTCAGGGGTCCCCCTCAGTGTCTCTCTCCTCAGGGGACCCCCTCAGTGTCTCTCTCTCTCTCCTTAGGGCCCCCCTCATTGTCTCTCTCCTCATGGCCCCCCTCAGTGTCTCTCTCTCCTCAGGGGTCCCCCTCAGTGTCTCTCCCTCCTCAGGGGACCCCCTCAGTGTTTCTCTCTCTCCTCAGGGGACCCCCTCAGTCTCCCTCTCTCTCTCTACTCAGGGGTCCCCCCTCAGTGTCTCTCTCTCTCTCCTCAGGGGACCCCCCTCAGTCTCTCTCTCTACTCAGGGGTCCCCCCTCAGTGTCTCTCTCTCTCCTCAGGGGCCCCCTCAGTGTCTCTCTCTCCTCAGGGGACCCCCCTCAGTGTCTCTCTCTCTCTCCTCAGGGGACCCCCTGAGTGTCTCTCTCTCTCTCTCCTCAGGGGACCCCCCTCAGTGTCTCTCTCTCTCTCCTCAGGGGACCCCCTGAGTGTCTCTCTCTCTCTCCTCAGGGGACCCCCCTCAGTCTCTCTCTCTCTCTCTACTCAGGGGTCCCCTCTCAGTGTGTCTCTCTCTCTCTCCTCAGGGGCCCCCTCAGTGTCTCTCTCTCCTCGGGGACCCCCCTCAGTGTCTCTCTCTCTCTCCTCAGGGACCCCCTGAGTGTCCTCTCTCTCTCTCTCCTCAGGGGACCCCCCTCAGTGTCTCTCTCTCTCTCCTCAGGGGACCCCCTGAGTGTCTCTCTCTCTCTCCTCAGGGGACCCCCTCAGTGTCTCTCTCCCCTCAGGGGTCCCCCTCAGTGTCTCTCTCCCTCAGGGGTCCCCCCTCAGTGTCTCTCTCCTCGGGGTCCCCCTCAGTGTCTTTCTCCCCTCAGGGGTTCCCCTCAGTGTCTCTCTCTCCTCAGGGGACCCCCTCAGTGTCTCTCTCTCCTCATGGGACCCCTCAGTGTCTCTCTCTCCTCATGGGACCCCCTCAGTGTCTCTCTCTCCTCATGGGGTCCCCCTCAGTGTCTCTCTCTCCTCAGGGGTCCCCCTCAGTGTCTCTCTCTCCTCAGGGGTCCCCCTCAGTGTCTCTCTCTCCTCAGGGGCCCCCCTCAGTTTCTCTCTCTCCCTCAGGGGGCCCCCTCAGTGTCTCTCTCTCTCCTCAGGGGGACCCCCTCAGTGTCTCTCTCCTCAGGGGACCCCCTCAGTGTCTCTCTCTCTCCTTAGGGCCCCCCCTCATTGTCTCTCTCCTCATGGCCCCCCTCAGTGTCTCTCTCTCCTCAGGGGTCCCCCTCAGTGTCTCTCCCTCCTCAGGGAACCCCCTCAGTGTTTCTCTCTCTCCTCAGGGGACCCCCTCAGTCTCTCTCTACTCAGGGGTCCCCCCTCAGTGTCTCTCTCCTCTCCTCCCCCCTCTCTCTCTCTCTTCTCTCTCTCTCTCTCTCTCTCCTCAGGGGCCCCCTCAGTGTCTCTCTCCTCAGGGGACCCCCCTCAGTGTCTCTCTCTCTCTCCTCAGGGGACCCCCTGAGTGTCTCTCTCTCTCTCTCCTCAGGGGACCCCCCTCAGTGTCTCTCTCTCTCTCTCCTCAGGGGACCCCCTGAGTGTCTCTCTCTCTCTCCTCAGGGGACCCCCCTCAGTCTCTCTCTCTCCTCAGGGGCCCCCTCAGTGTCTCTCTCTCCTCAGGGGACCCCCCTCAGTGTCTCTCTCTCCTCAGGGGACCCCCTGAGTGTCTCTCTCTCTCTCTCTCTCCTCAGGGGTCCCCCTCAGTGTCTCTCCCTCCTCAGGGGACCCCCTCAGTGTTTCTCTCTCTCCTCAGGGGACCCCCTCAGTCTCTCTCTACTCAGGGGTCCCCCCTCAGTGTCTCTCTCTCTCTCCTCAGGGGACCCCCCTCAGTCTCTCTCTCTCTCTCTACTCAGGGGTCCCCCTCAGTGTCTCTCTCTCTCTCTCCTCAGGGGCCCCCTCAGTGTCTCTCTCTCCTCAGGGGACCCCCCTCAGTGTCTGTCTCTCTCCTCAGGGGACCCCCTGAGTGTCTCTCTCTCTCTCTCCTCAGGGGACCCCCCTCAGTGTCTCTCTCTCTCTCTCCTCAGGGACCCCCTGAGTGTCTCTCTCTCTCTCCTCAGGGGACCCCCCTCAGTCTCTCTCTCTCCTCAGGGGCCCCCTCAGTGTCTCTCTCTCCTCAGGGGACCCCCCTCAGTGTCTCTCTCTCTCTCCTCAGGGGACCCCCTGAGTGTCTCTCTCTCTCTCTCCTCAGGGGACCCCCCTCAGTCTCTCTCTCTCTCTCCTCAGGGGTCCCCCCTCAGTGTCTCTCTCTCTCTCTCCTCAGGGGCCCCCTCAGTGTCTCTCTCTCCTCAGGGGACCCCCCTCAGTGTCT
Source organism: Lithobates septentrionalis (assembly GCA_037952835.1). Taxonomy (NCBI): domain Eukaryota; kingdom Metazoa; phylum Chordata; class Amphibia; order Anura; family Ranidae; genus Lithobates; species Lithobates septentrionalis. The sequence continues at coordinate 773 of JBBDGP010003951.1, read as the reverse complement.
CTCTCTCTCTCCTCAGGGGACCCCCTGAGTGTCTCTCTCTCTCTCCTCAGGGGACCCCCCTCAGTGTCTCTCTCTCTCTCCTCAGGGACCCCCTGAGTGTCTCTCTCTCTCTCTCCTCAGGGGACCCCCCTCAGTCTCTCTCTCCTCAGGGGTCCCCCCTCAGTGTCTCTCTCTCTCTCTCCTCAGGGGCCCCCTCAGTGTCTCTCTCTCCTCAGGGGACCCCCCTCAGTGTCTCTCTCTCTCTCCTCAGGGGACCCCCTGAGTGTCTCTCTCTCTCTCCTCAGGGGACCCCCCTCAGTGTCTCTCTCTCTCTCCTCAGGGGACCCCCCAGAGCCCCAGTGTCTCTCTCAATCTCAATTCCTCACTCACAGAGCGGCCGCGAGGCTCCTCCCCCCTGACACACATTTGTTGTCGTTGCCATGGGGGCCGCCCGCCCGACGTCATGACGTAACGCGGCGCACCCCTTCGCTCTCCCTCTCTCCAGGTGGAGGGGGGCGGGGAATACCTGCGCGCTCCGGAGGTCAGGTGCACGCGCGGGCTGGCGGGAGGAGCGGGCAGGGGGCGGGGCGGTGACGCAGGCGGCCCGGGCTCCGTGTCAGTGAGGAGAAGCGCAGAGAGGAGGAGAGCGGAGAGAGAGAGAACTGGAGAGCAACATGAACCGGGCTTACCGGGCCACCGGAACCAGCACCAGGTCCCTCAGTACTGTGGAGGTGAAGAGCAAGGTACGACTGGGGGAGGAATATGAGCGGACACCTGAGGAGGAGGAGGGTACA